>CM061748.1:245713961-246913961 GCA_030979885.1 Lolium multiflorum
CTTGCCGCCTCTCAAACGGTGATACGGCTGGCACACTTCTGCTTCAGGACCGCATGTCATCCTCTATGTACTATAAAACTTTCTTTTCTTGAATTATTTTTGGCTCCTCATATTTTTTCACTTGCCTTTTTCTTTCGATCCCCTGCCGCCTCTCAAACGGTGATACCGCTGCTGCTAAATGGGACCCGCATGTCATCCTCTGTACTATAAAACTTTCTTTTCTTGAATTATTTTGGCTCGATATTTTTTCACTTGCCTTTTCTTTGATCACCTTTGCCTCTCAAACAGTGATACCGCTGCTACTAAATGGGACCCGCATGTCATCCTCTATGTACTATAAAACTTTCTTTTCTTGGATTTTTTGGCACCTCATATTTTTTCACTTCGACTTTTTCTTTCGATCACCGCCTCTCAAGCGGTGATACCGCTGCTGCATGGGACCGCATGTCATCCTCTATGTACTATAAAACTTTCTTTTCTGGATTATTTTTGGCTCCTCATATTTGGTCACTTACCTTTTTCTTTCTCCTCTGCCGCCTCTCAAACGGTGATACGTAGCTAGCTAAATGGGACCGCATGTCATCCTCTATGTACTATAAAACTTTTTTCTTTTCTTGGATTTTTTGGCACCTCATATTTGGTCACTTGACTTTTTCTTTGGATCCCCTGCTGCCTCTCAAACAGTGATACCGCTGCAGCTAAATGGGACCCGCATGTCATCCTCATGTACTATACAACTTTCTTTTCTTGAATTATTTTTGGCTCCTCATATTTGGTCACTTGCCTTTTTCTTTCGATCTCATGCCACGTTTGAAACGTTGGGGAACCTGCAGGCTCATCGGACCCGCATGTCATCCTCTATGTACTATAAAAGTTTATTTTCTTTATTTTTTTCACCCTCTGATTTTTGGCTATTTCCTTTTTCTTTTGAATCCCCTGCCGCCTTGGAAACGTTGAGTAAGCTGCTGACTCATGGGACCCGCATGTCATCCTCTATGTACAATCAACTTTCTTTTTCTTTTGATCTCAAGCCGCATTTGAAACGTTGGGACAGCATTGCTAAATGGGACGCATGTCATCCTCTACGTACAATAAAGTTTCTTTTCTTGGATTATCTTTGGCTCCTTATTTTGTCCCTTGCCTTTTTCTTTCGATCTCATGCCGCCTTTGAAAACGTTGAGTAAGCTGCTGGCTCATGGGTCCCGCATGTCATCCTCTATGAACAATAAAAGTTTCCTTTCTTGGAGTTATTTTTTACCCCTAATTTCTGGCTATTTGCCTTTTTCTTTTGATCCCCTGCCCCCTTTGAAACGATGACGACGCAGCTGGCAAGTCGGTCCCACATGTCATCCTCTATGAACAATAAAAGTTTCCTTTGATGGATTTATTTTGAACCCCTCATTAATTTCTGGATATTTCCCCTGCCGCCTTGGAATCGTATGGTATGCTGCTGCCTCATGGGTCCCGCATGTCATCCTCTCAGAACGGTAAATGTTTATTTTCTTGGATTTTGTTGACCAAACGATTTTTGGCTTATTTTTTCTTTCGATCACCTGCAGCCTTTAAAACGTTGAGGACGCTGCTGGCTCACGGGTCCCACATGTCAACCTCTATGAACAATAAACGCTGAGGATGCTGCTGCCTCATGGGTCCCGCATGTCATCCTCTCAGAACGAAAATAATGTTTCTTTTCTTGGATTTTTTACCAACAGATTTTTGGTTTATTTTTTCTTTCCATCCCCTGCCGCCTTTAAAACGTTGACGACGCTGCTGGCTCATGGGTCCCCGATGTCAGCCTCCCCGTACAAGAAACATATGATATCTTGATTATTTTGCAGACAATAAACAATGTATTGCGCTCTGAGCTATTTCAAACGGATAATTAAATCTTTATTTTTACATAAACAAACTTATATGTTGAATCTCCTTGTTTTTTTGTCTTTGCGAAGCATAGGACTCTGTTTTAGAAAATTGAACTTTCTTTGTTTTGGAGTAATTTGAAATTATCACGAGTCAAAGGCCAAGCGAGGATAGTTGAAAGCGGATGTCGGTCTGACCCAATTGAAATCTTTCTTCTTGGATTTTTTTCACCCCCTGATTTAGCTACTTCATTTTCTTTTGGTCTGTCTGTGTAAACGTTGAACGACTAACATAAAGCAGGACGCATGTCATCCTCGTCTGATAAAATTTCTTTTCTTGGATTATTTTGGCTCTGATATTTGGTCACTTGCCTTTTTCTCGATCAGTGCAGCCTCTCAAGCGGTGATACCCATTCTTAACAAGAGCTGGACCGCATGTCATCCTCACATTACCAATAAACTTTCTTTTCTTGGATTGTTTTTGGCTCCTGATATTTGGTCATGCCTTTTTTCTTTCGATCTCATGCCACGTTTGAAACTTTGAGGAACCTGCTGGCTCATTGGGACCGCATGTCATCCTCTATGTGCTATAAAAGTTTATTTTCTATGGTTTTTTTTCTGATTTTTGTCTATTTCCTTTTTCTTTTGTTGCCGCATATGGAAAGCGTTGAGTAGTGCTTACATAGGACCATGTCATCCTCTATATGCAAATCAAGTTTTCCTTTTCTTGAATTATTTTTGGCTCCTGATATTTGGTCCCTTGCCTTTTTCTTTCGATCTCATGCCACGTTTGAAACGTTGAGGAACTTGCTGGCTCATGGGACCCGCATGTCATCCTCTATGTGCTATAAAAGTTTGTTTTCTTGGATTTTTTTCACCCTCTGATTTTTGGCTCCTGATATTTCGTCACTTGCCTTTTACTTTTGATCCCCTGGCCCCTTTGAAACGTTGAGTAAGCTGCTGGCACATGGGACCCGCATGTCAACCTCTATGTCCATCAACTTTCTTTTCTTGGATTTTTTTTTGACCCCCTACTTTCTAGCTACTTTCTTTTTCTTTTGATCTCAAGCCGCATTTCAAACATTGAGACCGCTGCTGCAAAATGGGACCCGCATGTCATCCTCTATGTACAATAAATCTTTGATTATTTTTGGCACCTCATATTTGGTCACTTGCGTTTTTTTTTCGATCTCATGCCACCTTTGAAACGTTGAGTAAGCTGCTGGCTCATGGGTCCCCCATGTCATCCTCTACGAACAATAAAAGTTTCCTTTCTTGGAGTTATTTTTGCCCCCTAATTTCTGGCTACTTCCTTTTTCTTTTGATCCCCTGCCGCCTTTGAAACGTTGAAAACTTTCTTTTCTTTGGCACCTCATATTTGGTCACTTGCCTTTTTCTTTCGATCCCCTGCCGCCTCTCAAACGGTGATACCGCTGATGCTAAATGGGACCCGCATGTCATCCTCTATGTACTATAAAAAACTTTCTTTTCTTGGATTTTTTTGGCTCCTGATTTGGTCACTTGCCTTTTTTCTTTCGAGACCTCCTGCCGCATCTCAAACGGTGATTCCGCTGCTGCTAAATGGGACCCGCATGTCATCCTCTATGTACAATAAAGTTTCTTTTCTTGGATTATTTTTGGCTCACGATATTTGGTCACTTGCCTTTTCTTCCGATCCCATACGCCTTTGAAACGTTGAGTAAGCTGCTGGCTCATAGGTCCCGCATGTCATCCTCTATGAACAATAAAGTTTCCATTGTTGGAATTTATTTTTTACTAATTTACGGCTACTTCCTTTTTTTTTTTTTCCTGCCGCCTTTGAACGTTGAAGAATCTGCTCGCTAATGGGTCCCACATGTCAGACTCTATGGACGATAAACCTTTCTTTTCTTGGAGTTATTTTGACCCCTAATTTCTGGCTATTTTGCCTTTTTTTTGGATCCCGTGCTGCCTTGGAAACGTTGAGGATGCTGCTGCCACATGGGTCCCGCATGTCATCCTCTCAGAACGATAAATGTTTCTTTTCTTCGATTTTTTTACCAACTGATTTTTGATTTATTTTTTCTTTCGATCCCCTGCCGCCTTTAAAACTTTGACGACGCTGCTGGCTCATGGGTCCCGATGTCAGCCTCCCCGTACAAGAAACATGTGATATCTTGATTATTTTACAGACAATAAAAAGTGTATTTCGCTCTGAGCTATTGCAAACGGATAAATTAAATCTTTATTTTTACATAAACGAACTAATATGAATCTCCTTGTTTTTGTTTTGTTTTTGCGAAGCATAGGACTTTCTTGTTTTGGAGTGGGCTGAAATTGTACGAGTCAAAAGACGTCCAGCAGGTTAGAAGGCCCAGATGGCCAGGCAGCCCCAATTTATATCTTCCTTATCTTGGATTATTTTTTGATCAAAAGGCCCAGCAGGGGTACATCCTTTTTCTTTTGTTCCTGTGTGCCGCCTTGGAAACGTTGTGGACGCTGCTGCCTCATGGGACCCGCATGTCATCCTCTATGAACTATGAACTCTAAAATTTTCTTTTTTCTTGGATTTTTTTTTCACCCCTCTGATTTTTGGCTATTTCCTTTTTCTTTTGTTCCCCTGCCGCCTTGGGACCCGTATGTCATCCTCTATGTACAAAAAACTTTCTTTTCTTGGAGTTTTATTCCCCCTAATTTCGGGCTACTTTCGTTTTCTTTTGATCTCAAGCCGCATATGAAACATTGAGACCGCTGCTGCAAAATGGGACCCACATGTCATCCTCTATGTAAAATAAAAGTTTCTTTTCTTGGATTATTTTTCACGCTCTGATTTTTGGCTATTTCCTTTTTCTTTCGATCCCCTGCTGCTTGGAAACGTTGAGGATGCTGCTGCCTCATGGGTCCCACATGTCATCCACTACGAACAATAAAAGTTTCTTTTCTTCGATTTTTTTCACCCTCTGCTTTTTGGCTATTTCCTTTTCATTTGATCCCCTGCCGCCTTGGAAACGTTGAGGATGCTGCAGCGTCATGGGACCCGCATGTCATACTCTATGTACAATAAAAGTTTCTTTTCTAGGTTTTTGGCTCCTGATATTTGGTCACTTGCCTTTTTCTTTCAATCTCATGCCGACTCTCAAAGGTACAATAAAAGTTTCTTTTCTTGGATTATTTTTGGCTCATGATATTTGGTCACTTGCCTTTTTCTTCCGATCTCATGCCCTTGAAACGTTCAGACCGCTGCTACAACATGGGACCCTATGTTATCCTCCTATGTACAATGAAAGTTTCTTTTCATGGATTATTTTTTGCTCTGATATTTGGTCACTTTCCTTTTTTCTTTCGATCTCATGCCGCCTCGGCCCTCTGAAACGAGTAAGTTGTTGGCTCATGGGACCCGCATGTCATCCTCTATGTACAATAAAGTTTTTTTCTTGGATTTTTTACCCCCTGATTTTTGGTCACTTGCCTTTTTCTTTCGATCCTGTGCCGCCTTTGAAATTGTGGACGCTGCTGGCTCATGGGTCCCACATGCCAGCCTCTATGAACAATAATATTTCTTTTCTTGGATTTTTTTACCCCTGATTTCTGGCTATTTGCCTTTTTCTTTGGATCCCCGACCGCCTTTGAAACGATGAGGACGCTGCTGGCGCATAGCTCCCACATGTCAGCCTCTAAGAACAATAAACATTTCTTTTCTTGGATTTATAGTTGACCCCTAATTAATGGCTACTTCGCTTTTTTTTTCGATCCCCAGCCGCCTTAGAAACGTTGAGGACGCTGCTGGCTCATGGGTCCCATATGACAGCCTCTATGAAAAGTAAAACATTTACTTTCTTGGATTTATTTTTGACACCTAATTAATGACTACTTGGTTCTTTTCTTTTGATCCCGTGACGCCTTTGAAACGTTGAGGGCCCTGCTGGCTCATGGGTCCAACATGTCAGCCTCTATGAACAATAAGAGTTTCTATTGTTGCATTTATTTTTGACCCCTAATTTCTGGCTATTTGCCTTTTTTCCATTGCCTGCCACCTTAGAAACGTTGAGGACGCTGCTGGCTGGGTCCCACATGTCAGCCTCTTTGTACGATAAAAGTTTCCTTTGCTGGATTTATTTTTGACCCCTAATTTCTGGCTATTTGCCTTTTTCTTTCGAACTCCACCGCCTTTGAAACGTTGATGACGCTGCTGCAAACTGGGTACAATATGTCAGCCTCTTTGTGCGATAAACCTTTCCTTTCTTGGATTTTTTGGACACCTGATTTCGAGCTACTTGCCTTTTTCTTTCGATCTCCTGCCCCCTTTGAGAAACGCCGAGAACGATACTGGTTCGTGGGTCCCACATGTCATCCTCTCTGAATGATAAATGTTGGGGCTGCGGCTGCAAGATACGTCCCACATGTCAGCCTGACTGTTGAATAAACGTTTCCTTTCTCGAATTTATATTTGACCCCTGATTTCTGGCTACTTTGCCGTTTCTTTCGATCCCCTGCATGTCTGCTACTCCACCGAAAAACAGACCGGCATGTATTCATCACAATACTGGTAGCTAATTTAGGAAAAATGTGTTCATCACGGGATTCAAACAAAGATCTTCATCTCTGCTAAATTTTGATTTCACCAAAAACCGAACAGCGTGTGTTCATGACTTTAACTTCACAAACACTATGGTTTCTCTATAAAATAAGGTCACCATCCGTTCCTTTATTGTAGGCATTTGCGAAAAGTGTCTTTGGCTAATGGGCACCAGTGCTCTGCTGTTTAAAAAAAATCAAATAGCATACATATTTGTTTCAAAAAAATCTGAAAATGAATGTAGACATAATAAATAAAGTAACCTACAAGCGTGTAAAATTTTAATATGATATTCTTTATATTGTAGACTACACAAAAAAGACAAAATCTGTTGAAATTTGGAGATTTGAAATATGCATACCCAGATCCACACGTTTGTTACTTTTGTGTAGCCCAGAATTTTTTGTATTTGAAACTGAAATTTTGCACGTTTATGGGACAATTCATTAGCTACTCCATGATTTGTTTTCTAATTTTTTGAACAAATAAATATATTTTTTATTTTTTTCTAAAATAGCAGGAGCAATGGTGCCCAAGAGCACCAAATCTCTTAATAGGCATTTGCGCCTAATAGCGTGAGCTTAGCTAATTTTTGAAGAAAAAAAAGATGTCCATTGTGGTATTCAGGACAAAGATCTTCATGTCTGCTACTGCACCAAACAACAAACCAGCATGTATTCATCACAATACGGGTAGCTAATTTGTGAAAAATATGTTCAGCACGGGATTCAAACAAAGATCTTCATCTCTGCAAAATTTTGATTTCAGCAAAAACCGAACAGCGAATGTTCATGAGGTTAAGTTCACGAACACTATGTTTTCTCTATAAAATAAGGTCACCATCTGTCTCTTATTTCTCAAGGAAAAACAGGTGGAAGTGTTGGGACGAACCACATGGGTGCTTCGGCTCTATGTTCAGTCTTCTCTTTTTTGTACTGCAATCTTGAGCCTATGGCAGGACCTCCATTGACGTGCATTCTGCACCAATTTGGCCTTGGACGTATCCATGTATCACGGGCGCGATTGTGGGTAGCAAAGACACAGTCAGGTTTGAACAATTGGAAATCTGGTTCTGCAGCCTCTGCGTCGACTGGCGGGGGTAGCATGAAAATTGGGTGATTGAGTCCAAGAAATAAAGAACGCCCCTTCAAATTGTTCAATCTTTCCCACCTTGCCTCTTCTACAGGGTCCAAGGTATGGGCAGATCTCAAGAAAACGTAGCACCGTACCAAAGGATAAGACCTCAGCTTGTTACCCATATGTAATATTGGAGGACCGAGGATGGGCCGATAACCTTTAACCTGAATCCACGCGAGATCAGATTCACCAGTAATGGACTCTGCTCTCATTGGTGCCAGGAACCAAGTGCGCTGGTCAGAAAATCCAAGAAATACATCTTCATCTTCATAATTATGATTATCACCATCATCATCTAATTCTTCATCATCTAATTCTTCATCATCAAATTCGTCTTCTTCTAATTCTTCTTCTTCTAATTCTTCTTCATCAGCATCATTATCTTCATCGGCACCTCCATCGCCTTGAGCCACATTTGCTTCATCATCTTCCATGACAGCATCTCCCTCGATTTGAGCGAAAATTGCAGCCACTTCTGCTTCTTCATCTTCAATGACAGGGGCGTCAATGAGACGCGGGGCTGCATGTGTCCCTGCAATGCACAAAGATCAACCACAATGCAGCAAGTAGGAACTACACTGAAAATTATCTCTTCTCTTCTATCTTCTATTTTCTACTACTATAAGGCACCAGTTTTTAACAAGACATGTAGCAGCAATTCCAACTGTTGGTGTCCAAAATCTAACGGTTGGGATTAGAGGTATTCGCGTGAAAAAAATACCACACCAGTGTCCACGTGTTTCTAGAACCGTCATGTTTCCATTATGAAGAAAAATCAGAGCAGTCTCACACCGATATCACACGTCCCACTTGATAGTGATTAAGAAAGGTTCCAAATTTTTGTTCATATTTATAAACTGTATGCTCACACTTATTTTGATGGTATAACCAAATTATTAGTTGTATTGAAAGTTTGAACAACATTTAGAACGCAACTTTTATACATCAGTATTGCGAATCGTAATTGGTCCAACATGTGCAGCATGCCATTTACTAGTTAAGACATAAAACAAAGACTCACCACAGGTATATGGTTCCCAAACCAGAACATCTCCATACGGATATGTAACTGCGTATACACGATGTAGGTGTGAACTTGTACCATATCCAGGAATGCCCATGGCATCGACATAGCTGTTTCTATCAAAGAATTCAGGGTTTCTCAGGATATTCCACTCCTTTTCTAGGGGCGCTTGTAGGATAGCAATCAATTCGTCAAATACAACGATTACCTCGTAATGCCATGGCCCTGCTAGATCATCTTTGTACGGCCTCTTGACGATCCGTACTTTGAGCAGTTCCAAACTTTTATCTATTTTGTATTTGAACAGGAATGGTGGGCTGCCATGCCACCATTCACTAGTAGGGCCCAAAGAAATTCCTGCATCTTGCAGAGATGGAAGAGGTATAATAGTATCTGATATGTATATGTTGCGGATCGTCAAGTGCCCGTCCTGCTGGACAAATGCCACCCAGTCGCCGTTACAACCCACCCAGTGCATGGGTCCATGTCCATCCAGTTCCTCCTTGGTATGGATAAATGCTGGAACTGTCGGCTTGTCTAATGGCATCAGCAACGCGTGAATGCCCTGCAAATAGGATTTGTTTCAAAATTGTCTATGCATGCAAGGTATTCGACAGAATGAAGAGCGGATTGTGCAGAACTGAAGCACAGATATAATGGATAAATAAAGCAATTCCGAAGAGTACATGTGCATAGTGAAGGCAGCAAACCTTACAGTACTCCCAAATCAGGTGATTATGTTGAGTCTAAATTCATGCATGATGTTTGGCAATAAGAAAAGTTGATTGAAAAAACACAAGCTGAAACGAGATGAGTAAATAAATAAATACTCTTACAGTATTGTCGCGGTCGTCTGGCCATGTCTCGGGGTCGCAGTGGAGCAGGCTCGGTAAACCGAACGGAACCTTATGCGCTCCGCGGATGGCATGCCGCATGCCGATCATGCCTCGAGCGAGGCGACCAGTGCTGAGGATATCCGCCCGCTCGGCTATGTTCTCCACCAGTGGGTAGTGGAGGTTGCCCCACCCCATGGACTGGTGGTAGCAATCAGGAATCTCCTCAATCTTACGCTTCTGCTTCATTGGAGTCGGTAATCCAATGCAAGGGAGAGAGGGGTGAACGGGAGAAAGAGACAGAAGAGGGTTTTTTTTGGAGAAGATGCAGTAGTAGTACTACGATACTAGGAGGTGGAGATGCGGGGCATGTTTCCGGGAGAGAGGAACCACTATTTCCCTTAAAAAAAATAACAGCACTTGCGCATTAGAACTTGGGGCGGGGATATAGCGGTAAGAGGTATTGACCAACTTTCCCTCACCTTGACCCCACGTGGTTGTGAACCCGAGATAATTCTTTTTGATGAACCCGATATACTTATTATAGTACTAAAATAGTACAAGTATATACCTTGTACTCCTATATACTAACATTACTATTTTAAGGACTTATGTTCCATGAGCAACAACTTCCCCCACTCCGCTCATCCGAAATCCTAGCCCCTCCAACTTCAAGGACCAATCAACATAGCTATGGCCTTCTAATTTGGCTCAAGTCGCCGCACACATAGTCCTCCCGCCGACAAGGAATAGGAGCATCAGCCCTTTCGTCGCTTGTTGTTACACATAATCATATACAGTACCATATATATTTCAAATTTCCATATCAAAAAATAGTTCAAATCTGAATTTTAACATCTCAAGCTAAACCCTCGCTTGCTCTTAAACATAAGCATACCATAGTTCTACTTTTGTCTTCACCGAACAACAGAACACAATTTCATCACAACATAGCCAACCGGAGTACCTAGTAATGTAACTAGAGAAGTGAACCTATAGTTGATCAAGCCTTCAACTTTAACACAATAATACTCCCACATTATGTGTTGAGGAGCCACACCCATATATTTAAGAGTACCATCAAGTAGACCACAAATGCATCAATGAAGAGAGGGGTATACTTATAGACCACCTCTTTACAAAACAGTTGTAACTAGTAGACCACAATTGCCTCGTTCATTAGCTATGAAATTACATACTATCAGTAGCTACAATGGCTGCAGGCCCTGTTTCAGAATTAAACATCACACTTGTTCCAATCCGGGGCGTTGGCGAAGTTTGGGATGAACCAAAGCGGTGTCTTTACCAGGTACCTATCTTTTTTTGTTTTGCATGTTTTCTCCAAGGCGTTGGTTTGGAAACCAACGGCGCAATCTTCACGATTCAGACTGAATCGGCATATTTCAGGCAGCTGCGAATTGCGAAGCCATGCTTCATTCGGCAAGGTGTACACACAATTTCTTCTCGTCAGACATCCTGGGACAACATCTGCACCGCCTAATGGCAGCATAATCGGATAGTTCACTCCAAGGAAAAGAGAATATTCTCCAAGGTCATCAATCTTTTCCCATGGAATACCTTCATTTAACTTACTAGTGTCCTTCGTGAACACCAGGCAACCAAACCCAGAAGCATAGTTGCCAACAGTGCGACCATGATGAACACGACGATCAGAAGCAGTATGGCAAACTTTACAGGAATATTCCCTTTCATCAGCAATGCCCAGTGTATGGATCAGAAGAAGTCTAGAACCATCTATAGATCTTGCTAACCACCACATGCCATAATCGACCTCGTGATCATGGCCAAGAGCATCATCAAGTGCACACCGCCATTCAAACACAATGGGCGGTGGCTCTACGATCAGCGGAGGACCTGCTTGAAAACGAAATTACTGTTAAGAAGGGTATGTTTGGTTTGCACAAATCTGAAAACGTAAGAATTGGGAAAACGCATTAGGATTCAGATGGGATGATATAATGGCATTTCCATTCAATAATACAGCATATTGGTGTATTTCAGTACATCACATGGGAAACCAAAGGATTCATTTCAAGAAGTTCAAGTAGAGGTCAAAATCCAACATAATTCAATCTGAGAATAAAACTCCTAATTATACAATCCTCAAATTTTTCTATGGTAATCATCTCGAATAAAAAGTCTAAATACCAATGAAATTTCATCCGAAGCAAATATGCCCCAAGCCTCCAAGTCAGATCAGTCAGGTTCGAAAATTAATAAGTTTGTGCATTAAAATTATCTTTACAGCCATGAATAATGAAGCTCATCATACACTACTTACGTCCGGAGGAAAATTACCAGCTTGCTGAGGATTCCATGCGTGAACAGTGCCAGTATGAGTTGTGGCAAACACAAGCCCATTGTGGAGAATTGCATCGCTGTAATTGTAAAAGATGTGGGACTTGGGCTCTGTAAGAACTGTCCATCCAGAATCTTCGCCGCAAAGGAGGGCAACTCTGATGTCAAAAACAGCAACAAGAGAGAAATTTTTGTACCCCCCAGCAGCTGTGGGAACTTGGCAAATATATATCTTGTGAAATATAATAGCACGAAGGTTGTGGTGGTATATATTTGGAATGTGGGTGGTTTCAAACGGCACAGGGAGAGGAATTTCACGGCGAGTGTAGACGTTGACAAGTTTCCATTTGCAAGCAGGAAAGCCAGTGTCAACCATGGCAACCCAATCTCCATTGGCACCTACCCACTGCTTACCCGTACCGTCTGGCATCACAGCGTCGGAGGAGAACCTGTCCAGCGGCGTCAGCTTGCAATCCCGTGCTACCTTCGTCGGGTGAGAATGAAGAACACATGGGAGGCCAAACGGGAGAGAAAAAGATAGAGTTGCACTATCATTTGCAGAGTCGAAAAATAGTTTGGACGAACCGACGAGGCTCGCGGCGGTGATGACGTCGCATCTTGTTACGAGTTCTTCAAGGGGACCTTCGGAAAAGACCTTCTGAAACAGTTCAGAGTCATCATTTTCCTTGTTCGATGCCGCCATCGCAGGGCAGGGGGTGGGTCTATGAGGTTTGGGTTCAACTGATTGGAGTTTAATTTGGGTTCGATGGCGGCAGGTGGCGGGGAAGATGAAGAACGGAGGCTCTCAAACTGGGCGGTGGAATTGATTCTAAAGCTGCATGGCGGCGGCACTGGCGTGTGCTATGGAAGGTGGTCGATTGGTGCGGGCGGGGGCGGAGGTAGACGATGGAGGTGAACAGAAATAGGGCAGGTGGGGGCGGGGCGCTTGACTTCGCTCCTCTACACTCTACAGCATCTCCTCCTGTTTCTTGGAAAGTGTATAGACCCATAATAAAAAGTCACTGTTCCCTCTGAAAAGGTGAAGAACAAGTCACTGGTCTAACGTGCAAATTTGGACATCCCAAGCTATGTGTTGTCATGTCAATTCAATGTCCATGGCAGTATTTTGAATTTTGCGTGACCAAAAGAAGTACGCCTTGGCCTTTCACAATCGGGGTTTCTTTAGAGCAAGAACAATAGAAGAGCCAACAGCTGGCAAAAGTATTGTCCTACTTCCTCTTGGCGTGATACTCCCTCCGTCCACAAATAAGTGGACGTGCAGGATTTTCAAGGTAAATTAGTAAAAGGAAAGAAAAAATGCATTGGAGCACTCGTATCTTAAGAAACACATGTACTCAACCACGGTTGTAGATTTTCTCGGCGCAAGACTTTTCCCCAGCAGTTGTGGCTTTCAGTTATTCGTGGGTGTGGGGAGGAGCTCCGCCGCATCGGTAAAAAGCAAAGAGGGACGGCGGCTCTCGATCGTGCGGTGTACTCGTAAATCACGTGTGACCCATGCCCTAATAATTCACAATGCATTGATGAGGGCTATCACTTCATCATCCAATAAAATGTACTTAGTAACTATGGTAATAATATTGTCTTCTCGCAAAAAAAATGGTAAAAATATTGTCTCTTAAGCCATGTACTAGTACAGTGCAAGATGCTTTAGAGAAATAAACCTATATTTTATTGCTACTCCGTAATACACATGGTTATTTATTCTAGGCAAATGCCTACCGAAAGATGTAGGAATAGGGAAATGTAGGATTGCAATGTCATGTCCACTCCAATCCTATAGGAATTCATAGAATCCAAACTTTGTTTGATTCCACCATAGGAAAAGTAAGGGCTCCTTTGATTTAAAGGATAGGAAAAACTATGGAATCTGTGCAAAGAAATCCTTAGGAAAAATTCCTATCGGAAACAATCCTACAAATCAAACAGCCAAGGATTCAATTGTACCAATTCCCTATGCAAATCCTTGGTGTTCACCCAATCCTCTCGAATACTCATCCAAAAAATGCACTAATACTTTGATGGGGAGTTTTTGTATTCTAGGCAAGAATAGAGGGTTTGCGGGGATCACTTGAGAAGTGTATTAACCAAAGAAGGCATAAGTAATACACCAACACACACTAACATGCCCTTAATGGATGTATCTCCATAAACTCCCTCTGTTCTTTATTACTACTACTAGTTTATGTACTTCTTAACTAATATGGGATAATCATGAAATATATTTTCTAACATTCAGCCAAAATATAGTGTTTCGACTTTTTAAAATACTGAAAAACTAGTAATTAAAAATATTTGAGCTATCAAATCTAGGAAGTTTGAAAATATTTTGTATTCCGTCTGAAAGTTGTGTTACTTGGTGTAAGATTCACACAAAAATGATGAAAATATCAAACCTTCAAAAAAATTGTAGTAATTCAAACGTTATGTGCGTTTCATAATTTTGCAAAATCTATTCTATTTGCAATTAAAACTATAGTAGTTGGTGGTCCCCGATCATCTGATTTGCTCTTAAACAGCTCAATCCTAAATTTGAAATTCCCTGCAACAGAAAACGATAGTTGGTGGTTTGTGCGGAAAAAAATTACAGTTTTAAAAAGTGTTTTAAGCAAGAAGGCAGCAATAAGCGGTAGTTTGTGCAATTTCCTCGTGTAAACAACATGTAGCGTCGAAGTAATAGTACTAGCAGTACAGAAATCTTGTGTAATTTCTAGTTCTACATATTACTAGTGTCCACTGTTTGAGAGTTGATGGTGAATGGGTCTGATTTTCAATCGAATGAGAATTAGCAAATTGATTTTTATGACAAAAGCATACAAAGGGAGTAAAACAACATACCCGCATTCGCCGCTGCTACCAGCATGCGATGCCTCCACGAGTGCATTGACGGCTGCTGCAAATCCTCGGAAGGCATCTAGGTTTTGCAGATCGTCGATTGCCGCTGTCCGGCTAAGCTTAACCAGCATAGCTGCCGCCAAGATATCTCGGATTTGGACCACAGGCAGAAGCTGATTGGGGTCGAAGGATTGCCTGATTCGGAATTTGAAGTACCAAGCCCTCGGCTCCGATGATGGAAGTTTGGAACTCGGCCCGGCCAGAACCTCCCAAATCTGTGTGTGGCAGTGGATGCCCATCGGCATCCCCAATGCTGCCGACGCCGTGATGTGGTCGGTCGCACTTTGGTCCCCACTAAAGGCTGGGGCTGCAGCACGTCGCCGCCGCCCCCGACGTCCCCACGACGGCAACGCCATGGACCGAGGCGCTGAGTTTGTTGGCGAACCCGAAGCCCTGGATGGCAAGTGCTTCTTCACAATGGAAGCATCCTCACCCGGCGAGGTTCGCCCCCGGCGCATGCCTATGCTCCGACCAGCCCACTTTGCCGCTGCTGCCTGGGCTGCCGCCGATACCTGGGCCACCGCCGCTTCATGGGACCCCCTCCCTCCTCTCCCTCTCCTAGATCAAAGGGCGCCAGGAGTCTAGCCACAGCAAGACACAGAGCCGCCTGCTTCATCGCACACCAATGGCACACAGACATTTGCGAGCTTTTAGCGCACACCCCTCCGAGGCTGAGTCGTGGAGCCTGGGTGCACGGGGCTATGGCTGGAGGAGTCGCCATGGGACGAGGGGTGTCGAGTGCTCGGGCAAATACGGGAAAGGCGAAGTTTTGGATAACCTTATATGATCACATCAATGCTTCTCAAGGAGCCAAATACTGTATGAGAAACCGGAAAAGTTTGAACGTTTGAAAACTTTGCCGGCATAATGCATCCTTCCAATGCACGCCTACTAAGGTAGAAAGCCAACTCAATTGCTACTTTGTTGGCAAAATGTACCATGGCTCAATCTTGGGTCACACACATCTATCAATTGGTATATTTTGGTCATATTCAAAATTTTACTTGAAACTTGTTGGTCATGCCATTCTACTACTCGCCTAACACTTTTTCTACGCGGGAAGGAGGGGGGTATGATGCTACCCTGAATTTTTATGCCCATTTGTATCTTGGACAAATCCTAGGTTTGACCAAAATTTAAAACATGAAGATGAAAAATTAAGCCTGGATCCACTACAAGAAAATTTGCCAAACTTTTCTTGTAGTGATCCTTCTTAATTAGTAACTTCAAAATGAAGCTTTTGGAAGGTTTTTGAAATTTCCATGTCTGAAACCCAAAACACCTCTTCATGATTGACTTCATAAGACAAATCGAGTTTAGGGTTAGGGGTAGATACATGATTTTTCTAGTTTGAATATGTCTAGACCTGGCTTATCAACTTGAATGCTTAGTATATGACATAAGAAGATGTACTATGTGCATTGGTTTTTTATTTATTTGATTTGTTTTGAATTTTCATGCCAAATCAAATTTTGGTCAAATCATAGGTTTAACCAAGATTTAAACAAGTTTAAAACATTAAAATGAAAAATTAAGCATGGATCCTTCTCAATCACTCCAAAATGAAGCTTTTGGGAGGCTTTTGAAATGTCTATGTTTGAAACCCAAAACCACTTCTCTTCATGCTTGACTTCATCAGACAAATGAGTTTAGGGTTAGGGGTAGATACATGATTTTTCTGGTTTGAATAGGTCTAGACCTTGTTATCAAGTTGAATGGCTTACTATGTGACATAAGAAGACTATGTGCTTTGGTTTTTCATTTTTGATTTTTTCGATTGTTTTTATGCCCATTTGAATCTTGGCCAAATCCTAGGTTTGAACAAGAATTTAAACAAGTTTAAAACATGAAAATGAAAAGGTAAGCATGGATCCTTCTTAGTCAGTCCGAAATGAAGCTTTTGGGCGGTTTTCGAAATTTCCATGTTTGAAAACCCAAACCACTTCTCTTCATGCTTGACTTCATAAGACAAATTTAGGGTTAGGGGTATAGATACATGATTTTTCTTGTTTGATATGTCTAGATATTGTTTATCAACACTTGAATGCTTACAATATATGTGACGCAAGAAGACTATGTGTTATGGTTTTTCATTTTTGGGGGTTTTTTCGAATTTTTTATGCGCACTTGAGTCTTGGTCAAATCCAAGCTAGCTAGGTTTGACCAAGCTTTAAACAAGTTTAAAACATGAAAATGAAAAAGTAAGCATGTATCCTTCTTAGTCACTCCAAAATTAAGCTTTTCGGAGGTTTTTGAAATTTCCATTTTGTAAACCCAAAACCACGTATCTTCATGTTTGACTTCAAAAGACAGAGTTTAGGGTTAGGGGGTAGATACATGATTCTTCTTTTAATATGTTTAGATCTTGTTTTATCAAGTTGAATGTTGACTGTATGACATAAGAAGACTATGTTTTTGAATTTTTTATGAATCTTGGTCAAATCCAAGGGTTGACCAAGATTTAAACAAGTTTAAAACATGAAAATTAAAACGTTTCAAGTTCACCTTTGGTTCGATCTTTCAGTAACCAGGCGCATATATATATGGATGCAAATTGAGATAATTAATTCGTGAAACATTGGAAATGTCCATCGTGTGTCGTGTTTCCCCCTAACATGAAAATTGGATTGGTGGCAGACAAGTAAAAGCACATTTATGTGCGACAACCCAAAATGCACATATTTTGCTGAGTTTTCATGCATGCATTAAAAGTTCTGAATATATACATAAAATGCATGTGGGTCATGATTGAAAAGTTTGACATGTATATGGTTCTTGTGTAGTAGTAGTACTATAGTAGATTAGTAGGTACGCAAACTCCCATCCATCTTCTTTGTCAAGAGAAGACGCGCACCAGGATGCGTAGTGGAAGTCGTCTCTGGATCCTTCTGTTGTCCCTCTCACGGAAAAGAAAAAGAAAAAAACATCTCTCTCATTCTCGGCCTCGCTCGACTCGCTCGCTCGCAGCCTCGCACCTCCTGCGCACTGACAAACGCTGCACAACAGTCAACATCACCAGAAAAAAGATATACACCATAAATAATAAGAGGGGCCCCGTGACTGCTATCCCTTCTTCTCCTTCCGTGTGATCCCTCTTCCTCCGAGTTTCACTGGACGGGCAAACACACATGTGCTGCATAGTAAAAATAAAAAAGTAAAAAATCGACCTATGAATCTATGATTAAATAGGTAAAATCCTGGGTTTTATCAAGGTTTAAACAAGTTCAAAACATGAAAATGAATAGGTAAGCATGGATCCTTCTTAGTCACTCTAAAATGAAGCTTTCGCGAGGTTTTTGAAATTTCCATGTTTGAAACCCAAAACCACTTCTCTTCATGCTTGACTTCGTAAGACAGAGTTTAGGGTTAGGGGTAGATACATGCTTTTTCTGGTTTGAAAATGTCTAGACCTTGTTTATCAACTTGAATGCTTACTATATGACATAAGAAGGCTATGTTATTTGGTTTTTCATTTTTTTCTGTTTTTTCTGATTTTTTATGCCCATTTAAATCTTGGTCAAATCCTAGGTTTGACCAAGATTTAAACAAGTTTAAAACATGAAAATGAAAAGGTAAGCCTGGATCCTTCTTAGTCACTGTAAAATGAAGCTTTTGGGAGGTTTGTGAAATTTCCATGTTTGAAACCCAAAAGCACTTCTCTTCATGCTTGACTTCATAAGACAGAGTTTAGGGTTAGGGGGTGTAGATACATGATTTGTCTGGTTTGAATATGTCCAAATCTTATTTATCAACTTCTGAATGCATGCTACTCTCTCAAAGAAAACCTTTTGAATGCTTACTATATGACATAAGAAGACTATATGCTTTTAAAATTCAAACATATGGTAAGCATTCTTATGTCATATAGTAAGCATTCAAGTTGATAAACAAGCAAGGTTTGGACATATTCAAACCAGACAAATCATGTATCTACCCCTAACCCCTAATTAAATTGTCTTATGAAGTCTAGCATGAAGAGAAGTGGTTTTGGGTTTCAAACATGGAAATTTCAAAAACCTCCCAAAAACTTCATTTTAGAGTGACTAAGAAGGATATACAAGCTTCCCTTTTCATTTTCATGTTTTAAACTTGTTTAAATCTTGGTCAAACCTCTAGGATTTGACCAAAAGATTCAAATGGGCATGGAAATTCATAAAAAAACAAAAGAATGAAAAACCAAAGGACATAACATTATTATGTCATATATATATAGTAAGCATTCAAGTTGATAAACAAGGTCTAGACATATTCAAACGAGAAAATCATGTATATATCTACCCCTAACCCTAAACTCTATCTTATGAAGTCAAGCATGCATGAAGAGAAGTGGTTTTGGTTTCAAACATGGAAATTTCGAAAAACCCTCCCAAGAGCTACATTTTGGAGTGAGTAAGAAGGATATATAGATGCTTAATTTTTCATATTCATGATTTAAACTTGTTTAAACCATGTTCAAACCTAGGATTTGACCAAGATTAAAATGGGCATAAAATTTTAAAAAAATCAAAAAATAAAAAACAAGGCACATAGTATTCTTATGTCATATATATAGTAAGCATTCAATTAAGTTGATAAACAAGGTCTAGACATATTCAAACCAGGAAAATCATGCATCTATCCCCTAACCCTAGCTAAACTCTGTCTTATGAAGTCAAGCATGCATGAAGAGAAGTGGTTTTTGGTTTCAAACGTTTAAGCCAAAAGCCCCTTTTCAAATATTTCAAACTTATTCAAATTTGGTTCAAATATGAAAGACATACAAGTTATAGCACACATAGTGCATACATTTTCACACATACTGCACTAGATGCTAACCCTATAGTTTGAGGCCATTTGAGTGACCTAGGTCGAAAAAATTCTTGGATTAGAATCGTGTTGTTCGAACCCCGTAGTTGGATATTTTTTAACCCTTGATCTGTAGAACTGGGCAAAACCCTAGTTTAACCTATTTAATTACAGATTCGTATATCGATTTTTCTACGAGTACTACCTTTTTATTATTACTATGCAGCACATGTGTGTTTGCCCGTCGAGTGAAACTCGGAGGAAGAGGGATCACTCGGAAGGAGAGAAGAAGGGAGAGAATTATGGTGTCTCCCCTTTTTCGGGTGATGATGTTGACTTTTGTGCAGGGTTTGTCAGTGAGCAGGAGGTGCGAGCGAGCGAGCGAGTCGAGCGAGGCCGAGAATGAGAGAGATTTGTTTTTTTTGTGAGAGGGACGACCGAAGGATCCAGAAGGACCCACAGACTTCCAATACGCATCGATGCGTCTTCTCTTGACAAAGAAAATGGCTGGGAGTTTGCGTACCTATTGCACGTGACTTGTGCTCACTGAAGTGTGGGACCTCAGCGTGGGCACCACACGTAAGTGGCAGACCTGTTGGTGTAAAAACTCGGTTGATTATAATAGTGCATTAGAACAAAGTTTTCTATGGATTCAAGGGTAGGAAATCCAAGTTAACTCATTTACGTGTTAAACTTGTCTATATCTTGGTCAAACCTAGGATTTGACCAAGATTCAAATGGGCAGAAAAATAAAAACAGAAAAATGAAAAACCAAATCACATAGTCTTCTTATGTCATATAGTAAGCATTAAAGTTGATAAACAAGGTCTAGACATATTAAACCAGACAAATCATGTATCTATACCCCTAACCCCTAAACTCTGTCTTATGAAGTCAAGCATGTGAAGAGAAGTGGTTTTGGGTTTCAAACATGGAAATTTCAAAAACCTCCCAAAAGCTTCATTTTAGAGTGACTAAGAAGGATCCATGCTTCCCTTTTCATTTTCATGTTTTAAACTTGTTTAAATTATCTTGGTCAAACCTAGGATTTGACAAGATTCAAATGGGCATCAAAATTGAAAAAAAATTGAAAAAAGAAAAACCAAAGCAAATAGTTTTCTTATGTCATATAGTAAGCATTAAAGTTGTTGATAAATAAGGTCCATACATATTCAAACCACACAAATCATGTATCTATACCCCGTAATTAACCCCTGAATTAATTAACTCTGTCTTATGAAGTCAAGCATGTGAAGAGAAGTGGTTTTGGGTTTCAAACATTGAAATTTTAAAAACCTCCCAAAAGCTTCATTTTAGAGTGACTAAGAAGGATACAGACTTCCCTTTTCATTTTTATGTTTTAAACTTGTTTAAATCTTGGTCAAACCAAGGATTTGACCAAGATTCAAATGGCCCTAAAAATTCAGAAAAAAATCAAAAGAATGAAATACCAAAGCACATAGCATTCTTATGTCATATGTGTATTAAGCATTCAAGTTGATAAACAAAGGTCTAGAGACATATATATTCAAACCAGAAAAATCATGTATATATCTACCCCTAAAACTCTAATTAAACTATGTTTTATGAAGTAAATCATGAAGAGAAGTGGTTTTGGGTTTCAAACATGGAAATTTCAAGAACCTCCCAAAAGCTTCATTTTAGAGTGACTAAGAAGGATCCAGAAGGACCCACAGACTTCCAATACGCATCCTTATGCGTCTTCTCTTGACAAAGAAGATGGCTGGGAGTTTGCGTACCTATTGCACGTGACTTGTGCTCACTGAAGTGTGGGACCTCACGCGTGGGCACCACACGTAAGTGACAGACATGTTGGTGTAAATACTCGATTGATTATTATACTGCATTAGAACAAAGTTTCCTATGGATTCAAGGGTAGGAAATCCAAGTTAACTCATTTACGTGACATTATTATTTCCATGAAGCAAAGTTAACACATCTATCGATTGGTACATTTTTGAGTGACTAAGAAGGATCCATGCTTACTTATTCGTTTTCACGTGTTAAACTTGTCTAAATCTTGGTCAAACCTAGGATTTGACCAAGATTCAAATGGGCAGAAAAATAAAATAAAAAGCAGAAAAATGAAAAACCAAATCACATAGTCATCTTATGTCATATAGTAAGCATTAAAGTTGATAATAAACAAGGTCTAGAAATATCAAACCATACAAATCATGTATCTACCCCTTAACCCCTAAACTATGTCTTATAAATTAAGTCAAGCATGAAGAGATGTGGTTTTGGGTTTCAAACATGGAAATATCAAAAACCTCCCAAAAACTTCATTTTAGTGTGACTAAGAAGGATACACGCTTCCCTTTTCATATTCATGTTCTAAGCTTGTTTAAATTATCTTGGTCAAACCTAGGATTTGACAAGATTCAAATGGGCATCAATATTGAAAAAAATCAAAAAAAAAGAAAAAACAAAGGAAATAGTTTTCTTATGTCTTATAGTAAGCATTAAAGTTGATAAACAAGGTCTAGACATATTCAAACTAGACAAATCATGTATCTATATATACCCCCTAACCCCTAAACTCTGTCTTATGAAGTCAAGCATGTGAAGAGGAAGTTGTTTTGGGTTGCAAACATGGAAATTTCAAAAACCTCCGAAAAACTTCATTTTAGAGTTTCTAAGAAGGATCCATGCTTAACTTTGCATATTCATATTTTAAACTTGTTTAAATCATTATCAAGCCTAGCATTTGACCAATATACAAATGGGTGGGCACAAAATTCAAAAAAAATCAGAAAAATGAAAACAAATTAAAGCACATAGTCTTCATATGTCATATCGTATGAATTCAAGTTGATAAATGAGGTCTAGGTATATCCAAACCAGACAAATCATGTATCTATACCCCCTGTCGATCTTATGAAGTCTAGCATGAAGAGAGAAGTCGTTTTTGGTTTCAAAAATGGAAATTTCAAGAACATCCCAAAAGCTTCATTTTAGAGTGACTAAGAAGGATACATGCTTCCCTTTTCATTTTCATGTTTTAAACTTGTTTAAATCTTGGTCAAACCTAGGATTTGACCAAGATTCAAATATATGAGCATAAAATTCAAAAAAAAACCAAAAATGAAAACCAAGGCACGTAGTCGTCTTATGTCATATAGTAAGCAATCAATTAAGTTGATAAACAAGGTCTAGACATATTCAAACCAGGAAATCATGTATCTACACCCCCTAACGTACCCTAGCTAAACTCTGTCTTATGAAGTCAAGCATGCATGAAGAGAAGTGGTTTTTGGTTTCAAACGTTTAAGCCAAAAGGTAAGCATGGATCCTCCTTATATAGTCACTGTAAAATGAAGCTTTTGGGAGGTTTGTGAAATTTCCATGTTTGAAACCCAAAACCACTTAAGACAGAGTTTATGGTTAGGTGTGTAGATACATGATTTTTCTTGTTTGAATATGTCTAGACCTTGTTTATCAACTTGAATTTTTTACTATATGATATAAGAAGGCTATATATATGTGCTTTGGTTTTTCAATTTTTGATTTCTTTCGATTTTTTATGCCTATTTAAATCTTGGTCAAATCCTAGGTAAGCAAGTTTAAAACATGAAAATGAAACGGTAAGCATGAATCCTTCTTAGCACTCTAAAATGAAGGTACTTGAAAATTTTATGTTTGAAACCCAAAACCCAATTCTCTTCATATGTTTGACTTCATAAGACAGAGTTTAGCTAAGGTCAGGGTAGATATGTTCTGATATTTCACACATTTGAATATGTCACAGAGATCGACGTTTATCAACTTGAATGCTTACTATATGACATAAGATCAAGCTATATATATATATATGTGCTTTGGTTTTCTTTTTTGAATTTTTCTGAATTTTTACTCCCATTTGAATCTTGGTCAAATCCTAGGCCCGGTAGGTTAAAACAAGTTTAAAGCATGCAATGAAAGGTAAGCATATGGATCGTCTTATCTCTCTAAATAAGCTGGAGATTTTTGAAGTTTCTGTATTTGAAAAATCACTTCTTTTATTATGCTTGGCTTCATAAGACAAAGATTAGGGTTTAGGGGTAGATATACATGTTTTGGGAGGTTTTTGAAATTTCCATGTTTGAAACCAAAACCACTTCATCCTTGACGTCTTCATAAGACAAAAGTATAGGGTTATATATATATGCATATGGGTAGATACATGATTTGTCTGGTTTGAATATGTACAAATCTTATTTATCAACTTTTGAATGCATGCTACTCTCTCAAAGAAAAACTTTTGAATGCTTACTATATATATGACATAAGAAGACTATATGCTTTTAAAATTCAAACATATGGTAAGCATTCTTATGTCAAGCATGCATGAAGAGAAGTGGTTTTTGGTTTCAAACGTTTAAGCCAAAAGCCCCTTTTCAAATATTTCAAACTTATTCAAATTTGGTTCAAATATGAAAGACATACAAGTTATAGCACACATAGTGCATACATTTTCACACATACTGCACTAGATGCTAACCCTATAGTTTGAGGCCATTTGGGTGACCTAGGTCGAAAAAATTCTTGGATTAGAATCGTGTTGTTCGAACCCCGTAGTTGGATTTTTTGAACCTTGATCTGTAGTACTGGGCAAAACCCTAGTTTAACCTATTTAATTATATATTCGTAGGTCGATTTTTCTACCTTTTTATTATTACTATGCAGCAGTGTGTTTGCCCGTCGAGTGAAACTCGGAGGAAGAGGGATCACTCGGAAGGAGAGAAGAAGGGAGAGAATTATGGTGTCTCCCCTTTTTCATTGATGATGTTGACTTTTGTGCAGGGTTTGTCAGTGAGCAGGAGGTGCGGCGAGACGACGAGTCGAGCGAGGCCGAGATGAGAGAGATTTGTTTTTTTTTGTGAGAGGGACGACCGAAGGATCCAGAAGGACCCACAGACTTCCAATACGCATCCTGATGCGTCTTCTCTTGACAAAGAAAATGGCTGGGAGTTTGCGTACCTATTGCACGTGACTTGTGCTCACTGAAGTGTGGGACCTCACGCATGGGCACCACACGTAAGTGACAGACCTGTTGGTGTAAAAACTCGGTTGATTATTATAGTGCATTAGAACAAAGTTTCCTATGGATTCAAGGGTAGGAAATCCAAGTTAACTCATTTACGTGTTAAACTTGTCTATATCTTGGTCAAACCTAGGATTTGACCAAGATTCAAATGGGCAGAAAAATAAAAACAGAAAAATGAAAAACCAAATCACATAGTCTTCTTATGTCATATAGTAAGCATTAAAGTTGATAAACAAGGTCTAGACATATTAAAACCAGACAAATCATGTATCTATACCCCTAACCCCTAAACTCTGTCTTATGAAGTCAAGCATGTGAAGAGAAGTGGTTTTGTTTCAAACATGGAAATTTCAAAAACCTCCCAAAAGCTTCATTTTAGAGTGACTAAGAAGGATCCATGCTTCCCTTTTCATATTCATGTTTTAAACTTGTTTAAATTATCTTGGTCAAACCTAGGATTTGACAAGATTCAAATGGGCATCAAAATTGAAAAAAAAAATTGAAAAAAGAAAAACCAAAGCAAATAGTTTTCTTATGTCATATAGTAAGCATTAAAGTTGTTGATAAATAAGGTCCATACATATTCAAACCACACAAATCATGTATCTATACCCCCTAATTAACCCCTAAATTAATTAACTCTGTCTTATGAAGTCAAGCATGTGAAGAGAAGTGGTTTTGGGTTTCAAACATGGAAATTTCAAAAACCTCCCAAAAACTACATTTTAGAGTGACTAAGAAGGATACATGCTCCTCTTTTCATATTCATGTTTTAAACTTGTTTAAATTATCTTGGTCAAACCTAGGATTTGACAAGATTCAAATGGGCATCAAAATTGAAAAAAATTCAGAAAAAAGAAAACCAAAGCAAATAGTTTTCTTATGTCATATGTATATTAAGCATTCAAGTTGATAAACAAAGGTCTAGAGACATATATATTCAAACCAGAAAAATCATGTATATATCTACCCCTAAAACTCTAATTAAACTATGTTTTATGAAGTAAATCATGAAGAGAAGTGGTTTTGGGTTTCAAACATGGAAATTTCAAGAACCTCCCAAAAGCTTCATTTTAGAGTGACTAAGAAGGATCCAGGGACCCACAGACTTCCAATACGCATCCTGATGCGTCTTCTCTTGACAAAGAAGATGGCTGGGAGTTTGCGTACCTATTGCACGTGACTTGTGCTCACTGAAGTGTGGGACCTCACGCGTGGGCACCACACGTAAGTGACATGTTGGTGCAAAAAAATCGATTGATTATTATATATACTGCATTAGAACAAAGTTTCCTATGGATTCAAGGGTAGGAAATCCAAGTTAACTCATTTACGTGACATTATTATTTCCATGAAGCAAAGTTAACACATCTATCGATTGGTACATTTTTTAGTGACTAAGAAGGATACATGCTTACTTATTCGTTTTCACGTGTTAAACTTGTCTAAATCTTGGTCAAACCTAGGATTTGACCAAGATTCAAATGGGCAGAAAAATAAAATAAAAAACAGAAAAATGAAAAACCAAATCACATAGTCATCCTTATGTCATATAGTAAGCATTAAAGTTGATAATAAACAAGGTCTATAAATATCAAACCATACAAATCATGTATCTACCCCTTAACCCCTAAACTATGTCTTATAAATTAAGTCAAGCATGAAGAGATGTGGTTTTGGGTTTCAAACATGGAAATATCAAAAACCTCCCAAAAACTTCATTTTAGTGTGACTAAGAAGGATACACGCTTCCCTTTTCATATTCATGTTCTAAGCTTGTTTAAATTATCTTGGTCAAACCTAGGATTTGACAAGATTCAAATGGGCATCAATATTGAAAAAAATCAAAAAAAAAGAAAAAACAAAGGAAATAGTTTTCTTATGTCTTATAGTAAGCATTAAAAGTTGATAAACAAGGTCTAGACATATTCAAACTAGACAAATCATGTATCTATATATACCCCCTAACCCCTAAACTCTGTCTTATGAAGTCAAGCATGTGAAGAGGAAGTTGTTTTGGGTTGCAAACATGGAAATTTCAAAAACCTCCGAAAAACTTCATTTTAGAGTTTCTAAGAAGGATCCATGCTTAACTTTGCATATTCATATTTTAAACTTGTTTAAATCATTATCAAGCCTAGCATTTGACCAATATACAAATGGGTGGGCACAAAATTCAAAAAAATCAGAAAAATGAAAACAAATTAAAGCACATAGTCTTCATATGTCATATCGTATGAATTCAAGTTGATAAACGAGGTCTAGGTATATCCAAACCAGACAAATCATGTATCTATACCCCCTGTCGATCTTATGAAGTCTAGCATGAAGAGAGAAGTCGTTTTTGGTTTCAAAAATGGAAATTTCAAGAACATCCCAAAAGCTTCATTTTAGAGTGACTAAGAAGGATACATGCTTCCCTTTTCATTTTTATGTTTAAACTTGTTTAAATCTTGGTCAAACCTAGGATTTGACCAAGATTCAAATATATGGGCATAAAATTCAAAAAAAAAACAGAAAAATTTAAAACCAAGGCACATAGTCTTCTTATGTCATATAGTAAACAATCAATTAATTAAGTTGATAAACCAGTTCTAGACATATTCAAACCAGGAAAATCAT
This sequence comes from Lolium multiflorum, assembly GCA_030979885.1. Taxonomy (NCBI): domain Eukaryota; kingdom Viridiplantae; phylum Streptophyta; class Magnoliopsida; order Poales; family Poaceae; genus Lolium; species Lolium multiflorum. The sequence continues at coordinate 245,741,059 of CM061748.1, forward strand.
GTATCTACCCCCTAACGCCCTAGCTAAACTCTGTCTTATGAAGTCAAGCATGCATGAAGAGAAGTGGTTTTTGGTTTCAAACGTTTAAGCCAAAAGGTAAGCATGGATCCTCCTTAATTAGTCACTGTAAAATGAAGCTTTTGGGAGGTTTGTGAAATTTCCATGTTTGAAACCTAAAAGCACTTCTCTTCATGCTTGACTTCATAAGACAGAGTTTAGGGTTAGGGGGTGTAGATCGATACATGATTTGTCTGGTTTGAATATGTCCAAATCTTATTTATCAACTTTTGAATGCATGCTACTCTCTCAAAGAAAAACTTTTGAATGCTTACTATATATATGACATAAGAAGACTATATGCTTTTAAAATTCAAACATATGGTAAGCATTCTTATGTCATATAGTAAGCATTCAAGTTGATACACAAGCAAGGTGTTTGGACTTATTCAAACCAGACAAATCATGTGTATCTACCCCCTAACCCCTAATTAAATTGTCTTATGAAGCAGTCTAGCATGAAGAGAAGTGGTTTTGGGTTTCAAACATGGAAATTTCAAAAACCTCCCAAAAACTTCATTTTAGAGTGACTAAGAAGGATATACAAGCTTCCCTTTTCATTTTCATGTTTTAAACTTGTTTAAATCTTGGTCAAACCTCTAGGATTTGACCAAAAGATTCAAATGGGCATAGAAATTCATAAAAAATCAAAAGAATGAAAAACCAAAGGACATAACATTCTTATGTCATATATATATAGTAATTAAGCATTCAAGTTGATAAACAAGGTCTAGACATATTCAAACCAGAAAATAATGTATATATCTACCCCTAACCCTAAACTCCGTCTTATGAAGTCAAGCATGCATGAAGAGAAGTGGTTTTTGGTTTCAAACATGGAAATTTCGAAAACCCTCCCAAGACCGAGCTACATTTTGGAGTGACTAAGAAGGATATATAGATGCTTAATTTTTCATATTCATGATTTAAACTTGTTTAAACCATGTTCAAACCTAGGATTTGACCAAGATTCAAATGGGCATAAAATTTTAAAAAAATAAAAAAATAAAAAAACAAGGCACATATAGTATTCTTATGTCATATAGTAAGCATTCAATTAAGTTGATAAACAAGGTCTAGACATAATCAAACCAGGAAAATCATGCATCTACCCCCTAACCCTAGCTAAACTCTGTCTTATGAAGTCAAGCATGCACGAAGAGAAGTGGTTTTTGGTTTCCAACGTTTAAGCCAAAAGCCCATTTTCAAATATTTCAAACTTATTCAAATTTGGTTCAAATTTGAAAGACATACAAGTTATAGCACACATAGTGCATACATTTTCACACATACTGCACTAGATGCTAACCCTATAGTTTGAGGCCATTTGGGTGACCTAGGTCGAAAAAATTCTTGGATTAGAATCGTGTTGTTCGAACCCCGTAGTTGGATTTTTTGAACCCTTGATCTGTAGAACTGGGCAAAACCCTAGTTTAACCTATTTAATTACAGATTCGTATATCGATTTTTCTACGAGTACTACCTTTTTATTATTACTATGCAGCACATGGGTGTTTGCCCGTCGAGTGAAACTCGGAGGAAGAGGGATCACTCGGAAGGAGAGAAGAAGGGAGAGAATTATGGTGTCTCCCCTTTTTAGGGTGATGATGTTGACTTTTGTGCAGGGTTTGTGAGTGAGCAGGAGGTGCGAGCGAGCGAGCGAGTCGAGCGAGGCCGAGAATGAGAGAGATTTTTTTTTGTGAGAGGGACAACCGAAGGATCCAGAAGGACCCACAGACTTCCAAAACGCATCCTGATGCGTCTTCTCTTGACAAAGAAGATGGTTGGGAGTTTGCGTACCTATTGCACGTGACTTGTGCTCACTGAAGTGTGGGACCTCAAGCGTGGGCACCACACGTAAGTGACAGACCTGTTGGTGTAAAAACTCGGTTGATTATAATAGTGCATTAGAACAAAGTTTCCTATGGATTCAAGGGTAGGAAATCCAAGTTAACTCATTTACATGACATTATTATTTCCATGAAGCAAAGTTAACACATCTATCGATTGGTACATTTTTGAGTGACTAAGAAGGATCCAGGCTTACTTATTCGTTTTCACGTGTTAAACTTGTCTAAATCTTGGTCAAACCTAGGATTTGACCAAGATTCAAATGGGCAGAAAAATAAAATAAAAAACAGAAAAATGAAAAACCAAATCACATAGTCATCTTATGTCATATAGTAAGCATTAAAGTTGATAAACAAGGACTAGAAATATCAAACCATACAAATCATGTATCTACCCCTAACCCCTAAACTATGTCTTATAAATTAAGTCAAGCATGAAGAGATGTGGTTTTGGGTTTCAAACATGGAAATTTCAAAAACCTCCCAAAAACTACATTTTAGAGTGACTAAGAAGGATGCATGCTTCCCTTTTCATATTCATGTTTTAAGCTTGTTTAAATTATCTCGGTCAAACCTAGGATTTGACAAAGATTCAAATGGGCATCGAAAAAATCAGGAAAAAGAAAAACCAAAGCAAATAGTTTTCTTATGTCATATAGTAAGCCAATTAATTAAGTTGATAAACAAGGTCTAGACATATTCAAACTAGACAAATCATGTATCTATACCCCCTAACCCCTAAACTCTGTCTTATGAAGTCAAGCATATGAAGAGAAGTGGTTTTGGGTTTCAAACATGGAAATTTGAAACCTCCCAAAAACTTCATTTTAGAGTGACAAAGAAGGATACATGCTTCCCTTTTCATATTCAGGTTTTAAGCTTGTTTAAATTATCTCAGTCAAACCTAGGATTTGACAAGATTCAAATGGGCATCAAAATTGAAAAAAATCAGGAAAAAGAAAAACCAAAGCAAATAGTTTTCTTATGTCATATAGTAAGCCAATTAAGTTGATAAACAAGGTCTAGACATATTCAAACTAGACAAATCATGCATGCATCTATACCCCCTAACCCCTAAACTCCGTCTTATGAAGTCAAGCATATGAAGAGAAGTGGTTTTGCTCCCAAAAGCTTCATTTTAGAGTGACTAATAAGAAGGATCCATGCTTACCTTTGCATTTTCATATTTTAATCTTGTTAAATCATTATCAAGCCTAGGATTTGACCAAGATACAAATGGGTGGGCACAAAATTCAAAAAAATCAGAATAATGAAAAACAAAAGCATGTAGTCTTTTTATGTCATATCGTATGCATGCATTCAAGTTAAACGAGGTCTAGGTATATCCAAACCAGACAAATCATGTATCTACCCCATGTTGATCTTATGAAGTCTAGCATGAAGAGAAGTCGTTTTGGGTTTCAAACATGGAAATTTCAAGAACATCCCAAAAGCTTCATTTTAGAGTGACTAAGAAGGATACATGCTTCCCTTTTCATTTTCATGTTTTAAACTTGTTTAAATCTTGGTCAAACCTAGGATTTGACCAAGATTCAAATATATGAGCATAAAATTCAAAAAAAAACCAAAAATGAAAACCAAGGCACGTAGTCGTCTTATGTCATATAGTAAGCAATCAATTAAGTTGATAAACAAGGTCTAGACATATTCAAACCAGGAAATCATGTATCTACACCCCCTAACGTACCCTATAGCTAAACTCTGTCTTATATTATGAAGTCAAGCATGCATGAAGAGAAGTGGTTTTTGGTTTCAAACGTTTAAGCCAAAAGGTAAGCATGGATCCTCCTTATATAGTCACTGTAAAATGAAGCTTTTGGGAGGTTTGTGAAATTTCCATGTTTGAAACCCAAAACCACTTAAGACAGAGTTTATGGTTAGGTGTAGATACATGATTTTTCTTGTTTGAATATGTCTAGACCTTGTTTATCAACTTGAATTTTTTACTATATGATATAAGAAGGCTATATATATGTGCTTTGGTTTTTCATTTTTTGATTTCTTTCGATTTTTTATGCCTATTTAAATCTTGGTCAAATCCTAGGTTTAAACAAGTTTAAAACATGAAAATGAAACGGTAAGCATGAATCCTTCCTTACTCACTCTAAAATGAAGGTACTTGAAAATTTTATGTTTGAAACCCAAAACCCCAGTTCTCTTCATATGTTTGACTTCATAAGACAGAGTTTAGCTAGGGTTAGGGGTAGATATATATGATATATACATGATATTTCTGCTTTGAATATGTCTAGAGATCGACCTTGTTTATCAACTTGAATGCTTACTATATGACATAAGATCAAGGCTATATATATATATGTGCTTTGGTTTTTCATTTTTTTTGAATTTTTCTGAATTTTTACTCCCATTTGAATCTTGGTCAAATCCTAGGTTTGACCAAGGTTAAAACAAGTTTAAAACATGGCAATGAAAAGGTAAGCATATGGATCATTCTTAGTCTCTCTAAAATGAAGCTTTTGGGAGGTTTTTGAAGTTTCCATGTTTGAAACCCAAAATCACTTCTCTTCATATGCTTGGCTTCATAAGACAAAGATTAGGGTTTAGGGGTAGATATATACATGTTTTGGGAGGTTTTTGAAATTTCCATGTTTGAAACCCAAATCCACTTCTCTTCATCCTTGACGTCTTCATAAGACAAAAGTATAGGGTTATATATATATGCATATGGGTAGATACATGATTTGTCTGGTTTGAATATGTACAAATCTTATTTATCAACTTTTGAATGCATGCTACTCTCTCAAAGAAAAACTTTTGAATGCTTACTATATGACATAAGAAGACTATATGCTTTTAAAATTCAAACATATGGTAAGCATTCTTATGTCATATAGTAAGCATTCAAGTTGATAAACAAGCAAGGTTTGGACATATCCAAACCAGACAAATCATGTATCTGCCCCCTGTCGATCTTATGAAGTCTAGCATGAAGAGAGAAGTCGTTTTTGGTTTCAAAAATGGAAATTTCAAGAACATCCAAAAAGCTTCATTTTAGAGTGACTAAGAAGGATACATGCTTCCCTTTTTATTTTTATGTTTAAACTTGTTTAAATCTTGGTCAAACCTAGGATTTGTCCAAGATTCAAATATATGGGCGTAAAATTAAAAAAAAACAGAAAAATTTAAAACCAAGGCACATAGTCTTCTTATGTCATATAGTAAACAATCAATTAATTAAGTTGATAAACCAGGTCTAGACATATTCAAACCAGGAAAATCATGTATCTACCCCCTAACGCCCTAGCTAAACTCTGTCTTATGAAGTCAAGCATGCATGAAGAGAAGTGGTTTTGGTTTCAAACATGGAAATTTCGAAAAAACCTCCCAAGAGCTACATTTTGGAGTGACTAAGAAGGATATATAGATGCTTAATTTTTCATATTCATGATTTAAACTTGTTTAAACCATGTTCAAACCTAGGATTTGACCAAGATTCAAATGGGCATACAATTTTAAAAAAATCAAAAAATAAAAAACAATGCACATAGTATTATTATGTCATATAGTAAGCATTCAATTAAGTTGATAAAGTAGGTCTAGACATATTCAAACCAGGAAAATCATGCATCTATCCCCTAACCCTAGCTAAACTCTGTCTTATGAAGTCAAGCATGCATGAAGAGAAGTGGTTTTTGGTTTCAAACGTTTAAGCCAAAAGCCCCTTTTCAAATATTTCAAACTTATTCAAATTTGGTTCAAATATGAAAGACATACAAGTTATAGCACACATAGTGCATACATTTTCACACATACTGCACTAGATGCTAACCCTATAGTTTGAGGCCATTTGGGTGACCTAGGTCGAAAAATTCTTGGATTAGAATCGTGTTGTTCGAACCCCGTAGTTGGTTTTTGAACCTTCGTATCTGCAGTCTGGGTAAAACCCTAGTTTAACCTATTTAATTATAGATTCGTAGGTCGATTTTTCTACTTTTTTATTATTACTATGCAGCACATGTGTGTTTGCCCGTCGAGTGAAACTCGGAGGAAGAAGGATCACTCGGAAGGAGAGAAGAAGGGAGAGAAATTATGGTGTCTCCTTTTCGGGTGATGATGACTTTTGTGCAGGGTTTGTCTGAGCAGGAGGTGCGAGCGAGCGAGCGAGTCGAGCGAGGCCGAGAATGAGAGAGATTTGTTTTTTTTTTGTGAGAGGGACAACCAAGGATCCAGAAGGACCCACGGACTTCCAATACGCATCCTGATGCGTCTTCTCTTGACAAAGAAAATGGCTAGGAGTTTGCGTACCTATTGGTGACTTGTGCTCACTGAAGTGTGGGACCTCACGCATGGGCACCACACGTAAGTGACAGACCTGTTGGTGTAAAACTCGGTTGATTATTATAGTGCATTAGAACAAAGTTTCCTATGGATTCAAGGGTAGGAAATCCAAGTTAACTCATTTACGTGTTAAACTTGTCTATATCTTGGTCAAACCTAGGATTTGACCAAGATTCAAAATGAGAAAAAGAAAAAAACAGAAAAATGAAAAACCAAATCACATAGTCTTCTTATGTCATATAGTAAGCATTAAAGTTGATAAACAAGGTCTAGACATATTAAACCAGACAAATCATGTATCTATACCCCTAACCCCTAAACTTGTCTTATGAAGTCAAGCATGTGAAGAGAAGTGGTTTTGGATTTCAAACATGGAAATTTCAAAACCTCCCAAAAGCTTCATTTTAGAGTGACTAAGAAGGATCCATGCTCCCCTTTTCATATTCATGTTTAAACTTGTTTAAATTATCTTGGTCAAACCTAGGATTTGACAAGATTCAAATGGGCATCAAAATTGAAAAAAATTGAAAAAAGAAAAACCAAGCAAATAGTTTTCTTATGTCATATAGTAAGCATTAAAGTTGTTGATAAATAAGGTCCATACATATTCAAACCACACAAATCATGTATCTATACCCCCTAATTAACCCCTAAATTAATTAACTCTGTCTTATGAAGTCAAGCATGTGAAGAGAAGTGGTTTTGGGTTTTAAACATGGAAATTTCAAAAAACTCCCAAAAACTACATTTTAGAGTGACTAAGAAGGATACATGCTCCCTTTTCATATTCATGTTTTAAGCTTGTTTAAATTATCTTGGTCAAACCTAGGATTTGACAAGATTCAAATGGGCATCAAAATTGAAAAAAAAAGGAAAAAAGAAAAACCAAAGCAAATAGTTTTCTTATGTCATATAGTAAGCCAATTAAGTTGATAAACAAGGTCTAGACATATTCAAACTAGACAAATCATGTATCTATACCCCCTAACCCCTAAACTCCGTCTTATGAAGTCAAGCATATGAAGAGAAGTGGTTTTGCTCCCAAAAGCTTCATTTTAGAGTGACTAAGAAGGATCCATGCTTACCTTTGCATTTTCATATTTTAATCTTGTTTAAATCATTATCAGACCTAGGATTTGACCAAGATACAAATGGGTGGGCACAAAATTCAAAAAAAACAGAATAATGAAAAACAAAAGCACGTAGTCTTCTTATGTCATATCGTATGCATTCAAGTTAAACAAGGTCTAGGTATATCCAAACCAGAAAAATCATGTATCTACCGTTGATCTTATGAAGTCTAGCATATGAAGAGAAGTTTTTGGGTTTCAAACATGGAAATTTCAAGAACATCCCAAAAGCTTCATTTTAGAGTGACTAAGAAGGATACATGCTTCACTTTTCATTTTCATGTTTTAAACTTGTTTCAATCTTAGTCAAACCTAAGATTTGACCAAGATTCAAATATATGAGCATAAAATTCAAAAAAAACAAAAACCAAGGCACGAGTCTTCTTATGTCATATAAAGCAATCAATTAAGTTGATAAACAAGGTCTATACATATTCAAACCAGGAAATCATGTATCTACCCCCTAACCCTAGCTAAACTCTGTGTTATGAAGTCAAGCATGCATGAAGAGAAGTGGTTTTTGGTTTCAAACGTTTAAGCCAAAAGGTAAGCATGGATCCTCCTCAGTCACTGTAAAATGAAGCTTTTGGGAGGTTTGTGAAATTTCCATGTTTGAAACTCAAAACCACTTAAGACAGAGTTTATGGTTAGGTGTGTAGATACATGATTTTTCTTGTTTGAATATGTCTAGACCTTGTTTATCAACTTGAATTTTTTACTATATGATATAAGAAGGCTATATATATGTGCTTTGGTTTTTCAATTTTTGATTTCTTTCGATTTTTTATGCCTATTTAAATCTTGGTCAAATCCTAGGTTTAAACAAGTTTAAAACATGAAAATGAAACAGTAAGCATGAATCCTTCCTTACTCACTCTAAAATGAAGGTACTTGAAAATTTTATGTTTGAAACCCAAAACCCCAGTTCTCTTCATATGTTTGACTTCATAAGACAGAGTTTAGCTAGGGTTAGGGGTAGATATATATGATATATACATGATATTTCTGCTTTGAATATGTCTAGAGATCGACCTTGTTTATCAACTTGAATGCTTACTATATGACATAAGATCAAGGCTATATATATATGTGCTTTGGTTTTTCATTTTTTTTGAATTTTTCTGAATTTTTACTCCCATTTGAATCTTGGTCAAATCCTAGGTTTGACCAAGGTTAAAACAAGTTTAAAACATGGCAATGAAAAGGTAAGCATATGGATCATTCTTAGTCTCTCTAAAATGAAGCTTTTGGGAGGTTTTTGAAGTTTCCATGTTTGAAACCAAAATCACTTCTCTTCATATGCTTGGCTTCATAAGACAAAGATTAGGGTTTAGGGGTAGATATATACATGTTTTGGGAGGTTTTTGAAATTTCCATGTTTGAAACCCAAATCCACTTCTCTTCATCCTTGACGTCTTCATAAGACAAAAGTATAGGGTTATATATATATGCATATGGGTAGATACATGATTTGTCTGGTTTGAATATGTACAAATCTTATTTATCAACTTTTGAATGCATGCTACTCTCTCAAAGAAAAACTTTTGAATGCTTACTATATGACATAAGAAGACTATATGCTTTTAAAATTCAAACATATGGTAAGCATTCTTATGTCATATAGTAAGCATTCAAGTTGATAAACAAGCAAGGTTTGGAATATCCAAACCAGACAAATCATGTATCTCCCCCTGTCGATCTTATGAAGTCTAGCATGAAGAGAGAAGTCGTTTTTGGTTTCAAAATGGAAATTTCAAGAACATCCAAAAAGCTTCATTTTAGAGTGACTAAGAAGGATACATGCTTCCCTTTTTATTTTTATGTTTAAACTTGTTTAAATCTTGGTCAAAAGATTTGTCCAAGATTCAAATATATGGGCGTAAAATTCAAAAAAAACAGAAAAATTTAAAACCAAGGCACATAGTCTTCTTATGTCATATAGTAAACAATCAATTAATTAAGTTGATAAACCAGTTCTAGACATATTCAAACCAGGAAAATCATGTATCTACCCCCTAACGCCCTAGCTAAACTCTGTCTTATGAAGTCAAGCATGCATGAAGAGAAGTGGTTTTGGTTTCAAACATGGAAATTTCGAAAAAACCTCCCAAGAGCTACATTTTGGAGTGACTAAGAAGGATATATAGATGCTTAATTTTTCATATTCATGATTTAAACTTGTTTAAACCATGTTCAAACCTAGGATTTGACCAAGATTCAAATGGGCATACAATTTTAAAAAAATCAAAAAAATAAAAAACAATGCACATAGTATTATTATGTCATATAGTAAGCATTCAATTAAGTTGATAAAGTAGGTCTAGACATATTCAAACCAGGAAAATCATGCATCTATCCCCTAACCCTAGCTAAACTCTGTCTTATGAAGTCAAGCATGCATGAAGAGAAGTGGTTTTTGGTTTCAAACGTTTAAGCCAAAAGCCCCTTTTCAAATATTTCAAACTTATTCAAATTTGGTTCAAATATGAAAGACATACAAGTTATAGCACACATAGTGCATACATTTTCACACATACTGCACTAGATGCTAACCCTATAGTTTGAGGCCATTTGGGTGACCTAGGTCGAAAAAATTCTTGGATTAGAATCGTGTTGTTCGAACCCCGTAGTTGGATTTTTTGAACCTTGATCTGTAGTACTGGTAAAACCCTAGTTTAACCTATTTAATTATATATTCGTAGGTCGATTTTTCTACCTTTTTATTATTACTAGGCAGCACATGTGTGTTTGCCGTGAGTGAAACTCGGAGGAAGAGGGATCACTCGGAAGGAGAGAAGAAGGGAGGGTATGGTGTCTCCCCCTTTTCGGGTGATGATGTTGACTTTTGTGCAGGGTTTGTCAGTGAGCGGGAGGTGCGACGGCGCGACGGCGAGTCGGCAGTAGGAATGAGAGAGATTTGTTTTTTTGTGAGAGGGACAAGAAGGATCGTAAGGACCACAGACTTCCAATACGCATCCCGATGCGTCTTCTCTTGACAAAGAAAATGGCTGGGAGTTTGCGTACCTATTGCACGTGACTTGTGCTCACTGGTGTGGGACCTCACGCATGGGCACCACACGTAAGTGACAGACCTGTTGGTGTAAAAACTCGGTTGATTATTATAGTGCATTAGAACAAAGTTTCCTATGGATTCAAGGGTAGGAAATCCAAGTTAACTCATTTACGTGTTAAACTTGTCTATATCTTGGTCAAACCTAGGATTTGACCAAGATTCAAATGGGCAGAAAAATAAAAACAGAAAAATGAAAAACCAAATCACATAGTCTTCTTATGTCATATAGTAAGCATTAAAGTTGATAAACAAGGTCTAGACATATTAAACCAGACAAATCATGTATCTATACCCCTAACCCCTAAACTCTGTCTTATGAAGTCAAGCATGTGAAGAGAAGTGGTTTTGGATTTCAAACATGGAAATTTCAAAAACCTCCCAAAAGCTTCATTTTAGAGTGACTAAGAAGGATCCATGCTTCCCTTTTCATATTCATGTTTTAAACTTGTTTAAATTATCTTGGTCAAACCTAGGATTTGACAAGATTCAAATGGGCATCAAAATTGAAAAAAAAATTGAAAAAAGAAAAACCAAGCAAATAGTTTTCTTATGTCATATAGTAAGCATTAAAGTTGTTGATAAATAAGGTCCATACATATTCAAACCACACAAATCATGTATCTATACCCCCTAATTAACCCCTAAATTAATTAACTCTGTCTTATGAAGTCAAGCATGTGAAGAGAAGTGGTTTTGGGTTTTAAACATGGAAATTTCAAAAAACTCCCAAAAACTACATTTTAGAGTGACTAAGAAGGATACATGCTCCCTTTTCATATTCATGTTTTAAGCTTGTTTAAATTATCTTGGTCAAACCTAGGATTTGACAAGATTCAAATGGGCATCAAAATTGAAAAAAAGTCAGAAAAAAGAAAAACCAAAGCAAATAGTTTTCTTATGTCATATATAGTAAGCCAATTAAGTTGATAAACAAGGTCTAGACATATTCAAACTAGACAAATAATGTATCTATACCCCCTAACCCCTAAACTCAGTCTTATGAAGTCAAGCATATGAAGAGAAGTGGTTTTGCTCCCAAAAGCTTCATTTTAGAGTGACTAAGAAGGATCCATGCTTACCTTTGCATTTTCATATTTTAATCTTGTTTAAATCATTATCAGACTAGGATTTGACCAAGATACAAATGGGTGGGCACAAAATTCAAAAAAAAAAACAGAATAATGAAAAACAAAAGCACGTAGTCTTCTTATGTCATATCGTATGCATTCAAGTTAAACAAGGTCTAGGTATATCCAAACCAGAAAAATCATGTATCTACCCCCTGTTGATCTTATGAAGTCTAGCATATGAAGAGAAGTCGTTTTGGGTTTCAAACATGGAAATTTCAAGAACATCCCAAAAGCTTCATTTTAGAGTGACTAAGAAGGATACATGCTTCACTTTTCATTTTCATGTTTTAAACTTGTTTCAATCTTAGTCAAACCTAAGATTTGACCAAGATTCAAATATATGAGCATAAAATTCAAAAAACAAAAAATGAAAACCAAGGCACGTAGTCTTCTTATGTCATATAGTAAGCAATCAATTAAGTTGATAAACAAGGTCTATACATATTCAAACCAGGAAAATCATGTATCTACCCCCTAACCCTAGCTAAACTCTGTGTTATGAAGTCAAGCATGCATGAAGAGAAGTGGTTTTTGGTTTCAAGCATTTAAAGCCAAGGTAACATGGATCCTCCTCATCCTTGTAAAATGAAGCTTTTGGGAGGTTTGTGAAATTTCCATGTTTGAAACTCAAAACCACTTAAGACAGAGTTTATGGTTAGGTGTGTAGATACATGATTTTCTTGTTTGAATATGTCTAGACCTTGTTTATCAACTTGAATTTTTACTATATGATATAAGAAAGGCTATATATATGTGCTTTGGTTTTTCAATTTTTGATTTCTTTCGATTTTTATGCCTATTTAAATCTTGGTCAAATCCTAGGTTTAAACAAGTTTAAAACATGAAAATGAAACGGTAAGCATGAATCCTTCCTTACTCACTCTAAAATGAAGGTACTTGAAAATTTTATGTTTGAAACCCAAAACCCCAGTTCTCTTCATATGTTTGACTTCATAAGACATAGTTTAGCTAGGGTTAGGGGTAGATATATATGATATATACATGATATTTCTGCTTTGAATATGTCTAGAGATCGACCTTGTTTATCAACTTGAATGCTTACTATATACATAAGATCAAGGCTATATATATATGTGCTTTGGTTTTTCATTTTTTTTTGAATTTTTCTGAATTTTTACTCCCATTTGAATCTTGGTCAAATCCTAGGTTTGACCAAGGTTAAAACAAGTTTAAAACATGGCAATGAAAAGGTAAGCATATGGATCATTCTTAGTCTCTCTAAAATGAAGCTTTTGGGAGGTTTTTGAAGTTTCCATGTTTGAAACCCAAAATCACTTCTCTTCATATGCTTGGCTTCATAAGACAAAGATTAGGGTTTAGGGGTAGATATATATACATGTTTTGGGAGGTTTTTGAAATTTCCATGTTTGAAACCCAAATCCACTTCTCTTCATCCTTGACGTCTTCATAAGACAAAAGTATAGGGTTATATATATATGCATATGGGTAGATACATGATTTGTCTGGTTTGAATATGTACAAATCTTATTTATCAACTTTTGAATGCATGCTACTCTCTCAAAGAAAAACTTTTGAATGCTTACTATATGATAAGAAGACTATATGCTTTTAAAATTCAAACATATGGTAAGCATTCTTATGTCATATAGTAAGCATTCAAGTTGATAAACAAGCAAGGTTTGGACATATCCAAACCAGACAAATCATGTATCTGCCCCCTGTCGATCTTATGAAGTCTAGCATGAAGAGAGAAGTCGTTTTTGGTTTCAAAAATGGAAATTTCAAGAACATCCAAAAAGCTTCATTTTAGAGTGACTAAGAAGGATACATGCTTCCCTTTTTATTTTTATGTTTAAACTTGTTTAAATCTTGGTCAAACCTAGGATTTGTCCAAGATTCAAATATATGGGCGTAAAATTCAAAAAAACAGAAAAATTTAAAACCAAGGCACATAGTCTTCTTATGTCATATAGTAAACAATCAATTAATTAAGTTGATAAACCAGGTCTAGACATATTCAAACCAGGAAAATCATGTATCTACCCCCTAACGCCCTAGCTAAACTCTGTCTTATGAAGTCAAGCATGCATGAAGAGAAGTGGTTTTGGTTTCAAACATGGAAATTTCGAAAAAACCTCCCAAGAGCTACATTTTGGAGTGACTAAGAAGGATATATAGATGCTTAATTTTTCATATTCATGATTTAAACTTGTTTAAACCATGTTCAAACCTAGGATTTGACCAAGATTCAAATGGGCATACAATTTTAAAAAAATCAAAAAAATAAAAAACAATGCACATAGTATTATTATGTCATATAGTAAGCATTCAATTAAGTTGATAAAGTAGGTCTAGACATATTCAAACCAGGAAAATCATGCATCTATCCCCTAACCCTAGCTAAACTCTGTCTTATGAAGTCAAGCATGCATGAAGAGAAGTGGTTTTTGGTTTCAAACGTTTAAGCCAAAAGCCCCTTTTCAAATATTTCAAACTTATTCAAATTTGGTTCAAATATGAAAGACATACAAGTTATAGCACACATAGTGCATACATTTTCACACATACTGCACTAGATGCTAACCCTATAGTTTGAGGCCATTTGGGTGACCTAGGTCGAAAAATTCTTGGATTAGAATCGTGTTGTTCGAACCCCGTAGTTGGATTTTTTGAACCTTGATCTGTAGTACTGGGTAAAACCCTAGTTTAACCTATTTAATTATATATTCGTAGGTCGATTTTTCTACCTTTTTATTATTACTAGGCAGCACATGTGTGTTTGCCCGTCGAGTGAAACTCGGAGGAAGAGGGATCACTCGGAAGGAGAGAGAAGGGAGAGAATTATGGTGTCTCCCCTTTTTCGGGTGATGATGTTGACTTTTGTGCAGGGTTTGTCAGTGAGCAGGAGGTGCGAGCGAGCGAGCGACGAGCGGTCGCGAGGCCGAGAATGAGAGAGATTTGTTTTTTTGTGAGAGGGACAACCGAAGGATCCAGAAGGACCCACATTCCAATACGCATCTGATGCGTCTTCTCTTGACAAAGAAAATGGCTGGGAGTTTGCGTACCTATTGCACGTGACTTGTGCTCACTGGAGTGTGGGACCTCACGCATGGGCACCACACGTGACAGACCTGTTGGTGTAAAAACTCGGTTGATTATTATAGTGCATTAGAACAAAGTTTCCTATGGATTCAAGGGTAGGAAATCCAAGTTAACTCATTTACGTGTTAAACTTGTCTATATCTTGGTCAAACCTAGGATTTGACCAAGATTCAAATGGGCAGAAAAATAAAAACAGAAAAATGAAAAACCAAATCACATAGTCTTCTTATGTCATATAGTAAGCATTAAAGTTGATAAACAAGGTCTAGACATATTAAACCAGACAAATCATGTATCTATACCCCTAACCCCTAAACTCTGTCTTATGAAGTCAAGCATGTGAAGAGAAGTGGTTTTGGATTTCAAACATGGAAATTTCAAAAACCTCCCAAAAGCTTCATTTTAGAGTGACTAAGAAGGATCCATGCTTCCCTTTTCATATTCATGTTTTAAACTTGTTTAAATTATCTTGGTCAAACCTAGGATTTGACAAGATTCAAATGGGCATCAAAATTGAAAAAAAAAATTGAAAAAAGAAAAACCAAGCAAATAGTTTTCTTATGTCATATAGTAAGCATTAAAGTTGTTGATAAATAAGGTCCATACATATTCAAACCACACAAATCATGTATCTATACCCCCTAATTAACCCCTAAATTAATTAACTCTGTCTTATGAAGTCAAGCATGTGAAGAGAAGTGGTTTTGGGTTTTAAACATGGAAATTTCAAAAAACTCCCAAAAACTACATTTTAGAGTGACTAAGAAGGATACATGCTCCTCTTTTCATATTCATGTTTTAAGCTTGTTTAAATTATCTTGGTCAAACCTAGGATTTGACAAGATTCAAATGGGCATCAAAATTGAAAAAAAGTCAGAAAAAAGAAAACCAAAGCAAATAGTTTTCTTATGTCATATAGTAAGCCAATTAAGTTGATAAACAAGGTCTAGACATATTCAAACTAGACAAATCATGTATCTATACCCCCTAACCCCTAAACTCCGTCTTATGAACTCAAGCATATGAAGAGAAGTGGTTTTGCTCCCAAAAGCTTCATTTTAGAGTGACTAAGAAGGATCCATGCTTACCTTTGCATTTTCATATTTTAATCTTGTTTAAATCATTATCAGACCTAGGATTTGACCAAGATACAAATGGGTGGGCACAAAATTCAAAAAAAAAACAGAATAATGAAAAACAAAAGCACGTAGTCTTCTTATGTCATATCGTATGCATTCAAGTTAAACAAGGTCTAGGTATATCCAAACCAGAAAAATCATGTATCTACCCCCTGTTGATCTTATGAAGTCTAGCATATGAAGAGAAGTCGTTTTGGGTTTCAAACATGGAAATTTCAAGAACATCCCAAAAGCTTCATTTTAGAGTGACTAAGAAGGATACATGCTTCACTTTTCATTTTCATGTTTTAAACTTGTTTCAATCTTAGTCAAACCTAAGATTTGACCAAGATTCAAATATATGAGCATAAAATTCAAAAAAAACAAAAAATGAAAACCAAGGCACGTAGTCTTCTTATGTCATATAGTAAGCAATCAATTAAGTTGATAAACAAGGTCTATACATATTCAAACCAGGAAAATCATGTATCTACCCCCTAACCCTAGCTAAACTCTGTGTTATGAAGTCAAGCATGCATGAAGAGAAGTGGTTTTTGGTTTCAAACGTTTAAGCCAAAAGGTAAGCATGGATCCTCCTCAGTCACTGTAAAATGAAGCTTTTGGGAGGTTTGTGAAATTTCCATGTTTGAAACTCAAAACCACTTAAGACAGAGTTTATGGTTAGGTGTAGATACATGATTTTTCTTGTTTGAATATGTCTAGACCTTGTTTATCAACTTGAATTTTTTACTATATGATATAAGAAGGCTATATATGTGCTTTGGTTTTTCATTTTTTGATTTCTTTCGAATTTTTTATGCCTATTTAAATCTTGGTCAAATCCTAGGTTTAAACAAGTTTAATACATGAAAATGAAACGGTAAGCATGAATCCTTCCTTACTCACTCTAAAATGAAGGTACTTGAAAATTTTATATTTGAAACCCAAAACCCCAGTTCTCTTCATATGTTTGACTTCATAAGACAGAGTTTAGGGTTAGGGGTAGATATGATACATGATATTTCTGCTTTGAATATGTCTAGACCTTGTTTATCAACTTGAATGCTTACTATATGACATAAGAAGGCTATATATGTGTTTTGGTTTTCCATTTTTTTTGAATTTTTCTGAATTTTTACTCCCATTTGAATCTTGGTCAATTCCTAGGTTTGACCAAGGTTAAAACAAGTTTAAAACATGGCAATGAAAAGGTAAGCATGGATCCTTCTTAGTCACTCTAAAATGAAGCTTTTGGGAGGTTTTTGAAATTTCCATGTTTGAAACCCAAAATCACTTCTCTTCATGCTTGACTTCATAAGGCAGAGTTTAGGGTTAGGGGGTAGATACATGATTTGTTTGGTTTGAATATGTCTAGACCTTGTTTATCAACTTGAATGCTTACTATATGACATCAGAAGACTATGTTCTTTGGTTTTTTTCCGTTTTTTTTGAATTGTTATACCCATTTGAATCTTGGTCAAATCCTAGGTTTGACCAAGATTTAAACAAGTTAAGAAATTGAAAATGAAAAAGGTAATCCTGGATCCTTCTTAGTCACTGTAGAATGAAGCTTTTGGGAGGTTTGTGAAATTTCCATGTTTGAAACCCAAAACCAGTTCTCTTCATATGTTTGACTTCATAAGACAGAGTTTTTATCAACTCGAGTGCTTACTATATGACATAAGAAGGCTATATATGTGCTTTGGTTTTTCATTTGTTGATTTTTTTCCGAATTTTTATGCCCATTTAAATCTTGGTCAAATCCTAGGTTTGACCAAGGTTTAAACAAGTTTAAAACATGAAAAGAAAAGGTAAGAATGGATCCTTCTTAGTCATTCTAAAATGAATGAAGCTTTTGGGATGTTCTCACAAATCGATCTAGTCTACATGACTTTGATAAATTTTAATTAAGAAGCAGCAACTTAACAATAATTACCCAAAATCTAACAGCTGGTTCGACAACAACCTGGACGTTACGCTAAAATGAACTGCGAAAACAACGAACAACACTTTTGTAGTACTGTACTCGGTACTCCGTACTTGCTCCAGATAATCCCCATTGCTTCACTACTACAGTAGTACTACCCTGGCTCGCATTCATTGTTTCCCCTGACTATTCAGAGCTTTGGACGTCCATCAGAGTTGTAGTCAGTAGTACAGTACTGCTAGCTCGATTAATGGCGTGCTATAAAATTCTATACTAGCCGACAGATGTCCATTCCTCGGGTTGCGCGCCAGAGCCTTCGAAGAGAAGGTAGCCGCTCTGTCCCGTTGATTTACGGTGGACGGACAGGATACTCCGGACCGCTCTCGATTCATTTGCTTCTGCTCCCGCGTCCTGACCCTTGAGCCCCCTCTCGGCCGTTGATTTAGGATGGGCGGACCAGGTTGCTCGAAGCGAGGGCAGGAGACGGTTGTCTGGTTTTAATAGGGGGAGTACTTCTTCCATCCCCTTCTTGCTTCACTTCCAGTCTCCTTCCACTTCCAGCGATGCCTCCGAAGTCAAGGCCACCATCTCGCTTGAAGAAGCACCATCTAGTGTTGACCAAGGACGCGGAGAGTTCCCGCCGGCGGTCTATCCAGATGCTGGCCGCGAGAAAGGGCCCGCCAGAAAACGAAGGCCCTG
Source organism: Lolium multiflorum (assembly GCA_030979885.1). Lineage (NCBI taxonomy): Eukaryota > Viridiplantae > Streptophyta > Magnoliopsida > Poales > Poaceae > Lolium > Lolium multiflorum. The sequence goes on from CM061748.1 coordinate 245,759,447, forward strand.
CTTCGCGCTCGTCTCGGAACGGCGTCAGTCGTGCGGTCGAAGATTCCTGGTTGGTTTCCATCGCCATGTTTCTTGATTCTTCCTGGCCCGGAGGTCCCAACTCTTTATTCCGTATTAATCCTTTTTATACATATCTCAGTGCCCCACGACGCACCCTGACATCTTCTCATGACGACTTCAACCCCTGTCTCCTGCGCTTAGAGGTTACCACTGATTGGACATTTTCGTCTTCCTCTCGTCACTTTGTTTCGGTACTGATGATATTGCCATGCAGGAAGCATCGGCGTGTTTCAGAGATGAGCTTAAAACTCTCGTGGAACTCGCCTCCAACTTTCGCGATGATGTCGATACTTTGAAGGACGAGGTCACCGGCCGGGGCAAGCTGCATGATGTGAGGGTTCCATCAAGTGAGGAAACGAACTCTGTCATCAAGAAGCTCAAGGGCGAGAATTTGATGCTTAAGATCGAGTGCGGCTTTCTTCGCGAAGAAAACGTCGAGCTATCAAACAGGTGCGTTCAAGCTCTCAACGGGAGCCTCAACACCCAACATGATGCGGTGAAGAAGATGATGGATAACAGCATCTTGAAGAAAAACAATATGGTGGAGGACACGCGCGGGATGGTCGATCCAATCCAGGCACCGCAGAAGGAAGTCGATGCGCTCCGAGTCCAGCCACCTTTGCGTAGGTCGCCGAGGCGCCCTCGCGCAGGTCACTGAGGAGCGCACGTCGCCGAGTAGGCTGGGGGATAAGGAATTCCAACGAGAGAAGCGGAATCACCACCTGTCCTGATGGAGGGCCACTCCGCCAAGTAGGCTGGGGGAGAGAAACACTGCCTCTCATTGTTCTTTAGCTAGTCCTCCGATCCATATTACTTGATGTTAAAATGGATGTATCTACAACTGAAATATGTCTAGATACATATATTTTAGTATCACAAAGTAAGTAGTATCAACGTTTATATTGCCCAAGTCTTATTATCCATCCCTAAGGTGGGTCGCTTTTGTAACTACTGATTGCAGATTCGACTCTTCTGCAGACCGAAAGATTTTTAGAGTGACTAAGAATGATTCATGCTTATCTTTCCATTTTCATGTTTTAAACTTGTTTAAATCTTGCTCAAACCTAGGATTTGACCAAGATTCAAATGGGTTTAACAATTAAAAAAATCAGAAAAATGAAAAACCAAAGCACATAGTATTCTTATGTCATATAGTAAGCATTCAAGTTGATAAACAAGGTCTAGACATATTCAAAACACACAAAACATGTATCTATAACCCTAAACTCTGTCTTATGAAGTTAAGTATGAGGAGAAGTGATTTTGGGTTTCAAACATGGAAATTTCACAAACCTCCCAAAAGCTTCATTTTAGAGTGACTAAGAAGGATCCATGCTTACCTTTCATTGCCATTTTTTAAACTTGTTTTAACCTTGGTCAAACCTAGGATTTGACCAAGATTCAAACGGGCGTAAAATTCAAAAAAAATAAAAAAAATAAAAACCAAAGCACATATATAGCCTTCTTATGTCATATAGTAAGCATTCAAGTTGATAAACAAGGTCTAGACATATTCAAACCAGAAATATCATGTATCATATCTACCCCTAACCCTAAACTTTGTCTTATGAAGTCAAACATATGAAGAGAACTGGGGTTTTGTGTTTCAAACATAAAAATTTCAAGTACCTTCATTTTAGAGTGACTGAGAAAGGATTCATGCTTACCTTTTCATTGTCATGTTTTAAACTTGATTAAACCTTGGTCAAACCTAGGATTTGACCAATATTTAAATGGGCATAAAAACTTCGAAAAAATGAAAAAAATGGAAAACCAAAGCACATATATAGCCTTCTTATGTCATAAACATTCAAGTTGATAAACAAGGTCTAGAAATATTCAAACAAGAAAAATCATGTATCTACGCCTAACCAAAAACTCTGTCTTAAGTGGTTTTGGGTTTCAAACATGGAAATTTCAAGAACATCCCAAAAGCTTCATTTTAGACTGACTAAGAAGGATACACAATTCCCATTTCATTTTCATGTTTTAAACTTGTTTAAATCTTGGTCAAACCTAGGATTTGACCAAGATTCAAATAAGTAAAAACATGAAAATGAAAAGGTAAGCATCGATCCTTATTAGTCGCTCTAAAATGAAGTTTTTGGGAGGTTTTTGAAATTTTCATGTTTGAAACCCAAAACCACTTCTCTTCATGCATGCTTGACTTCATAAGACATAGTTTAGGGTTAGGGGTAGATACATGATTTTTCTGGTTTGAACATGTCTAGACCTTGATTATCAATTTGAATGCTTACTATATGACATAAGAAGGCTATGTGCTTTGGTTTTTCATTCTTACGATTTTTTTCTTAATTTTTATGCCCATTCGAATCTTGGTCAAATCCCAGGTTTGACCAAGATTTAAACAAGTTTAAAACATGACAATGAAAAGGTAATCAATCCTGGATCCTTCATAATTAATAAGTTAGTCTATTTAAAATGAAGCTTTTGGGAGGTTTTTGAAATTTTTGTGTTTGAAACCAAAAACCACTTCTCTTCATGCTTGACTTCATAAGATAGAGTTTAGGGTTAGGGGTAGATACATGATTTGTATTATTTGAATTGTCTTGACCTTATTTATCATCTTTTAAATGCTTACTATATATATGACATAAGAAGACTATGTGCTTTAGTTTTTCAATTTTCTGATTTTTTAATTTTATGCCCATTTGAATCTTGGTCAAATACTAGGTTTGACAATGATTTAAACAAGTTTAAAATATGAAAATGAAAAGATAAGCATGGATCCTTCTTAGTCACTCTAAAATAAAGCTTTTGGGTGGTTTTTGAAATTTCCATGTTTGAAACCCAAAAGCACTTCTCTTCATGCTTGACTACATAAGACAGAGTTTAGGGTTAGGGGGTAGACACATGATTTTTCTTGTTTGAATATGTCTAGACCTTGTTTATCAACTTTAATGCTTACTATATGACATAAGAAAACTATGTGCTTTGTTTTTTCATTTTTTTATTTTTTTGGAATTTTGATGCACATTTGAATCTTGGTAAAATCCTAGGTTTGACCAAGATTTGAACAAGTATATAACATGAAAATGAAAAGGGAAGCATGTATCCTTCTTAGTCACTCTAAAATGAATTTTTTGGGAGTTTTTTGAAATTTCCATGTTTGAAACCCAAAACCATGCACTTCTCTTCATGCTTGACTTCATAAGATAGAGTTTAGGGGTTTGCGGATAGATACATGATTTGTCTAGTTTGAATAAGTCTAGACCTTGTTTATCAACTTTAATGCTTACTATATGACATAAGAAGACTATGTGCTTTCGTTTTTCATTTTTCTATTTTTTTTATTTTTGCCCATTTGAATCTTGGTCAAATCCTAGATTTAACCAGGATTTAAACAAGTTTAAAACATGAAAATGAAAAGGTAAGCCTTGATCCTTCTTAGTCACACTAAAATGAAGCTTTTGGGATGTTCTTGAAATTTCCATGTTTGAACCCAAAACGACTTCTCTTCATGCTAGACTTCATAAGACAGAGTTTAGGGGTTAGCGGGTAGATACATGACTTGTCTAGTTTGAATAAGACTAGACCTTGTTTATCAACTTTAATGCTTACTATATGACATAAGAAGACTATGTGCTTTGGTTTTTCATTTTTCTATATTTTTATTTTATGCCCATTTGAATCTTGGTCAAACCTATATTTGACCAGGATTTAAACAAGTTTAAAACATGAAAATGAAAAGGTAAGCCTTGATCCTTCTTAGTCACACTAAAATGAAGCTTTTGGGATGTTCTTGAAATTTCCATGTTTGAAACCCAAAACGACTTCTCTTCATGCTAGACTTCATAAGACAGAGTTTAAGGTTTAGGGTTATAGATACATGATTTGTATGGTTTAAATATGTATAGACCTTGTTTATCAACTTGAATGCTTACTATATGGCATAAGAAAACTATGTGCTTTGGTTTTTCATTTTTCTGATTTTTTTAAATTTTGATGCCCATCGAATCTTGGTCAAATCCTAGGTTTGACCAAGATTTAAACAAGTTTAAAACATGAAAATGACCAGGGAAGCATGTATCCTTCTTAGTCACTCTAAAATGAATTTTTTGGGAGGTTTTTGAAATTTCCATGTTTGAAACCCAAAACCAGTTCTCTTCATGCTTGACTTCATAAGACAGAGTTTAGGGGTTAGGGGGTAGATACATAATTTGTATGGTTTGAATATGTCTAGACCTTGTTTATCAACTTTAATGCTTACTATATGACATAAGAACACTATGTGCTTTGGTTTTTCATTTTTCTGATTTTTAAATTTTAATGCCCATTTGAATCTTGGTCAAATCCTAGGTTTGACCAAGATTTAAACAAGTTTAAAACATGAAAATGAAAAGGGAAGCATGTATCCTTCTTAGTCACTCTAAAATGAAGTTTTTGGGAGGTTTTTGAAATTTCCATGTTTGAAACCCAAAACCACTTCTCTTCATGCTTGACTTCATAAGACAGAGTTTAGGGGTTAGGGAGTATGTAGATACATGATTTGTATGGTTTGAATATGTGTAGACCTTGTTTATCACCTTTAATGCTTACTATATGACATAAGAAGACTATGTGCTTTGGTTTTTCATTTTTCTGATTTTTTTAATTTTCTGCCCATTTGAATCTTGGTCAAATCCTTGGTTTGACCAATATTTAGACAAGTTTCTAGACCTTGTTTATCAACTTTAATGCTTACTATATGACATAAGAAGACTATGTGCTTTGTTTTTTCATTTTTCTATATTTTTATTTTATGCCCATTTGAATCTTGGTCAAACCTATATTTGACCAGGATTTAAACAAGTTTAAAACATGGAAATGAAAAGGTAAGCCTTGATCCTTCTTAGTCACACTAAAATGAAGCTTTTGGGTGGTTTTTGAAATTTCCATGTTTGAAACCCAAAAGTACTTCTCTTCATGCTTGACTACATAAGACAGAGTTTAGGGTTAGGGGGTAGACACATGATTTTTCTTGTTTGAATATGTCTAGACCTTGTTTATCAACTTTAATGCTTACTATATGACATAAGAAGACTATGTGCTTTGGTTTTTCATTTTTCTGATTTTTTTTTATTTTCTGCCCATTTGAATCTTGGTCAAATCCTTGGTTTGACCAATATTTAGACAAGTTTAACACGTGAAAACGAACTGATAATCCCATTTGTTGACTCATTTAACTAGTTAATCCCATTTGTTGACTCTCTGTTGACCAGGCACTTGAGGTAAAACTGAGTATATTGCACTAGCCAGTATTAGTACTCAAGGGGAAAACCGAGCACACAAAAAATGCTACAGTATAAGACTCGAGAGTATATCTAAATTTCCAGGGTTAGACTCGAGTACGCGTGTTGCGGTGCAGAAGTGGAAGACGTGCAATTGTTGACGGGTACTGACGCGAGTCGCGGTGCAGAAGTCGAAGACGTGCAATTGTGGACGCGTGTCGCGTTGCAGAAGCCCAAGACGTGCAGACGTTAAATGGTGGACGCGTAGGACGCGGGTCGCATTAACCACCCCTCGCCTTTATAGACGCCTCCTCGCACTATCTCTGTCACTCTCACTCGCTCATGCAACGCCGCCTCTCACGTCCCATCATCTTCTCCAAAGCAAAAACCCTCTCCCTCTCTGCAGGCGAGATGGACATGGAGAATGCGAATCCCATCGTCCATGACGCCGTCGGCTCCAAGCGCGACGCCTCCCTCTTCGACGTCGTCCCCTCAAAGGCCGTCGCCGCCGCCGGTGGCGGTCGTATCCCGCCGGGATGGGACCCCTATGAGCCGGTGCCGTACATCTCGCCTCCGAACCCCTACGACACCTTCATGGACGACCCATGGAACGAGGTAACTATGGTTTGCTCCCTTTTTTCTTCGCCCATTCCTTTTTGAACCCTATTTTTGCTGGTTCCCTAGTAACTATTAGTGCCGATCTGTAGATGCATGGTTGAGTATTGGGTTAATATTTGCGCCGATCGATTTTATTCCATTTTGCTTTGATCCCTTCTTGATTTCGTTTAAGATTTGGAGTTCGGCCGTTCGGTTAATTTATGCAAGTAATAATGGGATCTCAATCAGTTAATTTATGGGATCTCAGTCAGTTATTTTATGCAGGAATCAAAAGATATCAACCGTTTAATTTTGCAAATATTCTGGAATCTGTTCAAAATCAGATCTGGAATCTGTTTCTTTGCCTATGATGAATCGTTGGGCACAAATTTTTACAGAGTGGGTTCAGCGAACCATTGCTGTGTACAAATCTGTTGTGCATGAGCTATGGTTCGCTAACACCATCCCTGTAGACATATAATCGTGTCCACTCTAACTGAGGCTGGCTCTGTTTTTCCTTACTTTGTTATCATGCACGTTAGTCATCGTTGCATCTCATTCACTAATAGTTCCCGTTTGATATGGATCAGCTGTCTGGCAGCGACGTCGGCAGCGACGACGAGCACCATGACGTCAAGACTCGCCAGGTGCTGCGGAGGCTGCAGGTCGGCCAGTACGTCTCCTACTTCGCCAAGGGTGTCTACAGGTGCCCCTTCTGCACTAGGAGGCTCGGCCGCACTGACTTCAACTGCCTCCTCACGCATGCCGAGAACATCGGCAACACCAACCCCAAGGTCGGCGCGTCGGTGAACCCCCACTCCTTCCGCGCCAAGCACATGGCGCTCGGCATGCACCTCCGCAGCATCCAGCGGGTGGAGATCTCCGCCGGGCGCATGCCTCCGCTCAAGCCCAAGGCTCCCAAGGGGAGCAACAAGTGGAGGCAGATGGGGTAGGCGGAGTCCCGGACGTGTGCTGCTGCTGCTGCAAAGCAGCTTCTATTTTGTTGTTAGCTAGGGATCCCTTGTTGTTATGTTGTTAGTATGATGGTGTTGTGAAGAACCTCGAACCTGTTGGCTGCTGTGTATGCAGCTTATTATCTAGGGAGGGATCCCTATTATCTATCCCTATTCTACTGGAGTATATTTTGTTGGCCCTACTTTGTTTTCTCGATTTACTATTACTGCGAATTTGTCGTACGGAGTACATTACCCTGGAGATTTGCTTCTAGATTTAACTACATACATATGGACCAGAGGGAGTACTAGATTTGCTGCCATATTGGGCAAACAACGAGGGCCAAAAGGCACAAATAATTGAAGAAAGACAGAAATGCAAGCTTCTCTAGATTTGATACTTTTGGTTAATAAAGACAAAGAGACAGAGGGGGAAAAGGTGCTCTTAAAAATGCCAATTCGCGCCGAGAGAGACAGAACCCAGCTCCTGCTCACGTACAACCAAACGCGGTCTCGTCCTGTCCCACGCGGTCCCTTTCTACTAGCCCCACACGTCAGCACGGAACGGTCAACTAAACTGGAATCCTCCCGTCTGAGCTCCTTCTGCGGGTAACAAATAAGGGCTTGGCGAAAACTGAGGAAAAACATAAGGCAATCTTATTGACTAATATAGCTGTTTAATTAATAAAAGGATTAGCTACAACGTGCTCAGTTTGCCCATTTATTAAGGTATAAGACTGGCAGGAGAGAAAGTAATCGCTAGTTTCCTCATTTTGCCCCTGCATGCTCGCACGATTAAAGCTCCTTCCGCACGCGCTGGACTCCTCGTTTCCTTAAACCTCCTCGTTTCTCGGGATAGACCAACAGTTTTTCAGGATCTTGGGGTTTTTTTTTGACAATCAATACCACATATATTCATAGCAAAAATAGTACATGGTAGAGGGCTACATGACGACTAGATATATCACCAAAAAGGGTGATGCATGTCTCCTTCACCAAAACAGCTGAAACAAGCAGTACACGGACGCAAGTACACCACCATAATAATACTACTACATTAACACAAGTACGAGTAATAAAGTAAGAGTACTACTCCCTCTAATCTAATTTAAACCAAAATAAAACTTAAACTTCATCCTAAATTTGAACTAGTGCCTCGTCCTCGTTCTTCGCTCATTTTCTGATCCAAGACGGCGCAGAGTGCCAGAGTGCATGGCACGGAACTCTTCATCGGTGGCATGCCATGGGCATGTCACCGGATGCATGATTTTTTTCGCAATGTTTTAAATTTGAATTTAGGCCGCATGTCACACGGTGACATGGAAAAGGTGCATGTCACCTGGTGGTGGTAGGCAACTACCCTTATTTACGGCGGCGTAGGCGACTGGACGCCGCGTGGCCAGCCGCTGCCTCGTGGCCGCCTCGGTTTCCACGCGGGAGACCATTAAACGCCGACGACCAACCTTCCCGCGTCACGGTTAGCGACTATGACTATAAGGGCAAAACGCTAAACTCTCTCGTTCCATTCACTTTCTTCCTCTCTCCACCTAACAAACATTTGTTCGTCGCTCTCTCCTCCAGCAATGTCTTCAAAATTCAGGTCGTCGGCGGTCAAGTACGCGGAGAAAAAACGCCGGCTCGAAATTTCGAGAGACGCTTCCAGAAACCAAGTGGGCTCGCCGTCGCCGCCGCCGCCGCCGAAACGCGTCCGTGCTGTGCTCACCGGGTTAGTTTCCTTCGCCATGTACTTTCGTTTCTTCTTGCCCGGGCTCAAGCTCTTTAAGAGTCTCTATGGTTATACATCTTAAAGGGTTGGAAGTTCCAACGACGCCCCTACTGCACCAACTTCCACGACCAAGGAATCATCGTCGTCCGATGATTTCAACCCGGCCCTACCCCGGCGAAATGAGGTAGCACCAACTTCTTCTTCTTCTTCTTCTTCTTCTTCTTCTTCTTCTTCTTCTTCTTTGCGCTTACTTGCTACCGATGATTTCGCCCTGAAGGAAGCGGCGCCGACTATCGACACCACTGTCGCCATCTTGATGGAAAAAAACGAGGAGCTCAGCTTAGAGTGTGATCGCCTCCGAGACGATTTGGCTGCCAAGAAGAAGAATTCGAAAACTCTTGTGGAGCTCATTTGCAGCCTTCGAAATGAGCGCGATATGTTGAAGAACGAGCTGATTAAGCAGAAAGCATCAGCGGAGAAAGCCAGCAGCATACTCAAGACTGTGTGCCTCGACAGAGACAAGTCTGATATAGAGTACAAAATCCTTCTTCAGGATAAAGTACAGCTCCAAAAGTTGAACCTTGAATATGCTGACATCGCCATCCTTGCCCTTCTCGAGAGGCAGAAGGCACAAGATAAGTTGATGCACCTGATGTTGGAGAGCTGCAGTGAAAGAGAAGAGACATTGAAAGAAGTGAGCAGTTTGGTGGGATACATGAGTGACGTCGGGCGTACTTCGCAGAATCCGCCCCGGCTGAGCTCAAATTCCAGCGGAACCAGCTTTCAGCAATGCATGTTAGGCGCACCTACAACTTCTACTCATTGATTAGAGGTCGCACGACATGGCATTTTCCCTCGAAATAGTAGTACTGTACTAATAGTTGTACTACTTAATATCTACCTTTTTGTAAAATAATTTCTTACATGTATTAGAAACTACCCCTCTCGTTTCTGGATGCACCCGGGACATTGTCATCCGGCCCTCTTCTGGACAAACCCCCTCGGGAAGGGCGGTATATTTTGCACATTTCGCTACTAGTACTTCTAATTCCACCGCTTATTTTTCTAATCCGTTAAATCGTTAATTGGATGACCAACTGATGGAAGCTGCGATAGATTAGACCAACAAGTGGTGAATTGTGCAAAAGATATGTCCGTGTTTTATGCAAAAGAGTGATATGGGGATCTGGTGGAATCTTGAATTTCCTCTTCAGTGGTAGGCATGCTTCACTTATAGCTGGAGTACATTGCGGACCTGGTGCATTTCGTCAGTACCGATCAGCTATTTTTGCTTATCCGGGAAGAAAAGGTAGTACTAGCCTTTTCTGTGAGATGTCTTTTCAGTGCTACGGAGTTGTCTGTTCACTGCTTGCTTTGTCTGTCGGTGACTTTGCCAAGCTGACTTTGCCATGACTTTGGGTGACTGATATGTGGACCACAGTTGTAAGTGACTCAAAGTCACTGACTTTGGGGACTCGTGAATGCTTCGTATATTTCTGACGGTTTCTGAATTATGTACTCCGTACAAATTTTGTAATATTGGTCAAACTAGTTTTGACCAGGGTTTGTGTAGGGTGTTTTTTTTTGGTTGGTCCAAATGGTGTTGTGTGGTCCAAATGTGATGTATCATCACACCACCATGTGCCCCCCTCCCCCCACCCCACCCCTAGGTTTTGGTAATGCCATTCTGATACATGCTTCTTAGAAGGAGTACATTTTTTCCGTTAGGGCATGACAATTTTGAAAAATTCAAAAAAAAATGGGAAGACAGAATGGTAACATCATTTTCCATGTGATGATGCACCCCTGTGCCAAATTTTGGTTCATTTTAAGAATGTAAGGTGACAAATTACTCGAGGAAGCTAGTTGGAGTAGACGGGCATGATCGGATTGGCATAGGCGATTTATTTTTTGAAGGATGTTATTTTTCATAGACAATATCTGACACAAAAAATAAAATGTTAAGGTCTCATATTATTCTGAATGATTTTGAATTACTTATGACGTTTGGAAGTATTGGTATACATGAGTCCCACATGAAGTTAAATGGTCCAAAAAAAAGTTTCGTACACGTCTCCCAGAAAGTGGAAAGTCGAGTACATGCATGACTTCACGCGTCCACTACTGGATACAGGGGGTCGGAGGCTATAACATAATCGGCCTCATCATCTCTCGCGAGCTCGTCCTCTCCACTCCCCCAACTTGCCTCCCCCACACTGTGAAAACCCCCATCCACTCACCGCACCTCTGAGGCATCGACTTTCCCGTTTCCAACCACAACAGCATGAAGATAGGTATTGCATACGAGGCGGAGCAATAGGCGACCGCCCACGCAGAGGATGCCTCTACGGTAGTGGCCTTCGTGGTGGGTGAGGCTTCACCGGGCACCCAAGCCGCTCGTCTCCTCTGCTTGTCGGATTCTTCAACCTCGGTCGAAATGGGCATCCTAGCCGTCACGACGGGTGAGGCTTCACCGGGCACCCATGCCGCTCGTCTCCTCTGCTTGTCTGGTTCTTCGACCTCGGTCGAAACGGGCGTCCTGGCCGTCGAGCAGAAGGTGGATACCAACGTTGTTTATCCCGCCGAAGATGTGCACGGCGTTGCAGGCCACCACGGCGAGGTCTTCCTAGGCCCGATGCTGGACGCGAACCTCGACCCCTTCGATGATTTCGGCCCAAACGTTCAGTTCCAGGAGGATGTTGAGGGTGATGACGAGGAGGTACTTCTCTTTTACCGAAACTGTCCCAACCCTCTTTGTGTCATATTGCTGTTCACATGGTTTGCACGAGCCTGGTTCTTGATTGATTTGATATCCTACCTTGTTCTTGTAGATGTAATTGATTCTACGATTCGTAAGATCAGATTCTAGTTTAATTTCGACTAATCTGCCATGTAGTCATATAATCAATTTATGTGTTCATACTTAGTGGACTTGCAATTGTTGTGGCTAATGTTCATGGTTGTTCATAGGGTTTCTCATGATTTATTACGATTTCTTCTGCCATTTACTTGTTCTACACATTTAATTTTAGGGTTTCTAAGGTTTGATTATGTTAGTGGAGTATTTATTCGATCTGTCATAAAAACTTGATTATGTAGTACTTAATAATTCATAGGAGTATTCTGATGACATGGACAACAACAAGGTGCGCAGGGACCGGAAAAGCCGCTATGTTCTCAAGCGGCTGAAGGGTGGTGAAATTCGTTTCTGCATACGCGCGGGGAGCTATTTTGCCCATTATGTGGCAAATTTCTCTAGAAGGACATCCACAGCCTGATCCAACATGCGATGGGTGTAGGCCTAAGTACATAGGGGGAAACACCGCCCTGCAACCAAGGCCAAGTACGCATCATATGGCCTCTTCCTCCAGAATTACGTCTTGCCTAGCTTGCTCCACGTCAACGCCCCTGCTGCTGGCCCTCATGCTCCTGGTCATGTTTAAAGTTCATATGTGTAATCTTAATCCCTTTGGAAGTTCAGCATTAAACTCTACTAGTACAACCGTGGTGGTCTTGTGATGTAGTACTCTTTTGATGCATTTGTGATGTAGTAGTACTTTTTTTGAAATGATATAGTACTATCTAAGAAAAGTACTCCCTCCGATTCACATTCATTTCACATCAAGAAATATGGATCAGAGCGAGGGAGTAAATTAAACATGGCATCTCGTGCATGAAGCTTGACATATCGATCAGGTTGGCTAGAATAGCAATACAATGTTGCTCATTAGGCAAATGCATGCCATGTACGATAGTATACATCCAGTAAAGAAGTCTATACTGACATAAAAAAACTACTTTGGGGATGAGAGTCAATTGGGGCATCTACAATATAGAAAATCTTGCTCGTAGATGATTTTGGCTAAGAGGGTTTTACTCACATTACACGTGCCACTTTCCTTGTCTGCAAAACAAGTTCCAATAAAGGGAGAGGAAAGAAGAGGGTATTGTGGGCGAGATTGAACACCTTTTTTATGTGTTAAGCTGAGGCCTCGTTTAGATGAGGATTTCGACTTATGCCTAACAGCTCAACACATCCACAAATAACTCTGCTTGCGCACACCACCGTTCATTAAAAATAACAATATTAGCTCGCAAGATTAAGAACAAAGTGAATTTAAGTAACTTGGTAAGCTTTTCAAGCAATATATTCAGAGAAAGAGCACACATGTTCGGCTCAAAATAATCATAAGAGAAGAACAATAAATCTAAGACACCACATGGATTCATACCTTGAGTCGACGCTGGCTCGTAGAAGGGCGGCCGCGCCTCGAGGATGCCGGGGACGTCTCCACCTCGGTCTCACTTGTGACTGCTTATCGGCGGGTGGTGCGCCGCGCCATGTAGAAGATCTATCAAGAGATGAGAGCCCGATGACGCTACCGACGCCTCAACCTTGATAGCACCGACTTGTTGCTCCGCACCGAGATGCGCCACGTGCAAGATTTAGCGGATGCACTAATTTTAGAGATATGTCATGATCATTGTAACAAATTTCAACGTGATGATGATTTGATCTTGTACTCGGCCTTGAACATAAGAACTAGTACAATCTCACCTTTTTTTAATCATTATCCTTTGCGAGATTTAGCGGTTGCGCCAAATTCAGAGAAATATCATGATCATGGTAACACAATTTTCAATATAATGATGATTTGATGTTGCACTCGACCTTGAACATAAGTACTAGTACGGTCTCACAAATTTGTATCATTATACTTTGCAAGTTTTAGTGGATGCGCCCATTTTCAGAGGTAGATCATGATCATGGTAAGTTGGTAACAAATTTTCAACGTGATGATGATTTGATTTTGCACTCGGCCTTGAACAGAGGTACTAGTACGGTCTCATAATTTTTTATCATTATACTTGGACGGTGGCCAAATTCAAAATCTCATAGCGGCAAAACTTCCCGCCCACAAAATACAAAAATTTCACACGCTTCCAAATTCCCATTCTACCCCTGTGGAGATGGCAGCAAAGTCGGTTGGTGGGGGGGGGGGTCTGCCCGTCATTTTTTGGATCACCACCTCCCTAGCCCGGAAACCCTCCCAAAAAAATTCATTTCCCTCAGACCACCCACCGGAACTTCCCAAGTCCCTCTCTCCCACCTCCACGACCACCGCACCGGAACATCCCCGCCGGACTTCCCTGGCCTACCCGAGCCCTCGCGATCCTCGTCATCCGGCTGCCTGCCGGAGCCGCTTCATCGACGCCGTCATCAACCGGACCGGATCATCCCCGCCGAACCTCGAAACCATATGCTCATCCAGCAGTCTACCGCAGTCGCTTCAGCTGCGGTATCGTCCACCCCGCCGGAGCCGCTTCGCCGGATCCGTCGTCCACCGCATCGGATCTTGCTCACCGACACCGCTGTGCATGAACCGGATCTGCTTCACCGGCGCAGTGCATGATCTAAACTCTTCTACTGTCGCTTTTCTATTGCTTGCCTGCAAGTTCTTGTTTAATCTTGGGGGAACCTGTTTGTGCTAACGACGCGCCGTTACGTTTTTGCAGATGAGATGAGTAACCATGAAGTGTAATGGCCGTCTCTCCAACCCCAAGTAGCACATGTAGCGTACTTCATCACCGGATCTATCAACCCCAGGAAGATCTGCTGTGACTCCCACAGAGTGCTTCTCCTAATGTAAGTCCCTTGTTTTAGCGCCATGTTCTGGGTTCAGATGCTTGTTTAGTTCATTCCTAGCTATGACCGTAACACGTTGCTATTTTCTACTTCATTGCTAACTTTAAGCGATTGAACATTTTGGTTTGCATTCCCTGCTCTGTAGATGTAGCCATCATAACTTCTATCTTGCTCAGTCGTTGTTACAAAAATTATACTGTAGGTATTATAGTAACATCCTGCTATTATTTAGTTCATGGCCAATTTTAAGTAATTGCACATGTTGGTTCGCATTCCCTGCTCTATAGCTTTTGGCATCGTAACTTCTATATTTGGTTTACATTCCCTGCTCTGTAGATCTAGCCATCATAACTTTATCTTGCTCAGTCGTTGTTACAAAAATTATGGCCTGCTACTATGTTGTTTGTGCCAATTTTTTACTCCATGAACATGTTGGCTTGCATTCCCTGTACTACAGGTGATGCCATTGTTTTGTATCTAGTTCATTGTAAGCTAACAAAGTAAGGACTTAGTTTGGCATGCTATCACTCTGCTATCTAGCCTGTAGTACAAATAAACTTGTCATACTACTAGATAATAATTTTGCGTGCCATCTTGTTCTTCAAAAGCTGCATTATTGACTTGTTTCTCTGACTTGGCATGACGCTCACATATGGAAAGCTGAACATATTGGTTTGCATTCCCTCTTATACAAGTTCACAGGTGATCCCACTATATTCTGTATCTGGTCCATCCTAAGCTCCAGCATTAACTATCCTCCATGTGTTGCTCATTACAAGTTTATATCCCGAAACATCTTGATTTGCATCCCCTTCACTATAAGTTCAGGAGTATTATTTAGTTCACGGCCAAAATGAAGTAATTGCACTTGGCACATGTTGGTTCACATTCCCTCCTCTTTAGCTTTTGCCATCGTAACTTCTATTTTTGGTTTACATTCCCTGCTCTGTAGATGTAGCCATCATAACTTCATCTTGCTCAGTCGTTGTTACAAAATTTATAGCCTGCTACTATGTTGTTCATGCCAATTTTGTACTCCCTGAACATGTTGGTTTGCATGGGACTCGACAGTAGTAAGTCTGCTGTTTCATTCTAACATGCTCTGTTATATTGGCTGTTGGTATGCGGCATGCACTCTTTGTTTGCTTATTGTGCGCATTACAATGATCTTGTTATAACGACGAAATGATGAGTTCCAAATTCTTTGCCAAACAATATTGTAGTGTCTTTGCCTTTCCATTGTTGCTGTCTTAACTTGTAATGTCTTTGTTTCAGATATAGGTGCTGCATGGACAACTTAAAAGATTGCCGGATCGCTTCATTGTATTGCTAGGTTTAATTACCATTCAATTTCTCTGGGTTCTGTAATATTTTTTTCAATGCCTTGCAGCTGATGTAATATTTAGTTAGTTTTTATAGTTCTTTCGCGCATTTTTTCTTTGGTCCTTGTGGTAAGTGAGGCTATCCGACAGAAATCAATGCTGCGTAAATATTCTCAGTATCTAAATCACGAATTCCCATCCCTTAAACGGCCCAATTAAGCGAAATCACATATGTGCCTGCATAAAATCTAAAGCGCATATTATGCGGCATATAAACGCAACTAAACGGGCCCACTTACTTCTTGGGCATTCATTTGATTTACGGTGGACCCCACACACTAATTGGGCTGGCCCACTTGCTTTAAGGTGGACCCCAGCAACTTGTGGGCCCACTAATTGGTTGAGCCGGCCCATTTGCTTTTTTGTGGACCCCACATAATAAATGGGCCGGCCCTTTAAGAGGAAAGTGGGACCCACTGTGTTTTTGGCCCCCCCCTATCTTGTTGGGCCGGCCCACTTGCTATATGGTGGACCCATACTAGTTGACGGCCTTTAACAAAGTGGGACCCACATGTGTTTTTTGGCCGGCCCACTATCTTGTTGGGCCGGCCACACTGCTATATGGTGGTCCCACATACTAAATGGGCCGGCCCTTTAAGAGGAAAGTGGGACCCACTGCGTTTTGGCCCGGCCCACTATCTTGTTGGGCCGGCCCACCGCTATATGGTGGACCCCACATACTAATTGGGCCCTTTACCAGGAAAGTGGGACCCACTGTTTTGGCCCGGCCCACTATCTTGTTGGGCCGACCCACTTGCTATATGGTGGACCCCATACTAAATGGTGGCCCTTTAACGAGAAAGTGGGCCAGTGTTTTTGGCCGGCCCACTATTTTGTTGGGCGGCCCACTTCGTAGGGTGGACCCCACAAACGAAATGGGCACCCTTTGGGAAAGTGGGACCCACTGTGTTTTGGCCGACCGCTGCTTGTTGGGCGGCCCACTTGCTATACGGTGGACCCCACACACTAAATGGGCCGGCCCTTAACGGGAAAGTGGGACCCACTGTGTTTTTGGCCCGGTCCACTTGCTTCTTGGGCTGATTCTTTATGGTGGACCCCACATGTTAAATGGGCCGCCCATTTAAGTTTTGACCATCAACCTTAGAGGTTAGGCCCGGCCCACGTAACTAATGGACCAGCCCAGCTATATAGTTGACCGGTCAAACTATGTCATCTGGCCCGACCCGCTTAAGACGTGGCAGGCCTCGTGTGCCTACCATCTACCACGGGGTTTCAGCGGTTAACGCGTTAACTGGCGTTAACGACGTTCGGTTTGCATGACGTCAGCATCCACGGGAAAACACTTCCGCAACGGTCCGATTTTCCGTGGCGGAAGGGCGCCCAAGCGCGACGGACCGAAAAAATCGTCGTTGGACTTTGCTGACGCAGTTTCGACAACGGAACCCATATCGTCGGGTTAGGCCCATGGGCGACGAAAAATACCCCTTTTTGAGACGTTGTCTATCAGAACTTTTCTTGTAGTGATACTTGTGGGTCATCAAGATCCTGAAAAAGAAGGACGAGGAGATTGACATCAACTACGTCCGGAAGCTCGTTGCCTCAGCAATGCGAGCAACGAGCAAGGCAGACACCGCGCGGGTTAGCATCCAATCCGGAACAATGCATATCCACCGCGCAGAAGGACGCCATAGCAAGTCAACACCGTGATGGCGAGTCGCGCACCGGATCTACGGAGCGCAGGAGGAAAGTCAGAGATCATCCAAATCCAATCCCAGTACCATCGGATTCAACTCCGAAAAATCCGCAAAGGAAAGGATCGATGTATACTGGCAGAGATAAGTACCGTGTTCCATCACCGCCACCCCGAGCTTCGCGTCCTCCGCTACCCCCTCGACGTCGCAGTCCCGGGAAACACCAGGCCCCATGGGCCAGGTGGAATCAACATCCGCGACAACATGCCGCCTCCTAGAGACAGGAGCAGGGAGCGTACGCCGGAACCACGCAGAAGCCGGAACCAAGACCGCGAGCCTGAGCCTCGTCGGAATCAAGAACGCGACCCTGAGCCTCGCAGAAGCCAAGGACGCGATCCGGAACCAAGGAGGAGCCGGAACGAGGAGTACGCACCTGAGCCACGCAGGAGCCGGAACGACGGAGGCGACCACCACCAAGAGGAAAGGAGCCACCGAAGCCGGAGCCAGCCGCGGGAGCCACGCCGAGAATCTGAAGGCGGAAGAACATCTTACAGGCCCCCTCGCAGATCTCCCTCGCCACCACCCAGTGGAGGCGGAGGTGGAGGCGGAGGCAGAGGCCGGAGATCCCGTTCCCGCTCAAAATCACCCGGTGGTGCCCCCCGTGATGCCCGGGATCGCCTCAACGAGTACAGATCCGACTACATCGGTCCAAGGTGCTTTGGCCAGATGATCCGAGAGGAACCAAAGCCAAGAAGCTTGAACCTTAAGCTACCAGGAAACCTGAAGCATTATGATGGCAGCGAGAGGCCGGATACCTGGATTGAGGATTACTACAATGCAGTAACCTTCGCCGGAGGAACCCCGAATATAGCCTGCCGCATGCTCCAGTTGTACCTTATTGGTCCAGCTCGTGTTTGGCTCAGTGACCTTGAGGAAAACACTATCTTTTGCTGGTTGGACCTGAAGAAGGCTTTCGAGAACCACTTCAGGGGTACCTACAAGAGACCGGCCACCACCAGCGATCTTCAAGCTTGCATCCAGAAGAAGGGTGAGACATCTAGGAGTTTCCTCACCCGATGGTTGGCAACCAGAAACGAGTGCGAGAACGTAGATAACCGCACAGCAATGCACGCCTTCATCGGTGGTTTGCAGCGTGGGGGGCTGCTGCGCCACAAGCTTACCTGCCTGGTGAACGCGAACAAACTCACTCTTGATGAGATGATAAACATCGCCAGCGATCATACTGCCGCCGATGACGACGCAGGCGGAGATCTCGCAGCTACAGCCATACCCCTGCACCAACAGAAGAAAAACCGTGATAACGGCGTCAGCAACAGCAACAAGCGGAAGAACCCCCCTGAAGACCAGAAGGGCGGAGGATCCGACATGGTAGCCATGACGTTCCAACGTGGAGGTTCAGGAGGTGGAAGAGGCCGCGGACGTGGAGGCGGAGCAGGCAGGGGCCAGCAGCGCGCTGACGAGGTCACCGCAGCCGGATCCCGCGCTCCCCAAACGTACGAAGAATACAGGGATATGCCGTGCCTGGCCCATCTGGATCCGGCTACGGGCAAATCCACCCATACCAATCGCAACTGCAAGTGGGTCAACGATCTGAAGAATGACCCGGAGGCAGGATACAAGCGAGCCCGGAAGCACCGCCCGCGCGAAGGAGGCAAGGGCAAGAACAAGGACAAAGAGGAGGACAGTTCCGAGGCCATGGACGAGGATGACGCTTCGCCGGAACCCAAGGAGGGTACCGCAGCCAACAAATCCAACCCCTTTGGCAAGAAGAGTGTCGGAACTTACCACACCTTCCTCGGAACCCCAACTGTCCGCGCGAAAAAATCGGCGCTCCGGATCTTGAACGCCACAGTTCCGGCTGTGCCGCAGTATGTCAAGTGGTCGGAGAAAGCCTGTACCTTTGACAGGTCGGATCACCCGGCCGTCATCCCCAAAGAGTGCTACGCTCTGGTTGTGAGTCCCCGCATAGACGGGTATGACTTTTCCAAGTGTCTTATGGACGGAGGAGCTAGCCTGAACATCATGTACCTGGAGACCCTGGAGAAGATGAACCTCACCAAGGAACAGCTCAAACACAGCACCACTGAATTTCATGGTGTGGTTCCGGGTAAGAAGGCAAACTCTCTGGGCAGCATCAAACTTCCCGTGGCCTTCGGCAATGTGAACAACTACCGCGAAGAGATGATCACGTTTGAAGTGGTGCCCTTCAAAAGCTCCTACCACGTGATCTTCGGCAGGCCCACCTACCACAAGTTCCACGCCAGAGCATGCTACATCTACAACAAGCTCAAGATTCCGGGTCCTAACGGTTGGATCACCGTGTCCGGAGACTACAAGAAAGCTAGGGACTGCGAGGAAGGCGAGGCCGCCTTTGCAGAATCCGTCATATCTGGAGAGGAGCTGCAAGGCTACAGAGCCGCGGTGGATCCGACTGAGATGCAGACCACCAAGAAGCAGATCTCCGAACAGAAGACCTCGTTCAAGGCCGCGATAGAAACCAAGAAGCATGACCTCATTGAAGGTGACAACTCCAAGCAGGTTTCAGTCGGAGCCAACATGGACCCCAAATAGGAAAGCGCGCTCGTCGAGTTCCTCAGAGCTAACATGGATATCTTCGCATGGCAACCTTCTGACATGTCCGGAGTACCAAGGGAACTCGCCGAGCACTACCTCAACATAAATCCGGGTGCAAAACCGGTGAAGCAAGCTATGCGACGCTTTGGAGACAAGAAGCGCCGCGCCATAGGAATGGAATTAGCAAAGTTACTAGAGGCAGGTTTTGTAGTAGAAGTTATCCATACTGATTGGGTCGCAAACCCCGTCCTTGTACCCAAAAAGAATTCTGAAATACTAAGAATGTGCATCGATTACTCCGGCGTGAATAAGCATTGTCCGAAAGATCCGTTCCCTTTGCCGCGCATTGACCAAGTCATTGATTCGACGGCAGGGGCGGAACTTCTGTGTTTTCTTGACGCATATTCCGGGTATCATCAGATCTTGATGAAGGAGTCTGACCAAAAGGCGACCTCTTTCATCACACCCTTTGGCACATACTGCTATGTTACCATGCCTTTTGGCTTGAAAAACGCAGGTGCCACATACCAACGTACGATGCAGCGGTGCCTGAAGGACCAAATTGGCCGGAACGTGCACGCCTACGTCGACGACATCGCGGTCATGACCCGAAAGGGATCCGACCTGCTGAGCGACCTTAAGGAAACCTTTGATAACCTCCGACGGTACAAGATGATGTTGAATCCGCTGAAGTGCGTCTTTGGCGTACCAGCAGGAAAACTCCTTGGCTTCATTGTCTCTCACAGGGGCATCGAAGTTAACCCGGAAAAAATCAAGGCTATCCTGAACATCAAAAGGCCAACTTGTCTCAAAGATGTGCAACGATTAACTGGTTGCGTTGCGGCAATCAGTAGATTTGTTAGCCGTCTTGGCGAGAAAGCCCTACCTCTATACAAGCTGCTGAAGAAAACAGACAAATTTGTCTGGGATGAGGCAGCAGACGAAGCACTTCAGGGGTTGAAGAACATACTCTCCTCCCCACCTATACTGGCAGCTCCAGCTGAGTCAGAGCCTATGCTCCTCTACATGGCGGCTACCAACAAAGTTATCAGCCTCGTAATTGTGGTGGTGCGAAAGGAAGAAGGATTTGAGCACGGAGTCCAAAGGCCTGTCTATTACATTAGCGAAGTCCTGACGGAATCCAAGCAGAGATACCCTCACTTTCAGAAGCTAGCATACGGAGTTTTCCTAGGCAGCCGGAAGCTGAGACACTACTTCCAGGAGCACCCAATGACAGTGGTGAGCAAGGCTCCCCTGGCAACAATCATCAACAACTCCGACGCAACAGGACGCGTAGCAAAATGGGGCATTGAATTATCTGCCTTTGACATCAACTACGAAGCCCGAACTGCAATCAAGTCTCAAGTTCTAGCGGATTTCATCGCGGATTGGACTGAAGCACCGGAGGGCACACCTGTGCCGGAACCTGAAGCTTGGGTCATGCACTTTGACGGATCCAAGCAACATCAAGGCTCGGGGGCTGGAGTTACCCTGAAGTCACCTACCGGAGAAGAACTGCAGTACGTTCTGCAGATTCACTTCGAAGCAACCAACAATATGGCGGAATACGAGGCTCTACTACACGGTCTGCGCATCGCTAAGGAAGGGATCAAGCACATCATATGTTGCGGAGATTCCGACCTGGTGGCACAACAAGTAGCCGGAACCTGGAACGCCAGAAACTCCGTCATGGCGGCTTACAGAGACGAAGTGGACGAGATCGCCAAGTGCTTCCTCGGATACGAAGTCAAGTACGTCAGGAGAGACGATAACACAGCAGCAGACATGCTGTCCAAGCTCGGATCCGGCAGGAAACCAATTCCGCCTGGAATTTTCCTTGAGCATCTACGAGTACCCTCAGTGAAGGGTGCAAACCCGGAAAATCCCGATCTGGCAGTTTCTCCGGCTAAGGAAGTGATGGCAATCATTCCGGCCTGGACTCAGCCGTTTCTGGACTATCTCATTGATCAAAAGTTGCCGGAGGACGAGGTCCACGCACGTCAGATCATCAGACGAGCAAGATCCTACACAATTGTTGATGGACAGCTCTACAAACGAAGTGCAAACGGGGTATTTCTCAAATGCGTCTCTAGTCAAGATGGCATTGAAATCCTCAGAGAGATCCATGCAGGGGATTGCGGGCATCATGCCGCCCCCAGGTCCCTCGTTGCAAAAGCTTTTCGGTTAGGATTTTACTGGCTAACAGCTAAAGAAGACGCTGACAAGCTGGTGAAAACTTGCCGAGGTTGTCAGTACTACGCTACTCAACCAAACGCTCCAGCCCAAGAGCTGAGGACCATCCCTATCACCTGGCCGTTCGCGGTCTGGGGGCTCGATATGGTTGGTAAGTTAAAGAAATCATCTCCTGGTGGTCATGAATACCTCCTGGTCGCTATTGACAAGTTCAGTAAGTGGATCGAGGCAAAGCCAGTGAGAAAAGCCGACGGTGCTACGGCACTAAAATTTGTTTGCAGCCTCGTGACGAGATTCGGCATCCCACACAGCATAATCACAGATAACGGCACAAACTTTGCGCAGGGAGAACTCAAGGATTACTGCGATGAAGTTGGGATCCGGCTTGACCTTGCATCTGTGGCCCATCCACAATCTAATGGTCAGGTCGAACGAGCCAATGGCCTTATACTAGCCGGAATCAAACCTCGCCTTGAAGAACCGCTGCGCCGCGCAGCCGGAGCTTGGGCTGATGAGCTAGACTCTGTTCTGTGGAGTTTACGAACTACCCCTAACAGATCAACAGGATTTACTCCTTTCTTCCTGGTATATGGATCCGAAGCTGTGCTCCCCACTGACATCATCCATGATTCACCGCGTTTCCGCCTACAATGAAGAAACTGCTGACGAGGCTCGACAGCTATCTGTGGACCTGATCGAAGAAGCTCGGAATTTAGCTGACCAACGCTCCACCATTTACCAGCAGAAGCTCCGACGCTATCATAGCCGTCGAGTTCGGAACCGCTCGTTCATGGTCGGAGACTTAGTCCTCCGCCTTCGCCAGGTGAAAGATCACAAGTTGCAATCTCCATGGGAAGGACCTTTTGTCATCAGCAAAGTACTACACAACGGATCCTACTATCTCGTTGATTTCCGGGAACTAAAGGATAGACCTGCCAACTGGCATCGGAAACGAAAACGAGAAGATCCGGGTGACATATATGATGAAACAGATCGTCCCTGGAACATAGCACAGCTACGTCCTTTCCACACTTAGCGCTTTACGCATTACATACCTTGTAATATCTATGATACATGATCAATGAAATAAAGCTTTTGGTTCACTCTTAGAGTCTTTTACCTCCTTTAATTTTTCATTTCTGGATCGTGTATGTTTTCCGACTAAAACCGCAGAGCTGGATCTTTCCGCCTAGGCGTGTATGAAAGTTGTGATTTTCAAAATCGTCCCTTAGGACGTAAGCTTAAGTTTTCTGGCGGAAATTTTTTCTGTTGCAAACCCATGGATTCCTGGTAGCGACTTCCGGCACTTGGGCTGGGGGCTTGTTTCCGCGGTTATTGACGGATTGCCATTGGGCTTCGTCGCCGCTGGCGAGCGTTTCCGGCACGGGTTTTCCGGCTCGTGGAAGGTCAAGTGGGCAAGCCGGAAATTATCAAACCAGCACTTGCTTTCAAGAAACAACACATGCAAATAATATAAAAACGGATAGCAGGATAAGTATTTTCCGCCCACGCATGCATGCTTGTTTCGTCCCTAACTACTTAAGAATTTAAGTTATATTACAAACCCTCGCTGGGGCCAAAATGATGCATTGTTTTATCCCGCAGGACATAAAAGTTTTCACTCCGCCTTGGACGGAGAAGCATTGCCCTCTGGATCTTTTCCTTTGGCGCCCTCAGCCGGAGACGATACATCTTCATCACTCTCTTCATCCTCTTCGGAGGTTGCAGCGCTGGACTTGGGTTCCTCTTGGGGAGCATCCTTGGAGCTGGTCCAGGTAAACTGGGTTCCGGATTCCGCAGGTCGGGCTTCCGCGTCACGCTCCTTTTGAAGTTCGTCTTCAAGGGGCTCGTCCGCAGGGAGAACCGCCTTGTCGTAGAATTCGTCGTGACGGATCCTCCGCGCGATGCGGGTGTCATAGCCACTCACTGCATCAAGCAGCGCTCCGACATCTGCTGTCGGAGGAACACCAGAAGTTACCCGGTCCAGATCCATCTCCGGGTTATGTGCCAAGCACATAGTTAAAGTCATGGCAGCTGCGCCTCGGGCTGATGAAGCTTGTAGATCTGTTACCAGCTCCGGAAGAATGTCCATCCGCTTGACCAGTTTGCGCAGACCGCAGGTGCGGCTCTTCTTCAATGACAAGTTGTGGCATATCTTCCGTGAGGCGGAGATAAGATCCTTGCAATCATCGCCAGCAAGAGAAAGAACATCGTCCCGGGGAAATTTATTCCGGCGCCTTTCAGAGTATCCAAGTGGCTCTGCACAAAAATACAAGAATAAACATTCAAGTTGAGCACAAGAAACTATACATCAAGATAAGAAATTCCGAGTATAAGTACCCAGGATATTTTCGGCCAGCAGGTCCCAATGGTGCTCCGCGGTCTCCATGTACTTCCGGAGTCCATTGAGCTCCTTTTGCTGCCTCTTGATGGTCTCGCTATCAGCATTGCGCTTTAACAAGAATTCGCCCTTCTCCCTGATGAGCTCGGAGTTTTTCTCCGCCAGTTGCTTCTCGGCCTGCTCCTTCTTGCTCCGCCTCCTTCAGCTTTATCTCCAACTCTTGGTATGAGGAGCGCAGGTTCTCCAGTTCGGAGGAGGTCGTAGCCAGGGAGGAAGATGCGCCTATAAGGATTCAAGTTAAATACAGTTCAAAGTCGGAATGTGAATTAATAACAAGAAAGGGCGGAAACCAACCTTGGGCGTCCGCTAGTTGTTTGTTCAGTTCTGCATTTTTATCCTTGAGGGTCCGGATATTTTCCGCTTGGCCCAAGGTAACGCGGCGCTGCAGGGCAATATTCTTGTGTAGCTCATAGTGCAGTGCCTGCTGTTCCTGTAAAAAACAATCAGAGCAGGAGTAAAAATTCCGCCTACAAAAAGTGGGGTCCTTTGAAGCATTATTGCCGGAATCTTTCCGACATCATGCTTGGGGGCTACTGTGACATTTTAAAAATCTTTCCAAAAGTGGCTGTACTCTAAAGCATCTAAGCGCTAACTAGTACCTAGTTTCCGCCTACATGCTTGGGGGCTACTGGGGAGTACCTTTTGTTTGCAGACAAGCTTGTCGAAGAATTCGCCGACACCCTTCTTAAACTCCTGGATTTCCGACGTAGCGGCATCCGGTTTCCCCCAGGCATTGTTCAGCATGGCGTTGAGCAGGTCTTGCTCAAGTTCCCACTTCTCCGCCTCGTCAGCTTGTTGAAGAACTTTGTAGCATATGCCTTGGGGGTGGAAGTGAGGTCAGCCGGATCTCCGAAGTTTTTCGGAAACACAACGACATCGCCAGCACCGGCTCCGACCTTCTCGGAGGAAGTAACTTCAGCCTCTCCTTGGCCAATTTCTGTTTCTTCTTGGGCAGGGCCTTTGGCCTTAGGATCCTCTCCGCCCACCTTCTCGCTGCTGACCGGAATTATTTCCGGTGGAGTGTTTGCGGCAGGAGGGGGAGATTGTTCCGCCTGAGGAGGAGATGGCGGTGGAGCAGTGTGGGAAGCGCTTGGCGGAGCTGGAGTTGTAGGACCAACAGCCGGAGATTTCTTCATATACTTTGTGATGGGTTCTTGGCTGGTGGTCCGGGTGGCAGCGGTAGTCGGAGTCCTGCGAACAAATAAAAGAAGATCGCATAAGTAACAAATGCATCAAAGTAAATATGTACCATACACGGAAACTTACGGGGCGCCGGGGATGATGGGGCGTGAGCGTTTGCCTGCTGTGGAAAGCATTTTCAAACGTTCCCGCTCCGCTTTCCTTGAGTCTAGCGGAGGGGGCTTGACGATCTTGGGCTTCTTGGCGGAGGCCTCGCCGCTGGCTCCGGCTTCGGAGCCGGAAGCTTTGGCGCGGGGACGCTTCGAGGTCGCTGCCTTGCGGGGTGCTTGCTCCTCTTCCTCCTCTTCGTCCTCCGGAACCTCCTCCGCCGTGTCGCCGCTGACGGGGACGCGAAGTATGGTGCGCAAGTTTTCCTCCGCCAATGTAGCGAGCTGGAGGGAAAGATATCATATGTTAGTCAATATTCAGAAACTTGTGAGGTTTGAAGTAACGAAGGGATCAAAGCTTACCGGAGGACACTGGTTGTTCGTGTAAATATCCTTGATCAATTCCGGGATCGGTTGACCCCGGCCTATCTTCACCAGCGTCTTGAATCTCCTTTTGAGAGAATCAGCCGGAAGGTCGTGGCGGGTAGCTCGGAGCTGGTCGTCCGCCCCGGTGTATGCGCAGATTAACCGCGCGTTATACCGCAGCGGCTGGATCCGCCGAGTGAACCAGCTAAGTGTGAGCTGGGTTCCGGTTAGCCCATCGTGGACTAGCCAGGAGATTCTCCGCGCTGCCTTCTCCAGGATGGGAGTTAGGGAAAGCGATGGGATGAAGCTCCAGCTTGCAAGCTCTTCCGGAGGCTCGTTGTTGAATTTGGGGAGACCGTCGTGGATCTCCGGAACTGACACATTCTTCTCGTAAAACCATCCGGCGTTCCAGTACCGGACGGATTCGTGCGAGTCATGAGGAGGGTACATGCGGCCAGGTCGGAGCATGAACGTCATGCTCCCGCAGTTCAGCATGGCTTTGTCCTTCGTCTCCTTCTTCACTCGGAAGAAAAACTGCCATAGCTTGACATCTGGTCGGATCCCAAGATGCCCTTCGCAAAGTGTCGCGAAGTTGGAGAGCAGAAGGTAGGAGTTGGGGCAGATGTTGTGGGGCTGAAGCCCGTACGTGTTGAGGACGGAGAGAAAAATTCCGAGCAGGGAGCGATAATCCGCGTTCCACCCAAGCCTTGGTCATGACCACTTCTCCGGCTCCTGGCTTGGGGACGACGGTGTCGCGTATGAAACTCCAGTGAGCGGAGATCATACCCTCGTTCTGAAGCTCTCTGAGCTCCGTATCAGTGGTTTCGCAGGGCCACCATTGACCCCGCTCTCCTTCGCGGTTCCGAGCCTTGGAAGCTTTCTTGTTTTCCGTCTCTTGGACCTTGGCTGCCATTCTAGCCTGCCCTTGAAGTTCTTCTTCGAGTTCTTGAGCGGTTGGGATCCGGCCTAACTTGGTGCTGGAAGATGCGGAAAAAGGTTGAGCTAGCCGGATGTCGGAAACATATGGTGGTAGATATGCTATGGGATCCGGACAGATTGGCTCTAATGAACTGGGATCCGGGCTATTCGGAGAACTACCAGTACAGTGTGAGTCGATCGGCATGCTTCCGGCTGCACCCATGCAAAGTGTTTGAGTAACCGGAAACTACTCTACTTCTTCTTCTACAAGTCCGGTGCACGTACCGTCAATGGCGCGGCGAACCGGCGATGCTCCGGCGAGGATGAAGGTCGCCGAACTTGCTGTGAAACGGCCCGCGTGACCACGAATCGGCGGCGGGAGATTTCCCGGTCAACCGCGGCGATCTTGGGACGAGGGAGGCTTGGAGCGACGGCGTGAAGTCCTCTGCGGCGGAGCTCGTCGGAGTTGAGATCACGGGCGGCGCGGCGGGAGGAGGAAGATGAAGTGGTGATGGGGTGAAACGAATGAGGAGTTACCGCGTGGGGGGTATTTATAGACCTCGCGCGGAGATTCGCATTTCGGATCCTACGGCGGAAACTGAACAGTCTCACCGTTGGATGCATGACACGTGTCTTAGGTTAAAAGCGGTAAAATGACGTGGAGGTAACTTAACCATGCGCTCCCGAAATTTCCGGCTAAAGATTCGCATCTCCGAAAATTTAGCGCGGGAAAATAGGAAGTTGTGCGCGGGAAAGGTGCAAATTCCGTTACATTATCGTTACTGAAGGACATGTGAATTTCCGAGTAAATGATATCGGAAACAAGAAAGTTTGGAAGCTCTTCAAGATTCTCTTCGGTTCCGAGTTGTATGAAGACGGAAGAATGATGAATCTCGGAGAACTTCGGGGGCTACTGTTGTGGGTATACTTTGTGGGTATATCAACGACATGGCCTAGATCCGGCAAGCCCGGGTGGCCCACAGATGGTGATGGTGGCATGGGGCCCATCGGGCGGCCCATTGCTGTTGATCATGAAGGATGAAGTCCAGCCCAGGAACCTGGAGCCGGATCCTAACCGACCTACGAAGGAGGCCGGATCCGTGGAAGCCCATAAAGTATCCGGATCCAGTACGACCATAAGGAAGGCGGATCCTTGACGTACACGGCAAGATATTGTACCGTAGTTAGGCAACTTGTATTCCGGCTAGGACTCTCCATGTAAACCCTAGATCCGTGCGCCTTTATAAGCCGGATCCTGGGAGCCCTAGAGGCACAACCACACCATTGTAACAACGCGCAAGCGCCCAGATAATTCCAGACAAGCAGCAGTAGGCCCTGTCATCGTGCAGGTGTTCCGAAGCTGGGTAACTCGCGTACCACCGTCCCGTGTGCACTCCGCCCTATGGCCCCTACTTCTTCTCCCCCTCGTGAGGATCCCTCCTCCGAGGTATCGTCGATTAGGCAACTACACACATAAAGCATTCTTATCATGAGTCTCACGCATAAAATTATTACTCTCCACATAGGCATAATCAATTTTATTAGTTGTAGTGGGAGCAAATTCAACAAAGTAGCTATCATTATTATTCTTATCATCAAATATAAGAGGCAAAGTATCATCAAAGTAAAATTTCTCCTCAATGCTTGGGGGACTAAAAATATCATGCTCATCAAAGCCAGCTTCCCCAAGCTTAGAATTTTCCATAGCATTAGCAACAATAGTGTTCAAAGCATTCGTATTAATATGTTCCATGGGTTTTTTAATTTTCGCATCAAACCATCCATGTCTTAAATCAGGAAATAGAATAAAAAGGTCATTGTTGTCCATTATGCCTAACTAGTGTAAACAAGAAACCAAATGTCGCAATTGCAGAGTCTAAAGGAAATAGCTTCGAGCACACACACAATGGCGCCAAAAAAGTATTTACCTGGAACCGGAGTATGAGTGCCTTTTACCTTTCCTCCCGGCAACGGCGCCAGAAAAGTGCTTGATGTCTACGGGTGCTTCTATTCTTGTAGACAGTGTTGGGCCTCCAAGAGCAGAGGTTTGTAGAACAGCAGCAAGTTTCCCTTAAGTGGATTACCCAAGGTTTATCGAACTCGGGGAGGAAGAGGTCAAAGATATCCCTCTCATGCAACCCTGCAACCACAAAGCAAGAAGTCTCTTGTGTCCCCAACACACCTAATAGGTGCACTAGTTCGGCGAAGAGATAGTGAAATACAAGTGGTATGAATGAATATGAGCAGTAGTACGGCGCCGAGAAAATAGCTTGCTGGCGTGCAGTTGATGGTAGTAATATTGCGGGAAGTAAACATGCAGTAGTAATGCAGCAGTAGTAACGCAGTAAAACAGTAACAAGCAGTGATAGCAGTATTTAGGACCAAGGCCTAGGGAATAGACTTTCACTAGTGGACACTCTCAACTTTGATCACATAACAGAATAGATAAATGCATACTCTACACTCTCTTGTTGGATGATGAACACATTGCGTAGGATTACACGAACCCTCAATGCCGGAGTTAACAAGCTCCACAATTCAATGTTCATATTTAAATAACCTTAGAGTGCATGAAAGATCGATACGACTAAACCAAGTACTAACATAGCATGCACACTGTCACCTTCATGCTTATGTAGGAGGAATAATACACATCAATACTATCATAGCAATAGTTAACTTCGCAATCTACAAGAGATCATGATCATAGCATAAACCAAGTACTAACACGGATGCACACACTGTCACCATTACATCGTGCAGGAGGAATAAAACTACTTTAATAACATTGCTAGAGTAGCACATAGATAAATTGTGATACAAAACACATTGCAATCATAAAGAGATATAAATAAGCACTTCACTACGCCATTCATAACAGTGAATAAGTATTCTGTGAAATATAGCCTAAGAGACCCACACGGTGCACACACTGTCACCTTTACACACGTGGGACAAGGAGTCTCCGGAGATCACATAAGTAAAACTCACTTGACTAGCATAATGACATCTAGATTACAAGCATCATCATATGAATCTCAATCATATAAGGCAGCTCATGAGATTATTGTATTGAAGTACATAGGAGAGAGATGAACCACATAGCTATCGGTACAGCCCCGAGCCTCGATGGAGAACTACTCCCTCCTCATGGGAGCAGCAGCGTTGATGAAGATGGCGGTGGAGATGGCAGCGGTGTCGATGGAGAAGCCTTCCAGGGGCACTTCCCCGTCCGGCAGGGTGCCGGAACAGAGACTCCTGTCCCCCAGATCTTGGTTTCGCGATGGCGGCGGCTCTGAAAGGTTTCGCGTACCATGGCTTCCTCTGTAAGGGTTTTCGATGCAGGGGCTTTATATAGGCGAAAGGGCAGCGTCAGAAGGTCGAAGGGGCGACGACA
This sequence comes from Lolium multiflorum, assembly GCA_030979885.1. Classification (NCBI taxonomy): domain Eukaryota; kingdom Viridiplantae; phylum Streptophyta; class Magnoliopsida; order Poales; family Poaceae; genus Lolium; species Lolium multiflorum. Next base: position 245,789,851 of record CM061748.1, read on the forward strand.
CCATAGGCGCGGCCGGGGCCCAGGCCGCGCCACCCTATCATCTGGGGCCCACAGGGCCCTCCTCGCGGCTCTCGGGTGTTCGGATGCTTCCGGGCAAAATAGAAACCAGGCGTTGATTTCGTCCAATTCCGAGAATATTTCGTTACTAGGATTTCTGAAACCAAAAACAGCGAAAACAGAACTGGCACTTCGGCATCTTGTTAATAGGTTAGTTCCAGAAAATGCACAAATATGACATAAAGTGTGCATAAAACATGTAGGTATCATCAATAAAGTAGCATGGAACATAAGAAATTATCGATCGTTAGACGTATCAGCCACCCACATCTTCTTTGCTTGCTCCCCTGCCAAGTTCGCTTGGAGTGTTTTTTGCCAACTACTAGGGTGTAGTTGGTGCCCGGCAAACTTTCACCAGCTCTATGCCATTGTCTCTAGTCTTTCGGGTAGCTTTAGACGCTTGGTTTGGACGTTGTTCCTCGCCCAATCATGGGCATTATGGCACTTTAGAAATAAGTTAACCATTGAAGCCAAACTGATGAAACACCCAGCTAACATCATTTTCAAATCTATGCTATTCCTGCAGCTCTGGACGCCGCTCGCCAAACACCCGGAGAGACCGGGGCTCAGGACGGTGGCCACCCAGCTCAGACTTCTTCACGCCGCCCACGCACCAAATGTGCAGTCAAGAAGGACTGACGAGGCGTCTCCAGGAGCTTCTCCAGGGGGAAGGGCTCCGCTTCCTGCTATCTAGTTGCTTTGTTGACTAAGCTGTATGCCGCAGCATGTTTTATTTTGGCGAAGCTGTATGCCGCAGCATGTAATAACCTGTTGTTTTCGAACCTGAGGGCTTTATTAATTTAAAGTCGGGCACGCGATGCCTTTTATCTAAAAAAATACAGTGAGGGAAATAACTTGTGGGGATAAAACGGCCCACATGATGTATCAATATGCCAGCGTAATACCGTGAGCCGGTGCATCAGTGTATGAGCAGAAACAGATTATGTGGGAAACGAAAGTAACGGACCGGCAAGATTAATTCAAAGATTTAATTGGGGTTAGTTACCTGTTCACAGACGAGTCCTGGACACAGGCGTACAGGGGCACTTACGATCGCATCTGATGGCGATCAACCAGAGGCGAGCCACTTCCCATGACGGCGTCTAGAACGACCTGGAGCCACCGCTTCATCAAGCTCTTCGGCCGCGCTCCAGATTGGGTGTCGTCGACTCCAAATTGCCTTGTCCAGCGCGTTCTTGCTAAGTTCGTAGGGCCGGCCCGGCGGTACCATAAGGATTAGTGTGTCGATGGTGGGGCATCAAATTAAATATCAGTACTTAACCGTCGGATGAAAATATGAACGCACCAAATATTACATTAATCCACCTCGCGCGTAAGTGAGTTTTTACTCACCATCTCGTACGTTACGGCCTGCCCGACATCTCCAGGCTGGTACTCAAGAGATACAGCTAGAAACTCTCTTTACGGAGGTCTGTACATGGTTAGAGCCGACGGTGAGGGATAGGTAAACACTATACATCGTAGGCCGATGCAAAGCCAAGCATTGGACCAATCCAACATCGTCCATCTCGACTTCATCTAACGGACCATCCTCTTCCCCCACCCACCATTAACCACGCACATGCGGACATGCCAACTGTATAACCACAAAATTTCCGGCCGGTTACGATCGTCTGCGTCTCCTCCCCCAAATCGCCTCCCCCGATCTGCTCCAACCGCGCCGCCATTAACTTCCCGTCCCCACCGCGTTGGAGCGCCGCCGATAACCTCCCGTCTCCACCACGCCGGAGCACCATCAATAACCTCCCGTCTTCACCACGCCAGAGCGCTGCCATGACAGTAGGGGGCCGTGGTGCCTATCAACCACGCAACCAGCAGGCTCATCTGTCATCTCCCCCTGCGCAGACTCCGCTTCGACCTGCCGTTGTTCCTCCAGTACCCCCACCAGATAGTTCCTGCTGCCCCGCGTTGGAGTGCTGCTGTTATAGCAGCTGATGTATCCATCACGTAGCATGGTTTGCTTCGCCAGAGGAGGATATTGCGATCGACTCCTTTGTTGGCGCTGTTCCACACAACAGTACGTGTATCTAATTGCAGAAATCTGATCCTTGCTTTCTCCTCTGACTAGCTACTAATCCATCCCCTTTTCCCTGTATTTGGTTAAGCCCAGATCAAAAGGTACTGAATTTATGTGCTTCCACTATAATGGGGGTTATGTACAGATAGCATGAAGCGTCTGCTTCATAGCATCCATGCTTCCTATGTATTTTTGTTTTTCTGTGTACGGATGGTTTGTGGCAATAGTAGTACTTCGTGCTTCTAAAGTCCCACTATTAAATTTTGGAATTTAAACACTGCCACAAGCTCCCTACATTTCCCATATACATTGAGCGGATGCATGTCACCCCCTCTAGCTTATTGTTCATCTGCTTTGACCCAACATGAGTTTCGCTGAGGTATCATGCATATCACCACATCTACCTTGCTGTTCATCAGCTTCCATTCGGCATGAGTTTTTTTTTTGACTCTTCAAATAAAAGCATGAGTTTTGTTGAGATATCACAATGTTTGCTTCATAGCAGCTACAGATAGTTTGTGGCAATGGAAGCATCCTACTAGAGCTTGTGTTTTTTATTTCCATTGTCAATAGCATTTTTCAATTTAAACATTTACTTGTGCTTTGTATATCTCTGTTATACATGACAAAGAGTATAAAATCATTGATCAGAAACACGCTTTGTGGAACCTTATGGATCTTGGTTGTACACTGCTTACTTTTGAATCATATATTAAAGCTTCATCAAATCTGATCTCTTCGTAAATGTGCAACCACTCTACTACAAATGTGTATTTGGCTGCACTTATATATGAATCATTGGACCTATATGTGTGCTTATTTATTATAATTGCCAATCGGTTACTTCCATAATACAACAGTTTTCAAACCCTATATTTCCCATGCATCCACCATATTAATGTTTTGTTTCTTACTACCTGATTGTGTGCTTCCAATAATCTGAAGCATGATGTTTTTGTGTCTTACTACCTAAGTCTCTGGTATATGCTTCTACTGTACAGAAGTTATGCTTCGTACGATACATACCATGATTCTTTGTTTCTCACAGATGTTTCTATTGTATACCAGAATTTTTTTGTTATTCATGGTTGTTGGCTGCATGACGGAAGAAAGACAAGGAGCTAAACCAATATGTGTTATCGCCGTCCATGCTCCTGATCTAGGGCATGGTGAAGGTTTCTTCGCCACAGACCGCGACAGTGTCCCAACGGAATGTTTGGCAAACAATCATCAAGAGACATGTGTGGAGTAGCCCTGCTGGTTGACGGTGTTGGTGATGCGGCCAATTGTAATCCTCTATATATGAAGCGAATAACACATAGCAATAGAAAATCCATGGTGTTACCAAGTTGTCAATGGAAGCAAGTTCTCGATTCGATGGGAGCAACATTGTAATTGTTTTAGAACATTACCCAATTTGTTCTGAAGAACATGTAAATTACCAAAATGTATTTTTTTTTGTATATTAGCAATTTTTTGATGCTCTGAAAGAAGAATCCATTACATTAGACACACATGTACGTTAAGCTGAAGCAGGTTTCGTTCTCCTCGAAGCAAGTTCTTTGGAAACAAACCACGCTTCGAAAGGAAGCAAAGTTAGTATATGGATAGCCATGAATATTTATGTAATTTCTTTACATGGAAGCAAATTCTCCATTGTATGAAATAATGATTTTAATGTGTTTAAAGAAACTTTTGGTAGGGTACGAAATATAGTTGACCAATGGTGTGTGCTTCGTACGGAGCAAGGAAATAAAATCATATTTCTTTTTGAGAGAGAAACAAAATCATGTTGTGTTTGAAGCAAACTTCAGTTCAGCGGAGTGCAAACTAAAATGACGTTGGAAACAAAACATGCTTCATAAGTTAAGGGAGCTAAAAATGAGTTTGTTGATTTCCTTGAAATCAAGAATTAGTTTCTAAAATTCAGCAGATAGTTTCCTAAAAAGAAGCAATTACGAGGGGCTAGAGGAAGAAGTCAAACCCACGTATGCCATTGAAAAAATGACAGATAGCATGTGCGTGCATTACGGAATCATTTAAGGGAGAAGCATGCAATTTGTCCCCAATTAATACAATACAATTACACACACGGGCAGCTAGAATACGGCTCGGCTGCTTCGAATCCAACGGATAAAAAGTGGTCCGATTTGAAGCAGAAATCGGGATCCGATTCTTAGTGGTGCCCTTGAAAAAATGACAGATAGCATGTGCGTGCATTACGGAATCATTTAAGGGAGAAGCATGCAATTTGTCCCCAATTAATACAATACAATTACACACACGGGCAGCTAGAATACGGCTCGGCTGCTTCGAATCCAACGGATAAAAAGTGGTCCGATTTGAAGCAGAAATCGGGATCCGATTCTTAGTGGTGCCCATACCATTTCTCTACATGGGTGGCAGCATAGTCTACGGATTGAAGCCCCACCCACTCCTTAGACGTCATATGTTTTATCGCTTCGATATATATTTCGCCTAGTTTTTTATCCATCTTTTGACTTGAGACACATAAAACGGTTGTGTGCATTCTAGTTATGCAGAGGCTGGATGTAATTGCTTTTAAAGTAATAAAACATCTTTTATCGAAAAAAAGCTAGAAACTCTCTCGTCAATCGGGCTGATAATTGTTACCTTGGCGTGCGTTCCTTCAGATAGAAGTCCAGCAGGCGGAGCAGCATTCGGCCAACAAAAACAAATGGATGACATGCAGAGCAACAGCGTGGCGTTTCTTCGCAAAATTAATGCCGTGAAAGATGTGTAGCCGCTGTCCTTCCGGCTTCTTCCTTCCGGTTGTAGTGGATCCTCTCCTCTTCTTGTTTCCTGCAGCAGCCATGCTTGACACCTACGTTTCCTTTCTTATAGATGTTTTGATTTGTCCTACACATGTTTGCCGGTATGCATAGGTTGCTAATCACAGTTCTCGTTTTTGATTGTCCCAGGGATTATGGTGGATGGCGACGACATGCGAGAAAGCAATGGCGGGCGATGAGGAGGAGGTGGAGTAGGCAATGGCTATGGCTTCCACCGCCACAAGAGGACACGACAGATTCTCGAAAGTGCAAGAAAAGGATGGCATATTATCAGGTAAAATTAGACCCTAGCTTCTCGCTTTTCTTTATCTCTGGTCCTAGCTGTCTCTGTAATTCGCCTCTCTCTGGTTCATCTTATTGTTGTTGGTAGTACGATTACAACAGACAAGGATCACCGAGCTATCGTGGAGCATGCATTATAAATATTTCTTTATAGCTTTCAAAGTAATTCAATCGCACACATGAAACTGACAATATTGTTTGTATATGATTCATGTAACTTCTGCAGTGGCCAGCAGGTATATTCCGTAACTTTTTTTAACAAGGAATATTCAGTTACTTCAATGTCAATTAGAAGTTGAAATATGTGCCGTCGTTATTCTCCTAATGTATTACTCCTGAGAATAGATTTGGACATCCAATAGTATATGCAACATTTACTATCGGAGTTTGCGTCAACAAGGTTAATTATATTATTCGCAAAAAAGACAAGGTTAATTATATTTCCTTAATCTTATACATCTGGTTCTCATACGTCTATTATAAAGTCAATTGCACTGACATCGCTCGTTTAAAATCCATGTTTGATGTCCAGGAACTGGTCAGTTGTCTTATAGTTCATTCTTATGGTTTCAATTTCAGATACATATGTGCTCATATTTAGTTAGTTCTTACCACAGAATCAAGGAATGTCATATACGTGGCGTAGCATTCTTAAGGGTTGCGAGTTAATGAAGGAGGGCATCGTCTGGTGGGTGGGCAACGGAGAATCCATTGCAATCTGGGAAGACCCTTGCCTACCGAGAGGCACAACACAGTGTCCTAACTCCTTCCATGGCCAATCCATTGTTACACGGGTTAGTGAACTCATAAACCCAGACTAGTGGAATGAAGAACTACTCCATGACCACTTCAGTATGGAGGATGTGAAAGAAATCTTGATGATCCCTATTCGGCCAGATATGGAAGATGTAATAGTGTGGCATTATGACAGCAAAGGGGCTTTCACATTCAAATTGGCATACCAATTAGGGGTGAATCTGCGTGACGGCATCCTCAGCCGAGATGCAAGCTCATCGGCAGGCTCCCCTTTGCAGCACCAGACTTGGAAGAACATATGGCACCAGAAGCTACCGGGGAAGGTCCTTATTTTTCTCTGGAGGTTTACACACAACAACCTTTCCACTAAGCTAAACATCAAACGTAAGATGATTGAGCTCGACACCCGCTGCCCTGTGTGCTGGCGTCTAGACGAGGATGGGAGTCATGTCTTTCTCCGATGCAAAGCAGTCAAACAAATCTGGCGAGCCCTAGACTGTGAATACCTACGCTTGTCGCTGTGTGAATGCACCAATGCACGCCAGGTGACTGACCACATCCTTTCGCTTTCCCAGGAGAAGAGATTACTTGCTATTGTTCTCTTATGGGATTGGTGGACGACGAGGAACAAAGCTAATGCAGGTGAAAGAACCCTCTCTATGGACGAGGTCTGCTTCCAGATTCGCAAGCACCAGATGGAGTTCAGCCAGGGGGAGGTGCACACGCGCGAGGCACAAGCACGGAATGAGACATGGAAATTACCAGAAACAAACTTCATTAAGGTGAACTTTAATGCTGCTTACTGCCAGGAGACACACGAAGGAGCATGGGGCTTCATTGCTTGGGCGGACGATGGCAGCTTCATAGTGGCTGGAACGGGCTCTCTGAAACAATGAGCAATTTGGGTGCCTTCCGGGTGACTTTTGAGTCAGACTCCCTGAATTTGGTTAATACTGTAAAGTCAGGAGATTCCGACATGGCAGACATCGGAGTACTCTATCGTGAAGCTAGAAGCCCGTGTACGTTGGCTTTTGATGCCTTTGATTTTAGTTTCTGTCGTAGATCATGTAATAAGGCTGCCCATGCAATTGCTCAGCATGGCAGAGAACTGGGTGCGCAGAACCTGTTGTGGCTGGTGGATGCACCAGCCTTTGTATCTGGTTTGGTTGCAAGCTTCTTTGCTATGCACCAGGTTTAGTGGAATATATTTTCACGCTTCAAAAAAAAGTTCTTACCATTCAATGCTGGGCATAAACAATCATAATGTGCCACACCGCCTATATCCACACGTTACAATTCAATTGTTCAATGTCCAGTTATTATAGAATATTTATATATTTCTTTCTTTAAGATGGATGGACGCGGAAGCAGGAACATGTTCTCCAAATTAGCGGGAACGGAGAGGAAGGTATTTAGAGGGTAGTAATGATTGCTTGGCCTCCTCCATCACTTAATGCACAGTTAGTATTTTGTGTATATTTTGTTGTAGTGGAGCCGAATAGGAAAGGAATTAGTGTATGGGAATGATGGGTAGTTGCAAGAGGAAGCGGATGGGTCTGCAAATTTTTTTTTTGAACAAAGAAAGGCCTAGAAGGCCTAAGAGAATTCATTGCATCACACGTGGCGGGTACAAATTTACAAGGAGGTCCTCTGGCTTCTTTTGCACCGATAAACCAGAATTTGAAGAAAGGCCCTCCAAAAATGCACAAAACACCCTGAGACAAAAACTAAAAAAGCAATCAGGTCCCTGAGTGCCTCCACCACCAGTCGCCGGCGACCTCGAGACGTTGCCATCGAGATACGATGCCAGGTCACTCGATAGCATGCTTCCGGCGACGCTGCTGACCCGCCGGCCGCTTCTCCTCCTCTGGGGACGAACCACTTGGCGGTGGAGAGACGACGAGCACCGATGAATCGAGCACAGAGGGACCTCCATCTTGGAGGTTGAAGATGGGCCGCTTGTCCGGCCGAAGATCATGGAGCCGCTGAGTGGCACCACGTGATTCGCTCGAGGGAGCTCTTGCTTAGAGACTCCATAACACCCTTCAGGCAAAGGTCGATGAAGACGCCGAGGGATCACCTCGCCACGGCCACCCTTCTCGACACCATGGCAAGGAAGAAGAAGACAAAGCTTCGCAGTCACCAACCGCCGGCCGCATCGACAGAGATGACAGGGATCTCTATCTCGATCCAAAAGCGGCAAGCCGAGCTTCAGCTCCTCCTCGCCACCAAGGCCGTCCAGGAGCGAAGCAGAGACACGCCTTGCAACTCCGTAGGGAAACCCCACCTCGCCTCCATGGCCGGCCAGGGGAACTCCAACGTCGTTGCTGAGGTAGAGGGAAGAACCTGCCGCCGCCGATTTATTGCAGAAGGCGGCGCCACTCCTTGCCATCTCTCCCTCCGACCACCGGAGTAGAGAGAGAGCTAGCAACATCCCTAGCCTGGTCAAGATCCGGCGAAAGGGATCCAGACCGCCGCCTCCACTACGGGGCATCCGCCCAGAACGGTGGCAAACAGGCACAAACAACTAGAAATACTATAGATCTACACCTAAAACTACTCCAGCGCTTCACCTCCACCGCCTCCGACCGGCTATTCCGGCGGAGTGGCTTCGGATCTGCCCGGCCGAGAGAGAGGTGGTGGCCAAGTACTAGCTGAGAGCTATCGGGGGGGGGATGAGCTCTCGATGGGTCTGCAATTGAAGGAGGATAAAAGCCCATAAGATTTGGTGAACATGTATGGGTAAAAAAGAAGAAGAGAAAATATACATGCCCACGTGATGACTTAGACAGCTTGCATGTTAAGAGAGTTTTGTAGCAGGATGCTTTTATTTAGAGATAAAAGATATAGCATGCTTTGCTTATTGTCTTCGTACTTTAGGATGCTACAAGTAAGGCCTCAAAATCATTTCTACGAGTTGCCATGTTAGTTTATCATTAATATCTGCAACCGGATTTGGTACGTCATCTAAATGGTACTGCCTCTGGACATTTTTAATCGACGCGATCTGAACTGAGTATCTAAACGATGCTAGCTGAAAATGAGATCCAGTCGCGTCCATTTAATCCGAACAAAGGGAGTATATCTTATCTTCATCATTCGTAACTACTATTACATCATTGCACATTGTTGCTTATATTTTCTTTTAGCGGACAATATATTATAGTATGAGAGATTGTGTGGTTTAATAATTCATTATATTTGTTTGATGTGCGCAATTCTATAGTTGTCGACCCCAGTCACCAATTTTCTCTAGACTCTCCCCTGGATCGGGGGGTGCTCACCATAAACCTTGAAGATAAATCATGTGCATCTTGCAAATCCGTACACCATGTCCGCCGCATGCATCGGTTACAATGGAGCGAGTTCACAAGAGTGGGGTTGTACTTAAGATAACTTATGCTCAGTACCAGTCTACACGAATATTGATGGTGTGTAATTCATATCTATACCGAAAAGAATCATGATGGATACACGAGAGTATCCACAAGATTTGAAGTATCAGGAATTTGATCTGAGAGTACGCACTTCGTCCATCGGACCATTACCCATGAGGAGGTCCCGGTACCACTTCGCTGACATCTTTGCAGTCCTCTGCTGCGTTGTGAAATCCACATGGTATAGCCCGAACCTTACGGTGAAACCGTAGCGCCACTCGAAGTTGTCCATGAGACTCCATACGAAGTAACCACGCACCTTCGCTCCTCCCCTATAAGCATGCCAATAAGTCTGAGTTTATTTAGCAGTTGTTGTGTGGTTTTGTACCGAAGCTATGTATGGTAAAGTATGTAAGGCCCACGAAGAATTCGATGTGTTTGTGCATGTGACCTGATAGCTGAAGAGATACATGAGAGATAACCCTGCAGGTAGTTCACTCTACCAACGTCATTGATCATGTCTTCCATATTGTTATTGCTATACTGAGAGTAGCCTGAAATAAAAGAAGAGAGGGTATGGTACCACACAAATCATTGATAACCGAAGAAATTTACCAGGAAACATTCTGAATTTTCTGATATTTCTTTGCCACTCACCATTCTCGGTAACATAGATAGGTGGGTTCTCGTATCTCTGATTGACATATCTGAGGATCTCCTCCACCCCTTCTGGAACAACATAGAAACCATGGAGTGCAGTCTGGAAGGTTGATCACATCAAACATGTCAACAAAAAGAAGGAAAAAATGATACAAACAAAAATGTGTAACAAAAGATGTTCTTACAGGTTCTCCAATTTGTACACCTTCTCTTTCACCTGTAGCAAAGACCAGGGCATTTCCCTCGTAAGTATTAAGGTCGCATGGGGAAGAGATGCAATCCTTGGCATAAATCGCGGTGTAATGGTTTACCCCGATGAAATCAACTTTGTTTTGCAATAACCTCTTCTCTGCTGGGGTGAACTCTGGTAAGTCTGATGATAACATCTCACGCATTTCTTTGGGATATTCGCCAAAGAATATTGGATCCAAAAACCTGTGAACGAAAAAAGAGACATGAAAGAAATCGTAGAACTACTAATCGAGAGTACAACTTCTCTCTTTTGTAGTATAAATGGGTTAAGTTTATCTTTTTATATATTAGCATAATATAAATAAATTCGATGTGAACGATTTTCATAGTGTTACATACCAATGTATCTCAAAAGCCAATGCACGTTGTGCCGCCAGAATATCCTCCGTGGCATTCGTCAGCGGCTCATAAAATTTCATTGAAATCACAATTCCGATCGAGCCGCCTTGTTTCGCCTAACACACATAGATCAAAGGTCTAAGATCGATAAATGCAATTCTGCATTTCAGATGCCAGTTGGTATCACAGTGCCAACAAAAGTTAGTGCACATCACCACATTGGAAGAGTAAGTTGCTGGGGGGTTTACCTGATAGTTCTTCTTGTAGTTGTCGACAGCTGCGGCGTGAGACATGAGAAAGTTGTGAGCCGCGACATACGGTTCCCGTTGGGAGTTCCCGTTGTTGCAGTTCCCGAACGGCGGGGAGCAGTGCTTGGGAGGGTACAGCCCCAGCATATAGGCAAACTTGGTGAACAGGTTGGGCTCGTTGAACGTCGTCCAAAACTTGACCCGGTCACCGAACGCCTGGAAGCACACGTCTGCGTAGTAGTCGAACTCCTCCCTGAGAAATAATGGATTTCGAGCACGTAAATCGAAAATTGCTAGAACGTACTGCGGCAAAAATGTGAAGTAGAGAATTAAGTGTATGTACCTTATCCCAGCACCGAGCCAGCTGCCGTAGCGGGTCTCCAGTTCGTAAGGCAGATCGAAGTGATGCAACGTCACGAATGGCTCTATCCCTGTTCCACATTATATATTTCCGAACGTTATTAGGTTCGCTAGCTCTATGTTGAGGATTTCTACGCGGTGTGACGTCTGAGATTATACCTTTCTGCAGGAGTGCATCAATGAGGCGGTCGTAAAACGCTATTCCAGCTGAATTAACGCCTCCAAGCTGGCCTCCTACGATACGAACGATTTAACGACAGTTTTGTCAAAGAACTGTGGGACATGAAAAGTCATGAAACTCGGTGCATGTGTATCAATTGTTATTGGCATACTTGGCAAGATTCTCGCCCATGAAATCGAGAATCTGTACGAGTTGACGCCCAGATTATGCATGAGGTCCACATCTTCCTGTTCGGGGACAATGGCAGCCGTACATTGGTATATGGTACAATTAAGATCCATCACATGACAATTAGTTAATAGGGATTGTCTATGTGCTGATTTTGTACCATGTACCGGTGGTAGTGATCGTCCGCTACGTCCCCGTTCCTCCCATCCGCGATGCCCTCAGCTGCGTTGTGAGCGAAAGTAGGACTTTAAACTTTAAACTTATAAGAGTCGGCCTCAAAACTGAATAAAACTATTCGATGATGGTAGCATGTGCATGTCAACTTGCAGAACTGGGAGCAGAGCCAATCATTCAAGGAACATTTCTTTGGACTCTTAGTTGTAATAGGAAACACTACTGGAATGGCGACGTACGCGAGGGCCGTGGCATACGCCGACGGCCAAATGTCGGGGCCGTCGGCGTATGGCCCGGCACGGCCAGCCAGCGAGTCTCACCCTCGGCGTATCATTGCCGTCGGCGTAGCGAAGTCTACGCCGAGGGCAGCCCTCGGCATATGTTTGGCCCTAGGCGTAGACAGGGCTACGCCGACGGCCACCCTCGGCGTAGATTTTTCAAATTTGTCTAATTTTGTAAAAATCATAACTAATTCATATGATGTCAGAAAAATGCGTATAAGGTATCAAAATGTTCAGAAAAACATCCTCTATCCGTTTATGTCAAAATCATGCATATTTGAATCATGTATATCATGTTAATATAGTAACAATTCAAACACTTTCTTATATGTCCTCGGGTTCCCGTTTGGACCAGATGGCAATTTAAACGAAGTCAAAAAATCCCGCGGAGCCGCATGGCATCATTTTATGTGTCCTAGTAACCACTCCAAAAGACGAAATTAGAATACGGCAGTTATTTTGGAAAACCCTTCACAAACAGGGCTATCAAGTCCGGAGTTCTATGACTTTTAGGGGAAATGAGTAGGAAACGGTCCGTGACACCGCATAGTTTGTCGGAACGAGGCCATATTTGGCACGTGCGTGTGGGATGGGAAGAAAGGCCCCGGAGCGGATTTCCAATCCGACCCATGGCCGATGGTTTTTTATTTTGGGGTGCCAAAACTGGTTTTTTTGTGAAGCGGCTACATGGGGCGTATTTTTGTATTGCGCGAGACCTCCGCGTAGTAGTAGGACACCGACTCCGCACCACATATGACATGCCATATGTGCGCGCTAGCTATCTGGGAATTCCTGCGGTGTCCCGCCGAATCCGCTGGAAACTGACCGGATTTGAACTAGGGGTACACTTTCCGTCGAACAATAAATTCCAGGAAAAATGTTTTTAGGTCAACGACACATCCCTTTATGTGCTAAATTTTTTCCATTTAGCGCGATGGTGGACGGGTGCACCAGCGCCCGGTATGGCCATACCGCATCTCCGTGGGCCCGTTTTGGCCGGATGGCAATTTAAACTAAGTTAGAAAATCCCTTGGAGCCACATGGCGTCATTTTATGTGTCCTAGTAACCACTCCAAAAATAAGAATTAGGATACAACAATTATTTTCGAAAACCCTTCACAAACAGAGCTATCACGTCCGGAGTTCTATGTCTTTTAGGGCACATGAGTAGGAAACGGCCTGTGACACCGCATAGTTTGTCGGACCGAGGCCATATTTGGCACATGTGTGATACCTAGGATGGGAAGCAAGGCCCCGGGAGAGGATTTCCAATCCGACCCATGGGAGATGGTTTTTTCATTTTCGAGGTGCCAAAACGGGTTTTTTTTGTGAAGCAGCTACATGGGGCGCATTTTAGTATTTCACGAGACCTCCGCGTAGTGGTAGGACACCGCCTTCACACCACATATCACATTCCATATGTGCGCGCTAGCTATCTGGAAATCACTGCGGCTTCCTGCGGTGTCCCGCCGAATCCGTTGGAAACTGACCGGATTTGAACTAGGGGTACACTTTCCGTCGCTCAATAAATTCCGCGAAATTTTTTTTAGGTCTATAACACATCACTTTATGTGCTAATTTTTTTCCGTTTAGCATGTTGGCGAACGGTGCACCAGCGCGTCCGGTACGGCCATTTCGCATCTCCCGAGGGGGCCGTTTTGGCCAGATGGCAAGCTGGACGTCATATTTGGATTACTCTAATTTTTAGGTTCAAATGATGATATGGATGTTATATTTAGATTCCTCTCATTTTTCTGATCGATTTAGACATATTATTTGTGGAATTTCGATTTTCTGATTTAAAGATATTAATTATTCCATATTAAATAGAAAAAACCAAAAAATAAAATCATTTTATTGTTATTTGAATTCAATATTATTATTCATTGTTACTTATATATTCATTGTTGTTTACTTAAGTAATTGTTTGGAATTCAAAAATAAAGAGTTGTGACATCACGGTCCAAGGGTTAATAGGGTTGATAAGCTATTATTATCACTAAGGTGTCAATTCTTTAAGGGAAGCTCATCCGAATGGAACCAAGAAGTTAAGCGTGCTGAGGTTGGAGTAGTGTGAGGATGGGTGACCGACTGGGAAGTTTAACCATGATTGTAATTTGACCTAGAATTAAGTGTACTTAGAGTTAAAAGTGTATGGGTGAAAGATAAAAAAAAAAAAAATTGATGAAAAAAATTAAAATTTGAAAAATTTTAAAACTCTTTGCCGTCGGCGTAACGTGCTCGAGGGGCTACGCCGACGGCAATATTGTCTATGCCGAGGGACCTATACGCCCGACGTCATACGCCGAGGGCTGCCGTCGGCGTAGCCTACGCCGAGGGCCAAACGTGGCTACGCCGAGGACAGCTGGCCGTCGGCGGCGTCCATTCCTGTAGTGAAATGGCGTGCGTCTATATCCTGGTGATGACTTGCTCACAGTAGAGTAATCCAGCTCAATGATTTGCGTACATGGTGGATTAAGATTAACAGAGCATCATCCAACCAAATATCCTGTCTATGGCATTACAGGTGGATCTTCACAGCGAGCAGGAAGCAAGGGGGAAGGGAAGAACAGATGGATAAGGGAGAGAGGGAGATGACGTACAGTGCGTGTGGGTGAAGACATCCCAGTTGTTGAGGCCCTTGCCGTCCTCCAGATACGCGCCCTCAACCTGGAACCAGATATCGCAGTCTCGGTTGTCGGTTGTGTATTCGGACCGAACGATCGAACAGCGGCGAATTCAAGCTCCACATCGACCAACTAACCTGGTAAGCAGACGTGGCGGCGCCGAAGAGGAACCCTGGCGGGAACTCGCTGCGGTCGAGCGCTCGCGCGGGCGGCGCGAGGATCGCCAGCGCCGCTGCCAGGAGCATGACCATGCCCGTTACCGCGGCCATTTCCTTCCCCCGTCGCCTCGTCGAGACAGCTAGAAATGCAACGCTTCTTCTCCCCGCTGCAGGGCTCTCCCTCGAACCCCAACTCTTTAAAGTCGCCTCCCTGCCGGCTGCTGTCCGATTTAAATATCCATGTACGTTCCGTTGGAGTGAAAGTCCCGTGGAGCACGTGAAAAAGACATGTTCCACCAACCTCTTGAATTCTATTTTCTAATGCAGGGAACAGTAGTATATGGTTGCAACAAATACGGACTAGTAGTGCATTGCAATTTTAAACTGATCGGTCAACTTGTATAACATACAAGGGCCGTTGATTAAACCTCAACCACTAGTATCATTTTTTTGATAAAATAAATATATTAATATCGTGAAGATATCAATTACATTCAGCCTCTGCAATAATGTAGTGCCCTAATAGCCATATGAATGGACACAACCAAAAAAAGAAAGGGGAATTACAGAATAAAGTCCTGCCACACTAATCAATTTCTTGTAACATCTGACCAAACACCACCAAAACAGCACTAGAAATCCATCAACTCCAAAAATGACGCCTCCAAGATGGGAACATTACACAAACGCCATTATCGCTGTGCTCAATGATCGTAGGTTTTCACCCCGGAGAAAAGTCCGCTGTCGCAAAACAATGCCTTTAGCAAGGTCATTGTGAGACACAACCAATTAAGGTCGGACAATAGGTTTTCACCCACTGATTTCCTCTTGTGATATCGCCCCCACTTGCCAATTCTTCTACTCCAAGTCACGAATCCCCAAGCCAGAATCTCTACACCACCGGGACTCAAACCTCCATTCCTAGTACTCGGATCTCGGCTTCCATGACATTCTCCATGTTTGACTTCACCGTGGAACTAAGACATGTCTCATGATGGCAACAGATCACAGAGCATCGAACACCCCCTCTAAAGCCAAATGGTCAGAAAAACATGGTTGCGCGCGACCGAAACACCATCCGCTCCGACAAACTCCAGGCTGTTGTCCATTTTGAATTTACCGGTGGAGCATTCCGGAACTCAACATTCCGTCCAATTAATGACAACGGGCGACAAGCAGTTCTTCATCACGGTGAGAGAGGAATCCTCCTGCCATTTGGGCATGCAATTCCGTGTTTCTAAATTGTACTCTCTGCTATTGTTTGATTATGGAATGGGATATGTAGGGTCTTGCCTTTTGTTCTGCTTAGATTGGTAACTACAGGGAACTGAACTTCTTTTCCTACAAAAAAACCTTATGTAGCTCATTTGACTATGAATTTCTAAGGCTAGAAAATCATAACGCGAACCTTTCTTACCTCTGTTACGGTTTGATTGCACTGGACCATCCTAGGTATGGTAGGATCATGGCATGCTATGTGTTCCTATTAGTATTATTTATGAACCACTGAAGCTAGTAACTTAGTCATTTCCGGATAGTATATGTTTTCTGCAATGTTACATTTTTCCGAATAATTAATCACTACTTGATCATGTATGATTTCTGCAATAATATTCAAATATCTGTGATGACGCCCCATGAACTCAGAATATATCTTGGCATGCTAAGTTTGATGCATATGCATAGTTTTGATGCTTATTTATCATTTTTTAGTTATGCTTGGTTATCTACTTTAGCAACTCCTAGTGGCACATTGATGTGGAATTGCTGCCGCCCAAGCGTTATCCCTCAGTGCAAAATCATCGATCAATGTGCTCTCGTAAATTTTCTAGAATTTGATTTCAGATCCTTCTATTAAAATTTTCTGTCAATGTTCTGTGAAGAATTCTGTAAAATCCAAGGTGTTGTTGTCATATCCTTCTGTTAAAACCATCGATCAATGTGCTCTCCTAAATTCTCTAGAATCCAAGTTGTTGCTCTCGGATCCTTCTAGAATCCAAGATGTTGCGTCACGGACTGTATACATACGAAGTGCTAATGTTATTACCTGACTATTGTCACTTGCATAGTTCATCTGTAGATCATCCACAACAAATCGCCCCTTGTTTCTTCTAGGAGTAGCAGTTTCATGTCCAACAGAGAAGGGTGAGCATCTTTGCAGAACACTGGCCATCTGCTAATGATTGGCATCACCTTGTTCCGGATCATATCCATGCTTGGCCAGCTTCTTCCCTTAAAGAAAAATTAATTTCTCAACCACCAAATAGACAAAAGCACAGCGCAACTGAAAGTTTCAAGTACAGCATTTTGCTCATAATAAATATGATAGTTATGTGATGAGACTCTAGTTCTTTTGTCATATTCATTCTAGATGTATCTTAACTGATATTATAGATTCAAGGTAACAGTCTCAAATAATTTGACATGTATGCATTTTTTTGCCCAACCAAGTAGCAAGAAAGAATTATAACCTTCAGCATGTTGGTCTATAAATTGTAAGGAGCATGTATGCTAACTAAAACTTTTCCAAGCATAACTTTTTTATAGCAAGAAATAATGAAAACTTATTGCAGTTGATCAGTGCCTTGGGATACAAATCTGAAGCACCGTATCTGATAATATAATATTTTGAGTTATATTGTGGAAGGTGCTTTTAGCCAAGAATTCATGAACTTCTGTCTGGATTTTGTAAGCAAAATATGGAAATTCTATAAAAAATTGTTCATTAAGATGCATGTGTAATGAAAATTTATGATTTTCTGCATAGCTCTTCTGAACATTTAAAACTTCGATAGCAGAGGTTAACTCATGTAGAAAAAAAGAAGGTAACTAGAAGAAATCCAATTTTGATAGCCTCCGAGTATCGTGCCCCTAAGGAAGGTAACTGGAAGAAATCGAACTTTCAATCCTAAAGCTGAGATTTGTGGACCTTCAAAGCATAGTACGCCTTGTGACCTCAAACAAACAAAAAACCAAATATACCGCTATTTCTTTAGCTCAGAGTATTACAACGCAACATATAATAAATTTAGGAGTTGTCTTTCTGACATGAAGTGTGCAACTCAAAAAATCTAACTGCCCTGAAGTTGCTTTTTGGTTCCATTAGAGATCTGGAACCTCTTTTGTTGACATGCATATTTATAATCGACATATCATATCCTGATGGTTTTGAATCCAACTGTGTAACTATACATGTTCCT
Source organism: Lolium multiflorum (assembly GCA_030979885.1). Taxonomy (NCBI): domain Eukaryota; kingdom Viridiplantae; phylum Streptophyta; class Magnoliopsida; order Poales; family Poaceae; genus Lolium; species Lolium multiflorum. Next base: position 245,807,822 of record CM061748.1, read on the forward strand.
ATGAACCTTGTATAAACCTATATGAAACAAAAAATCCATAACCCCATGTATTACAAATACCTAACCACTATTGTTTTTAAATTTTTTAGTTTATATAAATAAAGGTAAACTTTACTAAATCAAAGAAGCTCGTTTATGGCCATGAACAATTGAGATAATAATCTAGATGGTACATGTACCTGCAGAAACATATTGATGAAGTAACAAAAATGTAATTTCTTCTTGCAGATTTAATCTCCAAGGAACATCCAGCTGAAGAACAACTGGCAAGGTAAACATGCAAACTGAATCAACAAATCATGAGATACAAAGGCAAACCAAAAGAAAAGGCAGCAGTGACAACATGATAGCAAACAACCAAGAAGACAGAAAGAAATACCATCAAAATCATGAACCACTCGCTATTTCCCCGACTGAATATCTTACCTCCCAACACCCACATATCAACTAAAGCAATCAGTCAGAGAGTAGCCAACAGTAGGAGGAACATCTGATGGGAAGAAAGAATTGGCACCTCAAGGAGGCATCTGCATCTCCCACAGGGCAGAGCCGACGCGAAGATTGGGGCAGCGAGAATAGGGCAGGCGCGTTGCGCCCGCGTCCACGGCCACCAGACATCATCCCGAAGGTAGAGGTGGTGGTAGAGGCTGAGGGAGGCTCGCCTGGTAATGTTAGCTCCTCCCGTGGCCAATACACCTCGAGATAGAGAGGAGATCGCCAAGGTACTCCACCGCGCCACCAACAGCATGGGAGAGAGGGAGAGAGAGAGAGAGAGAGAGAGAGAGAGAGAGAGGAAGGGCAGGTGATAGCTTCCTCGGCTCACATGGTGCCCCGCGGGAGAGAAGGGGGGCAGCCCTAGAGAGATGATGTGGGTGGTGGTAATGGCAAGAAGAGACAATCATGGGAAACGCGCCATCTGACGTTTTGACCGAGAATCACCGAGATAAGGCGAAAGCGGCAGAGCGACACGTACACGATCTCACACATGTTACCAACAAATTGTAAAACCGGGAACCAAAATAAAATAAGGAGCTGCTAAAAAATGAAACAGTGCAGGATTTGCATATCTATGGTAACAAAAGACTGACGTGGCATAACTATGGTTTGAGCAAAGGGGGTTGGCTTTAATATATGCTTTAATATAGGTTATAATTAGCTTGTTTGCTCCTTAAGCATCACCAAGTGAAGATACGGTGGGGAAGATATCTGAATATTTAAATCGAGTAAACTATTGTTGTATCTGCAGATATTCTTGCCTAGTCTTGCATTACTTGATGTTATTGTTAGGGCAATATGCTTGTTGTATTACCAGGGGGCCAAAGGCCACAATATATAGTACATGTACATGTGCACATATGCATAAAGCCCCCTAACATATGGAGAAACTACAATATACAGTTATATATAACACCCCCCCCCCCTCAAACTCATGGTGGATCCATTATAACTATAATGCTCGCTAAGCTGTTTCTGCTCAACAATGAGATCATTCAGCTATGACCATTAAAACTTACACTGTATTAAGTATAAAAAAGAATTACAAATGTATTAACTTCGTCATAAATTGGAATGAACAATGCAATTGCCCCAAGTAGAAAAGGACACACAATAGGAGCATATAGTTGTCAATCGTAATCAGAAAACGGGACGCTGAAAAATTCATGGCAGGTCCTGTGTCACCTGCAGGCACATTCATGAGGATATTAATGCAGCAGTTGGTAGGCGTAACAATGAACAATGAGATTATTCAGCTATGACCGTTAAAGATCAAGGGGTTTAGGTATTGAGGTGCTTGAACTCAAAAATTGATGTTTATTGAGTAAATGGCTCTTTAAACTACTAAATGAGGAAGGGGTGTGGCAAGAATTGCTACATAATAAATACCTCAGTCAAAAAACCCTTGCTAAGGTGCAGGACAAAACCGACTGATTCTCCTTTTTGGAAGGGACTCATGCGGGTAAAAGACGATTTTTTTCGTAAAGGATATTTTAAGATTGGAAATGGTGCTACGACAAGATTTTGGGAAGATATTTGGTTAGGAGAATCCTCATTAGCTACTCAATACCCATCTTTATATAATATCGTGAACCATAAGAATGTGTTAGTGGCTCATGTATTGGCACAAAGACCGCTAAACATTGGTTTCAGATGTGTGCTATCTGGTAATAAATGGACAGCGTGGCTACACTTATGCCAAAGATTAATGATGGTAAATTTAAATAATGAACCAGACTGTTTTATGTGGAAACTAACAACTAATTGGTTGTTTACAGTCAAATCTATGTATGAGGATCTTATGAATGATCATACAACATACTTGCGGAAATATCTTTGGAAAATGAAAATCCCCCTAAAAAATAAATTTTTTATGTGGTTCCTGAGTAATAAGGTGCTATTGACAAAAGATAATTTAGCAAAGAGACAATGGAATGGGTGTACTAAATGTGTTTTTTGCGGAGAACAAGAGATGGTAGAACACTTGTTCCTAACATGCCCATTGGCTAAACTAATATGGCGAACTGTTAATTTTACTCATAATCTCCCTCCACCAACCAATATTACAAATAAGTTTGGAAATTGGTTAAAAGGAGTTGACAAACAATCCAGGGTTTTAATACGCATTGGTGTATCAGCCTTATGTTGGTCAATATGGAGATGCCGCAATGATATAATCTTTAACAACAAGAAAAATTTCAATTTTTTACAGGTTATCTTCTCCATGGTGCATTGGATTCAACTCTGGGCTCTCCTCTAACCACTAGAGCAACGGGATGTCATAGCTTCTGGATGCACACGGCTCCAGACGGTCGCTCAGGATATCTTGTGCCGGGCTGGCTGGTAGCATATTAGTCGACTAGAGGATGCATAGTCGGCTCCTGCTGTTTTCATTTTTTCGCTGGTTGATTTTTGTATCGACTTTAGGCGATTCTTGGGATGTAATAAATACTCAACAACGATTACTAGTTTCTTAATAAAAGGTTGTGTGCATCATCACGATGCAGAAGCTGGGTTTTTCCCTTTTCAAAAAAAAAAGCTATGACCGTTAAAACTTACATTGTCTTATGTTTAAAAAAAGGAATTACAAATGGATTAACTTCCTCATAAATTGGAATGAACAATGCAATTTCCCCAAGTAGGAAAGGACACACAATAGAAGCATATAGTTGTCACCCGTAATCAGAAAACAGGACGCTGAAAAATTTATGGCTGTTCCTGTGTCACCTGAAGGCACATTCAGAAAATTATTGACGCTGAAAAATTTATGGCAGGTCATTTGTCACCTGAAGGCACATTTAGGAGGTTATTGATACAACAGTTGGTAGAGTGTAACAATGATATATGAAGAGATGTCGCAGTATGTGCAAGCCAGTCAAAAGAAATAACAATTATAAGGAATAAAAAAGGTAGTATACTGCTCCATTAAGTCTTAAGCTGGACAACTTTAGATGAAGTTTTTTACATACCGGGTAATTATACATAGATAGTCATACCGAAGGTCTAGGCAACGGATAGGGTGTTCATCTAGGATACTATTCTATTACATAAGGTAGGCTTAATAGTGTGAGCAAGCAAGCTGATGAAAGCTTAATCTGCAGATCGATGGTTCAATTTTTTGTTTGGGTTAAGTGCACTTTTGGTCCCTCATGTATTGTAAAAGTCTAACTTTGGTCCATTAAATTTGTTTTATTCTAAACATGTCCTCAAACTCTTAATTAAGTCCAATTTTGGTCCCTGGTAGCGGTATAACGATGGTTGACAGCCGGTTTTTTACTCTCTTTTTACCACCGTGGACAGGTTTGGACAGGTTTAGTCAACGTGGGACCGTCTCACCTTGAGATAAGTTATGCAATTAGCATTTTAAACAATCTCCAGCGAGATCATTATCCATTTGTCGTAGTAACACTACTAGGAAACAGCTCTTTAGTGGCGCACCACTTTTCCCCTTCAGTGGCGCACTGCTGGTGCGCCACTACTATCACGCCACTGCTAAGTTTTAGTAGTGGCGCACTACTGGTGCGCCACAACTACCCTAAGTAACAGTGGCGCACTACGCCGTGCGCCATTGAAATGACTAGTGGTGCGCCACTATTACCCCAAAGGCGTGCGCCACTGTTGTTGAGCAGCAGTGCGCCACTACTGCCTGTTGTTGGTGCGCCACTACTGCCTCCTGGGGTGCGCCACTGTTACCTCGAGCTGGTGCGCTATTGCTGGTTGTCGAGGTGCGCCACTATTGTATTTCAGACGTGCGCCATTGCTAGCAGCTTTGGTGCGCCACTGCTACTTTCGAAAGGGATCACCAAGTAGTGCGCCACAGGTTGCAAAGTAGTGCGCCACTGCTACTTTGTGGCCGTGCGCCACTCATGGTCCACCAGTGCGCCACTGCTAGGAGTCCCTGGTTTTTATTTTTTGCATTTCTGGCTGGTATTTGTACATGTTGTATAGAACAGTATAACAACACAAATACAGGATATATAACACATATAAACAACAGCACAATATATCAATACATAGTTCTTCACAGTAGCCTCCATGATTCACAAGATTTCAAATATTAGACGAGTTACGGAGTTACAAATTCACAAATGAGATAGTGGTTACACAAGGTCGATCATCTAAACGACCATCACATAGAAGAGAGCTAGAGTGACTACTAGCACCGTCCCGATGAAAGTGGTCTTCATCCGGTTCCTCCTCCGCTCCGTCCTCTCTCCCGCCAGATAGCGTGCGTATCTGTCTTCGGCCTCCGCTCTAGTGGTGTACCCTTTGTAGCTGTTACCGCTAAAACGGTGAACCTGTCTCCGACACTCCTCCCAGTCGTTGTAGACTCCGGGAACCTTGCCCTTGTACACGACATACCACGTCATATCTGCACATATATGAACAAGCCAAAGAAACATTAGTGCACGCTCATAGATGTTTGCAACGAATAAGAGCAAACTCAAAAACGATCCAAGTAGTATGAACTAAAAGGCATGCCTCATACATTGTTGGTCGGAACAAATATTAACATTCCGCGAAGGGGTAAGTGAAACCAAGTAGGATGCACAAGAGATTGATACTTGTGTCATCGCACCAGGTTCACTTGCCCCTCCCCAGAGAGTTGACCAACCATTATAATCATCGGCCAATGCAATTAAGAAGTACCAATTCAAATAAGAGACAAGTAGCTAGTATGAGCTAAATGGAATGCCTCATATTTTGCTGGTCGGAACAAATATTAACATTCCGTGATGGCGTAAGCGAGGCCAGGTAGGATGGACAAGAGATTGTTATTTGTGCCATCACACCAGGCTCGCTTACGTCACCACGGAGTGTACAGTTGACCGAACATTCTAATCATCGGCATTTTGAGATACCAAAGCAAATGGAAGAATGACAAGGGCCTCATACTTTGTCGGTCGAAACAAATATGAACATCCCGGGATGGCGTTAGTGAGGCCAGGTAGGATGCACAAGAGATTGATATTTGTGCCATCACACCAGGCTCACTAGCGACACCCCGGAGTGTACAAGTGACCAACCATTCTAATCATCGGCCAATGCAATTAAGAAGTGCCAACTCAAATAAGAAGATAAGTAGCTAGTATGAACTAAATGGAATGCCTCATACTTTGTCGGTCAAAAAAAATATTAACATTTAGGGATGGTGTGAGCGAGACCAGGTAGGATGCACAAGACATGGATATTTGTGCCATCACACCAGGCTCGCTCACGCCATCCCCAAGTGTACGGATGACCAACCATTCTAATCATCGGCATATGCAAACAAAATTAACGACCAAATCAAGTGCGGAAAACGACAGAGCCATATATATAAGTTCACAAACATAGCCGAACTAGTAATTAATAGCAAGTAAAGTGCTGGATAAAGTTTATTACAACAGAAGCTCGTCTTTAGTTCACAACTACATAACTAGGCTCGCACATCAAGACTTTCCACTCGGAGCGTGGATAAAACCGCCGCCTTTCTTCAAGCACATCCATGAGCGGTAGTCGTCACCCTGCATTTGGAGCATCGTGTCTATGTCACTGTTTGACGGCTGATGGCCGGCGTAGAACTCCCCCGCGCTTCTAATGACATCTTGATGGATGATTTCACAAAACTCTACTTGGATGCGGAAGAAGTCTTGCTTGATGCCGTCGTCAGGGACCCGCGCCAATTTGTTGGCCCAGTCTCTGAGATGCTCAGGTAGCGTAAGCTGCTGCTGGTCCCGTATGAACTTATCCATGTGATAGAGGGCGTAGTAGGCATCCTTGTTACTAGAAGGCGGCTTCTTGACGCAGGGAAACTTTGTTTGGTGCTTGAACACATGCTTCCCGTACCTAATATTTGGCCTCTGCATGTTGCCTTTCGCTTTGACGTAGCCATTGAGAGCATCATCAAGTACGGCCTTGACATTCGTGTAGTCCGTGGTTGACTTACCGTCCGCATCGAGGTATGTGGCCATGGAATGTTTCGGGGTTATGGAGATGAGTGTGCAGGTTTTGTCTCTGCGTAGAAGACATAATGTTTAAGAACATGATGATTGAAATCTAAAAAAATCACGAGTTAAGACCGGTACGGTGAGGGGGTGACTTACTCGGGAAATACAGGCAGGAGGATGTTACACTTCTTCTGGTTCGCTAGAAAGAAGTCTTTGAGGTATCCACTCGCGACTGCCCGGTCTCCGGCGGTGGCCAAGTGGACGGCAGGCATGTAGAAGGGTTCGGCTATCGCGATGTCCGGGATGTTGTGTCTAATGATCCGCATCGCCTTGCTGAGCGAGTATAGGCGAATGAAGGTGTAGTGCAGCGGATAACTGTTCAGCATGGCGAAGATGTCATCATACCGCAGGAAGATCTTCTCCGCGAAGCCACTATCGACAAAGCCATGGCCCAAGGGCACCTTGGCAATATACACCGGGTATCCATGATCTTTCTCCCTGATACGCCGCTCCTCCATAAACTGAATACCGTCAACCAGAGATCGCATAGGACCGGGTGCAGCATCGTACAATCTTTTAATTAGCATCCGCTCACCCGACACATGCACCCTCGCCTCGATATTCTTGGGCACTGGTGGCCCGTCCTGAGCACGGATAGGTGCCGGCTGGCTGGCAGACTTGTCGTCCTTCTTCTTTCTTTTCCGTCCCTTCGGCTTCGTATTTACTGGGACTGCATTCTCCTCTTCGCAAGCCTTCTTCAGTGTGTTAGGACTGATAACACTTCTCACCTCGGCTATCGGCTGAGTCTCGGTGAAGTCGGCAGCTGGAGGCGTCTCCTGAGAACAGAATAGGCGCCGCTTGTTGCAATAGGTTTTCCCCTCGGCGGCAGCTTGAGAGGGTTGGCTACTGAGATCGTAGTCCATCACCCCAAAATCGAAGTTGCAGTCCAGGTTGGCGAACGTACTGTCCTCGTCCGGACCGTCGTTCGGATCCTGTGCCATCTGCATGTCCACATCAGCTGATGGCGGCACCGTTGGGGTGGTCTTGCCATGGCTTGGCGCCGGCACGGCTGGGGGTGTTGTCTGTGGGGTGGTGCCCCTCGCCCCCAAACGAATCTGGCTCTTTGGCCAAACCATGGACCAATTGAAGCAATGCTGGAGGGTAAGGACCTCATCTTCGTCGGCACCATGGGGTTGAAAGGGAGGTACCACGTCGTCGTAGCCGCTAAGCACCCAAACCAGTTGAATCCTATACACGTCGGGTTGCATGGGTCTACCGTGTAACTGGCGGTTGCTCGGTTGAATGATTTTGGCCTTGGCAACATCGATCAACTCGCCGTTCACAAAGTGCAGGAGAGTGCATGGGACGTCGACGGCGGAGCTCTGCGGAAAACATGTAGGGCGTTAGGGATGGCTAGCTAGTCAAAGGCAAGGATATGGAAGTCATTGGCCGAGGGTTGGTTACCGTGATGGCGTCCAGCTCGGCTAAGGTCGAGGCACCGCCGGCGGCGGGCGTGCAACTGATGGAGTGGCCGCTTGTTGGCGCGGTGCCGGGCGGCGTATTATCCGCAGAGACGGGTGCATTGAGCTGAAGTAATGGCGCCGCGGGAGACACCAACGTTGGCGCCGCGGGAGACACCAAGGTTGGCGCCGCCGGAGCCACCAAGGTTGGCGCCGCCGGAGCCACCAATGTTGGCGCCGCCGGAGACACCATTGTTGCCGCCTGCGGACTCACCGATGGCTCCACGTTGTGGGAGTTGCTGCCCGTGAAACTGGGAACCGGGGGAGGCCCCTTTTTTCCTCCCCTATACCACTCGTCAAGACCGGCAACCAAGGTAGGGATGATGGAGCTAAGCGTCGTGCCCACTTGGTCCTCCACTTGCTGTCGTTGCGTCCTCTGTTGGGTCTCCACGATTTGTTGCACTTGTTGCCGCACTTGCTCCTCGACCAATGTCGGGATCTGCGCAACTTGTGCCTTGAGCTGTGCGACCTCCTTCTCATCGATGGGGGCCTTTCTCTCCTTTTTCCCCGACTTATAGTAGTCTGACCATTTCATAGAGCATCCTTCGCCGACCACACGACCAGCCGACGTCGGCTTACTCAATGGATCCCTCTTCTTGTGGGCATTCAACGCCCTATTTAAAGGGTTGTCCCAAGGGGCACACTGCGAGGAGCTCGTGGACCCCGCGCCGCTACTAGCTTCCTTTTCACTTTCCGCAGCGATCTCCTTAGCCTACGGGAGGAACATGCATGAACCATTTAGAAATTTGGATTCATCAATAAGAATGCAACCATAAAGGCGCTAATTAAGCGGGTGCATTCCTTACCAGAAGAGTCTCAAACTCCTTCACCTCCGGAGTGGTGGTGAGCTCCTTTGTTTTCGGGTCAATACGGTACCGGGCCAGGAGAAAGTTCCTGGTTTGCTTGTTTTTGTATTGCGAGAAGAGGGGCTCGAGGCCGTTCTTCACACGCTCCTCATCCGCGGCGTCCCATTTCGGTTGCGCCACCCTAAAACCGCCAGGACCTAGTTTGTGGGTGCCTAAGTTCAGTTTTCGCATGTCCTTCCCCCACTGACTAGAATCCGACGTTGACTCGCTCTCGCACTTGATCTTGAAATCAGCGTAGTCTTGCTCGGTGATCGAGGGATTTGACTCCTTGATCTTGTCGTAACTCGCACCACTATTAATCATTTTCTTCACTCGGTTCCTCCAACTAGCGAGGGCGGTGCTCATCTTCGTGAGGGCGGCATTGTGCACTTTGTTCCGCATGAGACGCTTTTCTGAGCAGTCCACCGGGAACTCGTATCGTTCGTGCAGCTTCTTGAAGAGGAGGGTGCGCAAATTCGCTCGGTCAGGATGCCTGAGGTTCTCGGTGTTGATCGAGACCGTGCTCCGGAGGATGCACCCGAGTTGGGCAGAGTACCCTTTGACTAAATCAGGGGGCGCCGTTGGATGCCCACTGGCGTTCACTTCGGTGAATGCCTGCTTCACGGTGCTGAGCACATTCGGGCGACGCTCCCTCCGTAGCTTCTTCGGTGCGCCGGTGTCATCCTCGGCGGCACCATCCGTGGTGTCATCCTCGGCGGCACCATCAGTGGTGTCATCCTCGGCGGCATCATCCGCTCGGTACTCTGGATCGGTGCCATCATCCTCGCCGTCGTCGCGGCGAGGTTGTGACTCCATCACCTCCATTTCATCGGTTAGCATCCAGAATGGCTTGCTACCGCTGCCGCCGGCCTCTTCGTTGTTGGCCATGTTCGAACTAAGTAGGAAAAAATGCATAAAGTTAGCGCAAGATTTCACGGAAAAATTGGGCATGACCTATGCTAATTTATGGACATATGAGTGCCCCATTTTCGCCGAAACGGAAATGAATCAACATTTCGGCGATAATGGGCAACTCTGTCGATCCCTGCACAAGAAAATGACAATATATAGGTGCACGACAGAAATGTTGATACCACCACATTCACACCAGCAACAAACTAGCAGAAGCTAGCAGCAGCTAGCAGCATGCATCAACAGCAAGCAAGCAGAAGCTAGCAGCAGCTAGCAGCATGCAACAACAAGCAAGCAAGCAGCAGCAGCTAGCAGCATGCATCAACAGCAAGCAAGCAACCTTGGAGGATGCGGCGGCGGTCTTCTGCAGCGGCGTTAGCAGTTGAGGGCGACGGCGGCGTGCTTGTCCTGCTCCTGCTCCAAGTCTCAGCCTTGCAAATGTTCAAAATAAAAAGTCAGTAAACTTTAAGGACCTAGCAGCAGCAGCAATCAACCTAGCAACTAACAACCTAGCAACTAACAGCAACCTAACAACCTAGCAGCAGCAAGCAAGCTAACAACCTAGCAGCAGCAACAAGCAAAAAATACCCAATTTTACAGCCCTAGCAAGCAGCAGCAGCATCAAGCAAGCAAGCAACCTAGCAGCAGCTGCAGCAGCAACCAAGCAACCTAGCTCTGCTCTCTCACTCTCTACATTCTAGCTTAACAGCAGTAGGAGTGCTGATGCTCATACAGACACAACACTAGTTCAGAGAGGGAGGGAGGGGAGAAGGGCCTCACCTGCGGCGACGGTGATGGCGGCAAGCAGCGTGCTTCTCCTGCTCCTGCTCCAAGGCGCGCGTAGCGGTTAGGTGCTCAAGTCTCAGCCTTGCAAATGTTTAAAATAAAAAGTTAGTAAGCTTTGAACTCTGAAAATAAAAGAGCTACAGTTGCTACTATGATGGCAGAACTGCACCTAGCACTAATATGCATGCTAGCAGCAGCACCTAGCACTAATATGCTAGCAGCAGCACCTCCACCACTTAATCTTGTAAGGTACCTAGAATAAAGATGAAATCTTCATGCTACAGTTTACGGTGTTCATTCCAAAACAAAACCTTGCAAGATATATACTATAGCAGCCAAATACAGACACAACACCAACTACATATTTACCATGAATTTCTTTGATCAGCCAAATGAAGCAAGTGTGCTATTTGTATGAACAGAACCACAGAACTAGATATGAACATGCCCACATTCAAGAATGGTTTCACCTTTTCCTCCTATTTTCTTATAGTGGAATACAAGTTCAATAATCACTCAATACTGCTTGATATATTGCTCCTCTAAGGAAAATTATATCCTCAAATTAAGTTTTAGCATGCACGCCAACCCACTTCTCAGCATCTAGGCCTAACAACCCATTTCTCATTCATCAAGTCGGGCAGATTTAATAAAAATCAAGTTTAAGCTACTTTGGTGAACTACTGGTCCAGACCAGCTCCAGTGATCTCCAGGTTCTGCCCATATTTAATAAAAATCAAGTTTAAGCTTCACATTCATCAAGTCAACTAAACAACAAGTTCAATAAAATCTCAACCATAATTCAAAGCTAGAGCTACAAATGGTCTGATTCTCAATTTATTTCTTGTTAAAAGAAGAAATTCACATAATTGCTGACAGGGTTAATCTTGACATTCATAAAGTTGACCAAACAGAGCCCACGAGTTCAATAAAAACTCAAGGATAATCCAAAGTTAGAACATAATACGTTGCATTTTTAATGGATTCAAATGAAGCACACCATAGCAACTCAATAGACTTTAGAAACAAGATTGTGTATTTAGAAACATGGTCACAAATCGGATTCTTCTGTACTACACTTGGAACTATTCCAAAAAAAAATTACTAGCACGTTGATCAGCTATTTAAACATGTTAAATCAAGAAAACAACACTAACCCAAACAAAATATAAGCACATTGCGTCAGGACATGATCAACTAAACAAATCATGATGAATTAAAAGCTTGTGGCTGCTGTACTACTCCATCAACACTTAGGTGAATCAACACTTGCTTCTCACCAGCACATGAACAAGATAGCAGATAACACACATAATTGCTTCTCGAGGGGAAGCACCGAGCAGCAGGTAGCGGCGGCTCGAGGGGGAGCACCGAGCAGAAGTAGCAACTAACCTAGTAGAGGAGAAGGAGGGGAGGAGCACGGCGGCTACCTGGGAAGGATGCGCGGTGGCGTCAGCGGTCGAAGGCGTCAGCGGTCCTCTGCGGCGGCGTCAGCGGTCGAAGGCGTGGCGGCGTCAGCGGTCGAAGGCGCGCTTCTCCTGCCGGTGCTCCACGACGTGTTGCGGCGAGTACGGCGAGCAGGTGGGGAAATCTCGATCTGGCCACAGTGGGGAATGGAGGGCGAGCAGGTGGCTTCGGAGATCCAGGAGAAGGTGGGAGGGCGTGATACGTCTCCAACGTATCGATAATTTCTTATGTTCCATGCTACTTTATTGATGATACCTACATGTTTTATGCACATTATATATCATATTTATGCATTTTCTGGAACTAACCTATTAACAAGATGCCGAAGAGCCAGTTGCTGTTTTCTGCTGTTTTTGGTTTCAGAAATCCTAGTAAGGAAATATTCTCGGAATTATACGAAACTTTCGCCCAGGGTCCTATTTTTGCACGAAGCTTCCAGAAGACCGAAGAGATAACGAAGTGGGGCCACGAGGCAGCCAGGGCTAGGGCGGCGCGGCCCGGACCCGGCCGCGCGGCCCTACCCCGGGCACCTCGTGTGGCCCCCGCGTTGCCCTTCCGCCTACTTAAAGTCTCCGTCGCGAAAACCCCGGTACAGAGAGCCACGATACGGAAAACCTTCCAGAGACGCCGCCGCCGCGAATCCCATCTCGGGGGATTCGGAGATCGCCTCCGGCACCCTGCCGGAGAGGGGATTCATCTCCGGAGGACTCTACACCGCCATGGTCGCCTCCGGAGTGATGAGTGAGTAGTTAACCCCTGGACCATGGGTCCATAGCAGTAGCTAGATGGTCGTCTTCTCCTTGTTGTGCTTCATTGTTGGATCTTGTGAGCTGCCTAACATGATCAAGATCATCTATCTGTAATTCTATATGTTGTGTTTGTCGGGATCCGATGGATAGAGAATACTATGTTATGGTGATTATCAATCTATTGTTTATGTGTTGTTTATGATCTTGCATGCTCTCCGTTATTAGTAGAGGCTCTGGCCAAGTTTGTACTCTTAACTCCAAGAGGGAGTATTTATGCTCGATAGTGGGTTCATGCCTCCATTGAATCTGGGACAGTGACAGAAAGTTCTAAGGTTGTGGATGTGCTTGTTGCCACTAGGGATAAAACATTGATTCTATGTCTAAGGATGTAGTTGTCGATTACATTACGCACCATACTTAATGCAATTGTCTGTTGCTTAGCAACTTAATACTGAATGGGGTTCGGATGATAACCGAAGGTGGACTTTTTAGGCATAGATGCAGTTGGATGGCGGTCTATGTACTTTGTCGTAATGCCCGGATTAAATCTCACTATATTTATCATATCATGTATATGCATTGTTATGCCTTTCTCTATTTGTCAATTGCCCGACTGTAATTTGTTCACCCAACATGCTTTTATCTTATGGGAGAGACACCTCTAGTGAACTGTGGACCCCGGTCCTATTCTTTACATAGCATACAATCTACTGCAATTGTGTTTTACTATTTTCTTTGCAAACATCTTCCACTCGATACGTTTAATCCTTTGTTACAGCAAGCCGGTGAGATTGACAACCTCACTGCTTCGTTGGGGCAAAGTACTTTGGTTTTGTTGTGCAGATTCCACGTTGGCGCCGGAATCCCTGTTGTTGCGCCGCATCACATTTCGCCACCATCAACCTTCAACGTGCTTCTTGGCTCCTCCTGGTTCGATCAACCTTGGTTTCTTTCTGAGGGAAAACTTGCCACTGTGCGCATCATACCTTCCTCTTGGGGTTCCCAATGGACGTGTGATACGTCTCCAACGTATCGATAATTTCTTATGTTCCATGCTACTTTATTGATGATACCTACATGTTTTATGCACATTATATGTCATATTTATGCATTTTCGGAACTAACCTATTAACAAGATGCCGAAGAGCCAGTTGTTGTTTTCTGCTGTTTTTGGTTTCAGAAATCCTAGTAAGGAAATATTCTCGGAATTGGACGAAACTTTCGCCCAGTGTCCTATTTTTGCACGAAGCTTCCAGAAGACCGAAGAGATAACGAAGTGGGACCACGAGGCAGCCAGGGGACAGGCGGCGCGGCCCAGGCCCTGGCCGCGCGGCCCTACTGGGCACCTCGTGTGGCCCCCCGTGTTGCCCTTCCGCCTACTTAAAGTCTTCGTCGCGAAACCCCCAATGAGAGCCACGATACGGAAAACCTTCCGGAGACGCCGCCGCCGCGAATCCCATCTCGGGGGATTCGGGAGATCGCCTCCGGCACCCTGCCGGAGAGGGGATTCATCTCCCGGAGGACTCTACACCGCCATGGTCGCCTCCGGAGTGATGAGTGAGTAGTTCACCCCTGGACCATGGGTCCATAGCAGTAGCTAGATGGTCGTCTTCTCCTCATGTGCTTCATTGTTGGATCTTGTGAGCTGCCTAACATGATCAAGATCATCTATATGTAATTCTATATGTTGTGTTTGTCGGGATCCGATGGATAGAGAGTACTATGATTATGGTGATTATCAATCTATTGTTTATGTGTTGTTTATGATCTTGCATGCTCTCCGTTATTAGTAGAGGCTCTGGCCAAGTTTGTACTCTTAACTCCAAGAGGGAGTATTTATGCTCGATAGTGGGTTCATGCCTCCATTGAATCTGGGACAGTGACAGAAAGTTCTAAGGTTGTGGATGTGCTGTTGCCACTAGGGATAAAACATTGATTCTATGTCTAAGGATGTAGTTGTCGATTACATTACGCACCATACTTAATGCAATTGTCTGTTGCTTAGCAACTTAATACTGAATGGGGTTCGGATGATAACCTGAAGGTGGACTTTTTAGGCATAGATGCAGTTGGATGGCGGTCTATGTACTTTGTCGTAATGCCCGGATTAAATCTCACTATATTTACCATATCATGTATATGCATTGTTATGCCTTTCTCTATTTGTCAATTGCCCGACTGTAATTTGTTCACCCAACATGCTTTTATCTTATGGGAGAGACACCTCTAGTGAACTGTGGACCCCGGTCCTATTCTTTACATAGCATACAATCTACAATTGTGTTATTGTTTTCTTTGCAAACATCTTCCACTCGATACGTTTAATCCTTTGTTACAGCAAGCCGGTGAGATTGACAACCTCACTGTTTCGTTGGGGCAAAGTACTTGGGTTGTGTTGTGCAGTTCCGCGTTGGCGGAATCCCCGGTGTTGCGCCGCATCACATTTCGCGACCATCAACCTTCAACGTGCTTCTTGGCTCCCTACTGGTTCGATTAAACCTTGGTTTCATACTGAGGAAACTTGCTTCTATACGCATCATACCTTCCACTTGGGGTTCCCAACGGACGTGTGCATCTACGCGTATCAAGCTAAATTTCTGGCGCCGTTGCCGGGGAGATCAAGACACGCTGCAAGGGGAGTCTCCACTTCTCAATCTCTTTACTTTGTTTTTGTCTTGCTTTATTTTATTTACTACTTTGTTTGCTGCACCTAAACAAAACACACACAAAATTAGTTGCTAGTTTTACTTTATTTACTGTCTTGCTCTCTATATCAAAAAAACAAAAAAATTAGTTACTTGCATTTACTTTATCTAGTTTGTTTTATTTACCGTTGCTAAAATGAATACCCCTGAAAATACTAAGTTGTGTGACTTCACAAATGCAAATAATAATGATTTCCTATGCACACCTATTGCTCCACCTGCTACTACAGCAGAATTCTTTGAAATTAAACCTGCTTTACTAAATCTTGTCATGAGAGATCAATTGTCTGGTGCTAGTTCTGATGATTGCCACATCTCTGAAGTTATAAAGTTCTTACAAAAACTTGCTAAAAGTCCTAATGCTAGTGCTATAAATTTAGCCTTTACAAAACATATTACAAATGCTCTCATAAAAGCTAGAGAGGAGAAACTTAAACTTGAAACCTCTATTCCTAGAAAGTTAGAAGATGGTTGGGAGCCCATCATTAAAATGAAATTCAATGACTTTGAATGTAATGCTTTATGTGATCTTGGTGCAAGTATTTCTGTTATGCCTAAAAAGATTTATGATATGCTTGACTTGCCACCATTGAAAAATTGTTATTTGGATGTTAATCTTGCCGATAATGTTAAAAAGAAACCTTTGGGGAGGATTGATAATGTGCATATTACGGTTAACAATAACCTTGTCCCCGTTGATTTTGTTGTCTTGGATATCGAATGCAATGCATCTTGTCCTATTGTGTTGGGAAGACCTTTTCTTCGAACCGTTGGTGCTGTTATTGATATGAGGGAAGGTAATATTAAATATCAATTTCCTCTCAAGAAAGGTATGGAACACTTCCCTAGAAAGAGAATGAAGTTGCCTTTTGATTCTATTATTAGAACAAGTTATGATGTTGATGCTTCTACTCTCGATGTTACTTGATTTGCACTTTCTGCGCCTAGCTGAAAGGCGTTAAAGAAAAGCGCTTATGGGAGACAACCCATGTTTTTACCTACAGCAATTTTTTGTTTTATTGAGTCTTGGAAGTTGTTTACTACTGTAGCAACCTCTCCTTATCATGTTTTTGTGCCAAGTAAAGTTTCTATGTCAAAGTTGATGTTATATTTGGGATCGCTGCGCAGAAACAGCATTGCTGTCTGTCACGAATCTGGGCACAGTTCTCTGTAGAAAATTCGAAAAAATCTGCCAATTTACGAGCGTGATCCTCAGATATGTACGCAACTTGCATTAGTTTTGAGTTTTTCCATTTGAGCAAGTCTGGTGCCAGCTTTAAATTCGTCTTTACGGACTGTTCTGTTTTTGACAGATTCTGCCTTTTATTTCGCATTGCCTCTTTTGCTATGTTGGATTTATTTCTTTGATCCATTAATGTCCAGTAGCATTATGCAATGTCCAGAAGTGAAAATAATGATTGTGTCACCTCTGAATGAGTGAATTATTAATTGTGCACTAACCCTCTAATGAGTTTGCTTGAAGTTTGGTGTGAAGGAAGTTTTCAAGGGTCAAGAGGAGAATGATATACTATGATCAAGAGGAGTGAAAGCTCTAAGCTTGGGGATGCCCCGTGGTTCACCCCTGCATATTTTAAGAAGACTCAAGCGTCTAAGCTTGGGGATGCCCAAGGCATCCCCTTCTTCATCGACAACATCATCAGGTTCCTCCCCCGAAACTATATTTTTATTCAATCACATCTTGTGTTCTTTACTTGGAGCGTCGGTTTGTTTTTGTTTTTGTTTTTGTTTGAATAAGATGGATCCTAGCATTCACTTTGTGGGAGAGAGACACGCTCGTTTGCATATGGACACATGTGTCCTTAGGCTTTACTCATAATGTTCAAGGCGAAGTTTCTTCTTCGTTAAATTGTTATATGGTTGGAATTGGAAAATGCTACATGTAGTAATTCTAAAATGTCTTGGATAATGTGATACTTGGCAATTGTTGTGCTCATGTTTAAGCTCTTGCATCATATGCTTTGCACCCATTAATGAAGAAATACATAGAGCTTGCTAAAATTTGATTTGCATATTTGGTTTCTCTAAGGTCTAGATAATATCTAGTATTGAGTTTTGAACAACAAGGAAGACGGTGTAGAGTCTTATAATGTTTACAATATGTCTTTTATGTGAGTTTTGCTGCACCGGTTCATCCTTGAGTTTGCTTCAAATAACCTTGCTAGCCTAAACCTTGTATCGAGAGGGAATACTTCTCATGCATCCAAAATCCTTGAGCCAACTACTATGCCATTTGTGTCCACCATACCTACCTACTACATGGTATTTCTCCGCCATTCCAAAGTAAATTGCTTGAGTGCTACCTTTAAATTCCATCATTCACCTTTGCAATATATAGCTCATGGGACAAAATAGCCTTAAAAACTATCGTAGTATTGAATATGTACTTATGCACTTTATATTTTATTAAGTTGCTTGTTGTGCGATAACCATGCTTCTGGGGAACGCCATCAACTATTGTTGAATATCATGTGAGTTGCTATGCATGTCCGTCTTGTCTGAAGGATCTATCATTTTAGTGGTTGGAGCATGCAAAATTGTTAGAGAAGAACATTGGGCCGCTAACTAAAGCCATGAACCATGGTGGAAGTTTCAGTTTGGACATATATCCTCAATCTCATATGAGAATAATAATCATTGCTACATGCTTATGCATTTAAGAGGAGTCCATTATCTGTTGTCCATGTTGTCCCGGTATGGATGTCTAAGTTGAGAATAATCAAAAGCGAGAAATCCAAAATGCGAGCATTCTCCTTAGACCTTTGTACAGGCGGCATGGAGGTACCCCTTTGTGACACTTGGTTGAAACATGGCATGCAAAGATCCGGTAGTCCAAGCTAAGTAGGACGAGGTGCGGACACTATTAGTACACTATGCATGAGGCTTGCAACTTGTAAGATATAATTTACATAACTCATATGCTTTATTACTACCGTTGACAAAATTGTTTCATGTTTTCAAAATAAAAGCTCTAGCACAAATACAGCAATCGATGCTTTCCTCTTTGAAGGACCATTCTTTTACTTTTATTGTTGAGTCAGTTTACCTATCTCCTTCCACCTTAAGAAGCAAACACTTGTGTGAACTGTGCATTGATTCCTACATACTTGAATATTGCACTTGTTATATTACTTTATGTTGACAATATCCATGAGATATACATGTTATAAGTTGAAAGCAACCGCTGAAACTTAATCTTCCTATGTGTTGCTTCAATACCTTTACTTTGATTTATTGCTTTATGAGTTAACTCTTATGCAAGACTTATTGATGCTTGTCTTGAAGTACTATTCATGAAAAGTCTTTACTTTATGATTCATTTGTTTACTCATGTCATTACTTTTGTTTTGATCGCTGCATTCATTACATATGTTTACAAATAGTATGATCAAGATTATGATGGCATGTCACTTCAGAAATTATCTTTGTTATCGTTTTACCTGCTCGGGACGAGTAAGCTTGGGGATGCTGATACGTCTCCAACGTATCGATAATTTCTTATGTTCCATGCTACTTTATTGATGATACCTACATGTTTTATGCACATTATATGTCATATTTATGCATTTTCGGAACAAGATGCCGAAGAGCGATTTTTCTGCTGTTTTTGGTTTCGAAATCCTAGTAAGGAAATATTCTCGGAATTGGACGAAACTTTCGCCCAGGGTCCTATTTTTGCACGAAGCTTCCAGAAGACCGAAGAGATAACGAAGTGGGGCCACGAGGCAGCCGGGACAGGCGGCGCGGCCCAGCCCTGGCCGCGCGGCCCTACCCCCTGGGCACCTCGTGTGGCCCCCGCGTTGCCCTTCGCCTGCTTAAAGTCTCCGTCGCGAAACCGAGAGCCACGATGGAAAACCTTCCAGAGACGCCGCCGCCGCGTCCCATCTCGGGGATTCAGGAGATCGCCTCCGGCACCCTGCCGGAGGGGGATTCATCTCCCGGAGGACTCTACACCGCCATGGTCGCCTCCGGAGTGATGAGTGAGTAGTTCACCCTGGACCATGGGTCCATAGCAGTAGCTGGATGGTCGTCTTCTCCTCATGTGCTTCATTGTTCGATCTTGTGAGCTGCCTAACATGATCAAGATCATCTATATGTAATTCTATATGTTGTGTTTGTCGGGATCCGATGGATAGAGAGTACTATGATTATGGTGATTATCAATCTATTGTTTATATGTTGTTTATGATCTTGCATGCTCTCCGTTATTAGTAGAGGCTCTGGCCAAGTTTGTACTCTTAACTCCAAGAGGGAGTATTTATGCTCGATAGTGGGTTCATGCCTCCATTGAATCTGGGACAGTGACAGAAAGTTCTAAGGTTGTGGATGTGCTGTTGCCACTAGGGATAAAACATTGATTCTATGTCTAAGGATGTAGTTGTCGATTACATTACGCACCATACTTAATGCAATTGTCTGTTGCTTAGCAACTTAATACTGAATGGGGTTCGGATGATAACCTGAAGGTGGACTTTTTAGGCATAGATGCAGTTGGATGGCGGTCTATGTACTTTGTCGTAATGCCCGGATTAAATCTCACTATATTTACCATATCATGTATATGCATTGTTATGCCTTTCTCTATTTGTCAATTGCCCGACTGTAATTTGTTCACCCAACATGCTTTTATCTTATGGGAGAGACACCTCTAGTGAACTGTGGACCCCGGTCCTATTCTTTACATAGCATACAATCTACTGCAATTGTGTTTACTGTTTTCTTTGCAAACATCTTCCACTCGATACGTTTAATCCTTTGTTACAGCAAGCCGGTGAGATTGACAACCTCACTGTTTCGTTGGGGCAAAGTACTTGGGTTGTGTTGTGCAGGTTCCGCGTTGGCGCCGGAATCCCTGGTGTTGCGCCGCATCACATTTCGCGACCATCAACCTTCAACGTGCTTCTTGGCTCCTACTGGTTCGATTAAACCTTGGTTTCATACTGAGGGAAACTTGCTTCTATACGCATCATACCTTCCACTTGGGGTTCCCAACGGACGTGTGCATCTACGCGTATCAACGTGTACATTTACGCGCATCAAGCCTGTTTTCTGGCGCCGTTGCCGGGGAACTGAAGAAAAGCTACACCACAAAGATCTCTAACTCCCACGTCAACTACACGCCAGCTCTTTTTCCGCGCGTTGCCGGGGAGATCAAGACATGCTGCAAGGGGAGTCTCCACTTCTCAATCTCTTTACTTTGTTTTTGTCTTGCTTTATTTTATTTACTACTTTGTTTGCTGCATTAAATCAAAATACAAAAAAATTAGTTGCTAGTTTTACTTTATTTATTGTCTTGCTCTCCATATCAAAAACACAAAAAAATTAGTTACTTGCATTTACTTTATCTAGTTTGTTTTATTTACCGTTGCTAAAATGAATACCCCTGAAAATACTAAGTTGTGTGACTTCACAAATGCAAATAATAATGATTTCCTATGCACACCTATTGCTCCACCTGCTACTACAGCAGAATTCTTTGAAATTAAACCTGCTTTACTGAATTTGGTTATGAGAGATCAATTTTCTGGTGCTAGTTCTGATGATGCTGCTGCCCATCTCAATAATTTTGTTGAACTTTGTGAAATGCAAAAGTATAAGGATGTAGATGGTGATATTATTAAATTGAAAGTGTTTCCTTTCTCATTAAGAGGAAGAGCTAAAGATTGGTTGCTATCTTTGCCTAAGAATAGTATTGATTCATGGACTAAATGCAAGGATGCTTTTATTGGTAGATATTATCCTCCCGCTAAAATTATATCTTTGAGAAGTAGCATAATGAATTTTAAGCAATTAGATACTGAACATGTTGCTCAAGCATGGGAGAGAATGAAAACTTTGGTAAAGAATTGCCCAACCCATGGATGACTACTTGGATGATCATCCAAACCTTCTATGCAGGACTAAATTTTTCTTCGCGGAATTTATTGGATTCAGCTGCTGGAGGTACCTTTATGTCCATCACATTGGGGGCGGCTACAAAACTTCTTGATGATATGATGATAAATTACTCTGAATGGCACACGGAAAGAGCTCCACAAGGTAAGAAGGTAAATTCTGTTGAAGAAACCTCTTCCTTGAGTGATAAAATTGATGTGATTATGTCTATGCTTGTGAATGGTAGATCTAATGTTGATCCAAATAATGTTCCTTTAGCTTCATTGGTTGCTCAAGAAGAAAATGTTGATGTGAATTTCATTAAAAATAATAATTTCAACAACAATGCTTATAGGAACAACTCTGGTAATAACTATAGGCCATATCCTTCTGCTAATGGTAATGGTTATGGTAATTCTTATGGGAATTCTTACAACAATAATAGGAATGTACCCTCTGGTCTTGAAGCTATGCTTAAATAATTTATTAGTACACAAACTGCTTTTAACAAATCTGTTGAGGAAAAGCTTGATAAGATTGATACTATTGCTTCTAGAGTTGATAGGCTTGCCTCTGATGTTAATCTTTTAAAATTGAAAGTTATGCCTAATAATGATATTGATAATAAGATTACTACTACAGCAAATGCCATCCAAGTTAGAATTAATGAGAATATAAGATTAATGGCTGAATTGTGTGCTAGGTGGGATAGAGAAGAAAATGAAAAACTAGCTAAAGAGAATAATGTAGCTAAAGTTTGGACTATTACCACCACTAGTAATGCTAATTCTTCACATGTTGCTGCACCTCCTACTATCAATGGTAAAATAATTGGTGTTGGCAATGTTTCTACTCCTAGTGCAAAGCGAACAAAACTGCCTAAAATTGCTAAAACTGCTGAAACTGCTTGTGATAAAACTGCTGAAATTTTTTCCAACCTTGGGAACAATGATCCCATTGCTGTAGCTCATAATGATTTAGATTTTGATGATTGCCACATCTCTGAAGTTATAAAGTTCTTACAAAAACTTGCTAAAAGTCCTAATGCTAGTGCTATAAATTTAGCCTTTACAAAACATATTACAAATGCTCTCATAAAAGCTAGAGAAGAGAAACTAAAACTTGAAACTTCTATTCCTAGAAAGTTATAAGATGGTTGGGAGCCCATCATTAAAATGAAATTCAATGACTTTGAATGTAATGCTTTATGTGATCTTGGTGCAAGTATTTCTGTTATGCCTAAAAAGATTTATGATATGCTTGACTTGCCACCATTGAAGAATTGTTATTTGGATGTTAATCTTGCCGATAATGTTAAAAAGAAACCTTTGGGGAGGATTGATAATGTGCATATTACGGTTAACAATAACCTTGTCCCGTTGATTTTGTTGTCTTGGATATCGAATGCAATGCATCTTGTCCTATTGTGTTGGGAAGACCTTTTCTTCGAACCGTTGGTGCTGTTATTGATATGAGGAAAGGTAATATTAAATATCAATTTCCTCTCAAGAAAGGTATGGAACACTTCCCTAGAAAGAGAATGAAGTTGCCTTTTGATTCTATTATTAGAACAAGTTATGATGTTGATGCTTCTACTCTCGATGTTACTTGATTTGCACTTTCTGCGCTAAAGAAAAGCGCTTATGGGAGACAACCCATGTTTTTACCTACAGCAATTTTTTGTTTTGTTGAGTCTTGGAAGTTGTTTACTACTGTAGCAACCTCTCCTTATCATGTTTTTGTGCCAAGTAAAGTTTCTATGTCAAAGTTGATGTTATATTTGGGATCGCTGCGCAGAAACAGCATTGCTGTCTGTCACGAATCTGGACACAGTTCTCTCTAGAAATTTCGAAAAAATCTGCCAATTTACGAGTGATCCTCAGATATGTACGCAACTTTCATTAGTTTTGAGTTTTTCCATTTGAGCAAGTCTGGTGCCAGCTTTAAATTCGTCTTTACGGACTGTTCTGTTTTTGACAGATTCTGCCTTTTATTTCGCATTGCCTCTTTTGCTATGTTGGATTTATTTCTTTGATCCATTAATGTCCAGTAGCATTATGCAATGTCCAAAAAAATAATGATTGTGTCACCTCTGAATGAGTGAATTATTAATTGTGCACTAACCCTCTAATGAGTTTGCTTGAAGTTTGGTGTGAAGGAAGTTTTCAAGGGTCAAGAGAGGAGAATGATATACTATGATCAAGAGGGTGAAAGCTCTAAGCTTGGGATGCCCCCGTGGTTCACCCCTGCATATTTTAAGAAGACTCAAGCGTCTAAGCTTGGGGATGCCCAAGGCATCCCCTTCTTCATCGACAACATCATCAGGTTCCTCCCCTGAAACTATATTTTTATTCATCACATCTTGTGTTCTTTACTTGGAGCGTCGGTTTGTTTTTGTTTTTGTTTTTGTTTGAATAAAATGGATCCTAGCATTCACTTTGTGGGAGAGAGACACGCTCCGCTGTTGCATATGGACACATGTGTCCTTAGGCTTTACTCATAATGTTCAAGGCGAAGTTTCTTCTTCGTTAAATTGTTATATGGATGGAATTGGAAAATGCTACATGTAGTAATTTTAAAATGTCTTGGATAATGTGATACTTGGCAATTGTTGTGCTCATGTTTAAGCTCTTGCATCATATGCTTTGCACCCATTAATGAAGAAATACATAGAGCTTGCTAAAATTTGATTTGCATATTTGGTCTCTCTAAGGTCTAGATAATATCTAGTATTGAGTTTTGAACAACAAGGAAGACGGTGTAGAGTCTTATAATGTTTACAATATGTCTTTTATGTGAGTTTTGCTGCCTGTTCATCCTTGAGTTTGCTTCAAATAACCTTGCTAGCCTAAACCTTGTATCGAGAGGGAATACTTCTCATGCATCCAAAATCCTTGAGCCAACTACTATGCCATTTGTGTCCACCATACCTACCTACTACATGGTATTTCTCCGCCATTCCAAAGTAAATTGCTTGAGTGCTACCTTTAAAATTCCATCATTCACCTTTGCAATATATAGCTCATGGGACAAAATAGCCTTAAAAACTATCGTAGTATTGAATATGTACTTATGCACTTTATATTTTATTAAGTTGCTTGTTGTGCGATAACCATGCTTCTGGGGAACGCCATCAACTATTGTTGAATATCATGTGAGTTGCTATGCATGTCCGTCTTGTCTGAAGGATCTATCATTTTAGTGGTTGGAGCATGCAAAATTGTTAGAGAAGAACATTGGGCCGCTAACTAAAGCCATGAATCATGGTTGAAGTTTCAGTTTTGGACATATATCCTCAATCTCATATGAGAATAATAATTGTTGCTACATGCTTATGCATTTAAGAGGAGTCCATTATCTGTTGTCCATGTTGTCCCGGTATGGATGTCTAAGTTGAGAATAATCAAAAGCGAGAAATCCAAAATGCGAGCTTTCTCCTTAGACCTTTGTACAGGCGGCATGGAGGTACCCCTTTGTGACACTTGGTTGAAACATGGCATGCAAAGACCCGGTAGTCCAAGCTAAGTAGGACGAGGTGCGGACACTATTAGTACACTATGCATGAGGCTTGCAACTTGTAAGATATAATTTACATAACTCATATGCTTTATTACTACCGTTGACAAAATTGTTTCATGTTTTCAAAATAAAAGCTCTAGCACAAATACACAATCGATGCTTTCCTCTTGAAGGACCTTTCTTTTACTTTTATTGTTGAGTCAGTTTACCTATCTCCTTCCACCTTAAGAAGCAAACACTTGTGTGAACTGTGCATTGATTCCTACATACTTGCATATTGCACTTGTTATATTACTTTATGTTGACAATATCCATGAGATATACATGTTATAAGTTGAAAGCAACCGCTGAAACTTAATCTTCCTATGTGTTGCTTCAACACCTTTACTTTGATTTATTGCTTTATGAGTTAACTCTTATGCAAGACTTATTGATGCTTGTCTTGAAGTACTATTCATGAAAAGTCTTTGCTATATGATTCAGTTGTTTACTCATGTCATTACTTTTGTTTTGATCGCTGCATTCATTACATATGTTTACAAATAGTATGATCAAGATTATGATGGCATGTCACTTCAGAAATTATCTTTGTTATCGTTTTACCTGCTCGGGACGAGCAGAACTAAGCTTGGGATGCTGATACGTCTCCAACGTATCGATAATTTCTTATGTTCCATGCTACTTTATTGATGATACCTACATGTTTTATGCACATTATATATCATATTTATGCATTTTGGAACTAACCTATTAACAAGATGCCGAAGAGCCAGTTGTGTTTTCTGTTTTTGGTTTCAGAAATCCTAGTAAGGAAATATTCTCGGAATTGGACGAAACTTTCGCCCAGGGTCCTATTTTTGCACGAAGCTTCCAGAAGACCGAAGAGATAACGAAGTGGGGCCACGAGGCAGCCAGGGGCTAAGGCGGCGCGGCCCAGGCCCTGGCCGCGCGGCCCTACCCCCTGGCACCTCGTGTGGCCCCCGCGTGCCCTTCCGCCTAAAGTCTCCGTCGCGAAACCCCGATAGAGCCACGATACGGAAAACCTTCCAGAGACGCCGCCACCGAATCCCATCTCGGGGGATTCGGAGATCGCCTCCGGCACCCTGCCGGAGAGGGGATTCATCTCCCGGAGGACTCTACACCGCCATGGTCGCCTCCGGAGTGATGAGTGAGTAGTTCACCCCTGGACCATGGGTCCATAGCAGTAGCTAGATGGTCGTCTTCTCCTTGTTGTGCTTCATTGTTGGATCTTGTGAGCTGCCTAACATGATCAAGATCATCTATCTGTAATTCTATATGTTGTGTTTGTCGGGATCCGATGGATAGAGAATACTATGTTATGGTGATTATCAATCTATTGTTTATGTGTTGTTTATGATCTTGCATGCTCTCCGTTATTAGTAGAGGCTCTGGCCAAGTTTGTACTCTTAACTCCAAGAGGGAGTATTTATGCTCGATAGTGGGTTCATGCCTCCATTGAATCTGGGACAGTGACAGAAAGTTCTAAGGTTGTGGATGTGCTGTTGCCACTAGGGATAAAACATTGATTCTATGTCTAAGGATGTAGTTGTCGATTACATTACGCACCATACTTAATGCAATTGTCTGTTGCTTAGCAACTTAATACTGAATGGGGTTCGGATGATAACCTGAAGGTGGACTTTTTAGGCATAGATGCGGTTGGATGGCGGTCTATGTACTTTGTCGTAATGCCCGGATTAAATCTCACTATATTTATCATATCATGTATATGCATTGTTATGCCTTTCTCTATTTGTCAATTGCCCGACTGTAATTTGTTCACCCAACATGCTTTTATCTTATGGGAGAGACACCTCTAGTGAACTGTGGACCCCGGTCCTATTCTTTACATAGCATACAATCTGTTTGTTTTACTATTTTCTTTGCAAACATCTTCCACTCGATACGTTTAATCCTTTGTTACAAGCCGGTGAGATTGACAACCTCACTGTTTCGTTGGGGCAAAGTACTTTGGTTTTGTTGTGCAGATTCCACGTTGGCGCCGGAATCCTGTTGTTGCGCCGCATCACATTTTGCCACCATCAACCTTCAACGTGCTTCTTGGCTCCTCCTGGTTCGATCAACCTTGGTTTCTTTCTGAGGGAAAACTTGCTGTGCGCATCATACCTTCCTCTTGGGGTTCCCAACGGACGTGTACATTTACGCGCATCAGGGCGCAGTGGTGAATGGGCGCAGGGCGTCGACGGCGGAGAGGAAGAAGGGGAGGGGTGGCAGCGCGAGGCAGATCGAGGGACGGCGGCGCTCAGGGGAAGAAGGGGAGGGGTGGTCAGGTGCATGGGATCTGGTCGGGACGGGGGAAGAAGGGGAAATTTCTAAGTCCCCTGACGCCTTAGCAATAGCGCACCTCTCGGGGTGCGCCACTATGAGCCTTAGCAATGGCGCACCTCTAGGGGTGCGCCACTGAGGTCAAAACAATAACGCGGGGATTGACATATCCCGCTTAGTACCGCACTGGCTCTGTCCCTGGTTGGTTTGTGCCAAACCCCTGCCGGCCAGGTTCGAACCCTGGCGGCCCCATTTTTTTCCTTTTCTTTTTAAATTGATTTAACACTATAATAAACATCCAAAATAGCATAATACACCAACATAAAAGGCATAAATAATTATAATTATGTAGAATATTTAAAATACTATAGAATCTAGAAAATATCCAAAAATATGAATTATATGTCTATTTTGATCGGTACAACATGTGTAGATTAACAATATGACATCCATTATTCATACAAGAAAATGATACATAATTATCTTTTCACAATCTTCTTGCCCTTCTTTCTCGCGGTTGAATAATTTAGCCCCGGAACTCCTAGACTTCTTCTCTTGAATGGACGGCCTTTAGGTAGGGTGGTCCTGCTTCTTCTTGTTGTGTATGGTTCTTCATCATCGTCGTCGTCATCTTCCATCTTCGGATCGCCGTACTGGTCAAAGTCTAGCTCGTTGGCGGCTCCATCCATTCCGATGATGCTCCTTTTGCCTCTCCTCACGACAACACGGCTGGGCTTTTGCGGGTCGGTAATGAAGAAGCATTGGTCCACTTGGGAAGCTAGTACCCATGGCTCATATTTCGCGGTGACCTTTGCGCCCGCTGTCTTGGATTTGGCTTCGGGTATAACCATGGTGGTGAAATGTCGGTCTTCTTTTACGACGTTCTTGGCCCACCTGACACGGAACATCGGCACATTCTCTCCGGCGTAGCTCAGCTCCCAGATCTCCTCGATCTTTCCGTAGTATCTCTGCTTGATGTCACCGGTGTAGGACTCCATCGTTACCCCGGAGTTCTGATAATCGCTCTTCATGTCCTTTTCCTCGGTGTAGAATGTGTAGCCGTTGATATCGTACGCCTGAAATGTCATCAGGTTGTGTTCGGCGCCCTGTGACAAGGCGAAGATGAGTTTTTCTTCCGCAGAAGAATCCTCGTCTATAGGGTATGTCAGCATCTTGTCCTTGAACCACCGCGTGAAGGTTGAGTTGTGCTCTTTGATTATATCTCCGTCCGTCCTCTGTTTGCCCTGATCACTGTACGTCTTTGCGATGAAGGTTTTGTGCTCTACCACCCAAGGATCGACCACGTCTATGTGTTGTAGCGCGACTAGGTTTGCTCTTTCAAAGTCGGCGATTCGACCCTTGAAGTCGACATGCATTTCGCGGCTACCCTCGCGGTGACCCCATCCAGCGAGCTTCCCGAGATGCCTGTTTACGGGCAGGCCAACGGGGTTCTCGATTTCTAGATAACTCGTGCAGAAGGAGATGCACTCTTCGGTCAGAAAGCCCTTGGCTATGCTTCCGTCTGGACGTGCCCTGTTGCGAACGTACCCTTTGATGACACCATTCATCCTTTCGAACGGCATCATGCTGTGCAGGAACGTCGGCCCCAGTTGGATGATATCCTCCACGATATGTACCAGCAGATGCACCATAACGTCGAAGAATGCGGGCGGGAAGTACATCTCAAGCTCGCACAGTATCACCACGATCTCTTCCTGTAGCCTTCTAAGTTGCCTCACGCCAACAGACTTCCGAGAGATGACGTCGAAAAAGTTGCATAGGCCAAAAAGCGTTTCACGGACGTGCGCGTCCATGATCCCACGGATTGCAACCGGAAGTATTTGCGTCATCAGCACGTGACAGTCGTGAGACTTCATCCCGCTGAACCTCTGCTTCGCTTTGTCTAGGTACCTGCTTATCTTCCCCGCGTAACCGTAAGGAAGTTTTACTCCTAGGAGACAGTCGAAAAACTGCTCGATCTCCTTCTGACTTAGAGTGAAGCACGCGGGGGGCAGTAATATTCGATCTTCTTGGCCTTTTTGCCCTTGCGACGACTTTGCGTGTCCTCCGCCTCATCATCGTCATTATCATCATCATCATCATCATCATTAGGGCGTCCCGCGTGAAGCTCCTCCCTGATCCCAATTGATAGCAAGTCGTACCTTGCTTTCGGCCCATCTTTGGTCCTCTCTGGCATGTTGAGGAGGGTTTGTAACATCCCAAGTTTTCAACAATAATAAAGCAAGTGAGAGTTTCAATTACTCAAAATTTACAATAAACAAAAACTTTTCTATGCATATAGTGCCACATATAGATTCATGCATATAAGTAATATTTCTTTTGTGCAATTGCCATGATGAGTGTTAGCATGTTGATCTATTGATATGTGAACCCTAATCAAGATCACAAAACCCTAAATTGAGGAGAAATAAAGAAAATGGGAAAAACCCATATTCACTCACATACACCATATGCCAAAATGCAAATCCTTCACCAAGGCCATAATTGCTTGCTCCCTTGCTTCTAAAATGCTTCAATATGATAAACTAACACAATTGCATCATTGGATCATGAATCAAATCAAGAGAAATCAAGAATTCATCATACATATGATAATGGTCACTTGGGCCAAAAATATTTTCTTCACCACTTTACACCCCTGTATTTCTCAAAACCTAAACTAAACTTTGTCAACCAAAGCCATGTCATCCAAGACCATGTCAAGGTGAATACTTTTCATGTTGACCACCCTCCCTAAAGTTGACTAGGTTGACCAGAATTAAATTGCCAAAATGGGATCTGAGAATAAAAACAAGATCACCTCAAATTTGAAAAGTTGCAAATCATTTCCAAATTGAGTGCCACCACCACCAATACCTCACATTAATTATATCATTGAGATGTACCAAAAAGAATTTCAAAATTTAAAAATTTTCTTCATGCGGCCATTGTGTCGAACAGGTGGCAGGCATGAATTCAGATTTGAGTTACACTCAATTGTCCAGCAGTTTCTTCCCTAAACCCCTTTGATCTTGTGATCATTAGCTACTTCTAGCTCCCCTGCATCATCCCTGTACCTGCTATGGTCGATTAAAGTGAGAGGAGGGAGAGAAAAATCCTAAACTAAAGCATGCCGTGGCCATGCCGGCCACCTTTGGCCCCTCCCTAGCCTTTCCTCTCCCTTGTCCATGTCCTCGAGCCTCTCTGCATCACAAGGACTCACCCTGTACCGCCCACTCGATCGCCCGTGCACGGCATTGCCCAGAACGGCCGTGTCCAAAACCATGCCAGCACGCGCCCATGCACGCGGTGAGCGCGCACTGGCTGCGCCAAGACGCCATGCACTCGATCGCTGCCGTCCTCGCCCTGCATCCCTACCGCTGCGTCGAGCATCTACTCCAAGCCCTCTACGCGCTAGACATGCTCAAGCACGCGCCCAGGGCCTTGTCACCGTCGTCCTCGCCGCCGACGTACCGTGGGTACTGTGATGATTCCTGCAAAACCCGAGCGATCCTTTCGTCCCCTCTCTGCGCCAGCTAGCTCTCGAGCACCGCTAGGACGACGCCTATCCACTGCCGTCCTCGCCTTGCCCTTTCGCGCACCACAGGAGCCGCGCCATGGCCGCGCCCTTGCAGCACCTCACGGCCACCATGTCCGGCTATAAATAGAGCTCCTCAGCCCACGATCCCTTCACACCATCTGCTCCTCTCCCTTCACTGAACACCACGCCCCAATCAATTTCACACCATATCGCGGAGCTGCTCCAATTGCAAGACGAAGCCCGCCGGAGCCAGGACCTCACCGTCGACGATTGGCGCCACCCCGAGCTTCGCCACTGCTACCAGACGGCTCAGCATCCTCGACAACGTCCCCTCGTCACCAGCAGAGCACCGCGGGAACCCTGGTAGGCTCTCCGACCCCCTACTGACGCCGCGGCCTCGTCGGAATCTCGCCGGAGACGACGAGCGTCGTGAGCCGTTGATCAGCCTTTTGATCTGACGCTCCTCCTCGCTCGTACCGCTTCGGCGTGTTATGAGGCACTGACGGGTGGCCCCCAGCCTGTCAGGGCAGCCCACCCGCACCAGTTGCTTGTTGGGCTGCGAAGTGAGGTTTAAATCGTTTCGGCCCAGTAACGTTTCCCGCCAAGCCCAACCATTCAAAAATTGAATTTCTGTTTAATTCCAAATTCAATACTGATGCTGACTTCAAATTTGAATATCTGGAGATCTACTACACCAATTTTAACCAATTTTATATATTTGGAAAGCTCATAAAATTATCTAAATAATGCCACTGGTCTCATATCCAAATTCGTAGTAGATTTTAAATGACAAAAATAACAAGGCAGGGCCTTTTCTAACTTTAAATAATTATTAAGAATAATCTATAAATGATTTTAAGTTGATTCCAATTCTAATAAATCACAAATGATGTCCCCTAATTGATTATGCAATAATATAGCCATGTTATTTGTATGATCATGGACTAGATCAAATAAGATAGCTATGTAGTCAATTCTAGAACAATTCAACTTGGAATTCAAATTTAATAAATAATATGAGAGCTACTCTCTCATTTAAATCTTGATCCTAAGTAATATAACCAGGGGGAATGACCTAGGCTAATGAACCCCTGATAATTATTACTTAGAGATTTTAATGCATTTAAAATAGTAGTATGATAACATGTGTAGTGTAGCACTTTAATTAAATTATACTCACATATAATAGATATGAAATGTTGACTTGGGTCAACCTATATTTCATACCTGATTATTATATGAAGAGATTAAATCTTATTATGAAGTAAAGAGAAGAAATGAATTTCTCTAAGGATCTACATATCAAAACTTAAGAAATAGGAATAATGAGAGGAAATTATTTTCTCCTAAATAAGAATTCCTCAAATAACTCACCATGCCATGTTTGATTGATAATAGGACTAGAGTGTGAACCCTTTGAGTGTTTCTAGTTTAGCATGTAAGTTTGGTTTAGTATTTATACCTCGTATTCGTATATAGACGCTAGTAACGAGGAGTATCAAGAGGAGGAGGCCTACTCCCAAGAAGAGGAAGAGAACTTTGATCACTACTCAGCTCAAGGCAAGCTAACCCTTGCTAAATACAAATGCTTAGCTCTACAAGAGCAAAGGCACCATCACACTTTACTTTTATGTATTACCTATCCCATGTTTTTACTTAATTTTACTTTGGCTTATTTATTTCAAAGTACTTTTTGATTTATGATTCACTTGGTCTAGAATAGAACAATACTTGGATTAGATGAACACCACTCAAAGCTAGATAGCACCCCTCATATAGTTGCTATTGCTAATCAATTAAAAATTGACTACTCTAGATGGGAACAAGTGATTTTGATATGAATTTGAAACCTTGGAATGATGGTTCATTCCATGGAATGACTTTGAAGGTGAATATGACCAAGAGAAGATAGTGATTTTTGATATAAACCTGATATGGGTTTGAATGCGATACCTTTCCAATTATACAAGTACCCCCACAATACCTGATTATGGGTAGGGCTTAACTAGAAACTTGTGTATTTTAGTATGGGTTCCCTCTAAACAAGCATCATAGGGGTTACGCCGAGGCTGCCTCCGTATATGAGAAATGATGTGAATATGAGGTGAATGTACGACCCAAGCCCTGTGCAGTTCCCGGGTTAACAGTTGGTTCTCACCGGGAGGCCAAACTCATGGGGAGAGGTGCCTATACTAGGACATATAAGTGAAAGGTTATGGTTGATGATCCGCGTACTGAGTTACGATGATTCGGGGTTATCCTCGACGGATGTAATCAAAAGTTGTGGCACAAGAGTACAACCTCTGCAGAGTGTTAAACCTATTCGAATAGCCGTGTCCGCGGTTACGGACGGTTGGAAAGGCCATACTACTTCCATTATCAGAATTTATGTTGAAATGGTGATGGTGATAGCTGAATGGATTTGGATCCCAAATGAATTGTGGGAATGACACTAATGTTCCCACTTGAGTTAGTCTATTAAATAATGAGGATTTTATTAAATGTTTATCAAAGGAAAACTTGGCTTTATGCAAATAAACCTAGAGCTTAGTACCCCTTTACTACACTTAATATGTTTTACCATAGTATTAGTTTGCGAGTAAAGAGTACTCATGGCTTTGCCCTGGCTATTCAAATGCCAGACTATGAAGAGGAGCAACAGTATCAGGATGACGGACAGCAGGACGCCTACGATAACTAGGATCTTCTTCTAACGTTAAGCGTTGCCTGTGGAATATAGAGTCCACTACTACTACGCTTCCGCTACTTATGTGTGATGTTGAACAATCTATTTGTGTAATATTGGATCATGTGATCCCTTGTTGTAAGACCTTATGTGTTGTAATAAATGATGACTCTGAACGACTTACTATTATGTCTCGCAAAAACAATCTTCCTGGGATTGCGATGTATGATATAATAGGGCATCCGGACTTAAAAACCCGGGTGTTGACAAGTTGGTATCAGAGCCATTGTTTGACCTTAGGAGACCCTAGTTAGAATGGACGTCCAACAAACTTAGTTTATAATAAAATAGTTATAAAAATACACTCATACCCTTACCTTGAAAATCTTTTTCAAAATAATCCATTTCATTGATTATTACTTAAAATTTTGAACACTTACAATTATTAACTTATTTGTCACTCCCTCTACAGATGGAGCCTATCATCCCGACGGAGCCCTTCATCCAGACCCAAGTGTACGACTTGGCGAACGGTGGGGATCTGATCTTTGAAAGGGATCTGTTTGCTCTCACCGAGTTCCTCGGACGCTCGCCTCCCGTGTTCTACGGAGGCCAGATCTCGGACCAAGCCAACGGCCAGCTCCAGTGGCTCATCATGGCTAACCTTCCTGGGAAGCCGGAGTCACCCATGTTCCGCCAGATCCAGTTCTCGCTCCGCGAGAACACCTGGGTGGATGGACTCGCCCATGCTCTGCAGGAGTCTCTCGCTCGTCTGTGCGGGCAGAACTCGCTGGCCATCGAAGGGGAACGCTTTGCGCACTTCGCAAGGCACTCCTCTGTTGGTCTGCCCCTCAGCCTGCCGTACCACCCCGTGCTGAGGCACCATGTGGATCACCTCGACTACATGCTGTACGAGACTCGGTCTGCGCTGAGTAACTCCCGCTCCGCCGCCAACCACACTCAGCAGCAGCTGAACCAGTACGCGGATACCATCAAGGTCATCGCGAAGGAGCGCAGGACTCTGCGCCAGCTGGTCGCGAAGAGGGACGCCACCATCCACCGCCTCAAGACCAAGATCGCCGTCCTGAAGGAGACCATCTCCACTCAGGTGGAGCAGCTCCAGATCCTGGAAGGAGAAGGCGAGGGGGAAGACATCCAAGGGGATGGCTACTCCTACGTCAGCAACGACAACGACTACGAGCCGGAGGAAGAGGAAGACCAGGACTTCCACCAGCACCTGCCTGCCGGGATGGACACCACCTTCCCGCTCCGCATCGATGGATAGCTTCCATCCCTCCCTGAGCACCGCGTAGTCTGAGATGTATCGGTCCTTTGTATTCGCCCCTTGTATCGTAGATTGTTGAAAGGGTTCTTCAAACCCTCCGGATTGTTAGCTTGTAATAATTGCTACCTTCATGACTATGTTCGTGTGTGTAATATTTTTATATTATGAATCAAGTTTTAAATAAATGTGAGTTTACTCCCCAAAATTAAGCCATAGAAATTGTCCCTCTCATCTTATGATCCATATCTCTGTTCAGATGGCACCTCCCAATCGCAACGCCAACCCGGATGCGCTGACACAGATACTGCAACAGATGTTGGCTGATCGAGAAGTTGATAGAACTGAAAGGCAAGCTAACCTAGCTGTACTTCAACAGTTAGCACAGAACAACCAAGGCCACGGGAACCATGATCACCCGGGCTCCAAGTTGAAGAACTTTCAGAACACCAATCCACCGGTGTTTAGCAAGACGGAGGAACCCCTTGATGCTGATGATTGGCTCCAAACAATGGAGAACAATCTTGAGGTTGCCGGAGTGGAAGATGATGACAAGGTGCTGTTTGCCACCCACTATCTGGCAGGACCTGCACGTGCCTGGTGGACGAGTGCTCGCGCATTGAATGCAGGGCAACTCATGACTTGGGCAGATTTCAAGCTCAAGTTTAGCAAGTACCATGTGCCACCGGGTCTCATCAAGAAGATGCGGGATGAGTTCCGCGAGTTAAAGCAAGGCCGTCTGACCGTGGTAGAATACCGCGACAGGTTCCTCACCCTGTCAAGGTACGCCCCGGATGAGACTGACACCACCGAGAAGAGGAAGGAGAGGTTCCTGAACGGACTGCACGATGAGATGCAGACCGTGTTGGTCAACATCCCTTTTGCTGACCTCGAAGCCCTTGTTGACTCCGCCATCCAGATGGAGGGCAAGTTGAACCAAGCCAATGAAAACCGCAAGCGCCGCATGATGCACCAGAGTGGGCCCAGCAACACCTCCAAGTTTCGCCCTGGCTCAAGCGGAGGATTCACCCCCAGGAACAACAGGCCACCGGCACAGATGTCGCGCCCCGGTTATCAGAACCGGAGTGGAGGAAACCCCAGGACGGGAGGGCACCACCACAACAGCAACAACTTCGTCCACCACAACAACAACTTCAACCGCGCCCCGACAAGAGCCCCTGCCAACCCCAACACCAACACTGCTCCAAGGACTGGGAGCAATGCTATCCCTGTCGCCCCCAAGGACAAGTCCACCATCAACTGCTATGAGTGCGGCGTGGTGGGGCACTACTCCAAAGAGTGTCCCCAGAGACTCGCCAAGATGGCCGCCAACACCACTGGCCCTGCTCAGCAGCAACGCCGTGTCGCCAACAACAAGAAGTTCGCCCCCAACAACCCGAACAACCGCAGCGGCCGCCTCTTTCACATGAGTGCGGAAGAAGCTCAGGAAGCCCCAGATGTCGTGCTGGGTATGTTCTCTGTTAACTCAATACCTGCAAGAGTGTTGTTTGATTCTGGAGCATCGCATTCATTTGTTACGGAAGAGTTTGCATGCACTAGTAAGATTCAACCCATCAGTTTGAAGCATGTCATGGTAGTGCAAATACCTGGATCAACCACTAAAGCTAGAAAAATTTGCAAAGATGTTCCTATCAGAATTCATGAAATAGACTTTTATGCCAATCTGATTGTTCTGGGAACAAAAGGTTTGGAGGTAGTACTGGGTATGGACTGGATGTCCAAACATCATGGATTGATTGATTGTGCCAAGAAGGCCATCACCATGACTAGTAGCACCGGAGTGTTAGTTGAGCACATCTCAGAAAAACTGCCCAGAAAATTTACCTGCAACCAGAGTTTAACCAAACCCACCCTGGATCAAATCAGAGTCGTCTGTAGATACTCTGATGTGTTTCCAGATGACCTACCCGGTATGCCCCCGGATCGGGATATCGAGTTTATCATCGAGTTAATCCCCGGAACAGGACCTATAGCCCAGAGAGCTTACAGTATGAACCCGGCAGAATTGGTGGAACTAAAGAAACAACTGGATGATATGTTAGCCAAAGGTTTGATTAGACCAAGTGCATCACCCTGGAGATCACCAGTTTTGTTTGTGGACAAGAAGGATGGTGCCATCCGTTTATGTACGGATTACCGCAAGCTCAATGATGTCACCATCAAAAACAAGTATCCCTTGCCCAAAATAGAAGACCTGTTTGACCAGTTGACCGGTGCCACCGTGTTCTCTAAGATTGATCTTAGGACAGGGTACCATCAGCTGAAGATCCGTGCATCGGACATCCCCAAAACTGCCTTCACCACCAGATATGGATTGTATGAGTACAATGTCATGTCATTTGGATTGACCAATGCCCCCGCTTACTTCATGAATCTCATGAATAAGATCTTCATGAACTTCCTGGATAAGTTCGTCGTTGTCTTCATCGACGACATCCTTATCTACTCCAAAACCGAAGAAGAACATGAGCAACACTTGGAAATGGTCTTAGATACTCTTCGGGAACACCAGCTGTACGCCAAGTTCAGCAAGTGTGAGTTTTGGTTGAAGGAAGTAGGATTCCTGGGACACATCTTGTCCGCAGGAGGAATTGCCGTTGACCCCTCAAAGATAAAGACTGTGGCCGAATGGAAAGCCCCAACCACCCAGACTGAGGTCCGTGCATTTCTCGGATTGGCGGGATATTACCGCCGATTCGTTGAAGGATTCTCAAGCATAGCCAGACCAATGACCCAATTGTTGAAGAAGGACAAGAAGTTCGAATGGACGAACAAGTGTGAAGAGAGCTTCCAACAGCTCAAGAGCAGACTGACTTCAGCCCCAATACTGATCATGCCGGACATCACCAAACCATTTGATGTGTATTGTGATGCCTCCAAGATTGGTCTTGGATGTGTGTTGATGCAAGAAGGCAAGGTGATCTCGTACCTGTCAAGGCAACTGAAGCAGCATGAACAGAATTATCCGACCCATGACTTAGAGCTAGCAGCCGTAGTGTTAGCCTTGAAAGTATGGCGTCATTACCTCATGGGTAATCGATGCGAGATCTATTCGGATCACAAGAGTTTGAAGTATATCTTCACCCAGAAGGAACTAAACATGAGGCAAAGGAGATGGTTAGAGTTAATCAAAGATTATGATATGGATATCCACTATCACCCAGGCAAGGCCAATGTGGTAGCGGATGCTTTGAGTAGACTGCCGTGTCAGTTGAACTCCATGATTGCCGAAGAACAACCTAGCCTTCACCAAGAGTTTGAACAGTTTAGAATGGAGCTAGTAAGTGAAGGATTTCTCGCCAGCATTGAACTTCAACCCACCCTGATTAGTCAAATCAAGGAAGCCCAGAAGAGCAATGCAAGCATTGACGGGATTAAGAGCCAGCTAGCAGCAGGAAAGGCACCGGGATTCACTGTTGATGAAGAAGGAGTACTTTGGTACAACGGACGCTTGTGCGTGCCGTCAGATTCGGAGTTGAAACAAGTGATTCTAAAGGAAGCCCATGACACCTTGTATTCTATTCATCCCGGAGGTACCAAGATGTACCAGGACCTGAAGGAACAGTTCTGGTGGCATGGGATGAAGCGAGAAATCGGGAGTTACATCGCCAAGTGTGACATCTGTCAGAGAGTCAAGGCAGAACATCAACGACCCGCAGGACTGCTACAGCCCCTGCAGATTCCCGAATGGAAGTGGGATTCGGTAGGAATGGACTTCATCACCGGATTGCCCAAATCAAGTAAAGGAAATGATTCCATCTGGGTAGTGGTCGACAGATTGACCAAAGTCGCCCATTTCATCCCCGTCAAGACCACCTACCAAGGACCAAGACTTGCAGAGTTGTATATCTCACGGATAGTCAGCCTGCACGGAACCCCGAAGTCAATAGTATCCGATAGAGGATCCCAATTTACCTCCAGATTTTGGCAGAAGGTACATGAAGGACTCGGAACTAGGCTGAACTTCAGCACAGCCTATCACCCGCAGACAGATGGACAGACTGAACGAGTCAACCAGATACTAGAGGATATGCTGAGAGCATGTGTGTTAGAATATGGATCCAAGTGGGAAGACTGCTTACCGTACGCAGAATTCTCGTACAACAACAGCTATCAAGCCAGCTTGCAGATGGCCCCCTTTGAAGCCCTGTACGGAAGGAAGTGCCGTACCCCTCTGAATTGGTCGGAAGTTGGAGAGAGTCAAGTATTTGGACCAGATATTCTCCGAGAAGCTGAAGAGAAGGTTCACAAGATCCGCGAGTACCTCAAGACCGCTCAATCAAGACAGAAGAGCTACGCCGACAAGAGACGCCGAGAGATGACCTTCGAGATCGGAGATTTCGTGTATCTCAAAGTGTCCCCCCTTAAAGGAATGCAGAGATTCCAGCTTAAAGGAAAGCTTGCACCCCGATATGTTGGACCCTTCAAAGTCCTGAGCCGCCGAGGAGAAGTGTCCTATCAGCTGGAATTACCGGAAGAAATGTCAACGATACACAATGTGTTTCACATCTCGTTACTCCGGAAATGCTTAGAGGTACCTGAGAAGACCGAGGTTTTCAAGAACATCGACCATCGAACTGTGGATATCAACTCAGATCTGACATACCGCGAAGTACCTATTCGCATCCTGGAAGAAGCTTTCAGAACCACCCGTACCCGAAGTATCAAGTTTCTGAAGATACAATGGAGTAACCACACCGAAGAAGAAGCCACTTGGGAGAGAGAAGACTTTATGAAGACAGAATACCCCAATCTCTTTAGTACCTAGTTTTCTTCCAGATCTCGGGACGAGATCTTTTGTAAGGGGGAAGGGTTTGTAACATCCCAAGTTTTCAACAATAATAAAGCAAGTGAGAGTTTCAATTACTCAAAATTTACAATAAACAAAAACTTTTCTATGCATATAGTGCCACATATAGATTCATGCATATAAGTAATATTTCTTTTGTGCAATTGCCATGATGAGTGTTAGCATGTTGATCTATTGATATGTGAACCCTAATCAAGATCACCAAAACCCTAAATTGAGGAGAAATAAAGAAAAGGGATTTCTATTTTCGTGCCCTCGGTTCCTAGTTGTACTCAGTTTTCCCCAGCTCCTTAGTTTTTCCTCAGTTTTACCCAAACCTTTGTCTGAAACCATCACACGTGATGTAACGGCCAGTTGCCCGATGGTTGACCGTTATCTTCTGACTAGTGGGGCCACGTAGAGCCCGCAAAGACACGTCAGACCATCCATCTTTGTTTGACCGTAAGCATCGCTGTATCCCTGACCAAAACGCGAACGAGTGGGGCTTCGGTATATCGAATGACAAGTGGGACCATGACGCTGATACAAGGGGCAATACACGGGTAGGATTAGATTTTTAAATGGAGCTCTACAGCGATGGCACGGAGGAGGTGGCATGCGGGGTGCCGAGATGAGATCGACGTCCACAATGAACTGCATGAGGCGAGACCAGACGCATTAGATAGATATGAACTAGACGCGTTTAACCATGCAAAGAAGAGAAGAAATGGTCGACGACATCGAAGACTACGTCAAAACTTTGACTGACCGTGTCGGACACGAACACGAGCAATGTAGAGAAAACTAGTGTCTCTCCTTTCTGGCGTGTATAGGTGGGTGCTAGGAGAGTGTGGTGGCGAAGGGAAAGACCTCGCGGCGGTCTGTGGCGTCCAGCATAGCGGGTCGGCGTGGCCGTGCCCACAGCGGCGTGCATGCATGTTCGGCATTGGCATCAGCATGTACGTTCGGCATTGGCCTCGGCGGTATCTCTGGTGTGTCAGTGATCGAATGAGGGGACGGGATTGAGGGTGCATCCCGACGTTGACCTAGCAGTGGCGGCGAGCATAGCCGTTCTGACCATGCCGATATCGGCATCGGCATCGTTTGGAGGCTGTGGTGCTCGAATCAAGTTGGGATTTGTTTCTCGTAGGCCAAAATGAATTTGAAACAAGTTTCATGTTGAAGGTTAGGTAACGAAAGTTTGTAACTATCCCAAAATTATACTAGCGCCATGGTGAGGTTCTTTTTGATAGAGCTATACGGTTGGGCAAACTTTTTTGACACTTTTTAGATAGGGTTCCTTGTTGTTACACGTATGGCATCATGTATGGAAAATTTGTGGTCATTTGGAGATGTTCGAAAAAATCACTTTGCTTAAGCGCATGCCGTTTCGTCTCGCTGAAACCAGCTTTTCTAACAAGGTGATTTTTTCTACCTTCTCTAAATAACCTCAAATTTCATACAGCTGATCTTCTATACATAGATAGATAGATTGTTTCGTTTTTACATTTTTCGAACTTTTTATTTCCCTTTATAATACCCAATTGATTTTCAGGTCAAAACCTCGAAAAACAGCATCATGTATGGCATCATTTCACCCTAAATTTCAAATTTTCTGAAACTTTCCCTTTTAGATATTCCTTGTTGTTATAGGTATGCCATCATGTATGCCAAACTTGGTTAGGTCTCACTGAAACCAGCTTTTGTAACAAATTAGGTGATGGTTTATCATTTTTTTGCGTGAAAAGTAATGGCAACAACAAATCGGTGATGGTTTATCATATTTTTTGCGTGAAAAGTAATGGCTACAACAAATTGTTGATGGTTTATCATTTTTTTGCGTGAAAAGTAATGGCTACAACAAATTGTTGATGGTTTATCATTTTTTTGCGTGAAAAGTAATGGCAACAACAAATCGGTGATGGTTTATCATTTTTTTGCGTGAAAAGTAATGGCTACAACAAATTGTTGATGGTTTATCATTTTTTTGCGTGAAAAGTAATGGCAACAACAAATCGGTGATGGTTTATCATTTTTTTTGCGTGAAAAGTAATGGCTACAACAAATTGTTGATGGTTTATCATTTTTTTGCGTGAAAAGTAATGGCAACAACAAATCGGTGATGGTTTATCATTTTTTTGCGTGAAAAGTAATGGCTACAACAAATTGTTGATGGTTTATCATTTTTTTGCGTGAAAAGTAACGCCTAAAATAGTTTATAATTTTTAGCGCGTGAAAAATAATACAGAAAACCGCCCTTCAGCATACTTAGAGGGTGGAAGCTAATTAACCGCCAACAGAGAGAGAGAGGGGTTATCCTGCCCGTTCCCTATATCATACGATCAACGGTCGGCGGGCACGATCCGCGTGACATGGGCTAGACCAATCAGGGCGATGATGCACGTCTGCGAGAATTTGTGAAGAGAGAGGGCAAAACTGAGTACTATCAAGAAACCAAGGGCACCTGAGTAGTAAATAGACTAAGGGATTCAAATATGAGATTTAAAAAATGGAAAATGCTTGTTTTGTACAATGAAACCCATCTTGGCCTACCTCAAACTATTTGCAATACCAATATACATCAGTGTGAGAATTGTGGCCTCATTTAGACAAAGTATGATTTGGGGGAAGCTGTTTTGGGAAGGGCTTGTTGTGGAAAACCATGCACCTTCATAGCTACTAGGTGATTTGAGAAGTGGCAATTTGTGGTAAAACTTGATTTATCTATGATTTATCTATGATTTGAGAAGTGGCAATTTGTGGTAAAGACTCCATGAGTAAGTGCCACTCTTTTTAGGATTTTTTTGCACATTAAATGACTCATTTAACTAGTTAATCCCATTTGTTGACTCTCTGTTGACCAGCCACTTGAGGGTAAAACTGAGTATATTGCACTAGCCAGTATTAGCACTCGAGGGGAAAATTGAGCACACAAAAAATGCTAGTATAAGACTCGAGGGTATACCTGAGTATATCTAAATTTCCAGGGTTAGACTCGAGGACACGTGCAATTGTTGACGCGTAGACGCGGGTCGCGGTGGAGAAGTCGAGACGTGCAATCGTGGACGCGTGTCGCGTTGCAGAAGTCCAAGACGTGCAGACGTGCACCGGTGCACGCGTAGGACGCGGGTCGCATTAACCACCCCTCGCCTTTATAGACGCCTCCTCGCACTCTCTCTGTCACTCTCACTCGCTCACGCATCGCCAACTCTCTCACGTCCCATCATCTTCTCCAAAGCAAAAACCCTCTCCCTCTCCCTCTTCCTCTTCCTCCGCCGTAGAGATGGACAAGGAGAATGCCAATCCCATCGTCGAGGTGGGCTCAAAGCGCGACGCCTCCATCTTCGGCGCCGTCCCCTCTACGGACGACGACGCCGCCGCCGCCGCCGTCGCCGGTGCATCGGAGGCTGCTGCCGCCGGTGGCAGTCAGATCCCGGCGGGATGGGTCGACCCCTACGACCCCGTGCCGTACGTCCCGCCCCCGAACCCCTACACACGTCCCTGGAGGACCCATGGAACGAGGTAACAAGGTTTTTCCTTTTTTAATCCCCAGGTTTGAACCCAAGGTTGATGGTCGTGTGATGCGGCGCAACACCGGGATTCCGGCGCCAACGCGGAACCTGCACAACACAACCAAGTACTTTGTCCCAACGAAACAGTGAGGTTGTCAATCTCACCGGCTTGCTGTAACAAAGGATTAAACGTATCGAGTGGAAGATGTTTGCAAAGAAAACAATAAAACAAGTAGATTGTATGCTATGTAAAGAATAGGACCGGGGTCCACAGTTCACTAGAGGTGTCTCTCCCATAAGATAAAAGCATGTTGGGTGAACAAATTACAGTCGGGCAATTGACAAATAGAGAAAGGCATAACAATGCATATACATGACATGATAAATATAGTGAGATTTAATCCGGGCATTACGACAAAGTACATAGACCGCCATCCAACTGCATCTATGCCTAAAAAGTCCACCTTCAGGTTATCATCCGAACCCCCTCCAGTATTAAGTTGCAAAGCAACAGACAATTGCATTAAATATGGTGCGTAATGTAATCAACAACTACATCCTTAGACATAGCATCAATGTTTTATCCCTAGTGGCAAACACATCACAACCTTAGAACCTACTGTCACGATCCCAGATTCAATGAAGGCATGAACCCACTATCGAGCATAAATACCCCCTCTTGGAGTTAAGAGCAAAAACTTGGCCAGAGCCTCTACTAATAACGGAGAGCATGCAAGATCATAAACAACACATAAACAATAGATTGATAATCACCATAATCATAGTACTCTCTATCCATCGGATCCCGACAAACACAACATATAGTATTACAGATAGATGATCTTGATCATGTTAGGCAGCTCACAAGATCCAACAATGAAGCACAACAAGGAGAAGACGACCATCTAGCTACTGCTATGGACCCATGGTCCAGGGGTGAACTACTCACTCATCACTCCGGAGGTGACCATGGCGGTGTAGAGTCCTCCGGAGATGAATCCCCTCTCCGGCAGGGTGCCGGAGGCGATCTCCTGAATCCCCGAGATGGGATTCGCGGCGTCTCGGAAGGTTTTCCGTATCGTGGCTCTCGTGTTGGGGGTTTCGCGACGGAAGCTTTAAGTAGGCGGAGGGTCAACGCGGGGGCCACACGAGGGCCCAGGGGGGGCCGCGCGGCCAAGGGCCGCCGCGCCGGCCTCCCTCTCGCGGCCTCGTGGCCCCACTTCGTTAGGTCTTCGGTCTTCGGAAGCTTCGTGCAAAAATAGGACCCCGGCGAAAGTTTCGTCCAATTCCGAAATATTTCTTTACTAGGATTTCTGAAACCAAAAACAGCGAAAAAACTGGCTCTTCGGCATCTTGTTAATAGGTTAGTTCCAGAAAATGCATAAATATGACATATAATGTGCATAAAACATGTAGGTATCATCAATAAAGTAGCATGGAACATAAGAAATTATCGATACGTTG
The DNA here is from genome assembly GCA_030979885.1 of Lolium multiflorum. Lineage (NCBI taxonomy): Eukaryota > Viridiplantae > Streptophyta > Magnoliopsida > Poales > Poaceae > Lolium > Lolium multiflorum. Next base: position 245,852,244 of record CM061748.1, read on the forward strand.
GAGACGTATCAGCATCCCCAAGCTTAGTTCTGCTCGTCCCGAGCAGGTAAAACGATAACAAAGATAATTTCTGAAGTGACATGCCATCATAATCTTGATCATACTATTTGTAAACATATGTAATGAATGCAGCGATCAAAACAAAGGTAATGACATGAGTAAACAACTGAATCATAAAGCAAAGACTTTTCATGAATAGTACTTCAAGACAGGCATCAATAAGTCTTGCATAAGAGTTAACTCATAAAGCAATAAATCAAAGTAAAGGTGTTGAAGCAACACATAGAAAGATTAAGTTTCAGCGGTTGCTTTCAACTTATAACATGTATATCTCATGGATATTGTCAACATGAAGTAATATAATAAGTGCAATATGCAAGTATGTAGGAATCAATGCACAGTTCACACAAGTGTTTGCTTCTTAAGGTGGAGGGAGATAGGTAAACTGACTCAACAATAAAAGTAAAAGAAAGGTCCTTCAATGAGGAAAGCATCGATTGCTGTATTTGTGCTAGAGCTTTTATTTTGAAAACATGAAACAATTTTGTCAACGGTAGTAATAAAGCATATGAGTTATGAAAATTATATCTTACAAGTTGCAAGCCTCACGCATAGTATACTAATAGTGCCCGCACCTCGTCCTACTTAGCTTGGACTACCGGATCTTTGCATGCCATGTTTCAACCAAGTGTCACAAAGGGTACCTCCATGCCGCCTGTACAAAGGTCTAAGGAGAATGCTCGCATTTCGGATTTCTCGCTTTTGATTATTCTCAACTTAGACATCCATACCGGGACAACATGGACAACAGATAATGGACTCCTCTTAAATGCATAAGCATGTAGCAAAGTTATTATTCTCATATGAGATTGAGGATATATGTCCAAAACTGAAACTTCAACCATGGTTCATGGCTTTAGTTAGCGGCCCAATGTTCTTCTCTAACAATTTTGCATGCTCCAACCACTAAAATGATAGACCTTCAGACAAGACGGACATGCATAGCAACTCACATGATATTCAACAATAGTTGATGGCGTTCCCCAGAAGCATGGTTATCGCACAACAAGCAACTTAATAAAATATAAAGTGCATAAGTACATATTCAATACTACGATAGTTTTTAAGGCTATTTTGTCCCATGAGCTATATATTGCAAAGGTGAATGATGGAACTTTAAAGGTAGCACTCAAGCAATTTACTTTGGAATGGCGGAGAAATACCATGTAGTAGGTAGGTATGGTGGACACAAATGGCATAGTAGTTGGCTCAAGGATTTTGGATGCATGAGAAGTATTCCCTCTCGATACAAGGTTTAGGCTAGCAAGGTTATTTGAAGCAAACTCAAGGATGAACAAGTGCAGCAAAACTCACATAAAAGACATATTGTAAACATTATAAGACTCTACACTGTCTTCCTTGTTGTTCAAAACTCAATACTAGATATTATCTAGACCTTAGAGAAACCAAATATGCAAATCAAATTTTAGCAAGCTCTATGTATTTCTTCATTAATGGGTGCAAAGCATATGATGCAAGAGCTTAAACATGAGCACAACAATTGCCAAGTATCACATTATCCAAGACAGTTTAGAATTACTACATGCAGCATTTTCCAATTCCAACCATATAACAATTTAACGAAGAAGAAACTTCGCCTTGAACATTATGAGTAAAGCCTAAGGACACATGTGTCCATATGCAACAGCGGAGCGTGTCTCTCTCCCACAAAGTGAATGCTAGGATCCATCTTATTCAAACAAAAACAAAAACGAAAACAAACCGACGCTCCAAGTAAAGAACAAAAGATGTGATTGAATAAAAATATAGTTTCAGGGGAGGAACCTGATGATGTTGTCGATGAAGAAGGGGATGCCTTGGGCATCCCCAAGCTTAGACGCTTGAGTCTTCTTAAAATATGCAGGGGTGAACCACGGGGCATCCCCAAGCTTAGAGCTTTCACTCCTCTTGATCATAGTATATCATACTCCTCTCTTGACCCTTGAAAACTTCCTTCACACCAAACTTCAAGCAAACTCATTAGAGGGTTAGTGCATCATTAATAATTCACTCATTCAGAGGTGACACAATCATTATTTTCACTTCTGGACATTGCATAATGCTACTGGACATTAGTGGATCAAAGAAATAAATCCAACATAGCAAAAGAGGCAATGCGAAATAAAAGGCAGAATCTGTCAAAAACAGAACAGTCCGTAAAGACGAATTTAGAAATGGCACCAGACTTGCTCAAATGGAAAAACTCAAAACTAATGAAAGTTGCGTACATATCTGAGGATCACGCTCGTAAATTGGCAGATTTTTCGAATTTTCTACAGAGAATTGTGCCCAGATTCGTGACAGACAGCAATGCTGTTTCTGCGCAGCGATCCCAAATATAACATCAACTTTGACATAGAAACTTTACTTGGCACAAAAACATGATAAGGAGAGGTTGATACAGTAGTAAACAACTTCCAAGACTCAACAAAACAAAAAATTGCTGTAGGTAAAAACATGGGTTGTCTCCCATAAGCGCTTTTCTTTAACGCCTTTCAGCTAGGCGCAGAAAGTGCAAATCAAGTAACATCGAGAGTAGAAGCATCAACATCATAACTTGTTCTAATAATAGAATCAAAAGGCAACTTCATTCTCTTTCTAGGGAAGTGTTCCATACCTTTCTTGAGAGGAAATTGATATTTAATATTACCTTCCCTCATATCAATAACAGCACCAACAGTTCGAAGAAAAGGTCTTCCCAACACAATAGGACAAGATGCATTGCATTCGATATCCAAGACAACAAAATCAACGGGGACCAGGTTATTGTTAACCGTAATATGCACATTATCAATCCTCCCCAAAGGTTTCTTTTTAACATTATCGGCAAGATTAACATCCAAATAACAATTCTTCAATGGTGGCAAGTCAAGCATATCATAAATCTTTTTAGGCATAACAGAAATACTTGCACCAAGATCACATAAAGCATTACATTCAAAGTCATTGAATTTCATTTTAATGATGGGCTCCCAACCATCTTCTAACTTTCTAGGAATAGAAGTTTCAAGTTTTAGTTTCTCTTCTCTAGCTTTTATGAGAGCATTTGTAATATGTTTTGTAAAGGCTAAATTTATAGCACTAGCATTAGGACTTTTAGCAAGTTTTTGTAAGAACTTTATAACTTCAGAGATGTGGCAATCATCAAAATCTAAATCATTATGAGCTACAGCAATGGGATCATTGTTCCCAAGGTTGGAAAAAATTTCAGCAGTTTTATCACAAGCAGTTTCAGCAGTTTTAGCAATTTCAGGCAGTTTTGTACGCTTTGCACTAGGAGTAGAAACATTGCCAACACCAATTATTTTACCATTGATAGTAGGAGGTGCAGCAACATGTGGAGAATTAGCATTACTAGTGGTGGTAATAGTCCAAACTTTAGCTACATTATTCTCTTTAGCTAGTTTTTCATTTTCTTCTCTATCCCACCTAGCACGCAGTTCAGCCATTAATCTTATATTCTCATTAATTCTAACTTGGATGGCATTTGCTGTAGTAGTAATCTTATTATCAATATCATTATTAGGCATAACTTTCAATTTTAAAAGATTAACATCAGAGGCAAGTCTATCAACTCTAGAAGCGATAGTATCAATTTTATCAAGCTTTTCCTCAACAGATTTGTTAAAAGCAGTTTGTGTACTAATAAATTCTTTAAGCATGGCTTCAAGACCAGAGGGTACACTCCTATTATTATTGTAAGAATTCCCATAAGAATTACCATAACCATTACCATTAGCAGAAGGATATGGCCTATAGTTATTACCAGAGTTGTTCCTATAAGCATTGTTGTTGAAATTATTGTTTTTAATGAAATTCACATCAACATTTTCTTCTTGAGCAACCAATGAAGCTAAAGGAACATTATTTGGATCTACATTAGATCTACCATTCACAAGCATAGACATAATCACATCAATCTTATCACTTAAGGAAGAGGTTTCTTCAACAGAATTTACCTTCTTACCTTGTGGAGCTCTTTCCGTGTGCCATTCAGAGTAATTTATCATCATATCATCAAGAAGTTTTGTAGCCGCCCCCAATGTGATGGACATAAAGGTACCTCCAGCAGCTGAATCCAATAAATTCCGCGAAGAAAAATTTAGTCCTGCATAGAAGGTTTGGATGATCATCCAAGTAGTCAGTCCATGGGTTGGGCAATTCTTTACCAAAGTTTTCATTCTCTCCCAAGCTTGAGCAACATGTTCAGTATCTAATTGCTTAAAATTCATTATGCTACTTCTCAAAGATATAATTTTAGCGGGAGGATAATATCTACCAATAAAAGCATCCTTGCATTTAGTCCATGAATCAATACTATTCTTAGGCAAAGATAGCAACCAATCTTTAGCTCTTCCTCTTAATGAGAAAGGAAACACTTTCAATTTAATAATATCACCATCTACATCTTTATACTTTTGCATTTCACAAAGTTCAACAAAATTATTGAGATGGGCAGCAGCATCATCAGAACTAGCACCAGAAAATTGATCTCTCATAACCAGGTTTAATTTCAAAAATTCTGCTGTAGTAGCAGGTGGAGCAATAGGTGTGCATAGGAAATCATTATTATTTGCATTTGTGAAGTCACACAACTTAGTATTTTCAGGGGTATTCATTTTAGCAACGGTAAATAAAACAAACTAGATAAAGTAAATGCAAGTAACTAATTTTTTTGTGTTTTTGATATAGAGAGCAAGACAGTAAATAAAGTAAAACTAGCAACTAATTTTTTTGTATTTTGATTTAGTGCAGCAAACAAAGTAGTAAATAAAATAAAGCAAGACAAAAACAAAGTAAAGAGATTGAGAAGTGGAGACTCCCCTTGCAGCGTGTCTTGATCTCCCCGGCAACGGCGCCAGAAAAAGAGCTTGATGGCGTGTAACTCACACGTTCGTTGCGAACCCAAGAGGAAGGTATGATGCGCACAGTAGCAAGTTTTCCCTCAGAAAGAAACCAAGGTTTAATCGAACCAGGAGGAGCCAAGAAGCACGTTGAAGGTTGATGGTCGCGAAATGTGATGCGGCGCAACACCAGGGATTCCGGCGCCAACGCGGAACCTGCACAACACAACCCAAGTACTTTGTCCCAACGAAACAGTGAGGTTGTCAATCTCACCGGCTTGCTGTAACAAAGGATTAAACGTATCGAGTGGAAGATGTTTGCAAAGAAAACACAAATTGCAGTAGATTGTATGCTATGTAAAGAATAGGACCGGGGTCCACAGTTCACTAGAGGTGTCTCTCCCATAAGATAAAAGCATGTTGGGTGAACAAATTACAGTCGGGCAATTGACAAATAGAGAAAGGCATAACAATGCATATACATGACATGATAAATATAGTGAGATTTAATCCGGGCATTACGACAAAGTACATAGACCGCCATCCAACTGCATCTATGCCTAAAAAGTCCACCTTCAGGTTATCATCCGAACTCCCTCCAGTATTAAGTTGCAAAGCAACAGACAATTGCATTAAATATGGTGCGTAATGTAATCAACAACTACATCCTTAGACATAGCATCAATGTTTTATCCCTAGTGGCAACACATCACAACCTTAGAACCTACTGTCACGATCCCAGATTCAATGAAGGCATGAACCCACTATCGAGCATAAATACCCCCTCTTGGAGTTAAGAGCAAAAACTTGGCCAGAGCCTCTACTAATAACGGAGAGCATGCAAGATCATAAACAACACATAAACAATAGATTGATAATCACCATAATCATAGTACTCTCTATCCATCGGATCCCGACAAACACAACATATAGTATTACGATAGATGATCTTGATCATGTTAGGCAGCTCACAAGATCCAACAATGAAGCATAACAAGGAGAAGACGACCATCTAGCTACTGCTATGGACCCATGGTCCAGGGGTGAACTACTCACTCATCACTCCGGAGGTGACCATGGCGGTGTAGAGTCCTCCGGGAGATGAATCCCCTCTCCGGCAGGGGAGGCGATCTCCTGAATCCCCGAGATGGGATTCGCGGCGGCGTCTGGAAGGTTTTCCGTATCGTGGCTCGGTACTGGGGGTTTCGCGACGGAAGCTTTAAGTAGGCGGAGGGTCAACGCGGGGCCACACGAGGGGCCCGGGGCGGGCCGCGCGGCCAAGGGCCGGCCGCGCCGGCCTCCCCTCTGGCCGCCTCGTGGCCCCACTTCGTTAGGTCTTCGGTCTTGGAAGCTTCGTGCAAAAATAGGACCCTGGGCGAAAGTTTCGTCCAATTCCGAGAATATTTCTTTACTAGGATTTCTGAAACCAAAACAGCAGAAAACAGCAATGGCTCTTCGGCATCTTGTTAATAGGTTAGTTCCAGAAAATGCATAAATATGACATATAATGTGCATAAAACATGTAGGTATCATCAATAAAGTAGCATGGAACATAAGAAATTATCGATACGTTGGAGACGTATCAGTCCCGCCCCCGAACCCCTACGACACCTCCCTGGAGGACCCATGGAACGAGGTAACTACGGTTTGCTTCCTTTTTTGTTCCCCATTCCTTTTTGAACCCTATTTTTGCTGGTGTAGATGGATCTGTAGATGGATGAGTATTGGGCTAATATTTGCGCCGATTTTATTCCATTTTGTTTTGATCACTTCTTGATTTCGTTTAAGATTTGGGGTTCGGCTGTTCGGTTAATTTATGCAAGTAATATTGGATCTCAATCAGTTAATTTATGCAAGTAATCATGGGATCTCAATCAGTTATTTTATGCACTAATCAAAAGATATCAACCGTTTAATTTTGCAAATGAACTCGAATGTGTTCAAGTTCAGATCTAGTTCAGATCTAGAATCTGTTTCTTTGCCTATGATGAATGGTTGGGCACAAATTTTTACAGGGAGGGTTCAGCGAACCATTGCTGTGTACAAATCTGTTGTGCATGAGCTTTAGTTCGCTAACACCTTCCCTGTAGATATATAATCATGTCCACTCTAACTGAGGCTGACTCTGTTTTTCTTAACTTTGTTATCATGTACGTTAGTCATCGTTGCAACTCATTCACTAGTTTCTGTTTGATATGGATCAGATGTCTGGCAGCGACGTCGGCAGCGACGAAGAGGAGGAGGACGTCAAGACTCGCCAAGTGCTGCGGAGGCTGCAGGTCGGCCAGTACATCTCCTACTTCGCCAAGGGGGTGTACAGGTGCCCCTTCTGCACCAGGAGACTCGGCGCCACGGACTTCAACTGCCTCGTCACGCATGCTGAGAACATCAGCAACACCTTCCCCAACGTCGGCACGACGGTGAACGTCCACTCCTTCCGCGCCAAGCACAGGGCGCTCGGCATGCACCTCCGCAGCTTGCAGCGGGTGGAGATCTCCGCCGGCCGCATGCCTCCGCTCAAGCCCAAGGCTCCCAAGGGGAGCAAGAGCAACAAGTGGAGGCAGAGCCAGATGGGGTAGGCGGAGTCCTGGACGTGTGCTGCTGCTGCTGCTGCCTCCTAGTTTGTTGTTGGGATCCCTTTGTTGTTAGCTAGGGATCCCTTGTTGTTATGTTAGTATGATGGTGCTGTGAAGAACCTGTTACTATGTTGGCTGCTGTGTATGCAGCCTATTATCTATCCATATTATCTAGGGATTATCTATCCCTAGTCTACTATATTTTGTTGGCCGTACTTAGTTTTCTTGATTTACTATGACTGTGAATTTATCGTACATTATCCTGGAGATTTGCTTCTAGATTTAACTACATACATATGGACCAGAGGGAGTACTAGATTTGCTGCCATATTGGGCAAACAACGAGGGCCAAAAGGCACAAATAATTGAAGAAAGTCAGAAATGCAAGCTTCTCTAGATTTTATACTAATTTGGTGAAAAGGACAGAGAGAAAGAGGGGAAAAAGGTGCACTTAATAATGCCAATTTTGGGCCGAGAGAGACAGAACCCAGCTCCTGCTCACGTGCAACCAAACGCTTCTCGTCCTGTCCCACGCGGTCCCTTTCTACCAGCCCCACGCGACGCGGGCCCACACGACGCGGCCCCACACGACGCGGCCCCACACGTGACAGAACGGTCAACTAAACGGGAATCCTGCGTGAGTTGCTTGCGGGTTTCAGACAAACGTTTGGGGGTAAAACAGGAAAAACTAAGGACTATATGAACCCTAATCAAGATCACAAAACCCTAAAATAAGGAGAAATAAAGAAAATGGGAAAAACCCATATTCACTCACATACACCATATGCCAAAATGCAAATCCTTCACCAAGGCCATAATTGCTTGCTCCCTTGCTTCTAAAATGCTTCAATATGATAAACTAACACAATTGCATCATTGGATCATGAATCAAATCAAGAGAAATCAAGAATTCATCATACATATGATAATGGTCACTTGGGCTAAAAATATTTTCTTCACCACTCTACACCCCTGTATTTCTCAAAACCTAAACTAAACTTTGTCAACCAAAGCCATGTCATCCAAGACCATGTCAAGGTGAATACTTTTCATGTTGACCACCCTCCCTAAAGTTGACTAGGTTGACCAGAATTAAATTGCCAAAATGGGATCTGAGAATAAAAACAAGATCACCTCAAATTTGAAAAGTTGCAAATCATTTCCAAATTGAGTGCCACCACCACCAATACCTCACATTAATTATATCATTGAGATGTACCAAAAAGAATTTAAAATTTAAAATTTTTCTTCATGCGGCCATTGTGTCGAACAGGTGGCAGGCATGAATTCAGATTTGAGTTACACTCAATTGTCCAGCAGTTTCTTCCCTAAACCCCTTTGATCTTGTGATCATTAGCTACTTCTAGCTCCCCTGCATCATCCCTGTACCTGCTATGGTCGATTAAAGTGAGAGGAGGGAGAGAAAAATCCTAAACTAAAGCATGCCGTGGCCATGCCGGCCACCTTTGGCCAAAACCCTCCCTGGCCTTTCCCTTGTCGAATCTCCATGTCCTCGAGCCTCTCTGCATCACAAGGACTCACCCTGTACCGCCCACTCGATCGCCGTGCACGGCATTGCCCAGAACGGCCGTGTCCAAAACCATGCCAGCACGCGCCCATGCACGCGGTGAGCGCGCACTGGCTGCACCAGGACGCCATGCACTCGATCGCTGCCGTCCTCGCCCTGCATCCCTACCGCTGCGTCGAGCATCTACTCCAAGCCCTCTATGCGCTAGACATGCTCAAGCACGCGCCCAGGGCCTTGTCACCGTCGTCCTCGCCGCCGACGTACCGTGGGTACTGTGATGATTCCTGCAAAAACCCGAGCGATCCTTTCGTCCCCTCTCTGCGCCAGCTAGCTCTCGAGCACCGCTAGGACGACGCCTATCCACTGCCGTCCTCGCCTTGCCCTTTCGCGCCCACAGGAGCCGCGCCATGGCCGCGCCCTTGCAGCACCTCACGGCCACCATGTCCGGCTATAAATAGAGCTCCTCAGCCCACGATCCCTTCACACCATCTGCTCCTCTCCCTTCACTGAACACCACGCCCCAATCAATTTCACACCATATCGCCGGAGCTGCTCCAATTGCAAGACGAAGCCCGCCGGAGCCAGGACCTCACCGTCGACGATTGGCGCCACCCCGAGCTTCGCCACTGCTACCAGACGGCTCAGCATCCTCGACAACGTCCCCTCGTCACCAGCAGAGCACCGCGGGAACCCTGGTAGGCTCTCCGACCCCCTACTGACGCCGCGGCCTCGTCGGAATCTCGCCGGAGACGACGAGCGTCGTGAGCCGTTGATCAGCCTTTTGATCTGACGCTCCTCCTCGCTCGTACCGCTTCGGCGTGTTATGAGGCACTGACGGGTGGCCCCCAGCCTGTCAGGGCAGCCCACCCGCACCAGTTGCTTGTTGGGCTGCGAAGTGAGGTTTAAATCGTTTCGGCCCAGTAACGTTTCCCGCCAAGCCCAACCATTCAAAAATTGAATTTCTGTTTAATTCCAAATTCAATACTGATGCTGACTTCAAATTTGAATATCTGGAGATCTACTACACCAATTTTAACCAATTTTATATATTTGGAAATCTCATAAAATTATCTAAATAATGCCACTGGTCTCATATCCAAATACGTAGTAGATTTTAAATGACAAAAATAACAAGGCAGGGCCTTTTATAACTTTAAATAATTATTAAGAATAATCTATAAATGATTTTAAGTTGATTCCAATTCTAATAAATCACAAATGATGTCCCCTAATTGATTATGCAATAATATAGCCATGTTATTTGTATGATCAGGGACTAGATCAAATAAGATAGCTATGTAGTCAATTCTAGAACCATTCAACTTGGAATTCAAATTTAATAAATAATATGAGAGCTACTCTCTCATTTAAATCTTGATCCTAAGTAATATAACCAGGGGGAATGACCTAGGCTAATGAACCCCTGATAATTATTACTTAGAGATTTTAATGCATTTAAAATAGTAGTATGATAACATGTGTAGTGTAGCACTTTAATTAAATTATACTCACATATAATAGATATGAAATGTTGACTTGGGTCAACCTATATTTCATACCTGATTATTATATGAAGAGATTAAATCTTATTATGAAGTAAAGAGAAGAAATGAATTTCTCTAAGGATCTACATATCAAAACTTAAGAAATAGGAATAATGAGAGGAAATTATTTTCTCCTAAATAAGAATTCCTCAAATAACTCACCATGCCATGTTTGATTGATAATAGGACTAGAGTGTGAACCCTTTGAGTGTTTCTAGTTTAGCATGTAAGTTTGGTTTAGTATTTATACCTCGTATTCGTATATAGACGCTAGTAACGAGGAGTATCAAGAGGAGGAGGCCTACTCCCAAGAAGAGGAAGAGAACTTTGATCACTACTCAGCTCAAGGCAAGCTAACCCTTGCTAAATACAAATGCTTAGCTCTACAAGAGCAAAGGCACCATCACACTTTACTTTTATGTATTACCTATCCCATGTTTTTACTTAATTTTACTTTGGCTTATTTATTTCAAAGTACTTTTTGATTTATGATTCATTTGGTCTAGAATAGAACAATACTTGGATTAGATGAACCCCACTCAAAGCTAGATAGCACTCCTCATATAGTTGCTATTGCTAATCAATTAAAAATTGACTACTCTAGATGGGAACAAGTGATTTTGATATGAATTTGAAACCTTGGAATGATGGTTCATTCCATGAAATGACTTTGAAGGTGAATATGACCAAGAGAAGATAGTGATTTTTGATATAAACCTGATATGGGTTTGAATGCGATACCTTTCCAATTATACAAGTACCCCCACAATACCTGATTATGGGTAGGGCTTAACTAGAAACTTGTGTATTTTAGTATGGGTTCCCTCTAAACAAGCATCATAGGGGTTACGCCGAGGCTGCCTCCGTATATGAGAAATGATGTGAATATGAGGTGAATGTACGACCCAAGCCCTGTGCAGTTCCCGGGTTAACAGTTGGTTCTCACCGTGAGGCCAAACTCATGGGGAGAGGTGCCTATACTAGGACATATAAGTGAAAGGTTATGGTTGATGATCCGCGTACTGAGTTACGATGATTCGGGGTTATCCTCGACGGATGTAATCAAAAGTTGTGGCACAAGAGTACAACCTCTGCAGAGTGTTAAACCTATTCGAATAGCCGTGTCCGCGGTTACGGACGGTTGGAAAGGCCATACTACTTCCATTATCAGGATTTATGTTGAAATGGTGATGGTGATAGCTGAATGGATTTGGATCCCAAATGAATTATGGGAATGACACTAATGTTCCCACTTGAGTTAGTCTATGAAATAATGAGGATTTTATTAAGTGTTTATCAAAGGAAAACTTGGCTTTATGCAAATAAACCTAGAGCTTAGTACCCCTTTACTACCCTTAATATGTTTTACCATAGTATTAGTTTGCGAGTACTTTAAGAGTACTCATGGCTTTGCCCTGGCTATTCAAATGCCAGACTATGAAGAGGAGCAACAGTATCAGGATGACGGACAGCAGGACGCCTACGATAACTAGGATCGTCTTCTAACGTCAAGCGTTGCCTGTGGAATATAGAGTCCACTACTACTACGCTTCCGCTACTTATGTGTGATGTTGAACAATCTATTTGTGTAATATTGGATCATGTGATCCCTTGTTGTAAGACCTTATGTGTTGTAATAAATGATGACTCTGAACGACTTACTATTATGTCTCGCAAAAACAATCTTCCTGGGATTGCGATGTATGATATAATAGGGCATCCGGACTTAAAAACCCGGGTGTTGACAGGTACCAAGCAGACTCTCGCACACGTTCTTCGTGATGTGCATGACATCAAGGCTGTGAGGCACACGTAAGATCTTCCAGTACGGCAAGTCCCAGAAAACAGACCTCGTCTTCCATACCTTGAGCAGCGGCTCCGGCGCCTTTCGCTTCTTCCCCGGCGGTGGGCACTCATTCCAATTTTTCAATAGCTCGTCTATTTGCTCGCCGCTTCTCGTACGTGGCCGTCTTCGGGGTTCGTCTTGACCATCGAACAGATCCTTGCGTTTCCTCCATGGGTCTTCGTCGCGAAGCCACCTTCGATGTCCCATGAACACCGTTTTCGAGGACCCCGGATCTCTATCTAGCTGGCGGTACGTTGTGTCATCCATGCACCTGACGCATGCATTGAATCCGTGGACCACCTGCCCCGCGACATATCCGTAACCGAGAAAGTCGTGCACCGTCGTGAGCAGCGCGGCTCTCATAGGGAAATATTCTTCCGCGGCGGCGTCCCACGTATTGGCAGGCGCGTCCCATAGCGTGGCTAGCTCCTCTTTCAGAAGCCCCATATACAGATTGATGTCGTTCCCTGGTTGTTTCGGCCCTTCAATTAGCATACTCATTTGAATGTACTTCCTCTTCATGCACAACCAGGGGGAGGTTGTACATCCACACAAACACGGGCCATGTGCTATGCGTGCTGCTCTGGCTGCCAAACGGATTGACTCCATCGGTGCTCGCGCCCAGCCTTATGTTCCTAGGATCGTCCCCAAATTCTGGGTACTCGAGGTTCAACGCATTCCACTGGCTAGCATCCGAAGGGTGTCTCAACATCCTGTCCTTTTTCTTTTTCTTCGGATCATCAACGTCATCTTCTCCCTTCCTCATCTCCGCGTGCCAGCGCATTAGCTTTGCTTGCTTAGGATCCGCGAAATACCGCTGCAGACGAGGAGTGATCGGAAAGTACCACACCACCTTCCGAGGAGCTTTCTTCCCCTTCTTGTACCGACTGACTCCGGACATATGGTACACTCCGCGTGCTCGTTCCGATAAATGATGCAATCGTTCAAGCACACATGATATTTCACATGCGGTAAATCCAGAGGACACACGATTTTCTTGGCCTCCTCGATACTAGTCGGACACGTGTTACCTTTGGGAAGACGTTCGTGCCAGAATGACATGTTGTCGTTGAAGGATGTGTCGGTCATTTTGTGCTTTACCTTCATCTGCAGAGCCATGAGCGTTACTTTCAGGCGGGTATCCTCCGGCCTGCATCCTTCATACAATGGAGTAACCGCGTCTACCTCCAGTTGATCCATCTTGGCTTTCTCTCGGGCGGCATCCCTTGCGTTACTCGTCTGCTTGAGAAGCAGCTCTTGAAGATAAGGGTCCTGCACCCAGTCCATCGACGATGGTCCATCGTCTTCATCTTCATGATCTTCATCATCGGGTCCTCCATCTTGATCTTCCATATCATCGGGTCCATGATCTCCTACATTGTGATCATGATCATGGCCGGGATCTTCTACATCCTGATCATGTCCGGGAACTTCTACATGGTGCTCACCACCTTCCTTATTTCTTGTTGAAATCCCATGGACAAATTCATAATCATCTTCGTCGCCTTCCCACCGATAGCCATCCATGAAACCACGCACGAGAAGGTGGTCCCGTACCATATCGGCTTTAGGGTCCATAAGGCTCGTCAGCTTGCATCTTCGACATGGACATCTTATCTCCTTTTGGTTATTTCTAATCATCTCGGCCGTCGCAGCTTTCAAAAACCTAGCCACAACGCCTTCGCTCATCATGCGGACCATGGTCGCCTGCGGGTATAGAGAAAATGGATATCTTAGCATACCAAAAGAAAATTTTGGCATGACCTTCCCTAAAAATAGGACATATGTATATGCGTAGTATGCCCACTATTCGCCGAAACGGAAATGAATCAACATTTCGGCAAAATATTGGCAACTCCATCGCATTTCAAATCCCTGCAAACAAAAACATGCATGCAACACATGTGTGGAGGCTTCGCATATACAACACATGTGTGGAGAGGCTTCGCATACAACACACATGCACGTGATAGAGACGCTTTTCGCGCATGCGCACAACACATGAGCTTCACATAACATATGTGCACACACACGTGTGTGTGCAAGACGATCGGAACCGGTCACACACAAAGCATAAAACCAACAAAGTTACCGATACGACGAGACCTAGAGTGTTGGATGAGGTGAAAAGTTGAGATTGAGTAGGGTATTGAGCTAAGAGAGCTTCACCATTACTTACCTATGAAGAAAATTTAAGTTTACCAACTTAATTTTGGTGAATGAAGAGGTGAAAATGAGGTGGGAAGGAGGGGCAACACGACCAGATCCAGATTTGGTGGGAGGTGGTGGTGGAAGAGTGTTTGGGGAAAGTGGGTGGCACATGTGAGTGGAGGGTGAAAAGCAGGAAATGGTCCCAGGTTAGCAGTGGCGCACCACCTAGTCGTGCGCCACTACTAGGGTGACGTAGCAATGGCGCACTGCCAGGTGGTGCACCTATAGACATGCGCCATAGGTAACCTATGTAGCAGTGGCGCACCACTGATGTGCGCCATTGCTAAGCCTATCATCTCTAAACGGGCTCTGGACACCTCCTAGCAGTGGCGCACCACTTTAACGTGCGCCATAGGTAAGTAATGTAGCAGTGGCGCACCCCGGAGACGTGCGCCACTACTAGGTTGGGGGAGGAGCTGGCCTCCTGTCACCACTTACTTATGGCGCACCACATTCGAGGTGCGCCACTACTACTTTTGTAACAGTGGCCCACCGTTTTGTGGTAGTGGCGCACGGCAGTCGTGGTGCGCCACTGCTGGCTGTCTTACGGCTAGGCCTTTTCCTAGTAGTGTAACCCTAACTTTTCCCCAACACCTAGCGATGGCACCTCACACTAATAGGGTGGATAAGCCGGGCGAGAAAGGAAAAATCGGCGGACATGCCAGAGCTTTTGCATCAGGAGGAAAGACGGAGGCAGCTGAAGTGGTGAGGACTACTGCACCGAGTGAGAAAGGTGGAGGCGGCACACATGTGTGTTAGGACAAGGGTATTTTTCTATTTATTGACTGAGGAAAAATGATCACGTGTAGATTAAAACCAGCCAATTATGTCCATGATGGCAGAAAAAAGAGTAAAAAACCGTTCAACCATCATTAAATCGATGTTAGGGACTAAAATTAGACTTAATTAACAGTTTGAAGGCAGATTAAAACCAAAATAGAGGTGAGGGACTAAAATTAGACTTTCGCAAGACTTAAGGGACCAAAAGTGCACTTAATCGTTTTTGTTTTGTTTCCTTGGCGGGGCGCTTGTCCTAGCCTCGTCCTGCAATGATAGTCTGTGATGCAAATATGATGTAGAATTAGTGCTTGGGTACGGTAAGATCTAAGGTATATGTAAGCAACAGGTGAGGTAGATAACTACCTGGCAAGGCTAAGGTTTATGGTTCCCTTTGAAGAGCACCTTGGCCGTGCCGTTCTTGTCTCTCGTGCTCTTTCTCTTCTTGTCTTTGTTGGTTGCTCGCCCATGTCCTGGTATAAAGAATATTAGAGCATATGGGATGCAGAGGGAAATCGCCACTTCCAACCTTGCCACGCTGACCCACCAACAGAGGTTGCAGGCCAGAACAGAGCCCACCACGCCTCGCAGCCGGACCTCCCAGGTACCTGTCGCAAGTACGACGACCACCGAACACGGAGAAGGCGGCGGATCATAAGGTAGCCTACCGTGGATATATTGTCGCTTCTTATCCCTCTAACCTCTATCCTGCAACTACAACAGATCAAGAGCCGCGGTCAGAGAACCAATCCCATCCATCCTCAAGGTTAGAGACCGGAATAAACGGCGCTGCACATGAAGAAAATACGGAATTGCTAAGTTTCAGCTAGCTGTGCCGTAGCTTATGTCTCAGTCACGTGCTCTATCATTGGATTTTATTTCTGCTTAAAGATTCGTGTTTGCTGCTGTTTGTACTTTGTTTAGATCCACATCGAAACACACAGAGACATAAGTTAAGTCTTAGTCGATTGAGACTTAGACACCCAAGAAAATAAGCCATGAGAAGAAGATGAAAGGGAAGATGTTGCAGGACGGACACTTGCTCAGCGACGTCGGCCGCTGCCTTTTTTTGAGGAAGTTGCCACGTGCCATTCATATCAAAACCAAGAGTAGAACCCACGCAGCACTCACACGAAATTTCCGGAAGCCACTCTATCGCCTGTCGCCGGCTCAGTTGGAGCAAGACCCCTGAAAGAGAAACAAAAAACGAAAAAGTCCTTGGAGGTCCTTGCACACCACCACTCTATCGCCTGTCGCCGGCCGCCGCCGAAGCCCAGCTGGAGAAGAAGACATGCTTCCAAAATGCCCAGATCTTTAGAGCACCATCACAGACCAAGCTGCTTTGTGAGCCGATTGAGTGGCTCGCCAACGGCGAGACCGAGGCGTTGGGGCTCGTCGGCCGGGACTCTGCCCGTGCTCACCAGATCTCTGAACCGCCATCTCCATTCGACTGCGCCGCCTGCCAGCAACCACCCACCGCGCTCCGAAGCACCCATGGATCCAGAACAGCCGTTGTTGCCATCCTAGAAGATGGTGGGCCCCGTCGACCAGAATGCTCCTGTACACCTCCACCCGGCTTCTCACCGACATCGGAGAAGATACCGCAGGGACACGGACGCGGTCGGAGGAACAAAAACTCCACCAAATCTGTCGGTAACGCCGCCATATCGACAAATCCAAGAGAAAGTAGATCCACTGCCCGAAACGAGCGGAGGAAGACGCCTCCCACGAGCCCTTCAACGTCTTCACCGACGAGGTGGAGAAGGAACCGGGGATACTTTATTCCCTGTGACGACGCATCTCCACCCAAGCCGTCGTCACCAGAAAAACTAGCCCTAAACCTATCTATAAACCGACACCAAGGCACTGGGGTTCCCCACCCCTCCCACTGCCGGAGCGGAGGCAGAGGAGAGGGGAACCCACGGCCTGGGCACCGGTGGTGGAAGGTGGGGAAACTGGTATCCTCCTCTTCGCGTTCGTGAGAACAGCAGAGAAGAGAGAAGTTTCAGTCGCCTGACTATGGTCCGAGCCTGGCCACACGTCGGCCGCTGCCTATTAGGTTGCTGGTGAAGTTCTCCACCTCCACTAGGACGATCTCCTGCATGGAACACTAGCCACTGGCCTAGAACGCCTCCAGCCGTCCAGAAATATTGGCAAGCAGAGATGTAATGATAAACCGGACAAGTTAAAAAAAATGTGTCAATTAGGGAACACTCGCGGTGGCCCAAAAATCATGCATGTTCAGTGAAGATCGGTTACACCGGAGGTTGAAGGTGAACATAACAAAGAGAAAATAAGGTAACCGGACCGCAGAAAAATGATCTACCAGCTGTATCCCGGTAAATCTGATTTGTACATACGGGAAAAAGGAAGGGAAATGAGCTATCATCCCGCATAGACAGGGCCCTTTGCACGTCTACAATCGAAAAGAAGGGCGTGGTGAAGCGTGATTGGAGGAAACAATTAACATAACAGTACCCAAAATTGTTCTCCTTGTAGCAAAGAGAGTTAACTTTGATATAGGTATTAACATGCGAACTGTGTAAATATAGCATGCTTTGCTTATTGTCTTCATACTTCAGGATGCTACAAATGAGGCCCCAAAACCATTGTTTTGGGAGGTTCAACGTTAGTTTCTCAGTAAACAAGTGGGATTAGCAGGTCATCTAAATTGTATGTCTTGCCTTCATTAATCGTAACTATTATTATATAATTGCACACTTTTGTTTCTTATATTGTCTTTTAGTGGGCACCATATTATAGTATGATAGATTGTGTGGTATAATGCTCCATTATATTAATTTGATATACGCAACTCTATAGTTGTCGATCTCATCGCTCATTTTTCTCTAGATTTGTCCATGGCTGGGGGCACCCACCCCCATCGGTCTGGACATGTCCAAACACCCCTAAACGGACAAAGTTTGAGGGGCGCCGGTGGAGATGATATCAACCGTTATGAGTACATAAATATGCACCTTGATTGCATGTACAATAATTATGCGCATCGTACATCTAGACAATGAGATCTTGGAGTACATGGTTCATAAACCTTAAAGATAAATCATGTGTGTCATGCAAATCCGTACACCCAGTCCGCCATACGCAGGTATGACAATGGGGTGAGCTCACAGTAGTAGGGCTCTACTTAACATAACTTATACTCCATGTGTATCATATTAGTTGTTGCTGATTCGGAACAGAAGGGAGTATTTAGTATCAGCCCACGGGAATATTGAGGAATCGTAATTCATATCTATACCGAAAGTGAAACATGATGGAGTACATGGTTCATAAACCTTAAAGATAAATCATGTGTGTCATGCAAATCCGTACAACATTAGAAGTATCAGGAATATGCTCTTAGAGTCTGCACTTCGCCCATTGGCCCAGAACCTGTGAGGAAGTCTCGGTACCACTTCGCGGACTTCTTTGGAGTCCTCTGCTGCGTTACAAAATCCACATGGTATAGCCCGAACCTTACGGTGAAACCGAAGCGCCACTCGAAGTTGTCCATGAGACTCCACACGAAGTAACCACGCACTTTTGCTCCTCCCCTATAAGCATGCCAACAAGTCTTAAGTTTTTTTTTTTAGCATTTGTTGCGTGGTTTTTACTGAATGTATCTATGGTAAAGTATATAATGTGCACGAAGAATACAATGTGTTTGTGCATGTGACCTGATAGCTGAAGAGATACATGAGAGGTAGCCCTCAAGGTAGTTCACTCTTCCGGTGTCATTGGTCATGTCTTCCATATTGTTATTGTTGTACTCAGAGTACCCTGAAATAAAAGAAGAGAAGGTACATATGGTAACACATAAATCATTGATAACCGAAGAAAATTACTGGGAAAGCATTCTGGGTTTTATGATGTATGTGCCACTCACCGTTCTCGGTAACATAGATAGTTACGTTCTCGTATCTCTGATTGACATACTTGATGACCTGCTCCATGCCTTCTGGAACATCATAGAAACCACCGAGTGCAGTCTGGAATGTTTTGAACACATCAAACATGCCAACAAAAAGAAGAAGAAAATGGTAGGAACATTAATGTGTAGTAGAAATTGTTCTTACTGGTTTTCCAATTCGTACACCATCTTTTTCACCTGTAGCAAAGACCAGTGCATTTCCCTCGTAAGTATTAAGTTCGCACGGGGAAGAGATGCAATCCTTAGCGTAAATCGCAGTGTAATGGTTTACACCGATGAAATCCACTCTGTTTTGCAATAACATCTTCTCTGCTGGGGTGAACTCTGGTAAGTTTGACGATAACATCTCACGCATTTCTTTGGGATATTCTCCAAAGAATATTGGATCCAAAAACCTATGGACGGGAAAAAAGACATGAAAACAATTGTACCACATTATAACCAGGTTAAGTTTATCCTTATATAGCACAATATAAATAAAGTCAATGTGAACGATTTTCATATTGTTACATACCAATGTATCTCAAAAGACAATGCACGTTGTGCCGCCACAATATCCTCTGTGCTATTCGTTAGCGGCTCATAAAATTTCATGGAAATCACAATTCCGATCAAGCCGCCTTGTTTCGCCTAACACACATGGATCAAAGGTCTAAGACAAATGTGACGCTGCATTTTAGATGCATCTAGATGGTATCGCAGTGCCAACAAAAGTTATTGCACATCGCCATATCGGTAGAGTATAAGTTGCGGGGTGGGGGTGGGGGTGGGGGGGTTACCTGATAGTTCTTCTTGTAGTTGTCTACAGCTGCGGCATGAGACATGAGGATGTTGTGAGCCGCGATGTACGGTTCCTGTTGGGAGTTCCCGCTGTGGCAGTTCCCGAACGGCGGGGAGCAGCGCTTGGGAGGGTATGCCCCCAGCATGTAGGCGAACTTGGTGAACAGGTTGGGCTCGTTGAACGTCGTCCAGAACTTGACCCGGTCACCAAACGCCTGGAAGCACACGTCCGCGTAGTGATCGAACTCCTCCCTGGCATTCGAGCAAGGTAAATTAAAACCAAACCTGGTAGAACTGTGGTCAAATGTGGAACAGAGCATCAAGGGTACACACCGAATCCCAGCGCCCAACCAGCTGCCGTAGCGGGTCTCTAGCTCGTACGGCAAATCGAAGTGATGCAGCGTCACAAATGGCTCTATCCCTATTCGATATTGTTTTTTCTGATTGTTTAGCATAACTTTGTTGTTTAGGATTGCTAGCTCATCACTGGAGATTACTACCCAATGTGGAATGTAAGATTATACCTTTCTGCAGGAGTGCATCGATCAGGTGGTCGTAGAACGCTATTCCAGCTGAATTAATGCCTCCAAGCTTGCCTCCTACGATGATTCAACGACAGTTTGTGAAATAGCTGAACGGTGACATATGAAAACGCATAAAACTTGGAGCAAGTGTATCTATTGTTCTTGGCATACTTGGCAAGATTCTAGCCCATGAAATCGAGAATCTGTACGAGTTGACGCCCAGATTATGCATGATCTCTACATCTTCCTGCAACAATACATTGGTATTTGGTACAACTTAGATGCATCACATGGAAATTAATGACTAGGGATTGCTTGTCTCCTGATTTTGTACCATGTACCGGTGGTAGTGATCGTCGGCTACGTCGCCGTTCCGTCCATCATCGATATCCCCAGCTGCGGCGAGCGAAATCAAAAAAAAAGAGTAGAGCAAATGAGGAGTTTAATAAACTTATAAAAAGAGCTGGCCTCAAAACCTGATGATAACATGTGCAGGTCAACTTGCAGGAGAACTGCATGTGACTGTGAGAACTCTTCAAGATTTCGACATGCTAGATCGACAGCTCGGCGCAATTAAGGCTCACACAGAAGGATATGTATCTTCTATATCTTTCTGTTGAAGAGTGTTTTTGGCAATCTAGGGTGTTGTTAATTGTGCTATTTGTTTCATGCTACTGATCACTTTGACAGGTTTCATGTTTTTTTTCTCTTCTTTTTTAGCTGTGTGTATCCTTAATGTATTGATTAGTTCTTGATATTTCATTGCTGGAGAGACCAGGTATAATTAGTACCTTCTTGTTACTAATATATTTCCTTTATCGAAAAGATAAACGAATTTCTTGAGGAGAGTCAATCATCCAAACTATCAAATGTTTCTTTGGACTTTAGCTATAACAGGAAATGGCGTGCGTCTATATCTAATAATATCCTGGTGATGATTCGCTGACACTGGTTTGATGGTGGATTAACAGAGCATCATCCAACCAAAAATCATGTCTATGGCATTACGCGTGGATCTCCGTCTCTCTGTTTGACAGAGTGCACCAACCAAGGGGGAGGGAATCGTGCAGTCAGTTTCAGCGACAAGGGAGAGAGAGATGACCTACAGTGCGTGTGGGTGAAAACATCCCAGTTGCTGAGACCCTTGCCGTCCTCCAGGTACGCGCCCTCAACCTGAAATCGAAGTCTAGCTTGGTTGTGCATTGGGATTTGGGAGCGAACGAACAGCAGACAAAGAGGCGACGGCACCAGAGGCAAAGCCAGCTCAAGCTCTACACCAGCCAACTAACCTGATAAGCAGACGTGGCGGCGCCGAAGAGGAACCCGGTCGGGAACTCGCCGCGGTTGAGCCCCCGAGCGGACGGCGCGAGGATCGCCAACGACGCCAATAGCACGGCGGCTACGCCCGTCGCGGCGCCCATTTCCTCTGCCCCGTCGCCTCCTCGAGGTGGCTAGAAATTGAACGCAACGCTTCTTCGTCTACGACGGTCGACGGCCCACTACAGAGCTCCGGCGCGCACCCTGCCCATGTCCGATTTAAAAAGAAGCTCGAGTGTCGGTTGGATTGAAATTCCAGTGGCGCACGTGGAAAGGAAACGTGATACTGTTTGTTGAAGGGGAATGATCGATGTGACCGCGGCGAGCCACCAGCCGCTTGAAGGAATCGGTTAATCGCCAATACAGGTCGTGATCTCGATGTCACCTACTCTACTCCATCCATTCTATAATTTCTGTCTTGATTTTACTTCAAAAACGAAGAGATGACTTATGGGCTGGGGTGATGGGGATGGGGATGGCGTTAGCTGATACAGAACTTGTTCGGCCCCTGTCACACCAAAGATTGAGATGTGTGGGCGTGCGGTCGCTGCCCACGAAGTAGATAAGCTGGTCTCCAAAAAAAAAAAAAACGAAGTAGATAAGCGCTTCCTGGATGAACGTCGCAAGAGCTGAAATGGTTTTCACGGATCATATGGGACAATAGGATATTGGTAGAAACAAATATGGACTAATAGTGGATTGCAACTGATCGGTCAACTTGCGTAACTAAATGGGCGGTTGATTACACCACGAGTATCACTATCATGAGAAACTAATCCCTTGACTGTTCAAATTTGGGTAAACATGAACTAATAATATTTTTATTATTATTAGACGACTATCTCCCACTTTTCTCTATAAGATCTATGCATTTCTGAAATTAATTTATCCAATGGGGGTCTGCGGCAAGTGATTCAGCCAACGGTTCTCAAGATTCGTTTGATTAGGAAAAAACACTCAAACTTACATTGTCCGTCATGCTGCCAGGCCAGGTTTTTTTTAGATTAAAAGGCTGTCATTTCATTAATCACCAGCATCACTGATTTATAAGGAAACCTGGAGGGGAGCCATCCCAGGTGTTATAACGTTTATTCTCGCAGCAAACTTTAGCTAATTTATGCGCAACCTCATTACCCCAGCGTCGCTCGTGTGTTTGACAAAAGCCTCATCAAAACCTCGCATTAGCATCTTGATATCTTCAACCAGACGACACCGTGAGGCAACCGATCTAGCTCCCCACTTGACAACTTCACCATAGCACCTTGACAGTCCATCTCCAACAAAAATTTGGGCACCCCACTTTCTCTGGCCAGCAGTACAACGTGCCGACAGGCCAGAGCTCAGCACTTTCGGTGTCAGTCACGCGAGGGGGAAAAAAGGCCCTGGTGGTCGCGAACAACCACGCCCCTGCCTCCATGACCATGCCATTGAGAAAAAGCTCAGTTTGTGTTCCCCTTATGCCATCTATCCGCAGGCGGGAGCAAGTGCAACAGTGCTCCTTGGGCTTTTGCACACAACTGACAGGGACGGATTTCAGTGCCTACCATTCCTCGACAAGCTCCAAATAACGTCTAGCCACGCCATCTGGGTCCTCTACCATCGGCTCATCGCGAGCCTCATTTTGAGCAAGCCATATTTTATACAGGGACATAATCACACCTGCGAGTTCTTGTTCTTCCAAGGCACCCAATCAATCAAGAAACAAAGCTTGAAGTTTACGGTGAGAACGGAACACACCTGAAGGAGAGAGTACAGGCGGAGAGGTATGAGCTCTAAGAGTCACCCAGATGCGAGCCGGATGAGGACACACCTATAACCTGTGCAGAATTGACTCTTCTGTGTTGCACACCACAAAACAGACTCCGTCCTTGATATATCTACTCCTTAATTACTCTCCCAATGCTAGACCATTCTTCGCTAGCCTCCAACAATGTACATGGACCTTGCCCGATACATTTTCTGACCAGAGGGCTAGCCAACCTTGGTGTCTATCACAGTTTAGCGAAAGAGCCTGCTCCTCCCTCACAAACTTGTTTGATATGTTGTTTGAGGTGGTACACTGACTTTGGCTGCAAAGATCCCATTCTTGTTGTAATTCCATGCTAAATAGTACTCATGCTGCTTCTCTTGATGAAAAATAATGTTCCTAAAATCCTAGCTCAATTCGACTCCATATAGGTCTCTGAAAGTGAAAAATACACAAAACATGGATTTCCTGTTCTGCATAGTTATAACCCAAATAAAGGAGATCATTGGTAAATCCCCATAAATAAATATAAAATATGGAAATAACATCATACATGTTGCAAATATGTGGAAATATGTTTTAATAAATGATGCATGTAAAACGCATACATGAAATTTGTCCTTTATTAGAATGAATTCCCACATATTTGCATCGTATATGATGACAATACCATGTTTTACATTGATCTATGGTGATTTACCAAATGATTTCCTTTATTTGGTTTATAACTCGGCATAACAGAAATTTCCTGTTTTGTGTATTTTTCACTTTGAGAAACCTATATGGAGCCAAATTTGAGCTAGAATTTCAGGAGGGTCATTTTTTTTTATCGGGAGAAGCAACCTAGACGCTGGAAGCACAACTGGAGAGGCATGAGGCCCAGGCAAGGAGGGCGCCACCCCCTCTCTTTTGGCCGTCGATCATCCAAATCGCTTGATTCTTTCGCCCACCGACGTATTTTGACCTAAAAAACCACTATATATATGACCCCCGCGGGTTCTCTGGAGGCGAGTGCCGCGGAAACACAGAAATACGAAAACAAAGGCTGCATCAGCGAAGATTGGAGAGGGAAACTCCACCGAAGCAGCCACCGGAGGGATCTCCACCTTCTCCAACGTCATCATCATCGTCACCATGATCAAGGGGGGTAGTCCACCTCATTACAGGTTTGTGGCAGTAGCTTGATCTATTTATGTCATGTTCTTCATAGATCTTAATACATATGATCTACCAACATGATTATGGTCATATTTTGTAATACATATGTGGTGGATATTTATTCTATGATATGATGCTGGAGTATGAGATTTTGCTATACTCTGTGTAAAATGTATTGATAGATGCATATTATGTACCCCATTCTTAATTATTGGTTCTGGTCCAACTTCTATGCAAGAACGTGTGTGAGGTGATGTGTGTGTTAGATGGAATAACATGGTTTTAGTGATTGAATAGTGGCAATAAATTCATGATCTATTAAGAACTTGTCTTTTCTTTTGCTATCTCACTAGGGATAAAGTGAATGCATGTGCTATATGTTCGCCACGTGACAAAAGTGATGATCTTGTTTGATCAAGGTAGCATATTTGATATTCAAACATCATGTCAAAGTACTTATGGCTTTACTCTGTTAATTCTTAATACAAGATTTCTTGAAGTTTTTCTTGTCTTCTCGAGTATAAGAGAGATGTGTTGCATCATCTCTATGTTAGGACGTGATGACCATATGAATGCTTATCTTATATATGTTAAAGTTATTTTGCTCATATCTTATTGATGAATTGTTATTATCCACTACAACTAAAAGAAAAAAAAGTCAAGTGAACCCATGAACCCCGGTCCAATTTTAATCATAAGAAATACCTTTCCATCACTTGTATCTTACTTTTTATTTGCAGCATATTTTAATTCGAAAATACAAAATATTTATATTTCTTATTTGCACACAAAACCTCAAAACAAACAAACCTTTAAAGCTTGTACTTAGTTTACTTACTACTTTATTAACTTTTATTACATGAAATCTTGTGCTTGACTACCACAAAGTGGAGTTGGGGACATAAGGCTTTATTTTATTTTGTAGGATTACTAGAAGAAGAGAGTGAGAGATAAATATTTACTCCATTCCCCAAGAGTTTGATATAAACCCTTGAGTCTCCCTTGTGGGGAAAATACTTTGTTGACACAACACTCTACACTTGGAGTCCCAATGTCATCAAGACATTTTCTGGCGCCATTGTCGGGGAGTGCGAAGATCATCTTGCAACTGCATCTTCATCAAGCTAGGAGCACAACAATTTCCCAGGTGACTGCAAAGGTATTTTCTGGCGCCGTCATCTTCATCTCCAACTTAGTGCAAATACCCAAGCTTAGGGAGGTTACACCATTGTGAGCTCTCTTATTTCTTTTAGATTGTGCAAAGTATTTTACTTATCTTGTTTTTAGTTTTTACTTTAATTTATAGTTCTCTTTTAACACAAAAACCCACAAAAATGAAAATGGAAAATATAAAAAATACTCATGATATGACTACTAGTCTAGACAAAAATGACTCACCAATAATATGCGTTGAAAGAGGAATATAAAAAGTTTCTTGCAATATAGACCTGCATGAAGGAAAACGACTAAAAAGTTTCTTAAGACTACTAAATAAAGCTGCTACTGAGTTGCACATTATGAAAGGTTTTGTAACTTTTGTTGTGGTGAACACTTCGATTTCAATGTAGATCCCTCAACAACATACAATTGCCTCCTATCATCACTACAACATGACAGAGCTTTGGTAACACTGTCTTGTGTTACCACAATTCCAAAACAGTGTTACTAAGCCATCTAGTAACAGAATTTGACATGTCTTCCATTAGGCTGTGATACTAAGTGGTGTTCGCAGTCACACATAGTAGTTGTTACCATATGTTAAAAATTGTGTTATAAGTTATGTTGTAGTAACATGCACATTACGTGTTACTACATGTGCCAGTAACACCTTTTTATAGCTATAGTAACACTAGTAGTAACATGTTTTTCTTGGCGTAGAACATTAGTTGTAACATATTTTGGCAACTCTAGTAACATAATTATTGACAACTTTTTAACCCTCGGGATACAATTAGTAACATAATATCCAAATATTGTAGCATAAAATTTAGAGAGTGAATTTGCTACCCACGGGGGTAGCTACGCACGCGTCCATCCTCGTCTGATCTGTGTGGAGATGCGTACCAAGTTGGCTTGCCCTTTGACCATATCCCACGCCCTGTACAGTAATCCTGAGTTAGTGTCCAGCGATTAAAATGTCCCAAACCGAACAAGGTCCTCTCGATTTGGACGGACGCTGTAACTTCTCCGGTCAAACACACGCACGACCACCGCTCCTCCACTTCCCTCCTCGACCGGAACCATCCACGCTCGTTTTCTAGCGCCACCGGCGACTGCCGGCGTCCTTGCTCGACGCGCCTGCCCGCCCGCCGTCCTTGCGCTTGTTCTATAGCGCTGATGACCTGCCGCTTCTCCACTTCCCTCCTCGACCATGACCATCCGCGCTCGTTCTTGAGGGCCGCCGGCGACGGCCGCCGTCCTTGAGTTCGACGCGCCCGCCATCCCGCTGTCCACGACACAACAGCTCGCTGTCGTGCTTGAGCTCGACGCGCTCGCCAATCCGATGTGCTCGACGCACCCGCTCGCCCGTGTATCAGATCCGCCGCCCTTGTGCTCGACCTGGCTCGCGGGCCGCCTGCCCGCCAGGCCACCAGATCCGCTCTAGGTAGAGGTTGAGCGGTGCTCCAACTCCATCGAACTCGCCTCCTCTGCCAAATCGAACTCTGGCGCTGAGTAATTCCAGGGGCGGCCCGAATCGAGTTCGCCTCTAGCGTTGAAGACAGTGGTGGTGCAGCTAGAGCGACTTCGTGCGGTGGCCTTCGACTTGTACGGCGTTGGTGGCGCGCGCTCTAGGGCGGTGGTGCACTTCAACGCGGATCTGGAGCCCCGGCGTGCCGGTCGACGAGGAGAGCATCCATGCCCACTCGAAAGGAACTAAGAGTTTAGCAGTTTGGGGGCGCCCCCGGTGATGCAGCTGCGGTGGCGTTCAAGGGCAGGGGTGGAACTCGCCGGCGACGGGAAGCAGTGCTAGAAGACGAGGTTGGTGTTCCGGGTTAGGTGGGGAGACGACGCCAGGGGAGGGGCCCCGCTGGTGCTTGGAAGCGGAGGTAGGAGACGACGTCTGGTCGTTCGGATCCGGTTAGGTTTGGGATTTTATATCAAGCTGCTATAGTAATAGGCGGGATGAGGGTAATGAGGTTTGACCAAGTGGACAGGTGTCATACGCGGAAGGGGTGCGCAGCTACCCCCGTGTGCAGCGAGGTTCATCCCTAAAATTTATAGTTATGAACTACCCTGGAGACCATAAAAATATCAAAGATACTAAAGCACATATACAAAATAAATATATCAAGATATTTATTGCAAATATAAGGGTGTGGGATACATATTTGTTACAACAAATAAATATCCATATTATTGGTGCAACATTATAACATCCATACCAGTTCGACGATAGATAACACAATTATGACGAATATTACACCATAGTATTTGCATCAATTCAACCAAAGAAAGAGATATTTCAATTATACTACAAATTTCAGTCTATCAATGTAAACTTTAGTTGTAGCTAAGCAAAATCTGAAGTATTGTGTTGCAGCTCATGCTAAGAAGAACCTTCAAACTTTACTTGTATCTTGATTGAAGCGGAGTATTCAGCTGCAACTCAATCATCCTTCTTTTGGATCTGTAAATAAAAAAATAGACCTTCCAGTTATATGATGATTGAACCGGCAGCTGCAACTCAATCCTTCTTATGGGTTAGTAAAAGAAAAAATTAGACCTTTGAATTAAAGAAGTAGTAGAATTTGTGAGCTTTATGTCAGCCTTTAAATTAAATTGTGATTTTGAAGTCTCTATTATCCTGAATCATTGCATAGACGACTTTTGTGATAATATCTATGTTCTTTACTATATGAGAGAAACCACATAGCCCGAGAAAACACTAGCTCATTACATAAAGAAGAAAATGAAGAAGCCATAATCCCATCTAAGCTTGGGGAAAAGTGGGATTTTCCACCTTCACCATCAACATGTGATGATAACTTTAAAACTGAATATGCTCTAGATGATGGCCTATTTTTACTTGAGAATTCTCCATGCTTAGAAAGTACTATGTTATGTGAGGATAAAAATGATAAACTTGCAGTTTGTGATAATGCTCTCATTCATGAGAATTACATGTTATTATTAAAATCTCCTGTTCACACAATAGAGGAGAAATATGCTCATGTTGAGAAATACTTGTATGGTTTGCAACTATCTTATGCTTGTTAAAAATCTTCTTGCAGCCATGATGTCATGATTAAAAGTGGCAATAACAATTATTTTTGAATAGAAAACATGATTATGAATCCCTTAATAAATTTAATGATCCTTGATACGTCTCAAACGTATCTATAATTTCTGATGTTCCATGCTAGTTTTATGACAATGCCTACATGTTTTGTTCACACTTTATATCGTTTTGATGCATTTTCCGGAACTAACCTATTGACGAGATGCAAGTGCCAGTTCATGTTGCTGTTTTGTTTCAGAAATCCTAGTAAGGAAATATTCTCGGAATTGGACGAAATCAAGACCCATGATCTTATATTTCCACAAAGCTTCCAGAACACCGGAGAGAGACCAGAGGGGAGCCTGGGGGGCCACACGCCAGGGCAGCGTGGCCAAGGCCCTGGGCGCGCCCTAGTGTCGTGGCCCCAGGTCCCCTCGACTCCGACTCTTCGCCTATAAGAAGCTCCACGACCTAAATCTTCGATACGGAAAAGTCACGATACGAGAAAAGTTCCAGAGCCACCGCCATCGCGAAACTCCAATTTGGGGGACAGAAGTCTCTGTTCCGGCACCCTGCCGGGACGGGGAATTGCCCCCGGAGCCATCTCCATCGACGCCACCTCCATCTTCATCGCCATCGCTGTCTCCCATGATGAGGAGGGAGTAGTTCTCTGATACGTCCAAAACGTATCTACTTTCCCGAACACTTTTGCTATTGTTTTGCCTCTAATTTGTGTATTTTGGATACAACTAACACGGACTAACGCTGTTTTCAGCAAATTGCAGTGTCTCGTTTTTGTGCAGAAATTTTACTTTGAGGAAAAACCCCGGAAATAATCGCAATGGGCCTATTTTCACCATGAAGATGAAGGGCCAAAAGGGCGAACCAGGGGGCCGTGGCCCCCAGACTGGCCGGCGCGGCCTGGAGGGGGGGCGCCGCCCTATGGTCTGGGCGCCTCGGCGGCCCCCGCTCCCCTTTCGACTACAAAGTCCCTTCGACCTAAAAACGCCGGGGGGTTCGACCATATTTCCAGAGACCATCCAGTGCGCCGCCGCCATCGCGAAACTCCGCCTCGGGACCGAAACTCCGTTCTGGCACTCCGCCGGACGGGGAATTGGAGGGGATCATCACCGCCATCACCACACGCCTCTCCATCGACCAACCATGTTTCCCCCATCCATGTGTGAGTAATTCCCCGTTGTAGGCTGAAGGGGATGGTAGGGATTGGATGAGATTGATCATGTAATAGTCATAAAATTGTTAGGGCATGGTGCCTAGTATCCGTAGATGTTACTTTTATGATATTGTTGCAACTTGTTATGCTTAATGCTTGTCACTAGGGCCCGAGTGCCATGATCTCAGATCCGAACATGTTATTGTTTCATCATGATATGCATTGTTTTATGATCTTACCTGCAAGTTGTATACACATGTTGTTGTCCGGAACCCGAGGCCCCAAAGTGACAGAAATTGGGACACCGGAGGGGAGGCGGTGATGTGAGGATCACATGTGTTCACGAGTGTTAATGCTTTGCTCCGGTACTCTATTAAAAGGAGTACCTTAATTTCCAGTAGTTTCCCTAGAGGCCCGGCTACCACCGGCTGGTAGGACAAAAGATGTTGTGGAAGTTTCTCATTGCAAGCACGTACGACTATATCGGAACACATGCCTATGGATTGATTAGTACTTGGATACCACTTTATTATTATCTGCAAATGCCCTACCATGATTGTTATATGAATTCTCTCATCCATGCAACGCCCGTTCATCCATCCCTGTGCCTACGGTATTTTAATCCTTTTTACTAATACTATCTCTGTCTTTATTTCACCGCTGTTATTTCACTATTCCTACTGCTATAAAACTGTTGCTCTTGATAAACTCTTGCGAGCAAGTCTGTTTCAGGTGCAGCTGAATTGACAACTCATTGTTAAGGCTTACAAGTATTCTTTGTCTCCTTGTGTCGAATCAATAAATTGGGTAATACTTCCCTCAAAGACTGTTGCGATCCCCTATACTTGTGGGTTATCATTCTCCCCCGAGGCTAAGGGCTGTACCGGTAGCTATGTGGTTAATCTCTCTCTCTCTGTACCCCAATACAATGATCTCATGAATTGCTTTGCATGATTGAGATCCATATGATGAGCTTTGTATCGCTACTAGTCTATGTGCTACTCATGTGAGGTTATTAAAGTAGTCTATTCCTCCTGCATGGTGTAAAGGTGAAAGTGTGTGCATCGTGTAGTTCTTGTCATAGGTTATGATCATAATCTCTTGTAGGTTATGGAGTTAATTATCACTATGATAGTATTGATGTGATCTATTCCCCCTTCATAGTGTAATGGTGACAGTGTGTATGCTATGTTAGTTCTCGGTTTAAATTGCAAAGATCTATTATGCTTTAAGGTTACTTAAATATGAATGCTGAATGTTGTGGCGCTTGTTAACTCTGGCTTGAGGGAGCTCTTGTAGCCCTACACAACGAATGGTGTTTGTCATCCAACAAAAGAGTGTATGTAGCACAAATGAGGAGAAGTTATTAATTTATTATGTGATCAATGTTGAGAGTGTCTGATACGTCTCCAACGTATCGATAATTTCTTATGTTCCATGCTACTTTATTGATGATACCTACATGTTTTATGCACATTATATGTCATATTTATGCATTTTCTAGAACTAACCTATTAACAAGATGCCGAAGAGCCATTCTTTGTTCTGCTGTTTTTGGTTTCAGAAATCCTAGTAAAGAAATATTCTCGGAATTGGACGAAACTTTCGCCCAGGGTCCTATTTTTGCACGAAGCTTCCGAAGACCGAAGACCTAACGAAGTGGGGCCACGAGGCGGCCAGGAGGGAGGCCGGCGCGGCGGGCCCTGGCCGCGCCGACCTACCCCCCCTCGTGTGGCCCCCGCGTTGACCCTCCGCCTACTTAAAGCTTCCGTCGCGAAACCCCGTGCGAGAGCCACGATACGGAAAACCTTACAGAGACGCCGCCGCCGCGAATCCCATCTCGGGGGATTCTGGAGATCGCCTCCGGCACCCTGCCGGAGAGGGGATTCATCTCCGGAGGACTCTACACCGCCATGGTCGCCTCGGAGTGATGAGTGAGTAGTTCACCCCTGGACCATGGGTCCATAGCAGTTGCTAGATGGTCGTCTTCTCCTTGTTGTGCTTCATTGTTGGATCTTGTGAGCTGCCTAACATGATCAAGATCATCTATCGTAATACTATATGTTGTGTTTGTCGGGATCCGATGGATAGAGAGTACTATGATTATGGTGATTATCAATCTATTGTTTATGTGTTGTTTATGATCTTGCATGCTCTCCGTTATTAGTAGAGGCTCTGGCCAAGTTTTTGCTCTTAACTCCAAGAGGGGGTATTTATGCTCGATAGTGGGTTCATGCCTTCATTGAATCTGGGATCGTGACAGGTTCTAAGGTTGTGATGTCTTGTTGCCACTAGGGATAAAACATTGATGCTATGTCTAATGATGTAGTTGTTGATTACATTACGCACCATACTTAATGCAATTGTCTGCTTTGCAACTTAATACTGGAGGGGTTCGGATGATAACCTGAAGGTGGACTTTTTAGGCATAGATGCAGTTGGATGGCGGTCTATGTACTTTGTCGTAATGCCCGGATTAAATCTCACTATATTTATCATATCATGTATATGCATTGTTATGCCTTTCTCTATTTGTCAATTGCCACTGTAATTTGTTCACCCAACATGCTTTATCTTATGGGAGAGACACCTCTAGTGAACTGTGGACCCCGGTCCTATTCTTTACATAGCATACAATCTACTTGTTTCTTGTTTTCTTTGCAAACATCTTCCACTCGATACGTTTAATCCTTTGTTACAGCAAGCGGTGAGATTGACAACCTCACTGTTTCGTTGGGGCAAAGTACTTTGGTTGTGTTGTGCAGGTTCCGCGTTGGCGCCGGAATCCCTGGTGTTGCGCCGCATCACATTTCGCGACCATCAACCTTCAACGTGCTTCTTGGCTCCTCCTGGTTCGATTAAACCTTGGTTTCTTTCTGAGGGAAAACTTGCTACTGTGCGCATCATACCTTCCTCTTGGGGTTCCCAACGAACGTGTGAGTTACACGCCATCAAGCTCTTTTTCAGGCGCCGTTGCCGGGGAACTGAAGAAAAGTTACACCACGAGAATTGCCTCCCACGGCATGACTCTTTCGGCGCCGTTGCGTGAGATCAAGACACGCTGCAAGGGAGTCTCCACTTCTCAATCTCTTTACTTTGTTTTTGTCTTGCTTTATTTTATTTACTACTTTGTTTGCTGCACTAAATCAAAATACAAAAAAATTAGTTGCTAGTTTTACTTTATTCATTGTCTTGCTCTCTATATCAAAAACACAAAAAATTAGTTACTTGCATTTACTTTATCTAGTTTGTTTTATTTACTGTTGCTAAAATGGCCAACCATGAAAATACTAAGTTGTGTGACTTCACAAATGCAAATAATAATGATTTCCTATGCACACCTATTGCTCCACCTGCTACTACAGCAGAATTCTTTGAAATTAAACCTGCTTTACTGAACCTGGTTATGAGAGAACAATTTTCTGGTGCTAGTTCTGATGATGCTGCTGCCCATCTCAATAATTTTGTTGAACTTTGTGAAATGCAAAAGTATAAAGATGTAGATGGTGATATTATTAAATTGAAAGTGTTTCCTTTTTCATTAAGAGGAAGAGCTAAAGATTGGTTGCTATCTTTGCCTAAGAATAGTATTGATTCATGGACTAAATGCAAGGATGCTTTTATTGGTAGATATTATCCTCCCGCTAAAATTATATCTTTGAGAAGTAGCATAATGAATTTTAAGCAATTAGATACTGAACATGTTGCTCAAGCATGGGAGAGAATGAAAACTTTGGTAAAGAATTGCCCAACCCATGGACTGACTACTTGGATGATCATCCAAACCTTCTATGCAGGACTAAATTTTTCTTCGCGGAATTTATTGGATTCAGCTGCTGGAGGTACCTTTATGTCCATCACATTGGGGGCGGCTACAAAACTTCTTGATGATATGATGATAAATTACTCTGAATGGCACACGGAAAGAGCTCCACAAGGTAAGAAGGTAAATTCTGTTGAGGAAACCTCTTCCTTGAGTGATAAGATTGATGTGATTATGTCTATGCTTGTGAATGGTAGATCTAATGTTGATCCAAATAATGTTCCTTTAGCTTCATTGGTTGCTCAAGAAGAAAATGTTGATGTGAATTTCATTAAAAATAATAATTTCAACAACAATGCTTATAGGAACAACTCTGGTAATAACTATAGGCCATATCCTTCTGCTAATGGTAATGGTTATGGTAATTCTTATGGGAATTCTTACAATAATAATAGGAGTGTACCCTCTGGTCTTGAAGCCATGCTTAAAGAATTTATTAGTACACAAACTGCTTTTAACAAATCTGTTGAGGAAAAGCTTGATAAAATTGATACTATCGCTTCTAGAGTTGATAGGCTTGCCTCTGATGTTAATCTTTTAAAATTGAAAGTTATGCCTAATAATGATATTGATAATAAGATTACTACCACAGCAAATGCCATCCAAGTTAGAATTAATGAGAATATAAGATTAATGGCTGAACTACGTGCTAGGTGGGATAGAGAAGAAAATGAAAAACTAGCTAAAGAGAATAATGTAGCTAAAGTTTGGACTATTACCACCACTAGTAATGCTAATTCTTCACATGTTGCTGAACCTCCTACTATCAATGGTAAAATAATTGGTGTTGGCAATGTTTCTACTCCTAGTGCAAAGCGTACAAAACTGCCTGAAATTGCTAAAACTGCTGAAACTGCTTGTGATAAAACTGCTGAAATTTTTTCCAACCTTGGGAACAATGATCCCATTGCTGTAGCTCATAATGATTTAGATTTTGATGATTGCCACATCTCTGAAGTTATAAAGTTCTTGCAAAAACTTGCTAAAAGTCCTAATGCTAGTGCTATAAATTTAGCCTTTACAAAACATATTACAAATGCTCTCATAAAAGCTAGAGAAGAGAAACTAAAACTTGAAACTTCTATTCCTAGAAAGTTAGAGGATGGTTGGGAGCCCATCATTAAAATGAAATTCAATGACTTTGAATGTAATGCTTTATGTGATCTTGGTGCAAGTATTTCTGTTATGCCTAAAAAGATTTATGATATACTTGACTTGCCACCATTGAAGAATTGTTATTTGGATGTTAATCTTGCCGATAATGCTAAAAAGAAACCTTTGGGGAGGATTGATAATGTGCATATTACGGTCAACAATAACCTTGTCCCCGTTGATTTTGTTGTCTTGGATATCGAATGCAATGCATCTTGTCCTATTGTGTTGGGAAGACCTTTTCTTCGAGTTGGTGTTATTGATATGAGGGAAGGTAATATTAAATATATATTTCCTCTCAAGAAAGGTATGGAACACTTCCCTAGAAAGAGAATGAAGTTGCTTTTGATTCTATTATTAGAACAAGCTATGATGTTGATGCTTCTACTCTCGATGTTACTTGATTTGCACTTTCTGCGCCTAGCTGAAAGGCGTTAAAGAAAAGCGCTTATGGGAGACAACCCATGTTTTTACTACAGCAATTTTTTGTTTTGTTGAGTCTTGGAAGTTGTTTACTACTGTAGCAACCTCTCCTTATCAAGTTTTTGTGCCAAGTAAAGTTTCTATGTCAAAGTTGATGTTATATTTGGGATCGCTGCGCAGAAACAGCATTGCTGTCTGTCACGAATCTGGGCACAATTCTCTGTAGAAAATTCGAAAAAATCTGCCAATTTACGAGCGTGATCCTCAGATATGTACGCAACTTTCATTAGTTTTGAGTTTTTCCATTTGAGCAAGTCTGGTGCCATTTCTAAATTCGTCTTTATGGACTGTTCTGTTTTTGACAGATTCTGCCTTTTATTTCGCATTGCCTCTTTTGCTATGTTGGATTTATTTCTTTGATCCACTAATGTCCAGTAGCATTATGCAATGTCCAGAAGTGAAAATAATGATTGTGTCACCTCTGAATGAGTGAATTATTAATTGTGCACTAACCCTCTAATGAGTTTGCTTGAAGTTTGGTGTGAAGGAAGTTTTCAAGGGTCAAGAGAGGAGTATGATATACTATGATCAAGAGGAGTGAAAGCTCTAAGCTTGGGGATGCCCCCGTGGTTCACCCCTGCATATTTTAAGAAGACTCAAGCATCTAAGCTTGGGGATGCCCAAGGCATCCCCTTCTTCATCGACAACATCATCGGTTCCTCCCTGAAACTATATTTTTATTCAATCACATCTTGTGTTCTTTACTTGGAGCGTCGGTTTGTTTTCGTTTTGTTTTTGTTTGAATAAGATGGATCCTAGCATTCACTTTGTGGGAGAGAGACACGCTCCGCTGTTGCATATGGACACATGTGTCCTTAGGCTTTACTCATAATGTTCAAGGCGAAGTTTCTTCTTCGTTAATTTGTTATATGGTTGGAATTGGAAAATGCTACATGTAGTAATTCTAAACTGTCTTGGATAATGTGATACTTGGCAATTGTTGTGCTCATGTTTAAGCTCTTGCATCATATGCTTTGCACCCATTAATGAAGAAATACATAGAGCTTGCTAAAATTTGATTTGCATATTTGGTCTCTCTAAGGTCTAGATAATATCTAGTATTGAGTTTTGAACAACAAGGAAGACAGTGTAGAGTCTTATAATGTTTACAATATGTCTTTTATGTGAGTTTTGCTGCACTTGTTCATCCTTGAGTTTGCTTCAAATAACCTTGCTAGCCTAAACCTTGTATCGAGAGGGAATACTTC
Organism: Lolium multiflorum; assembly: GCA_030979885.1. Classification (NCBI taxonomy): domain Eukaryota; kingdom Viridiplantae; phylum Streptophyta; class Magnoliopsida; order Poales; family Poaceae; genus Lolium; species Lolium multiflorum. The sequence continues at coordinate 245,889,149 of CM061748.1, forward strand.
TCATGCATCCAAACTCCTTGAGCCAACTACTATGCCATTTGTGTCCACCATACCTACCTACTACATGGTATTTCTCCGCCATTCCAAAGTAAATTGCTTGAGTGCTACCTTTAAAATTCCATCATCCACCTTTGCAATATATAGCTCATGGGACAAAATAGCCTTAAAAACTATCGTAGTATTGAATATGTACTTATGCACTTTATATTTTATTAAGTTGCCTGTTGTGCGATAACCATGCTTCTGGGGAACGCCATCAACTATTGTTGAATATCATGTGAGTTGCTATGCATGTCCGTCTTGTCCGAAGGTCTATCATTTTAGTGGTTGGAGCATGCAAAATTGTTAGAGAAGAACATTGGGCCGCTAACTAAAGCCATGAACCATGGTTGAAGTTTCAGTTTTGGACATATATCCTCAATCTCATATGAGAATAATAACTTTGCTACATGCTTATGCATTTAAGAGGAGTCCATTATCTGTTGTCCATGTTGTCCCGGTATGGATGTCTAAGTTGAGAATAATCAAAAGCGAGAAATCCGAAATGCGGGCATTCTCCTTAGACCTTTGTACAGGCGGCATGGAGGTACCCCTTTGTGACACTTGGTTGAAACATGGCATGCAAAGATCCGGTAGTCCAAGCTAAGTAGGACGAGGTGCGGGCACTATTAGTATACTATGCGTGAGGCTTGCAACTTGTAAGATATAATTTTCATAACTCATATGCTTTATTACTACCGTTGACAAAATTGTTTCATGTTTTCAAAATAAAAGCTCTAGCACAAATATAGCAATCGATGCTTTCCTCTTTGAAGGACCATTCTTTTACTTTTATTGTTGAGTCAGTTTACCTATCTCCTTCCACCTTAAGAAGCAAACACTTGTGTGAACTGTGCATTGATTCCTACATACTTGCATATTGCACTTGTTATATTACTTTATGTTGACAATATCCATGAGATATACATGTTATAAGTTGAAAGCAACCGCTGAAACTTAATCTTCCTATGTGTTGCTTCAACACCTTTACTTTAATTTATTGCTTTATGAGTTAACTCTTATGCAAGACTTATTGATGCTTGTCTTGAAGTACTATTCATGAAAAGTCTTTGTCATATGATTCAGTTGTTTACTCATGTCATTACTTTTGTTTTGATCGCTGCATTCATTACATATGTTTACAAATAGTATGATCAAGATTATGATGGCATGTCACTTGGAAATTATCTTTGTTATCGTTTTACCTGCTCGGGACGAGCTAAGCTTGGGGATGCTGATACGTCTCCAACGTATCGATAATTTCTTATGTTCCATGCTACTTTATTGATGATACCTACATGTTTTATGCACATTATATGTCATATTTATGCATTTTCTAGAACTAACCTATTAACAAGATGCCGAAGAGCCAGTTGCTGTTTTCTGCTGTTTTTGGTTTCAGAAATCCTAGTCAAGAAATATTCTCGGAATTGGACGAAACTTTCGCCCAGGGTCCACGAAGCTTCCGAAGACCAGAAGACCTAACGAAGTGGGGCCACGAGGCGGCCAGGAGGGAGGCCAGCGCGGCGGGCCCTGGCGCGCCGACCTACCCCCTGGGCCCTCGTGTGGCCCCCGCGTTGACCCTCCGCCTACTTAAAGCTTCGTCGCGAAACCCCGATGCAGAGCCACGATACGGAAAACCTTACAGACGCCGCCGCGCGAATCCCATCTCGGGGATTCGGAGATCGCCTCCGGCACCTGGGAGAGGGGATTCATCTCCTGGAGGACTCTACACCGCCATGGTCGCCTCCGGAGTGATGAGTGAGTAGTTCACCCCTGGACCATGGGTCCATAGCAGTAGCTAGATGGTCGTCTTCTCCTTGTTGTGCTTCATTGTTGGATCTTGTGAGCTGCCTAACATGATCAAGATCATCTATCGTAATACTATATGTTGTGTTTGTCGGGATCCGATGGATAGAGAGTACTATGATTATGGTGATTATCAATCTATTGTTTATGTGTTGTTTATGATCTTGCATGCTCTCCGTTATTAGTAGAGGCTCTGGCCAAGTTTTTGCTCTTAACTCCAAGAGGGGGTATTTATGCTCGATAGTGGGTTCATGCCTTCATTGAATCTGGGATCGTGACAGGGTTCTAAGGTTGTGATGTGTTGTTGCCACTAGGGATAAAACATTGATGCTATGTCTAAGGATGTAGTTGTTGATTACATTACGCACCATACTTAATGCAATTGTCTGTTGCTTTGCAACTTAATACTGGAGGGGTTCGGATGATAACCTGAAGGTGGACTTTTTAGGCATAGATGCGGTTGGATGGCGGTCTATGTACTTTGTCGTAATGCCCGGATTAAATCTCACTATATTTATCATATCATGTATATGCATTGTTATGCCTTTCTCTATTTGTCAATTGCCCGACTGTAATTTGTTCACCCAACATGCTTTATCTTATGGGAGAGACACCTCTAGTGAACTGTGGACCCCGGTCCTATTCTTTACATAGCATACAATCTACTTGTTTCTTGTTTTCTTTGCAAACATCTTCCACTCGATACGTTTAATCCTTTGTTACAGCAAGCCGGTGAGATTGACAACCTCACTGTTTCGTTGGGGCAAAGTACTTTGGTTGTGTTGTGCGGGTTCCGCGTTGGCGCCGGAATCCCCGGTGTTGCGCCGCATCACATTTGCGACCATCAACCTTCAACGTGCTTCTTGGCTCCTCTGGTTCGATTAAACCTTGGTTTCTTTCTAAGGGAAAACTTGCTCTTGCGCATCATACCTTCCTCTTGGGGTTCCCAACGAACGTGTGAGTTACACGCCATCGGTGTCCACTAGTGAAAGTATGATCCCTAGGCCTTGTTTCCAATACTGCAAACACCGCTTACTTACTGTTTCTCTTGCATGTTTACTCGCTGCCATATTTATTTCAGATTGTTATTACCACTCATATTCATCTATACCACTGTGTTTTACTATCTCTTCGCGAACTAGTGCGCCTATACATCGACAAGTGTATTAGGTGTGTTGGGGACACAAGAGACTTCTTGTATCTTAATTGCAGGGTTGCTTGAGAGGACTATCTTTGACCTCTACCTCCCTGAGTTCGATAAACCTTGGGTGATTCACTTAAGGGAAACTTGCTGCTATTCTACAAACTCTGCTCTTGGAGGCCCAACACTGTCAACAAGAATAGAAGTACCCGTAGACATCAAGCTATTTTAGGCGCGTTGCCGGGGGAGGTAAGGTAAAAGGTATTCACATCCTCCGACTACTAAGCTATTTCCTAGCACTGTTGCGGTGTGTGAGTGCTCGAAGCTATCTCCTTTAGATTCTGCAATTATATCTTTTTGTTTCTTGTTTTTATTTTCACTAGTTAGGCTTAATGGAAAACAACAACAAAAATAGAGATCTTTATGAACTTTATCTTGAATTAGGACATGATGTGTTTGAAGAGAAAATTAAAAAACCCATGGAACTTTGTTTGCAAAATAGTTGTAGCAATGTTATTAGCATGAACTCTTTGAACACCATTATTGCTAAAGCTATGGAAGAATTTAAGCTTGGGGAAGCTGGTTGTGATATTTTTAGTCCCCCAAGCATGGAGGAGAAAATTTACTTCGATGATACTTTACCTCCTATATATGATGCTTGCAATGATGAATATGATATTTTTAGTCCACCTACTATTGAGAAGAAAGTTAATTATGATTACAATATGCCTCCTATATATGATGATTATGGTGATGAGAATACTAATGATAGCTATTTTATTGAATTTGCTCCCACTACAATTAATAGTAATGATTATGCTTATGTGGAGAGTAATAATTTTATGCATGTGGCTCATGACGAAAAATGCTTTATGTGATAGTTATATTGTTGAGTTTTTTCATGATGCTACTGAAAGTTATTATGAGAGAGGGAAACATGGTTATATGCATCTTAATAATATTAAGTTTCCCTTCTTTTTGTTGAGAATCTTGAAATTGCACTTGTGTTGCTTTTCTATGATTGCCACTTTGTTCTTCATGAATTTATTTGTGTACAAGATTCATTTTCATAGGAAGTGGGTTAGGCTTAAATGTGTTTTGAATTTGCTTCTTGATGCTCTCTTTTGCTTCAACTCTTATTTCTTGCGAGAGCATCATTAAAATTGCTGAGCCCATCTTAATGGCTATAAAGAAAGCACTTCTTTGGAGATAACCCATGTGTTTATTTTACTACTGTTTTGTTGAGTCTTGGAAGTTGTTACTACTGTAGCAACCTCTCCTTATCATGTTTTTTGTGCCAAGTAAAGTCTCTATGGTAAAGTTGATGCTAGATTTGGATTGCTGCACAGAAACAGAATTGCTATCTGCAATTTGCGTAGAACTATCTGTAAAAAATCAAAAAATCGCAATTTACGTGCGTGATCCTCAGATATGTACGCAATTTCATTAGTTTTGAGTTTTTCTGTTTGATCAAGTTAAGTGCCTCTGTAAAATTCGTCTTTACGGACTGTTCTGTTTTACCAGATTCTTCCTTTTATTTCGCATTGCCGCTTTTGCTATGTTGAATTAGTTTCTTTGTTCCATTAACTTTCAGAAGCTTTGTGCAATGTCCAGAAGTGTTAAGAATGATTGTGTCACCTCTGAATATATGAATTTTTGATTATGCACTAACCCTCTAATAAGTTTGCTTTAAGTTTGGTGTGGAGTGATGACCCACAAGTATAGGGGGTCTATCGTAGTACTTTCGATAAATAAGAGTGTCGAACCCAACGAGGAGCAGAAGGTGTTGACAAGCAGTTTCGATGAAGGATTCACTGTAAATGCTCACAGACAAGTTTTCAGGGGGTTTTGATATAGCAGATAAATAAAGTACAAGTAAATAAAATGTGAGAGAAATAATTGCAGCGAGTGGCCCAATCCTTTTTAGCACAAAGGACAAGCCGGTTTGTTTACTTATAATGACCAAACGTTCTTGAGGACACACGGGGATTTTAGTCTAGTGCTTTCGCTTCATGCGGCTGATTAATCTTCATTGTTTTGATAAGTGTTGTGTGGGTGAACCTATGCTAATGCACCGCCCTTCCTAGGACTAATACATACTTGTGATTATACCCCTTGCAAGCATCCGCAAATACAAGAAAGCAATTAAGATAAATCTAACCACAGCCTTAAACTCGAGATCATGCTATCCCTCCTGCACCGATATACTAACGGGGGTTAGGTTTCTGTCGCTCCGGCAACCCCACAATTAGCAAACGAATACAAGATGTACTCCCCTAGGCCCATAAAGGTGAAGTATCATGTAGTCGACGTTCACATGACACCAATAGAAGAGTAACACCACAACTTAAATATCATAACATTGAATATTACTCAACCACAATTCACTACTAACATTTAGACCTCACCCATGTCCTCAAGAACTAAACGAACTACTCACGAGACATCATATGGAACATGATCAGAGGTGATATGATGATGAATAACAATCTGAACATAAACCTTGGTTCAATGGTTTCACTCAATAGCATCAATAACAAGTAGAAATCAATACGGGAGAGTTTCCCCTATCAAACAATCAAGATCCAACCCTAATTGTTACAGCGGTGATGAGGTGCAGCGGTGGAGATGGCGGTGATGATGATGAAGATGATGGTGATGATGATGGAGATGATGTCCAGCTCGATGACGATGGCGATGGCGTCGATTTCCCCCTCCGGGAGGGAATTTCCCGCGGATTCCTGTCCGCCGAGCTCTTTCTCTCGTGTCTCTCCGCCCGTAGGCGGCTCGTCTATTCTCCGTAACTCCCGTGCCTTAGGTTTTCGGGTGAAGAAATACGCGAAGGAGAGGAGGCCGGAGGGGCTGTGGGCCCCTCCGCACACGGCGCGGCCGAGGGAGGGCCGCGCGGCCTATGGGGGCCATGGCGGCCCCTCTCGGCCCCTCCTTTTGGCTCCCTTCGTCTTCTGGAAAAATAGGATTTTTTGTATAATTGCCGTCAATTGTTGATCTTCCGAAATATGGTGTCCTGACGGTGCTTTTTCTAGCAGAATCCTGACTCGGGTGAATTCTCCAATGATCATGAAACATGCAAAATAGATGAAATAACATAAGTATCATCTCTAAATATGAAATATATCAATGAATAACAACAAATTATGATATAAAATAGTGATGCAAAATGGACGTATCAACTCCCCCCAAGCTTAGACTTCGCTTGTCCCCAAGCGAAACTGAGCTCAATGAACAAGACCACATGTTTATGGAGTGAAGAGTCGATAAATAAAATACGGACAAGAAGCATCATATTGATTCACACAAGATATTCTAGTAAACATTCTCTTCATATAACTCAACTTGAAATAAGTAAAGAGAAATCACAAATAGAGGTGCATAGGAAATCATAAACGGTTATGGCAAACTTTGTTCTTGGTCAGAGAACTACTAACGGATTGTACTTATCTTCTAAGCAAAGCTTTCATATTAGAATTTATATAGCAGGGCTTTCATCTTCAATCATAACAATCTCCTCATAATCATTGATAACTTTCAAAGTCATATTCATTCAGATAAAATTTGTACTAAACAAGAAAGCATAAAAGACATGATTAACTAGATCATAGCATAAATGGTTGGTTCACAACAACTCAATTGCTTGCTTAAGATAGAGGGAAAGGTTTACTGACTCAACATAAAAATAAAAGATAGGCCCTTCGCAGAGGGAAGCAGAGATTAAATCATGTGCTAGAGCTTTTCAAGTTTTGAAATCATATAAAGAGCATAAAAGTAAGATTTTGAGCGGTGTTTGTTGTTGTCAACAAATGGTAGTGGGCACTTGATACGTCCATTTTGCATCACTATTTTATATCATAATTTGCTGTTATTCATTGATATATTTCATATTTAGAGATGATACTTATGTTATTTCACCTATTTTGCATGTTTCATGATTATTGGAGAATTATTCACCGGAGTCAGGATTCTGCTGGAAAAAGCACCGTCAGGACACCATATTTCGAAGATCAACAATTGACGGAAGTTATACGAAAAATCCTATTTTTCCAGAAGACAAAGGAGCCAAAAGGAGGAGCCGAGAGGGGCCACCATGGGCCCCCCATAGGCCGGCGCGGGCCCGGCCTGGCCGCGCCGCCATGTGGGGGCCCACGGCCCCCTCCTCCTCTCCTTCGCGTACTTCTTCACCCGGAAACCTAAGGCACGGGATTACGGAGAATTGAGTCGCCTCTTAAGGGCGGAGAAACACGAGAGAAAAGCTCTCCGGGCAGGAATCCGCCGGGGAAATTCCCTCCCGGGGGAAATCGACGCCATCGCCATCGTCATCGAGCTGGACATCATATCCATCATCATCACCATCATCTTCATCATCATCACCGCCATCTCCACCGCTGCATCTCGTCACCGCCGTAACGATTTGGGTTGGATCTTGATTGTTTGATAGGGAAACTCTCCCGGTGTTGATTTCTACTTGTTATTGATGCTGAGTGAAACCATTGAACCAAGGTTTATGTTCAGATTGTTATTCATCATCATATCACCTCTGATCATGTTCCATATGATGTCTCGTGAGTAGTTCGTTTAGTTCTTGAGGACATGGGTGAAGTCTAAATGTTAGTAGTGAATTATGGTTGAGTAATATTCAATGTTATGATATTTAAGTTGTGGTGTTACTCTTCTAGTGGTGTCATGTGAACGTCGACTACATGATACTTCACCTTTATGGGCCTAGGGAGTACATCTTGTATTCGTTTGCTAATTGTGGGGTTGCAGGTGGCAGAACCTAAACCCCGTTAGTATATCGATGCAGGAGGGATGCAGATCTGAGTTTAAGGCTGTGGTTAGATTTGTCTTAATTACTTTTTTGTATTTGCGGATGCTTGCAAGGGTATAATCACAAGTATGTATTAGTCCTAGGAAGGGCGGTGCATTAGCATAGGTTCACTCACACAACACTTATCAAAACAATGAATTAATCAATATGAAGCGAAATTACTAGACTAAAATCCCGTGTGTCCTCAAACGTTTGGTCATTATAAGTAAACAAACCGGCTTGTCCTTTGTGCTAAAAGGATTGGGCCACTCGCTGCAATTATTTCTCTCGCATTTTATTTACTTGTACTTTATTTATCTGTTATATCAAAACCCTTGAATACTTGTCTGTGAGCATTTACAGTGAATCCTTCATCAAAACTGCTTGTCAACACCTTCTGCTCCTCGTTGGGTTCGACACTCTTATTTATCGAAAGTACTATGATACACCCCCTATACTTGTGGGTCATCAAGACTATTTTCTGGCGCCGTTGCCGGGGAGAAGCGCTATTGGTAAGTGGAATTGGTAAGGAAACTTTTACTGTACGTGCTGATTTTGTTTCTGCTTGCTACTATAAGTCATTATGGAGAGATCCTCCCTTGAATTTCTATTTGGGAAATCTACTACTACTGCAACGGTAGTGGATGAGGCGCCAGGTGAGGAAGTAATACCATATAAAATACCTATGAAAATTATTGAACGTGTTGTGGATAACCGCTATGAAGGGGATGGAACTGTTCATCCTGGAGATCATTTACTGTTTTTACATGAATTATGCGGGTTATTCAAATGTGCAGGTATTTCAATGGATGAAGTTAGGAAGAAATTATTTGTTATGTCGCTATCTGGTAAAGCGGCGCATTGGTATAAACTGCTGAAAGATGGGCGTTCTCTTGATTGGAAGGATATTGTGCCTCTATTTTACTCTAAATTCTATCCTCCAAGTGAAATTCACAAAGACCGCAACCGAATATATAATTTCTGGCCTCATGATGGAGAGAGTATTGCCCAAGCGTGGGGGAGATTGAAGTCTTTAATGCTCAAATGCCCCATTCATGAGCTTCCTGGTAATATTATCATTGATAATTTCTATGCAAGATTTTCTTTTCAAGATAAAACCTTGCTGGATACTGCTTGTTCTGGATCATTCACGCGATATAAAGAAGAGTTTAAATGGGACCTTCTTGATCGAATCCAAGAAAATACTGAAGGATGGGAGAATGACAAAGGTAGAGTGTCAGGTATAAATTATAATTATGAATGCATTGAAACTTTTATGGATACTGATGAATATCGTAATATAAGTGCTACATATGGTCTTGACTCTCAAGTTGTTGCAAATATTTATAAAGCCTTTGCCTCTCATTTTGAATTGCCTAGGAAGAATTTTGATAAGTATCATGAACCATATAAAGATAAAGTTGATTCGCCTAAAGGCAAATGTATTGAAATTAAAACTGTTGATCATGTTCTTCCTGAAGCTTATATTGAAAAAACTCCTTTCCCTGCTAAAATGAAGGAGTATTCTGTTATAACTAGTGTAGTTAATAAAAGTGCAAAGAAACCCATAGAACCTGAAGAACAAATAAAGGTTGAACCTGCTGTTGCAATAGTTAAAGATCTTGTGACTGAAAATGTGGAAGATGGTCATATTATTTTTTGTGAAGATGCTTCTAATATTGTTTCGCATCCTAATAAGTCTAGGAAAGCCAGTGTTCCTGTGCTCTCTGTTCGAATTGGTGATCATTGCTATTATGGTTTATGCGACATTGGTGCAAGTATTAGTGCCATTCCTTATGAGCTCTACACGGAAATTATGCATGAAATTGGTTCTTGTGAACTTGAAGATATTGATGTGGTTATTCGGCTAGCTAATAGAGAAACTATCTCTCCCATTGGTATTGTTCGAGATGTTGAAGTTCTATGTGGTAAGATTAAATATCCTGCTGACTTTTTGGTACTTGGTTCTGCTGCTAGTAAGTCTTGTCCTATTATTTTTGGTAGACCTTTTCTAAATACATGTGGAGCTATTATAGATTGCAAGAAAGAGAAAATTGTTACTAAATTTGCTGGTGAATCTTATGAGTTTAACTTCTCTAAATTTGCCAAAACTCATTATAAAGCTGATTTGCCTAATGATGATTTTAGAGTTGAACAGTGTGCATCTATTGCTCTTGCTCCTAGTAATCCTTTGCAGCAACATTTGGAGAATAGTGAGAGTGAAGTTTTTAGAGAAGAAAGGGATGAGCTTGATGAAATTTTCCTTCGTCAACCTATTCTTAAACACGACTTACCGGTTGAAGATTTAGGCGTAACACCACCACCAAAAGAAGATCATGTATTTGATTTGAAACCATTACCTGATAATCTTAAGTATGCTTATATTGATGATAAGAAAACATATCCTGTTATTATTAGTGCTAAGCTTTCAGATATTGAGGAAGAAAGGTTATTGGAAATATTGAAGAAACACCGAGGAGCTATTGGCTACACTCTTGATGACTTGAAGGGGATTTCTCCCGCTATTTGCCAACATGCCATTAATATAGAAGATGGTGCAAAACCTGTTGTTGAACATCAGCGTCGTCTAATTCCCAAGATGAAGGATGTGGTAAGAAATGAGGTATTAAAACTTTTGAAGCAGGTATTATATATTCTATTGCTGATAGTAAATGGGTTAGTCCTGTACATTGTGTTCCTAAGAAAGGAGGAATAACTGTTGTTCCTAATGATAATGATGAGCTCATCCCTCAAAGAGTAGTTGTAGAGTATAGAATGTGCATTGATTTTCGAAAAGTTAATAAAGTAACTAAGAAAGATCATTACCCTTTACCTTTTATTGATCAAATGTTAGAAAGGTTGTCTAAAAATACTCATTTCTGTTTTCTTGATGGATATTCTGGGTTTTCACAAATTGCTGTTAGAGCTAAAGATCAAGAGAAAACCACTTTCACTTGTCCCTATGGAACTTATGCTTATAGGCGTATGCCTTTTGGTTTATGTAATGCTCCTGCTACTTTTCAAAGATGCATGTCTGCTATTTTTCATGGCTTTTGTGAAAAGATTGTTGAGGTATTCATGGATGATTTTTTTGTCTATGGGAATTCTTTTGATAATTGCTTGCGAAACCTTGATAAAGTTTTGCAGAGATGTGAAGAAACTAACCTTGTTCTTAATTGGGAGAAATGTCACTTCATGGTTAATGAAGGAATTGTATTGGGACATAAAATTTCTGAAAGAGGTATTGAAGTTGATAGAGCTAAAGTTGAAGCAATTGAGAAGATGCCCTATCCTAGGGATGTTAAAGGTATTCGTAGTATTCTTGGTCATGCTGGTTTTTATAGGAGGTTTATTAAAGATTTCTCTAAAATTTCAAAGCCTCCTCTACTAATCTTCTTCAAAAAGATGTACCTTTCGTTTTTGATGATGATTGTAAGGAAGCTTTTGAAACTCTAAAGAAAGCCTTAACAACTGCTCCTGTAGTTGAACCTCCTGATTGGAATTTGTCTTTTGAAATTATGTGTGATGCTAGTGATTTTGCTGTAGGTGCTGTCCTTGGACAGCGAGTAGATAAAAAATTGAATGTTATTCATTATGCTAGTAAAACTCTAGACGCTGCTCAAAGAAATTATGCTACAACTGAGAAGAGTGTGGATTTATTGCCACCGGTGGCACTGCCCCCCCTTAGGCTGCCGTCGGATCAATTGGTGGAGATTCGTTATGCGCTGCCAGATGAGCAGACATATGCAATTACCACTAGCTGGGTCGCGTTATAAAATGAATTATAAGCTAATTTTACGCTTGAATTGTCAGTGACTTGCAGACATGCAGCGTGAGAACCGGCTAGCTAAGCCTTTATGTCTGCTTTTGCACATGGAAAAGTTGGCCAAAAAAGATGCATACATACTGCACCGTGCATGCATGCCCGGCTATGCTGTGTCACTGGCTCACTGCGGCCTTGATGCATGCATCTATAGTGTAGGACACGAGCAGCGTGGTGAGTGGTGACGTCCGTGCAACCCCGGAGGTTAACATGCCGCTGATGTTGGTGAAGTAGTTGATGGTGAGCGAGATGAACTGCAGCTCCCGCATGTTGCCGATCTCTGGCGCGACCTGGCCTGTGATCTCGTTGTTGCCGACACATAGCGCCGTCATGGAGGTGCAGAAGTAGATGCTGAGCGGCATGGGGGTGCCGGAGAAGTTGTTGGCGGCGACATCGAAGAGGGTAAGGTTGAAGAGTCCGGAGAAGTCGTATGCGCCGAGGTCCCCAACGAAGCTGTTGGACCGGAGGTCTAGGTACCGGAGGCTGGTCCAGCGTCTCGACCGCGACCTCCCCGTCGATCGCGCGGCCAGGGCGGCGGCCTGGCAGTGCGCGTACGAGGCGGCGGCCTCCTGCAGTGACCTCCTCACCGCCGGCAGCCTCGCCCATGGCTCGCTCCGCATCGCCGGCCGTTCGTCACCGCGCTGCCACTCTGGCTCAGCCAGCCGCGCCGCGCCAGCTGCTAGACCGACCCCCTCGCGGCGGCCGCTACTTATGTTTGTTGGGTTTAACGCTACTAATGTTTGTTGGGTTTAATCTTAATCATGTATCTGCATGTTTCTTTGTGTTATGCATTTGGTTGTGTGAATAAGCAAGAGACCAAATCCCTGTGTTATAGTTCCTGTCAAAGCTAAGTGAAAAGTAGTAGAGGTGCTGAGCGAGTCAGCACTTTCAAAGTTGCCCATGGTCAGGATGTACTCGTAAATCCCTTCCTAAGGGGCGAGCAGTGCGACGCGATGCGCCCAAAAAGCTTGACCGTCGAACCATCGTCGTCGGCGCTGACCGATGCATCTTTGGTCTGATGTTTCTTGAAGTCGTCAAGTAAGGCCATCTCGATCGTGTGTGTGTCAGACATGATTCAATGGATGTAGGTCCTGGTGTGTGTGTCAGGCATGGCATTCACAATACGTACAATCTATTACCATGCCCAGTCAGATGGTTTGCAGAGAGTGTTGTGATTAGAGCCTGTCCTTTAATAGCTACATTGCATGCAGCACCAATCTCCGCGTATGATCAGACGGCAGCCTATGGGGGGCATTGCCACCGGGTGGCAACACCATATTTTACAAGAGTTATTAGCCGTAGTTTTTGCATGTGACAAGTTTAGACCCTATATTGTTGATTCAAAAGTTACAGTTCATACTGATCATGCTGCGATTAGGTACCTTATGGAAAAGAAAGATGCTAAGCCAAGGCTTATTAGATGGGTGCTTCTTTTGCAAGAATTTGATTTACATATTGTAGATAGGAAAGGTGTTGATAATCCTGTTGCTGATAATTTGTCTAGATTGGAAAATATTACTTATGATCCTTGTTCCTGTTAATGATAGTTTTCCAAATGAACAATTGGCTGTAATAAAGGTGAGCTCGCGAGATAGTCCTTGGTATGCTGATTATGCTAACTGCACTCTAACCCCCTTGCCAAACAGACCTTCCAAGAGCGGCTCCCATGAAGGACGTTATCTCTACCAGCAAGATAGATCATCCCCTTTCTCTTTTGTTTACACATGTATTTTAGTTTTATTATGGATGACACTCCCCCAACCTTTGCTTTCACAAGCCATGGTTAACCGAATCCTCGGGTGCCTTCCAACATTCACATACCATGGAGGAGTGTCTATTGCAAAATTAAGTTGCTTACTGATCAGGGCAAAACATGTGAAGAGAATTATTAATGAAAGTTATTAGTTGGGGCTGGGAACCCCGTTGCTCTTTTTGCAAAATTATTGGACAAGCGGATGTGCCACTAGTCCATTGGTGAAAGTCCGCCCAACAAGATTGAAAGATAAAACACCACATACTTCCTCATGAGCTATAAAACATTGACACAAATAAGGAATAATATAGTTTGAATTATTTAAAGGTAGCACATGAAGTATTTACTTGGAGTGGCGCAAAATACCACATAGTAGGTAGTTATGGTGGACACAAATGGCATGGGTTTGGTCTAAGGTTATGGATGCATGAGAAGTATTCCCTCTCAATACAGGTCTTTGGCTAGCAAGGTTGGGTAGCAAGCATAAAGGTTGAGGGAAACAAACAAATATACATGTGATAGAAACAATCATGCAGCTTTCTCATAAGCACAAGCAATTTTAACTTCAGAATAAAGCAATATGTCTACATGTATTTCCCTTTTCTATTTAAACATCAAGATGTTGTTGCTATTGACCAATGCTAAGTTTGCCAAAACCAAATAGATTTACTTGATGCTCCCAAAGTGATATCAATACTAATGTCAAGAGTGATCATATAATAGAAATTGCAAACTAAAATAAGGTGTGCAAAAAGTAAATGATAAGACTTCTCGTTGATATTCCATAACGATAACTCACACCAACGGATACATAGATAACTAACTAAGAGAGAGATACTTCCACACTGCAAACTATTCTATATGATAACTTCCCTACTCATGATATGACACTACTTGATAGTAAAAGATAAAGATAGTGATGATGTGATACCGCAGCACTGATACGTCTCCAACGTATCGATAATTTCTTATGTTCCATGCCACTTTATTGATGATACCTACATGTTTTATGCACATTATATGTCATATTTATGCATTTTCGGAACTAACCTATTAACAAGATGCGAAGAGCCGATTGCTGTTTTCGCTGTTTTTGGTTTCAAAATCCTAGTAAAGAAATATTCTCGGAATTGGACGAAACTTTCGCCCAGGGTCCTATTTTGCACGAAGCTTCCGGAAGACCGAAGAGATAACGAGTGGGGCCACGAGGCGGCCGGAGGGTGGCCGGCGCGGCCCAAGCCCTGGCCGCCGACCTACCCCCTGGGCCCTCGTGTGGCCCCCGCGTTGACCCTCCGCCTACTTAAAGCCTCGTCGCGAAACCCCGGTCTGAGAGCCACGGTGCGAAACCTTCCGAGCCGCCGCCATCGAAGCCAAGATGCGGGGACGGAGTCTGTTCCGGCACCCTGCCGGACGAAGTGCCCCCGGAAGGCTTCTCCATCAACACCGCTGCCATCTCCACCGCCATCTTCATCACCGCTGCTGCTCCCATGAGGAGGGAGTAGTTCTCCATCGAGGCTCGGGGCTGTACCGGTAGCTATGTGGTTAATCTCTCTACTATGTACTTCAATACAATGATCTCATGAGCTGCTTTACATGATTGAGATTCATATGAGTTTTGTATCACTATTCATCTATGTGCTACTCTAGCAAAGTTATTAAAGTAGTTCTATTCCTCCTGCACGTGTGTAAAGGTGACAGTGTGTGCACCGTGTTAGTACTTGGTTTATGCTATGATCATGATCTCTTGTAGATTGCGAAGTTAACTATTGCTATGATAATATTGATGTGATCTATTCCTCCTACATATGCATGAAGGTGACAGTGTGCATGCTATGCTAGTACTTGGTTTAGTCTTTTGATCTATCTTACACTAAAGGTTACTAGAATATGAGCATTATTGTGGAGCTTGTTAACTCCGGCATTGAGGGTTCGTGTAATCCTACGCAATGTGTTCATCATCCAACAAAAGTGTAGAGTATGCATTTATCTATTCTTTATGTGATCAATGTTGAGAGTGTCCACTAGTGAAAGTCTATTCCCTAGGCCTTGTTCCTAAATACTGCTATCAGCGCATTCTTGTTTCTTTGTGTTACTCTTTTTTGCGTTACTACGCATGTTTACTTCCTACAATATTACTACCATCAACTGCGGCAACTAAGCACTTTTCCTCCCTCGCCAACTACGCGCCAAGCACTTTTCTGCGCCATACTGCTCATATTCATTCATGCCACTTGTATTTCACTATCTCTTCGCCGAACTAGTGCACCTATTAGGTGTGTTGGGTACACAAGAGACTTCTTGCTTTGTGGTTGCAGGGTTGCATGAGAGGGATATCTTTGACCTCTTCCTCCCTGAGTTCGATAAACCTTGGGTAATCCACTTAAGGGAAACTTGCTGCTGTTCTACAAACCTCTGCTCTTGGAGGCCCAACACTGTCTACAAGAATAGAAGCACCGTAGACATCAAGCACTTTTATGGCGCCGTTGCCGGGAGGAAAGGTAAAGGCACTCATACTCCGGTTCCAGGTAACATACTTTGG
The DNA here is from genome assembly GCA_030979885.1 of Lolium multiflorum. Classification (NCBI taxonomy): domain Eukaryota; kingdom Viridiplantae; phylum Streptophyta; class Magnoliopsida; order Poales; family Poaceae; genus Lolium; species Lolium multiflorum. The sequence goes on from CM061748.1 coordinate 245,905,075, forward strand.
CGCCATTGTGTGTGTGCTCGAAGCTATTTCCTTTAGACTCTGCAATTGCGACATTTGGTTTCTTGTTTACACTAGTTAGGCATAATGGACAACAATGAGCTTCTTATTCTATTTCCTGATTTAAGACATGGATGGTTTGATGCGAAAATTAAAAAACCCATGGAACATATTAATATGAATGCTTTGAACACTATTGTTGCTAATGCTATGGAAAATTCTAAGCTTGGGGAAGCTGGCTTTGATGAGCATGATATTTTTAGTCCCCCAAGCATTGAGGAGAAAATTTACTTTGATGATACTTTGCCTCCCATTTATGATGATTATAATGATAGTAGTCTTTTGTTACCACCTGTTATGGAGGATAAATTTGATTATGATTACAATATACCTCCTATATTTGATAGCTACTTTATTGAATTTGCTCCCACTACAATTAATAAGAATGACTATGCTTATGTTGGGGGTAGTAATTTGTGCATGAGACTCATGGTAAGAATGCTTTAAGTGATAGTTATATTGTTGAGTTTGCTCATGATGCTACTGAAAGTTATTATGAGAGAGGAAAATATGGTTGTAGAAATTTTCATGTTACTAAAACACCTCTCTATGTGCTGAAATTTTTGAAGCTACACTTGTTTTATCTTCCTATGTTTGTTACTTTGCTCTTCATGAACTTGTTTATTTACAAGATTCCTATGCATAGGAAGCATGTTAGACTTAAATGTGTTTTGAATTTGCCTCTTGATGCTCTCTTTTGCTTCAACTTCTATTTCTTGCGAGTGCATCATTAAAACTGCTGAGCCCATCTTAATGGCTATAAAGAAAGAACTTCTTGGGAGATAACCCATGTGTTTATTTTACTACAGCAATTTTTGTTTTGTTGAGTCTTGGAAGTTGTTTACTACTGTAGCAACCTCTCCTTATCATGTTTTTGTGCCAAGTAAAGTTTCTATGTCAAAGTTGATGTTATATTTGGGATCGCTGCGCAGAAACAGCATTGCTGTCTGTCACGAATCTGGGCACAGTTCTCTATAGAAAATTCGAAAAAATCTGCCAATTTACGAGCGTGATCCTCAGATATGTACGCAACTTTCATTAGTTTTGAGTTTTTCCATTTGAGCAAGTCTGGTGCCATTTTAAAATTCGTCTTTACGAACTGTTCTGTTTTGACAGATTCTGCCTTTTATTTCGCATTGCCGCTTTTGTTAAGTTGAATGAGTTTCTTTGTTCCATTAACTTTCAGAAGTTTTTGCAATGTCCAGAAGTGTTAAGAATGATTGTGTCACCTCTGAACATGTGAATTTTTGATTATGCACTAACCCTCTAATGAGTTTGCTTGAAGTTTGTGTGAAGGAAGTTTTCAAGGGTCAATAGAAGAGGGTGATATAATGTGATCGAGAAGAGTGAAAGGTCTAAGCTTGGGGATGCCCCGTGGTTCATCCCTGCATATTTTAAGAAGACTCAAGCATCTAAGCTTGGGGATGCCCAAGGCATCCCCTTCTTCATCGACAACTTATCAGGTTTCTTCTAGTGAAACTATATTTTTATTCACATCTTATGTACTTTACTTGGAGCGTCTGTGTGCTTTTATTTTTGTTTTTGTTTTGTTATCTTAGTTCTCTGAATAAGTTCATCCTTGTGTGGGAGAGAGACACGCTCCGCTGGTTCGTATGAACACATGTGTTCTTAGCTCATAATATTCATGGCGAAGTTTCCTCTTCGTTATATTGTTATATGGTTGGAATTGGAAAAATGCTACATGTAGTAATTGGTAAAATGTCTTGGATAATGTGATACTTGGCAATTGTTGTGCTCATGTTTAAGCTCTTGCATCATATGCTTTGCACCCATTAATGAAGAAATACATAGAGCTTGCTAAAATTTGGTTTGCATAATTGGTCTCTCTAAGGTCTAGATAATTTCTAGTATTGAGTTTGAACAACAAGGAAGACAGTGTAGAGTCTTATAATGTTTACAATATGTCTTTTATGTGAGTTTTGCTGCACCGGTTCATCCTTGTGTTTGTTTCAAATAAACCTTGCTAGCCTAAAACTTGTATCGAGAGGGAATACTTCTCATGCATCCAAAATCCTTGAGCCAAGCACTATGCCATTTGTGTCCACCATACCTACCTACTACATGGTATTTCTCCGCCATTCCAAAGTAAATTGCTTGAGTGCTACCTTTAAACAATTCAAAAGTTATTACCTCTTATTTGTGTCAATGTTTTATAGCTCATGAGGAAGTATGTGGTGTTTATCTTTCAATCTTGTTGGGCAACTTTCACCAATGGACTAGTGGCTTCATCCGCTTATCCAATAATTTTGCAAAAAGAGCTGGCAATGGGATTCCCAGTCCCAAATTAATTAACAAAAATAGACACTCCTCCATGGTATGTGATTGTTGGACGGCACCCGAAGGATTCGGTTAGCCATGGCTTGAGAAAGCAAAGGTGGGGAGGAGTGTCATCATAATAAAACTAAAATTAAAAGGCACTCCTTCGTGGTATGAGATTGTTGGCAGGCACCCGAGGATTTGGTTAGCCATGGTTTGTGAAAGAAAGGTTGGAAGGAGTGCCACCCAAAAACAAAATAAAATGGGAGCCGCTCTTTGAAGGTTTGTCTGGCAAGGGGGTTAGAGTGCCCACTACCATTCGTTGACAACAACAAACACCTCTCAAAACTTTACTTTTATGCTCTCTATATGTTTTCAAAATCAAAGCTCTAGCACAAATATAGCAATCGATGCTTTCCTCTTTGAAGGACCTTTCTTTTACTTTTATGTTGAGTCAGGTCACCTATTTCTCTCCACCTCAAGAAGCAAACACTTGTGTGAACTGTGCATTGATTCCTACATACTTGCATATTGCACTTATTATATTACTTTGCATTGACAACTATCCATGAGATATACATGTTATAAGTTGAAAGCAACCGCTGAAACTTAATCTTCTTTTGTGTTGCTTCAACACCTTTACTTTGATTTATTGCTTTATGAGTTAACTCTTATGCAAGACTTATTGATGCTTGTCTTGAAGTACTATTCATGAAAAGTCTTTGCTTTATGATTCACTTGTTTACTCATGTCATTACCTTTGTTTTGATCGCTGCATTCATTACATATGTTTACAAACAGTATGATCAAGTTTATGATGGCATGTCACTTAAGAAATTATCTTTGTTATTGTTTTACCTGCTCGGGACGAGCAGAACTAAGCTTGGGGATGCTGATACGTCTCCAACGTATCGATAATTTCTTATGCTCCATGCTACTTTATTGATGATACCTACATGTTTTATGCACATTATATGTCATATTTATGCATTTTCGGAACTAACCTATTAACAAGATGCGAAGAGCCAGTTCTTGTTTCTGCTGTTTTTGGTTTCAGAAATCCTAGTAAAGAAATATTCTCGGAATTGGACGAAACTTTCGCCAGGGTCCTATTTTTGCACGAAGCTTCCAGAAGACCGAAGAGATAACGAAGTGGGGCCACGAGGCGGCCAGAGGGTGGCGGCGCGGCCCAAGCCCTGCCGCGCCGACCCCACTGGGCCCTCGTGTGGCCCCCGCGTTGACCCTCCGCCTACTTAAAGCCTCCGTCGCGAAACCCCGTCAAGAGCCACGGTACGAAACCTTCCGAGCCGCCGCCATCGCGAAGTCAAGATGCGGGGGACGGAGTCTCTGTTCCGGCACCCGGACGGGGGAAGTGCCCGGAAGGCTTCTCCATCAACACCGCTGCCATCTCCACCGCCATCTTCATCACCGCTGCTGCTCCCATGAGGAGGGAGTAGTTCTCCATCGAGGCTCGGGGCTGTAGGTAGCTATGTGGTTAATCTCTCTACTATGTACTTCAATACAATGATCTCATGAGCTGCTTTACATGATTGAGATTCATATGAGTTTTGTATCACTATTCATCTATGTGCTACTCTAGCAAAGTTATTAAAGTAGTTCTATTCCTCCTGCACGTGTGTAAAGGTGACAGTGTGTGCACCGTGTTAGTACTTGGTTTATGCTATGATCATGATCTCTTGTAGATTGCGAAGTTAACTATTGCTATGATAATATTGATGTGATCTATTCCTCCTACATATGCATGAAGGTGACAGTGTGCATGCTATGCTAGTACTTGGTTTAGTCTTTTGATCTATCTTACACTAAAGGTTACTAGAATATGAGCATTATTGTGGAGCTTGTTAACTCCGGCATTGAGGGTTCGTGTAATCCTACGCAATGTGTTCATCATCCAACAAAAGTGTAGAGTATGCATTTATCTATTCTGTTATGTGATCAATGTTGAGAGTGTCCACTAGTGAAAGTCTATTCCCTAGGCCTTGTTCCTAAATACGCTATCGCTGCTTGTTACTTTTCTTGTCTTACTACTGCTGCGTTACTACGCATGTTTACTTCCTACAATATTACTACCATCAACTGCCCGGCAACTAAGCACTTTTCCTCCCTCGCCAACTACGCGCCAAGCACTTTTCTGGCGCCATACTACTGCTCATATTCATTCATGCCACTTGTATTTCACTATCTCTTCGCCGAACTAGTGCACCTATTAGGTGTGTTGGGGACACAAGAGACTTCTTGCTTTGTGGTTGCAGGGTTGCATGAGAGGGATATCTTTGACCTCTTCCTCCCTGAGTTCGATAAACCTTGGGTAATCCACTTAAGGGAAACTTGCTGCTGTTCTACAAACCTCTGCTCTTGGAGGCCCAACACTGTCTACAAGAATAGAAGCACCCGTAGACATCACTCCCCCAAGCTTGGAACAAACCAAGGGGATGCCAATACCGATGACGAATTACTCCTCCGTTGGTGATGATGGTGGATTCTTCTCGCGCTTCTTAAAGATCTCCTTCAGCTTCAGCTTCTCAGTTTGGCAGTTCTGCACTAAAACTCGAAGAGATTCATTGTTATCCGAATGTGGCGGTGGCGGCCTTGTGATGGGAATCGAGTAATATTCCAGCATTCTGCGAAGTCGCTGGTTCTCCTCCTGAAGTATCTCCACTTCCCTTCTTAGAGCACGATATTGATCACAAAACTCATCGGTAACCGTATTGCTTCCTCCACACAAGGGAAAGTGTTGAGGCTAGAGGTCCCTGCAAGTTATGAGAAAAAGAACGCCCAGTGTTAACCGATCCCACCAAGATTGGCTTACTCTCCATAGCTTCCCGCTCTCTTTTTGCTGATGCTATCTTCTTCTCCCCCTTATTGACCCCTTCATCCATCTCTTCCTCCCAAGGTTCCTTGTCTTTGTTGTTGGAGACCATGGTGCTTCTAGATCAAAAACAGATCTGGCAGAAAACAGCTCGAAACAAAACACGACGAGAAAACGATATACGGACCTCCAGGGGTCCGGGGGATTATATAGCAAATATTTTTACGACAAAAGGAAGGTTCCAGGCCGAAAACGAGTGGAAACGGGACGAGGGCGGTCACCATAGCGGCGCGGCCGGGGTGGGGCCGCACCGGCCTATGGTGACGGGCCCTCGCGCGTCTCCTCCACTCCGTCTCGATCTCTAATTTTTTATATTTTCCAAAAACAGCAGAAATATTGTTCGGAAAGTTAAACGCGGACTTTTTATTACTAAAACTGTTACCTATTCAAAGTCGGACTCTGCAGCACTGTCAATTTGATCTTTGATGAAAGCTTCCGGAGTCATCACTTGAATAACATCAATATCTTCATTATAAGAATCTCCAGAAATATAATGCTTGAGTCTTTGTCCATTCACTACTTGTGTGGCTTTACCTTCCAAAGTGCTAATTTTAATTGCCCCTGAACGATATACCTCTTCAATAACATATGGTCCTTCCCATTTTGAGAGTAATTTTCCTGCAAAAAATCTGAGACGAGACCGATACAATAGGACTTTATCTCCAACATTAAATTCTCTTTTAATAATTCTTCTATCATGCCACTTCTTAACTTTCTCCTTAAAAAGTTTAGCATTTTCATAAGCTTCACTTCTCCATTCATCTAAAGAACTTAATTGTAGCAACCTCTTCTTACCGGCAAGTTTAAAATCTTTATTAAGTTCTCTTACAGCCCAATAAGCTTTGTGCTCTAGTTATAGAGGTAAATGACAAGCTTTTCCATAAACCATTTTATAAGGAGACATTCCCATAGGATTTTTATAAGCAGTTCTATAAGCCCACAATGCTTCTTTAACTTACTAGCCCAATTCTTTCTAGATTTATTAAAAGTCTTTCCCAAGATAGCTTTAATTTCTCTATTTGATAATTCTACTTGCCCACTAGTTTGAGGATGATAAGCTGAAGCAATTCTATGATTAATACCATATTTGGCAAGAGTTTTTCTAAAACCACCATGAATAAAATGAGAACCCCCATCAGTCATAATATATCTAGGTACTCCAAATCTAGGAAATATAACATCTACAAGCATTTTTATAGAGGTCTCACCATCAGCACTTTTTGTAGGTATAGCTTCTACCCATTTAGTAACATAATCAACAGCGACAAGTATATGAGTGTTACCTTCTGAAGAAGGGAAAGGACCCATGAAGTCAAATCCCCAACAATCAAATGGTTCAATAACAAGAGTATAATTCATAGGCATTTCATTGCGTCTAGAGATATTACCAACTCTTTGACATTCATCACAAGATAAGATAAACTTCCTTGCATCTTTAAAAAGCGTTGGCCAATAAAAACCTGATTGTAGAACCTTTTGTGCGGTTCTATCTCCGGCGTGATGTCCTCCATAAACACTACCATGACACTTACTCAATATCTCTTATTGTTCATATTCGGGGACACATCTTCGCATAATACCATCCACTCCTTCTTTATATAAGTGTGGGTCATCCCAAAAATAATGCCTCAAATCATAAAAGAATTTCCTCCTTTGCTGAGCTGAAAAGGTTGGAGGCAAATACTTTGAAACAATAAAGTTAGCATAATCAGCATACCAAATACTCTCTCGCGAGCTCACCTTTATTGCAGCCAATTGTTCATTTGGAAAACTATCATTAACAGGAACAGGATCATGATACGTCTCCAACGTATCTATAATTTCTGATGTTCCATGCTTGTTTTATGACAATACCTACATGTTTTGTTCACACTTTACATCGTTTTGATGCGTTTTCCGGAACTAACCTATTGACGAGATGCTGAAGTGCCAGTTCTGTTTTCTGCTGTTTTGGTTTCAGAAATCCTAGTAAGGAAATATTCTTGGAATCGGACGAAATCAACGCCCGGTACCCTATTTTCACCGGAAGCTTCCAGGAGAGTCGGCAGAGGGGGCCACGGGCCCACCACACATGGTGGCGGCGCGGCCCGGGGGGGGGGGGCCTGTTGTCTGGACCCACCAGGGCCCCTCCGAGGCTCCCCTTTCGCCTATATAAGCTCCCTGACCTAAAACCCCGAGAGGAATAAGCCACGGTACGAAAAACCCAGCGCCGCCATCGCGAAGCCAAGATCTGGGGGACAGGAGTCTCTGTTCCGGCACGCCGTCGGGACGGGGAAGTGCCCCCGGAAGGCTCCTCCATCGACACCACCGCCATCTTCATCACCGCTGCTGTCTCCCATGAGGAGGAGTACTTCTCCATCGAGGCTCGGGGCTATACCGGTAGCTATGTGGTTCATCTCTCTTCTATGTACTTCAATACAATAATCTCATGAGCTGCCTTACATGATTGAGATTCATATGATGATGCTTGTAATCTAGATGTCATTATGCTAGTCAAGTGGATTTTACTTATGTGATCTCCGGAGACTCCTTGTCCCACGTGTGTAAAGGTGACAGTGTGTGCACCGTGTGGGTCTCTTAGGCTATATTTCACAGAATACTTATTCACTGTTATGAATAGCATATTGAAGTGCTTATTTATATCCCTTTATGATTGCAATGTGCTTTGTATCGCTACTAGTCTATGTGCTACTCATGTGATGTTATTAAAGTAGTCTATTCCTCCTGCATGGTGTAATGGTGATAGTGTGTGCATCGTGTAGTTCTTGTCGTAGATTATGATCATAATCTCTTGTAGGTTATGGAGTTGATTATCGCTATGATAGTATTGATGTGATTTATTCCCCCTTTCATAGTGTAATGGTGACAGTGTGTATGCTATGTTAGTACTCGGTCTATTTTGCAAAGATCTATTATGCTCTAAGGTTACTTGAACATGAATATCGAATGTTGTGGAGCTTGTTAACTCCGGCATTGAGGGTTCTTGTAATCCTACGCAACGAATGGTGTTCATTATCAAACAAGAGTATATGTAGCACAAATGAGAGAAGTTATTATTTATTATGCGATCAATGTTGAGAGTGTCCACTAGTGAAAGTATGATCCCTAGGCCTTGTTTCCAAACATCGAATCTCCGTTTATTTACTGTTTTGTTGCATGTTTACTCGCTGCCATATTTTATTCAGATTACTATTACCAATCATATACATCCATACTACTTGTATTTCACTATCTCTTCGCCGAACTAGTGCACCTATACATCTTACAAGTGTATTAGGTGTGTTGGGGACACAAGAGACTTCTTGTATCGTGATTGCGGGGTTGAGAGGGATATCTTTGACCTCTTCCTCCCTGAGTTCGATAAACCTTGGGTGATCCACTTAAGGAAAAACTTGCTGTTCTACAAACCTCTGCTCTTGGAGGCCCAACATTGTCTACAAGAAAAGAAGCGTGAGTAGACATCAAGCTATTTTGGCGCCGTTGCCGAGGAGGAAAGGTAAAAGGTACTCACACTCCGGATCTCGGCTACTAAGCTATTTTCCGCCGTTGTAAGTACTCGAAGCTATTTCCTTTAGATCCTGCAATTGCATCTTTTGGTTTCTTGTTTACACTAGTTTGGCATAATGGAAAGTAACAATGAGCTTCTTATTCTATTTCCTGAGTTAAGACATGGATTGTTTGCTGCGAAAATTAAAAAACCTATGGAATCTTATTTGCATGCTAGTATCAATGATATTAGTATGAACGCTTTGAACACCATTGTTGTTAATGATATGGAAAATTCTAAGCTTGGGGAAGCTGGTTTTTATGAGCATGATATTTTTAGTCCCCCAAGCATTGAGGAGAAAATTTTCTTTGATGATACTTTGCCTCCTATTTATGATGATTATAATGATAGTGGTCTTTTGGTGCCGCCTACTATGGAGAGTAAATTTTATTATGATTATACTATGCCTCCTACACTTGATGAGAATAATAATGATAACTACTTTGTTGAATTTGCTCCCACTACAACTAATAAAATTGATTATGCTTATGTGGAGAGTAATAATTTCATGCATGTGGCTAATGACAAGAATGTTTCATGTGATAGTTACATTGTTGAGTTCGTTCATGATGCTACTGAAAGTTATTATGAGAGAGGGAAACATGGTTATATGCATCTTAATAATATTAAGTTTCCCCTCTTTATGTTGAGAATCTTGAAATTGCTCTTGTGTTGCCTTCCTACGCTTGCCACTTTGTTCTTCATGAATCTATTTGTGTACAAGATTCCTTTTCATAGGAAGTGGGTTAGGCTTAAATGTGTTTTTAATTTGCTTCTTGATGCTCTCTTTTGCTTCAACTCTTCTTTCTTGCGAGAGTATCTTTGAAATTACTGAGCCCATCTTAATGGCTATAAAGAAAAAACTTCTTGGGAGATAACCCATGTGTTTATTTTACTACAGCAATTTTTGTTTTGTTGAGTCTTGGAAGTTGTTTACTACTGTAGCAACCTCTCCTTATCATGTTTTTGTGCCAAGTAAAGTCTCTATGGTAAAGTTGATGCTAGATTTGGATTACGCAGAAACAGATTTGCTGTCTGTCACACGAATTCGCGCAGAAGCCTCTGTAGGTAACTCATAAAAATCTGCAAATTTACGTGTGTGATCCTCAGATATGTACGCAACTTTCATTATTTTTGAGTTTTTCCGTTTGAGCAAGTTAAGTGCCCCTGCCAAATTCGTCTTTACGGACTGTTCTGTTTTGACAGATTCTGCCTTTTATTTCGCATTGCCGCTTTTGCTATGTTGAATGAGTTTCTTTGTTCCATTAACTTTCAGAAGCTTTGTGCAATGTCCAGAAGTGTTAAGAATGATTGTGTCACCTCTGAATATGTGAATTTGAAATTATGCACTAACCCTCTAATGAGTTTGCTTGAAGTTTGGTGTGGAGGAAGTTTCCAGGGTCAAGAGAAGAGGATGATATACTATGATCAAGAAGAGTGAAAGGTCTAAGCTTGGGGATGCCCCGGTGGTTCATCCCTGCATATTTTAAGAAGACTCAAGCATCTAAGCTTGGGGATGCCCAAGGCATCCCCTTCTTCATCGACAACTTATCGGTCACTTCTAGTGAAACTATATTTTTATTCCGTCACATCTTATGTACTTTACTTGGAGCGTCTGTGTGCTTTTATTTTTCGTTTTGTTATTTTCATTCTCTGAATAAGTTCATCCTTGTGGGAGAGAGACACGCTCCGCTTTTTCATATGAACACTAGTGTTCTTCATTTTTGCTTTTAATGTTCAAGGGCGAAAGTTGATCGCTTCACTTGTTGCTATTTGGTTGGAATCAGAAAATGCTTAATATGGTTTTGAATAATTTGATACTTGGCAATTGTTTTGAGCTCTCATATATCATGTTTAAGCTCTTGCATCATGTAGTTAAATCTAGTAGTGGAGAACTACTGTAGAGCTTGTTGAAATTTGGTTTGCATGATTGGTCTCTCTAAGGTCTAGATATTTTATGGTAAGAGTGTTTGAGCAACAAGGAAGACAGTGTAGAGTCTTATAATGCTTGCAATATGTTCTTATGTAAGTTTTGCTGTACCGGTTTATACTTGTGTTTGCTTCAAACAACCTTGCTAGCCAAAGCCTTGTACTGAGAGGAAATGCTTCTCGTGCATCCAAACACCTTGAGCCAAAACCCATGCCATTTGTGTCCACCATATCTACCTACTATGTGGTATTTTTCTGCCATTCCAAGTAAATACTTCATGTGCTACCTTTAAACAATTCAAAAGCTATTATCTCTTATTTGTGTCAATGTTTTATAGCTCATGAGGAAGTATGTGGTGTTTTATCTTTCAATCTTGTCATTTACTTTTGACAGACTTTCACAATGGACTAGTGGTTCATCCGCTTATCCAATAATTTTGCAAAAAGAGGGGGGTTCCCAGCCCCAATTAATTAACTTGCATTAATAATTCTCTTCACATGTTTTGTTCTGATCTATCAGTAAGCAACTTAAATTTGCAAATAGACACTCCTCCATGGTATGTGAATGTTGGAAGGCACCCGAGGATTCGGTTAGCCATGGCTTGTGAAAGCAAAGGTTGGGAGGAGTGTCATCTAATAAATAAAACTAAAGTACATGTGTAAAAAAAGAGAAGAGGGATGATCTACCTTGCTGGTAGAAATAACGTCCTTCATGGGAGCCGCTCTTGAAAGTCTGGTTGATAAGGTAGTTAGAGTACCCACTACCATTCGTTGACAACAACAAACACCTCTCAAAATTTTACTTTTATGCTCTCTATATGGTTTCAAAACTTGAAAAGCTCTAGCACATGATTTAATCCCTGCTTCCCTCTGCGAAGGGCCTATCTTTTACTTTATTGTTGAGTCAGTTTACCCATTTCCTTCCATCTTAGAAGCAAACACTTGTGTCAACTGTGCATTGATTCTTACATACTTGCTTATTTGCATTCATCATATTACTCTATGTTGACAATTATCCATGAGATATGCATGTTGAAAGTTGAAAGCAACTGCTGAAACTTATATCTTCCTTTGTGTTGCTTCGATGCCTTTACTTTGAATTTATTGCTTTATGAGTTAACTCTTATGCAAGACTTTTTGATGCTTGTCTTGAAAGTACTATTCATGAAAAGTTTTGCTATATGTTATCTACTTGTTAGCAAACTATAGATCATTGCTTTGAATCACTCCATTCATGTCATATGCTTTACAATAATGTTGATCAAGATTATGATGGTAGCATGTCACTTCAGAAATTATTTGTTGTTATCGTTTACCTACTCGAGGGCGAGTAGGAACTAAGCTTGGGGATGCTGATACGTCTCCAACGTATCTATAATTTCTGATGTTCCATGCTTGTTTTATGACAATACCTACATGTTTTGTTCACACTTTATATCGTTTTGATGCGTTTTGGAACTAACCTATTGACGAGATGCCGAAGTGCCAGTTCTGTTTTCTGCTGTTTTTGGTTTCAGAAATCCTAGTAAGGAAATATTCTCGGAATCGGACGAAATCAACGCCCAGTACCCTATTTTCAACGGAAATTTTCAGAACACCCGAGAGTCGGCGGGGGCCACGGGCCCCCACATGGTGGCGGCGCGGCCCGGGGGCGCCGGCCTGTTGTCGGCCCCACCAGGGCCCCTCCGAGGCTCCCTTTCGCCTATATAAGCTCCACGACCTAAAACCCCGAGAGGAATAAGCCACGGTACGCGAAACCTTCCAGCCGCCGCCATCGCGAAGTCAAGATCGGGGGACAGGAGTCTCTGTTCGCACGCCGCGGGACGGGGAAGTGCCCCGGAAGGCTCCTCCATCGACACCACCGCCATCTTCATCACCGCTGCTGTCTCCCATGAGGAGGGAGTAGTTCTCCATCGAGGCTCGGGGCTGTACCGGTAGCTATGTGGTTCATCTCTCTTCTATGTACTTCAATACAATAATCTCATGAGTTGTCTTACATGATTGAGATTCATATGATGATGCTTGTAATCTAGATGTCATTATGCTAGTCAAGTGGATTTTACTTATGTGATCTCCGGAGACTCCTTGTCCCACGTGTGTAAAGGTGACAGTGTGTGCATCGTGTGGGTCTCTTAGGCTATATTTCACAGAATACTTATTCACTTTCATGAATAGCATATTGAAGTGCTTATTTATATCCCTTTATGATCGCAATGTGCTTTGTATCGCTACTAGTCTATGTGCTACTCATGTGATGTTATTAAAGTAGTCTATTCCTCCTGCATGGTGTAATGGTGACAGTGTGTGCATCGTGTAGTTCTTGTCGTAGATTATGATCATAATCTCTTGTAGGTTATGGAGTTGATTATCGCTATGATAGTATTGATGTGATTTATTCCCCCTTTCATAGTGTAATGGTGACAGTGTGTATGCTATGTTAGTACTCGGTCTATTTTGCAAAGATCTATTATGCTCTAAGGTTACTTAAACATGAATATCGAATGTTGTGGAGCTTGTTAACTCCGGCATTGAGGGTTCGTGTAATCCTACGCAACGAATGGTGTTCATTATCAAACAAGAGTATATGTAGCACAAATGAGAGAAGTTATTATTTATTATGCGATCAATGTTGAGAGTGTCCACTAGTGAAAGTATGATCCCTAGGCCTTGTTTCCAAACATCGAATCTCCGTTTATTTACTGTTTTGTTGCATGTTTACTCGCTTCCATATTTTATTCAGATTACTATTACCACTCATATACATCCATACTACTTGTATTTCACTATCTCTTCGCCGAACTAGTGCACCTATACATCGACAAGTGTATTAGGTGTGTTGGGGACACAAGAGACTTCTTGTATCGTGATTGCAGGGTTGCTTGAGAGGGATATCTTTGACCTCTTCCTCCCCGAGTTCGATAAACCTTGGGTGATCCACTTAAGGGAAAACTTGCTGCTGTTCTACAAACCTCTGCTCTTGGAGGCCCAACACTGTCTACAGGAAAAGAAGCGTGAGTAGACATCAGATCATAAGCAATATTTTCCAATCTAGACAAATTATCAGCAACAGGATTATCATCACCTTTCATATCTACAATATGTAAATCAAATTCTTGCAAAAGAAGCACCCATCTAATAAGCCTTGGCTTAGCATCTTTCTTTTCCATAAGGTACCTAATCGCAGCATGATCAGTATGAACTGTAACTTTTGAATCAACAATATAGGGTCTAAACTTGTCACATGCAAAAACTACGGCTAATAACTCTTTCTCAGTTGTAGCATAATTTCTTTGAGCAGCATCTAGAGTTTTACTAGCATAATGAATAACATTCAATTTTTATCTACTCGCTGTCCAAGGACAGCACCTATAGCAAAATCACTAGCATCACACATAATTTCAAAAGGTAAATTCCAATAAGGAGGTTCAACTACAGGAGCAGTTGTTAAGGCTTTCTTTAGAGTTTCAAAAGCTTCCTTACAATCATCATCAAAAATGAAAGGTACATCTTTTTGAAGAAGATTAGTAAGAGGCTTTGAAATTTTAGAGAAATCTTTAATAAATCTCCTATAAAAACCAGCATGACCAAGAATACTACGAATACCTTTAACATCCCTTGGATAGGGCATCTTCTCAATTGCTTCAACTTTAGCTCTATCAACTTCAATACCTCTCTCAGAAATTTTATGTCCCAATACAATACCTTCATTAACCATAAAGTGGCATTTCTCCCAATTTAGAACAAGGTTAGTTTCTTCACATCTCTGCAAAACTTTATCAAGGTTTCGCAAGCAATTATCAAAAGAATTCCCATAGACAGAAAAATCATCCATGAATACCTCAACAATCTTTTCACAAAAGCCATGAAAAATAGCAGACATGCATCTTTGAAAAGTAGCAGGAGCATTACATAAACCAAAAGGCATACGCCTATAAGCATAAGTTCCATATATAGGGACAAGTGAAAGTGGTTTTCTCTTGATCTTTAGCTCTAACAGCAATTTGTGAAAACCCAGAATATCCATCAAGAAAACAGAAATGAGTATTTTTAGACAACCTTTCTAACATTTGATCAATAAAAGGTAAAGGGTAATGATCTTTCTTAGTAACTTTATTAACTTTTCGAAAATCAATGCACATTCTATACCCTACAACTACTCTTTGAGGAATAAGCTCATCATTATCATTGGTCACAACAGTTATACCTCCTTTCTTAGGAACACAATGCATAGGACTAACCCATCTACTATCAGCAATAGGATATATAATACCTGCTGCAAGAAGTTTTAATACCTCATTTCTTACCACATCCTTCATCTTATGAATTAAACAACGTTGATGTTCAACAACAGGTTTTGCACCATCTTCTATATTAATGGCATGTTGGCAAATAGCAGGAGAAATCCCCTTCAAGTCATCAAGAGTGTAGCCAATAGCTCCTCGGTGTTTCTTCAATATTTCCAATAACCTTTCTTCCTCAATATCTGAAAGCTTAGCACTAATAATAACAGGATATGTTTTCTTATCATCAATATAAGCATACTTAAGATTATCAGGTAATGGTTTCAAATCAAATACAGGATCTTCCTTTGGTGGTGGTGTTACACCTAAATCCTCAACCGGTAAGTCATGTTCAAGAATAGGTTGTCGAAGGAGAATTTCATCAAGCTCATCCCTTTCTTCCCTAAAAACTTCACTCTCACTATTCTCCAAATGTTGCTGCAAAGGATTATTAGGAGCAAGAGCAATAGATGCACACTGTTCAACTCTAAAATCATCATTAGGCAAATCAGCTTTATAAGGAGTTTTGGCAAATTTAGAGAAGTTAAACTCATAAGATTCACCAGCAAATTTAGTAACAATTTTCTCTTTCTTGCAATCTATAATGGCTCCACAAGTATTCAGAAAAGGTCTACCAAAGATAATAGGACAAGACTTACTAGCAGCAGAACCAAGTACCAAAAAGTCAGCGGGATATTTAATCTTACCACATAGAACTTCAACATCTCGAATAATACCAATGGGAGAGATAGTTTCTCTATTAGCTAGCCGAATAACCACATCAATATCTTCAAGTTCACAAGAACCAATTTCATGCATAATTTCCGTGTAGAGCTCATAAGGAATGTCACTAATACTTGCACCAATGTCGCATAAACCATAATAGCAATGATCACCAATTCGAACAGAGAGCACAGGAACACTGGCTTTCCTAGACTTATTAGGATGCGAAACAATATTAGAAGCATCTTCACAAAAAATAATATGACCATCTTCCACATTTTCAGTCATAAGATCTTTAACTATTGCAATAGCAGGTTCAACTTTTATTTGTTCTTCAGGTTCTATGGGTTTCTTTGCACTTTTATTAACTGCACTAGTTATAACAGAATACTCCTTCATTTTAGCAGGGAAAGGAGTTTTTTCAATATAACCTTCAGGAAGACATGATCAATAGTTTTAATTTCAATACATTTACCTTTAGGTGAATCAGTTTTATCTTTATATGGTTCAAGATACTTATCAAAATTCTTCCTAGGCAATTCAAAATGAGAAGCAAAGGCTTTATAAATATTTGCAACAACTTGAGAGTCAAGACCATATGTAGCACTTATATTACGATATTCATCAGTATCCATAAAAGTTTCAATGCATTCATAATTATAATTTATACCTGACACTCTACCTTTGTCATTCTCCCATCCTTCAGTATTTTCTTGGATTCGATCAAGAAGGTCCCATTTAAACTCTTCTTTATTGCGTGTGAATGATCCAGAACAAGCAGTATCCAGCAAGGTTTTATCTTGAAAAGGAAGTCTTGCATAGAAATTATCAATGATAATATTACCAGGAAGCTCATGAATGGGGCATTTGAGCATTAAAGACTTCAATCTCCCCCACGCTTGGGCAATACTCTCTCCATCATGAGGCCAGAAATTATATATACGATTGCGGTCTTTGTGAATTTCACTTGGAGGATAGAATTTAGAATAAAATAGAGGCACAATATCCTTCCAATCAAGAGAACGCCCATCCTTCAGCAGTTTATACCAATGCGCCGCTTTACCAGATAGCGACATAACATGTAATTTCTTCCTAACTTCATCCATTAAAATACCTGCACATTTGAATAACCCACATAATTCATGTAAAAACAGTAAATGATCTCCGGGATGAACAGTTCCATCCCCTTCATAGCGGTTATCCACAACTCGTTCAATAATTTTCATAGGTATTTTATATGGTATTACTTCCTCACCTGGCGCCTCATCCACTACCGTTGCAGTAGTAGTAGATTTCCCAAATAGAAATTCAAGGGAGGATCTCTCCATAATGACTTATAGCAGCAAGAAACAAAATCAGCATGTACAGTAAAAGTTTCCTTACCAATAGCGCTTCACTCGGCAACGGCGCGAAAATAGTCTTGATGACCCACAAGTATAGGGGTGTATCGTAGTACTAAGAGTGTCGAACCCAACGAGGAGCAGAAGGTGTTGACAAGCAGTTTCGATGAAGGATTCACTGTAAATGCTCACAGACAAGTTTTCGGTGGGTTTTGATATAGCAGATAAATAAAGTACAAGTAAATAAAATGCGAGAGAAATAATTGCAGCGAGTGGCCCAATCCTTTTTAGCACAAAGGACAAGCCGGTTTGTTTACTTATAATGACCAAACGTTCTTGAGGACACACGGGGATTTTAGTCTAGTGCTTTCGCTTCATGCTGATTAATCTTCATTGTTTTGATAAGTGTTGTGTGGGTGAACCTATGCTAATGCACCGCCCTTCCTAGGACTAATACATACTTGTGATTATACCCCTTGCAAGCATCCGCAAATATAAGAAAGTAATTAAGATAAATCTAACCACACCTTAAACTCGAGATCCTGCTATCCCTCCCCGCGATATACGGGGGTTTAGGTTTACGCTCCGCAACCCCACAATTAGCAAACGAATACAATATGTATTCCCCTAGGCCCATAAAGGTGAAGTATCATGTAGTCGATTCACATGACACCCTAGGGTATTACCCTCGGCAATATGGAGAAGACCAAATATGGAGAAGGCCCAACAAGGCAACCCGGAGAAGTAGTCGACTAGGACTCTTGTAAAACCCTAGGCTCGTTGCATATATAAAGCTAGCCAGGGCACCCGAAATAAGGGGAGGCCAAAATATAGACATAGAGATAGACAACATAGCTCCGCTACGGCGGTACCCTGTAAACACATCTATGATCATATACTGGATTGCTAGAAGCACGTAGGGATCCTCCACCGAGGGGACCCGAAGCTGGGTACGTCGTGTGCCTAATCTCGCTCTCGGAATCTCCATCGTCGCTCTCTCCCGAAACCCTAGTCTACAATACGTAGGCATTAGCGAGGTGATCCCTCGTCAATTGGCGCCGACCGTGGGGACTGCGACGACTGGATTTTGTTATCCGGGCGGGATCCTCCAACTTCATCATCAACGACTCCATCATGTCGAGTTCCGGTTGTGCTCGGCTGTGCACGCGTCACGGAAAAAAAAAGGAAGGAATCAAGGTGGCGACGCGATCAAAGAAAGCAGCTTTGCACAACAAGGCCGAACCAAGTCCCAAAGAAAAAAGATTCACGAAGCATCAGGCGTCAAATCGGGGCCATACGCACCAATTCTGCCTTGATCAGCCACAGCACAAGCCGCAATTGAAAGCATAGCTGACGTGAGTAAAAGTAAACCTTGATCGTACGCTTCCAAGAAGTAAAGGAATCAGGTGATATTATTCCAATCTCTTCTTGTTTTCGTTCTCTAAACTGACTAGAAGGACCCCGCGCGTCTTGCGGCGTTGTTTCTCTTTTTCAGTCATTTACTTTTTAACGTGCGATAAATTTTTAAATGAGCTGCAACGTCACGTCCACCTGCAGCAGACCACCCTTACTCATTCATTGAATGACTTTTTTTCTACGGTCTCGATAGTCACCACAAAGCAAAGAGAGTAACCACAGTGCTACATTCTTCGGAAAACATCACTTAATTACTCCATCGGATGACATTGCAATTCAACAATGATTTTAAATTTCCTGTATAGCTTTTCCAAGACATGGCTCCAATATGTTGAATATTCAAAAAAAAATCTGGATATGGCAACGTTCAAAATTTTGCTGAATATGTTCTTTGTAATCGTATTTTTTTACCCTTGCAAGAAGATATACATGGACGGTAAGAATTAAACTACATTAACCTTAATGAATTTTTTCTACAGTCTGATCAATATGTCATTGTGTATACCATCAGTGTACTGAATTGATGTTTTAGGGCATACATAGCCTACTTGCAGAAAGACAAAAGGCACATTACATTTGTATGTTTGTTACATGCAAAAATATTACAGAAGAATGGATTGAGAAGTATAATGGATCGTTCGTCCTATCTGGAATGTGGGATAGTCACACCTACAACTATGCATGGATGAGAAGAATCACCTTATGTTGATTCTCGGAACTTCAGGTTCTTCTTACATACAACAGAAGATGTGTTACCGTAAATTATTTAAAGTATAGTAAATAGCTTTAGCTCTTGATTGAAAATAAACATACCTGTTTAGCAACCATTACACATCAGGATAGAAATTTGATACCTAAATCAAATTGTTAGTTGAAAGAGTAAACATATTTTTAGTCAGTGGCTGACACAAAGGTCGCCTAAGCATCAACTAAAGTAAGACCCTGTTCAAAAATTAGTAAAAACTAAAATAAGAAAGAGACCAATTACACACGGGAACTCAAGTCTAACTTAAGCATGCCCGACCAAATTGGTGGCTCCTGGTTTGATCATTTTCTTTCAATTAAAACGAATCTTCAAACACCATCCTCGAAGATCTACACGGAAAGAACAACATAAATTTGGGTCGAATATCGAAAAATGTATAGCTTCAGATAACCAGCCTCATGTGCAAGCCACTATTGTTTATAAGAGAGGCACCTCATACTTATAGAAGAAAACAATTACAATAATAGTAATAAATTCGTATTTAAAATCCAAGAATGATATTAAATATGCTTTAGATAACATGCACACTTATTAATTTAACAGTATCCCATGAGCCGAAACCAGAATTGATTCACAATGAACTCTTTAGGAGCAATTCTTCAAATACCTCACATGAATGTCATAGAATTAATCATATCTGCACAGCACTTCTGAAAAATTGAACTCATTCTAATCACCTCACAGAAAATTTGGGTAGAAAAAGTAATATTTATCACACAACAAACTTAGGTGGTGGAATAGAATAAGCTATTGAACAATTCAAAAAATAAACTAACCTCGATTTGTTTTCCCCTGTGGCTCATAAGATCCTCCACCAAACAAAAATGATCTTACATTGTTTCATTATTAAGCAGACAATAACAAAAGCTACCAGGAATATTTGGTTCCATGATAGGACACCCAAATGTTTCTGCAAGAAACTAATGAAACTAATTCTGTACAATTTATGCAAGAAGGATTCAACCAATATGACATAAGAAATTCACTACGGGAAAATATGTCTTTGCCGTGCAACTATTTGCACGGCAAAGGGCCCTATTTGCACGGCAAAGCCTTTGCCGTGCACACGGCAAAGGTCGCACGGCAATGCCATGACGGCAAAGGCTTCTTTGCCGTGTGACTCGCTAATGTTGCACGGCAAAGGCTTTGCCGTGCGACGCCGCACGGCAAAGGTAGCTTCTTTGCCGTGTGCCAAACATGTTTTATCTAAAAAAACACCCAAATTGGCTGGGCTGGGAATCGAACCTAGGACATGGAGTAGGAAAAGCATGTGACCTTGCCACCGGACTAAGTGTTCGTTTGTTGATAACTATACCACGCCACACCTTTTGAGATGAGAAGAAATGCAGTTTTCGCTTCTTTGCCGTGCGCTTACACTAGGCAAAGCCTTCTTTGCCGTGCGTTTGTTAAAAACACTAGGCAAAGGATGCTTTGCCGTGCGCCAACGTTGCACGGCAATGCCTAACGCCTTTGCCGTGCATCGAATCTTTGCCGTGCGGCGTGTTGGGCCATTGCCGTGCATATTTCTTTGCCGTGCGGCCTCTTCTATCGTTGCCGTGAATCGTATCTTTGCCGTGCGCTCGTGTCTATCTTTCCCGTGGTCAAAATCTTTGCCGTGCGTTTTTATCTGTGCGCACGGCAAAGAAATCTTTGCCGTGCGGGGACACACGGCAAAGAAATGATGCACGGCGACGCGTATTTTTCCCGTAGTGATTGTTATATATATCTCCCATTACAACTCCAAGAAAGTCAGTAATTCTTCATTCTTCGATGCCATTAGAATGATGTGTCATGGAAGATATGTTAAAGATTTGCTACATGGATAATATGACATTTAGAAGTGGCAGGGATAATACATAAGTTGATCCATTGCCATGTTTATTCCAATCTCTGTAAGGCGTGCATATAGAATATTCTATACTGAGTTGTGTTTGTACTGACACTTAGTTCTCTTCATTTTCTTAGATTGGGAAGGCCAATAAGTTAAAGCCTTGGACAAAGAGGCGATGAGACAATTTGTTATTAAAAATAAAAAGTATGCAGTAAATGCCTACCCAATCCTCATCACAACAGCCTACATTTAGAAACGACACCATGAGAGATGATTGACATGATATAACCAACTTGATTGACTAAAGATAATTGATTTTTTGATTAATAAATTTGTACTAACATCACACAACAAACCAGAAGAGAACTCAACGATTGATCTATACTGTTTTTGCTCACATTGTTTAATATATGCTAGAAAAGCTAAGAATCTGAACATTTGAAAAATTACTGCAAATCTAACCCAACCTTGGTAGCTGCACCATACCGTCAAACTCTAGGAGAGAGCCCGTGGTCCCTTAGGCATATGGTTATCCAGTCTCATTAATACATCTTGTATTCAAGTATATGTTAGACTAAAATACAAAAAGGATGTAAGCTGTTGTGACAATTAAATGAACATCTCTAACATCAAACACTAACCAAAGTTGACGCGAGTTGTAGAATGACTCCAACACTAAACATCACACAATTGCACACTACAAATCAACATGTAGAAATTTGAGTGGTTGACATCAATTTCAGTAGTTCAAATAAATAGCTAGAGTCATTGCCTCATTGGAGGCTCTTCGAACCTGGATGCAGCAGCCAATTGTCATGCCTACCTGCCTAGTGCTTCATCCGGAGGAGTAATCAGTAAATCAGCAGCACATGCACAAGTGCACAGGCGCGGATTGGCCAGGCCAGTGGTCAGCCGGCCATCCAATCCTACACAACTGAAGGCACAAGCGTATAAAAGCTAGCTCCCAGCCCCTGCACATCCTCTTTGCCGTGCACATCTGCATACAAAGTCAACAACATAAGGTCACACTTATTGTACAAATATACCAGTTTAGGAACAGATCAACTAACGCAGAGAAAAATAAGAAAAGAGTATTGGTCCTGTGTTGATGGCGATGGTACCTAGCTTCTCCACCTCGCTGGCGGCCGGCCATGGACATTGCCTGCTTGAATGCTCGTGGTGGCGTGGGCGCTATGTGCCACCCGTAGAGGACCTAGTGCTGGGAACGACGAAACGGCTGAACGGCAAGAGGAGAGGAAAGGGACAGCCCAGCTGCGCCGGCCTGCCGGGGAAGAGAGCCACCGGAGCGGGGTGGCAACAGTCAGCCGCCGCAGCCCTGCCCAGGATTAGATCTGGCAAGCGCCGTAACGTGTTGGAGGAACTAGGAATAAAGCCATTACATGTTCGGCTCACACACGACTACATCCTAGTTCCACCGACCTACAGTTCCCGCAAGAGCGCACATGACGCGTAGCACTCGACCCACACCGACAGACAGGCCCAAATCGTAGGAAAGCTGGATGAAGCACGTCTCGCGTTGAACCACAGGCGCACGATCGGACCAACAACCAAGCGCCACCTCTCGTGCGAGTAGGACCCTCGACAACGACTTGCCGAACTCTCAGAGGCCCTCCCAACACTGGGAGCTTAGTTCTCTTTAGAGATAGTACTCGTCGGGCTACTACACTGATGTATTCTATCACCCGATTCTTTGGATCTAATCTCTATATGTATATTTTATATGTATTTTTTTTACTAATCTGGAACAATCGAGTCCAACATAAGATGGGATTGGAGACTTCAATTTCCCATGAGTTCACAGAGAAAAAAGATTCGGGAGCATATATGGAAATTAATTGGAGTTTTAGGTCATCCAAAGATACCAGTTTTCGTTGTCGATGCTTCAAGCCAGAAAAAATAATCAGGTGCTATACTTCCAGTTAACAATTATTCACAAAATTTTACTTGGACAAATATTTTTTTCGGCTGGTGCTGTTATTTGCACGCAGATTTCTGCGCTCCAATACAACTTTAGGTCGGAACAAGCTCCGATTACTTCGCCGCGCACAGTCGCATGCTCGGGGACTCGTCCGCTGAAAATCGACAGCGCGCACTCGCTTCTCGGGAGCTCGCTCGCCGCGAACTTCGACTGCGTCATCGACTCCATCCGCCACATCAACTGCGTATTCTTCTCGATTACTCCTGACCAGGCACCGCGCGACTACATCAATTGTGTTCGCCGCATCCGACAAAAAAACTAAGTGTTCCTTCTTCGTCTTCGCGTGGCCACCTTCGATATCCATCTACTACATCGTCCACTTTCGGAGTTTGTTGGTTATTTCGGCATGATCATTTATTTCGATTGCAACCATAATATCAGAACCTCATGCGATAAGGCCAAACACTGCTATACTAGAGGGCAAGAAACATTACCATTGTTTGCATGGATTTTGCGGCAAGTTATAATACTACCCGATGCACTTCCGGGTCAATGGATTTATCATCTATGATTATTACTGGATTTAATTTCTTCGGGTCAGTGAATTTATTTTTTTCAGATTCATCTATATGGATACTACTAAGTTTACTCTTATAAAATACTACCCGATGAGCTTCCGGGTCAATGGATTCATCTTCTATGGCCATTACTGAATTTATTTTCTTCGGGTCAATGGATTCATCTTCTATGGCCATTACTGGATTTATTTTCTTCGGGTCAATGGATTCATCTTCTACGGTATTACTGGATTTATTTTCTTCGGATCAATGGATTCATCTTCTATGATATCAGCGGATTCATCTTCTATGATTACTAGATATGTTCTCGTGGCTTTCCTATCAATGTTGTAAGACCAGTAAGCAACATGCAAAAAGAAAAAAGAAAAACCAGAAACTACTATGATACATGTACATTCTGAGATCATCATGGGTGGAGCATATGTAGTTCTGTACTCTGTAGGTCATAAAGAAACGAATGTGTTTAATAGAAATCAAGCAAAGTGAAGAGACATGTAGATTGGAAAAGAAATACCATGATGAGAGAAACAGTCATGTATAATGGATTGATGGACATATGACCCTACTTTTAGTAGTCTTGCTTCGGAATGATTGTTATGAACTAAACTGTAAAACAGATAGAGAACTCCTTAGAACCCAATACAACTGCAAATCATCTGAGAAATAGCAATAATATTGCAGAATTAGCATCAGCTAGTGCTGTTTCAGTGTAAACTAAAGGTGAAGAGGAAGAGATGAGAGCGTATGTACCTATGAAAACAGCAACTGTTGTCTAACGTTCATAAGATGTAGACGTGAGGATAGCTTCTTCTTACTTGCTTGAGCCACCAATACGCAAAATCCAATTAAATCGAAGTGGGCATGAATCAGCAGCAGGCATTATCCAATGAAAATCCAACCAAATCACGGGGAGGCAAAACATCGAGCAGGTTTGGAGCCAGGAGCCAGTGCGCAGCCTAATAGATTGATAAAAAAGAATGGGAGAATCAAAATCTGGAGTGGAGAGCTACCAAAGTGGAGGTTGGTGCCAGCGACGGCATCGCGAGCAGGGATGGTTGTCGACGGCTACGCCAATCTTAAACAACCAGGAAGAACGAATCTACAGCAGAAACCGAATAATTCACAAATTTATGCATCAGCTAATCACAATTATATATGATACCACACGTGATTTGGGCTCAACAATATATCAGATAGAATGAGGTACGTACGCGAGGTTCCAAAATCTCCAGACCACAACATGCTGGAATCAAAAAGAGAAGGTTCAGAAGATCTAAGAAAAAAGAGGGTGGAAGGACATACCTTGGCGGTGGACACAAAAAAGAGAGGACCGTCCAGATCCACCTTCTCCAGCACGCAGTCCAGCCTTACCTACACAACACCAAATACAACGGTGCAAATCGATTCAAGGCCAGAGAAACTCACCTTTGGACGGAGGTTCCCTGCCAGGCTGCTATATCCGCCGATTTTGCATATTTCTTTGTGATGCAGCGCAAAGGGAAGGCAAAGAGATGCTGTTTCACGATAAGGAGAGAGTGCTTGGGATTTGGGATGGGGGAAGGGCGCTTCGTGGGGAGAATATGAGGCGACCGATTTCTCACCTTCCTCGCAGTTTATGTGGATTGAAGAGGAAAAGGCCGAAGTGGCGAGGGAAAGAACTGGTCGTGGCGCTGCTATTTGCGAGAAGGTCCGTGCGCTGCTAACCATCTGGTCCAGGCGCGTCGGTCTGGCGAGCAAGGCCATCGGTGGCTTTAGGCGTGTCTGTACGGGGAGGAAATTGGTGCCGTACGGCAGGGAACCAAGAGAGGGAGGTGAAAACTTTTAAGTAGGTGACGTGGCTTGCTGTGGGATCAGCAAAATGGGGCCATCTATTAAGAAAGAGAAGATTACTGGATACTTCGGGCCAATGGATTCATCCTCTATGATATCGACGAATTTATCTTCAATATATGCTCTATATTTAATGGTGTAATCTTGAATATGGATTCATCTCAAATACTTCATCTGGGATTCATCTTCGTATATTATTGTCTATGGCTTCATCCTAAATGGCTTCACCAAATATGACGCCGCGACTCCATCAACTTATTTCGACGTCACGCCTAACGCTCGGGGGCTCGACAACGATTTCGCCTCGGGTCACGACTGCGACACAACAATCATGACATCACCTCAGCAATGCTCGGGGGCTCGGCTATTTCTTCATCAACAATTTCGGGGCCTCCACTTTTGCTATTTGATGGTTTCTACTTTGGCTAGATTTCTTATCTACACTCGAAGACTTCATCATGCATCGACTTCGTCGTGTCTAAAAAGCTAAGTGTTCTTTTATTTTGCACAAAGTTGATTATCGTTTACTTTCGTCGCACCCGACAGTTGGGGGCTGCGCGGCATATATTCACTTTACATATCATCGAATCTGAGCATCTGACACCACATGCGAAAAAGAGAGTCAAGGGAAAGATAGAAAAGTTTGTTTATTTGTGCAGGAGAAAGCAAAATTCAAAGTATATAAGAGAGAACCCGACGAAATTGTCTACATGGAGAACTTGACGAAATTGTCTTCAAGAAAGAACAGGACCCGAAGAATTATCTTCAAGGAGGTCCCGAAGAATTATCTTCAAGGAGGTCCCGAAAAATTATCTTCAAGGAGGTCCCGAATATTACTCAAGTTAAATATCATAACATTGAATATTACTCAACCACAATTCACTACTAACATTTAGACCTCACCCATGTCCTCAACAACTAAACGAACTACTCACGAGACATCATATGGAACATGATCAGAGGTGATATGATGATGAATAACAATCTGAACATAAACCTTGGTTCAATGGTTTCACTCAATAGCATCAATAACAAGTAGAAATCAATACCGGGAGAGTTTCCCCTATCAAACAATCAAGATCCAACCCTAATTGTTACATCGGTGATGAGGTGCAGCGGTGGAGATGGCGGTGATGATGATGAAGATGATGGTGATGATGATGGAGATGATGTCCAGCTCGATGACGATGGCGATGGCGTCGATTTCCCCCTCCGGAGGGAATTTCCCAGTTCCTGCCCGCCGGAGAGCTCTTTTCTCTCTGGTGTCTCTCCGCAGAGGCGGCTCTCTCTATTCTCCGTAACTCCCGTGCCTTAGGTTTTCTGGGTGAAGAAATACGCGAAGGAGATGAGGCCAGAGGGGGCTGTGGGCCCCCTCCCCACATGGCGGCGCGGCCAGGGCAGGGCCGCGCCGGCCTATGGGGGGCCCATGGCGGCCCCTCTAGGCCCCTCCTTTTGGCTCCCTTCGTCTTCGGAAAAATAGGATTTTTCGTATAATTGCCGTCAATTGTTGATCTTCCGAAATATGGTGTCTGACGGTGCTTTTTCTAGTAGAATCCTGACTCCGGTGAATAATTCTCCAATGATCATGAAACATGCAAAATAGATGAAATAACATAAGTATCATCTCTAAATATGAAATATATCAATGAATAACAGCAAATTATGATATAAAATAGTGATGCAAAATGGACGTATCATGGAGGAAGTTTTTAAGGGTCAAGAGAAGAGGATGATATAATATGATCAAAAAGAGTGAAAAGTCTAAGCTTGGGGATGCCCCGGTGGTTCATCCCTGCATATTTTAAGAAGACTTAAGCATCTAAGCTTGGGGATGCCTTGGGCATCCCCTTCTTCATCGACAACTTATCAGGTCACTTCTAGTGAAACTATATTTTTATTCCGTCACATCTTATGTACTTTACTTGGAGCGTGTGTGCTTTTATTCTCGTTTTGTTATTTTCATTCTCTGAATAAACTCATGCTCATGTGGGAGAGAGACATGCTCCGCTTTTCATATGGAACACTTGTGTTCTTAGTTGTGCTTTAATGTTCATGGCGAAGGCTGAAATTGCTTCGTTGATTGCTATTTGGTTGGAATCAGAAAATGCTTCATATGGTTTGGAATAACTTGAAACTTGGCAATTGTTTTGAGCTCTCATTAGATCATGTTTAAGCTCTTGCATCATGTAGTCTAATCTATTAGTGGAGAACTACCATAGAGCTTGTTGAAATTTGGTTTGCATGATTGGTCTCTCTAAGGTCTAGATATTTTCTGGTGAAGTGTTTGAACAACAAGGAGGACAGTGTAGAGTCTTATAATGTTTGCAATATGTTCTTGTGTAAGTTTTGTTGTACCTGTTCATACTTGTGTTTGCTTCAAACAACCTTGCTAGCCTAAGCCTTGTATTGAGAGGAATTCTTCTCGTGCATCCAAACACCTTGAGCCAAAACCCATGCCATTTGTGTCCACCATATCTACCTACTATGTGATATTTTTCTGCCATTCCAAAGTAAATTACTTGAGTGCTACCTTTAAAATTTCATTCCTTTATCCTTGCAATATATAGCTCATGGGACAAATAGCTTAAAAACTATTGTGGTGATGAATATGTTGTTATGTGTCTTATTTCTTATAAGTTGCTTGTTGAGCGGTAACCATGTTTCTGGGGACGCCATCAACTTTTTACCTTTGTTGGATATCATGTGAGATGCTATGCATGTTCGTCTTGTCTGAAGTAAGGGTGCTTTTCATGATCAAATGGTTTGAGTATGCATATTGTTAGAGAAGAACATTGGGCCGCTAACCAAAGCCATGTATCATGGTGGAAGTTTTGTTTGGACATACAACCTCAATCTCTTATGAGAATATTATCGTTGTTGAATGCTTATGCATTAAAAGAGGAGTCCATTATCTGTTGTCTATGTTGTCCCGGTATGGATGTGTAAGTTGAGAATAATCAAAAGCGAGAAATCCAATGCGTGCTTTCTCCTTAGACCTTTGTACAGGCGGCATAGAGGTACCCCTTTGTGACACTTGGTTGAAACATATGTTATGCAATGATAATCCGTGTTAATCCAAGCTAATAAGGACAAGGTGCGAGCACTATTGGTATTCTATGCATGAGGCTTGATACGCGCGAAGCACACGTCCGTTGGGAACCCCAAGTGGAAGGTATGATGCGTACAGAAGCAAGTTTCCCTAAGTATGAAACCAAGGTTATCGAACCAGTAGGAGCCAAGAAGCACGTGAAGGTTGTTGGTGGAGGAATGTAGTGCGGCGCAACACCAGTGAAACCGGCGCCAACGTGGAACCTGCACAACGCAATCAAGATACTTTGCCCCAACGTAACAGTGAGGTTGTCAATCTCACCGGCTGAAAACAAAGGATTAAACGTATCGAGTGGAAGATGATGTTTGTTTGCAAAGAACAGTAAGAACAATGATTGCAGTAGATTGTATTCGGATGTAAAAGAATGGACCGGGATCCACAGTTCACTAGTGGTGTCTCTCCAATAAGATAACTAACATGCTGAGTGAACAAATTACAGGTGGGCAATTGATAAATAAAGATTCAATACATATCAATGATGATTACTATGAGATTTAATCAGGGCATTACGATAAAGTACATAGACCGCTATCCACATGCATCTATGCCTAAATAATCCACCTTCGGGTTAGCATCCGCACCCCTTCCAGTATTAAGTTGTAAACAACAGATAATTGCATTAAGTATGGTGCGTAATGTAATCAACACAAATATCCTTAGACAAAGCATCGATGTTTTATCCCTAGTAGCAACATCACATCCACAACCTTAGAACTTTCTGTCACTGTCCCAGATTAAATGGAGGCATGAACCCACTATCGAGCATAAATACTCCCTCTTGGAGTTACAAGTATCAACTTGGCCAGATCCTCTACTAGCAACGGAGAGCATGCAAGAACATAAACAACACATATATGATAGATTGATAATCAACTTGACATAATATTCTAGATTCATCGGATCGCACCAAACACAACATGTAGCATTACAAATAGATGATCTTGATCATGTTAGGCAGCTCACAAGATCTAAACAATGATAGCACAAGCGGAGAAGACAACCATCTAGCTACTACTATGGACCCATAGTCCAAGGATGAACTACTCACGCATCAATCCGGAGGCGGGCATGATGATGTAGAGCCCTCAGGTGATGATTCCCCTCTCGGCAGGGTGCCGAGGCGATCTCTGAATCCCCGAGATGGGATTGGCGCGGCGGCGTCTCTGAAGGTTTTCCGTATCGTGGCTCTCGGTACAGAGGGTTTCGCGATGAAGGCTTTAAGTAGGCGAAAGGGCGGAGTCGGAGGGGTCACGGGGCCCCACACGCTAGGGCCGCGCGGGCCCCTTGGGCCGCCGCCTAGTGTGGCGACGCCCGTGGCCCCACTTCGTTTCCCCGGTCTTGGAAGCTTCGTGAAAAATAGGACCCGGGCGTTGATTTCGTCCAATTCCGAGAATATTTCCTTTGTAGGATTTCGAAACCAAAAACAGCAAAAAACCGGCGCTTCGGCATCTTGTTAATAGGTTAGTGCCGGAAAATGTATAATAATGATGTAAAGTATGTATAAAACATTCAAGTATTGTTATAAAAGTAGCATGGAACATAAGAAATTATAGATACGTTTGAGACGTATCAAGACTTGCAACTTGTAGGAAGTATTATGCATAGCACATATGAATTATTACTACCGTTGACAAAATTGTTTCTATGTTTTCAAAATAAAAGCTCTAGCACAAAAATAGTAATCCATGCTTCCCTCTGTGAAGGGCCATTCTTTTACTTTATGTTGAGTCAGTTTACCTACTTCTTTCTATCTTAGAAGCAAACACTTGTGTTAACTGTGTGCATTGATTCTTACATGTTTACTTATTGCACTTGTTATATTACTCTATGTTGACAATTATCCATGAGATATACATGTTACAAGTTGAAAGCAATTGCTGAAACTTAATCATCCTTTGTGTTGCTTCAATGCATTCTACTTTGAATCTATTGCTTATGAGTTAGCTCTTATGCAAGTCTTGTTGATGCTTGTCTTGAAAATACTATTCATGAAAAGTTTTGCTATATGATTCATTTGTTTAGTCATTATCTTTTGTTAGCAATCTTTTGCTTCAGATCACTTCATTCATCTCATATGCTTTACTATAATGTTGATCAAGGTTATGTTGGTAGCATGTCACTTCAGAAATTATTTATTGTTATCGTTTACCTACTCGAGGGCGAGTAGGAACTAAGCTTGTGGATGCTTGATACGTCTCAAACGTATCTATAATTTCTGATGTTCCATGCTAGTTTTATGACAATACCTACATGTTTTGTTCACACTTTATATCGTTTTGATGCATTTTCGGAACTAACCTATTGACGAGATGCCGAAGTGCCAGTTCTGTTTTCTGCTGTTTTTGGTTTCAAAATCCTAGTAAGGAAATATTCTCGGAATTGGACGAAATCAAGGCCCATGATCTTATATTTCCACGAAGCTTCGAACAGGAGAGACCAGGGGAGCCGGGGGCCCACACGCCGGCGGCGCGACCAAGGCCAGGCGCGCCCTAGTGTCTGTGGCCCCAGTCCCCTCCGACTCCGACTCTTCGCCTATAAGAAGCTCCGACCTAAATCTTCGATACGGAAAAGCCACGATACGAGAAAAGTTCCAGCCGCCGCCATCGCGAAACTCCAATTCGGGGACAGAAGTCTCTGTTCGGCACCCTGCCGGGACGGTGAATTGCCCCCGGAGCCATCTCCATCGACGCCACCGCCATCTTCATCGCCATCGCTGTCTCCCATGATGAGGAGGGAGTAGTTCTCCCCGAGGCTAAGGGCTGTACCGGTAGCTATGTGGTTAATCTCTCTCTCTACCAATACAATGATCTCATGAATTGCTTTGCATGATTGAGATCCATATGATGAGCTTTGTATCGCTACTAGTCTATGTGCTACTCATGTGATGTTATTAAAGTAGTCTATTCCTCCTGCATGGTGTAAAGGTGAAAGTGTGTGCATCGTGTAGTTCTTGTCATAGGTTACGATCATAATCTCTTGTAGGTTATGGAGTTAATTATCACTATGATAGTATTGATGTGATCTATTCCCCCTTCATAGTGTAATGGTGACAGTGTGTATGCTATGTTAGTTCTCGGTTTAAATTGCAAAGATCTATTATGCTTTAAGATTACTTAAATATGAATGCTGAATGTTGTGGCGCTTGTTAACTCCGGCTTGAGGGAGCTCTTGTAGCCCTACACAATGAATGGTGTTTGTCATCCAACAAAAGAGTGTATGTAGCACAAATGAGGAGAAGTTATTAATTTATTATGTGATCAATGTTGAGAGTGTCCACTAGTGAAAGTATGATCCCTAGGCCTTGTTTCCAATACTGCAAACACCGCTTACTTACTGTTCTACTGCATGTTTACTCGCTGCCATATTTATTTCAGATTGTTATTACCACTCATATTCATCTATACCACCTGTGTTTTACTATCTCTTCGCCGAACTAGTGCGCCTATACATCCGACAAGTGTATTAGGTGTGTTGGGACATAAGAGACTTCTTGTATCTTAATTGCGGGTTGCTTGAGAGGACTATCTTTGACCTCTACCTCCCTGAGTTCGATAAACCTTGGGTGATTCACTTAAGGGAAACTTGCTGCTGTTCTACAAACCTCTGCTCTTGGAGGCCCAACACTGTCTACAAGAATAGAAGTACCCGTAGACATCAATCCTCTTTGTATGCCACAGTTCTCTGAGATTCATGATTCAAATAGTCACATTTTTAACTTTTCTTCTAGTAATTGCAATTGTCATGAAAGAGGAAGATATAAGCACCCTCTTTATGCTAATGATAATTATAAGTTGCATTTACCTACCATAGATATGAATTGGTATACTCCTATTGGTTGTGATTCATTCATATATAAACTCCCAAATGCATAGGAAGAAAGTTAGACTTTGTTACTACTTGTTCCATATTTCATGTTGTGTGCTAATGTGCTTTAAATAGTTAAATATATTCATTGGTATGATCACACCATGGGATCATGGCATCTAGTTGGCATATATTATTTCTAATGATGAGAAGAAGATTATCAAGAAACATCACTGATGGCTCCCAAGTGCAGGAGATCAATTGTAGTACTTTTCAATAAGAAAGGTTGTCGAACCCACGCGGAGCGGAAGGTTTTGGTTAACGGATTTGACAAGCAAACAATAAAAATAAAGCAATAGTTTTGGTGGTTTGTGTGTATAGTTTGCAATAAAGTAAAATGCAGAGAGTAAATTGCAGTATGTAAATGCTCTCAGTGAGAGAAAGCCCAATCCTCTATGCAGCAAGAGGACAAGCTCAAATGCGTGTGTGCTTATATGAGACAGCTGTTCCTGAGGGCGGCATGGATTTACTAGCATGAGAGTTCTACACAACATGGTAAATATTTTGTCAAGTTTCATTCAATTAGGGGTGGAACTTAAATTAAGTGCAACCATAAATATGAGTAAGTGCACCATTTATGATGGATCCTAAAGCCATTTTCATGAGCAAGTATAGAAATCATTAAGACATTATTGGCCCCGACATAAACCCCTCTAATGCAACTAATAGTATTGGAAAATGGTTTATGTTAGTCTGTCCCTTCCAACACACATTCATTACTTTAGAGTGCAGCCCTATGAGCCCATATATGTGAAGTAATATGCAGTCGACGTCCGTATAAAACCATCATAGAACAACATAAAAGATAGGAAACTTGATCAAATACTCATTGCACATCATATAGAATCATAGCCAGATCATCCTATGTACTCAGGAACGTGGGGAACTACTCACAAGTGTCAAACATGATATGGACCAGAGGCATAATGATTACAACACAATCTGAATATATAATCTCTCCACCAAATAAAGATAAAGTACCAATCACAAACATGCAACTAGCTTCAAAACGATATCCGGGGTTCACAACACAAACTATGCGGGGGGTGAAGTCGATCTTGTAGAGGGAGATGATAGTGATGATGATGCTGATGTAGATGCGTCCCCCAAGCCAAGAAGGAGTGGTTATGTCAATGGTGTCGATTTCCCTTTCACGGGAGGCACCGGACCACCGGTGCGGCAGGATCTGCCCTCTCCCGAAGTAGGAGAGGACCTTCGCCTCCGCCTCAACAAATTTCGGAAAAAATATGTTTTTAATTTTTTAGGAAAAACGGAGGCTCTGGTATAAAATGATAGTTTGTGGAGGGTTGCATACTATAGGATATATTAGTGGGATGTGTTGCATCATCTCAACCATAGTACGTGATTCCCATATTAATATTTACCAAACACATTATGAATTTATATCAATTGATCTTATGCCTTCTTTGAAGCTGTTCTGATTCCGCCATGTTTATGAGAGAGTAGATACGTGAAACTATGAGCCCCGATCTATATTTAACCATAATAAATACTTTTTTACTTGCATCTACAAGTCTTTACATTTTAGCACATAATTAATCCAAAAATAAAAAAAACATTCACCACACTTGCATTTTGTTCGTCTAGAGCAGTACCATCACCATACCACTTTACCTTTGCGTCGCTTTTTATTTACCTTTCATATTGCATTTAGTTACTTTACTCACTGCATATTTACTCTATCTATAATATTTATATATTTATTTTCAATTATAATAGAAAACATTGTGCTTGACAACCATTTGATGGAGTTGGGGGCACAAGACAACACCTTTTTTTTTTGTTCCGTAGGTTGCTTGAAGAGGAAAGAGAAATGTAATTATACCATTTCTCTGAGAGTTCCATATAAACCTAGGGTCATCCTCGTGGGGAAAAACACATTCGTACATCACTTTCGTTTGGATCCCAACGAATTGGTATCCTGGTAGATTGGTGACACCAAGTCCAACCAATGGCGAGTCGGATATTTTAGTTTTAATTTAAATTCAATTGTTTGTTATTCAACTTTGTAGAAATAGTCGATTGAAAATTCAAATTTATGTCCTATTTACGGTGTTTTTACTCAATTCATGTGTTTTTTATACCCGTCTTGGGACGTGGTTGGACAGAGGCGTTCCTAAAAGCGGCAACCCGCATAGACGTCTTTAAATTGATCCATCTACTAATGCTTACGGCAAACTCCGTTTAAGGGACGTGAAAAGGACGCTCTTATGGATTACCGGCTTTCCTCTATAGTTTTAGAGCATTTTTTTCAGCCATCCTTGCCCAAGGTGAGGTATGACCGGGGATCAAACAACCCCGGATTCCACAGGGAGCGTTAAGTTTGTAGAGCGGTTACTCAGAGCATCTCTAGCCGTCTTCCCGACGAGGCTCTAATGACGTTTTTTTTTATCCGGATGGATGAAAACAGCTCAGCCGCGTCCTTGGCTCCTCGTTTTCTCTCGGATTAGGCCTTTCATCCGTCCGGAGAGCCTATGCCATCCCCGGGTTCCCAAGACCCGGCCGGGGACTCCGGACGAAACAAAAACGTGCGAAACATCGAGCGGGCCCGCATTGTCGGCGACACAACTGGTAGTTCCCTCCATTAATTTCATTTTCCCTCCAAATTGCACCGCATAGAACCATTTTCCCCGCCGAAATTCGGAGGAGCTACCGCCATTCTCCCCCACAGTTGCAGCTCCTCCTCTTCCCTTCCACCACCATGCCGCCGAAGAAGCTCGCCGCCGATGGCGTGCCGAAGGCGAGGAAGCCGCGGGCGCCAAAACAAAGACCGCCGGGCATCTCAAACGCGGAGTGGGCGGCGGATGTGAAGTGGCGGCGGAACGATACTCGCGGCCGGGCGGAGAGGGAGAAGAAGGGCAACGCGAAGAGGGTGTCGGCGGCAGAGGAACAGGCGAGGCTGCTCTCCATCAACTTCGGCCAGCCGCGTCGCCCAATTCCCCAGGCGATGGCCTACCCAAGGTATGGTCGGCTCTCCTTCCTTCTCGCCTGCGACGTCGCCGGCCACGGCCATGTTCCATGACACATACGCCGTCGGCATGGCCGGGTTTACGCCGTCACCGCCGGCGTAAAACGGTGCGATGTACGAGGGCATCTCGCCTGCCCTGAGACGTGGGCCGCTCTCCTTCTCCAACCCCGGGCCGCCTCCGCCAAATGAGCCTGTGATGCACGAGATGATCACGTCGGGCTCCATGGCCGTCGCGTCGAGCCCGAGCTTCACACAAGAGGAGGCAAGGGCGACGGAAGTCATCGCGTCGCGGGGCGGTTTCAACATCAACCTCGACCAGGGCGATCACCACGATGAGAACGACGTTACCCAATACGTCGACGAAGAAGATTAGCAGACATACGTCGACCAGGACGTCGACGAAGAGGAAGCGCCCGAAGCCACGGAGGCGCCGTCCAAGGGAAGAATAAGAGAAGGAAGAAGAACTCGCCGCCAGCAAGCTGCAGATCAAATGGACGGGCAAAGAAGAGGAGTGCCTCGCTGAAACTTGGAAGACGGTGTCTATGAACGACATCACCGGCGCGAATCAAAACTACGACACGTATTGGCAGCGTGTCAAGGTGGCGTTCGATGAGCGCAAACTCGTCGATCCATACTTCAACAAGACGGTGATGGAACGCGGCGACAAGGCAAAGGGCACCCATTGGGGGATCATCCAGGCGGCGTGCAGCAAGTGGCACGGCGTGCAGGAGGAGATCGACAAACATGTCATCTCCGGCGAGAACTTTGAAGCAAAGGTATGCTCACTCGCCGTGGCTCCTCCGTCGACCCTACATCGCCGCCGAATAATCTTGATTCGATGGCCGGTTTTTGCAGGTTCGGCGGGAGTTCGACATGTTCGCGGACGACAACGACGGCCAGATGTTCGAGCACCTTAACGTGTTCGTCCGCATCTCGGAGTGCGACAAGTGGAAGGCGGTGCACAAGAATCTCGCCAACAACAAGGGCGAGCAGTACAACCCCGACGATCCAGCACTGGCCACGTCGGCGGGCCGCCCCGAGCACGGCCAGAAGAAGCTGAAAGAGCAGAAGAAGGCCGGCCATCCAGCCGACAGGTTGCAGACGTCATTCGACAAGTGCTGGGCCGACGCGATGGCGCACGCCGCCGGGAGGGACGACAAGCATGACGTGTGGTGGAAGGCGATGCTCGCCAACCAGGGCGTCCGGATTGCCTTGCTCAAGGAAACAACCGCGACGAAGAAGAGGAACACCGACCTGGCGTTCCTGATCGGCGGCAACGACGCCAACATGGACGAGGAGACGAGGGCTTGGTACGACGCCCATCGCCAAGAAATCCTCCGGCCACCGTCGGCTCCTTCGTCCTCCGCTTCGACGTCTACTCTCGCCGCTTCGACAACTGCAGAAGACGATGCTTCGCCTGCCGATGCCGCGCCAGACGCCGATGCATCGCCCGATGCCGCGCCAGATGCCGTTGCTCAGGATGGGACCGCCGATGAGCCTGTAATCGTCTAGTTTCGATCGCCGGAATGTGGCTGATCCGATCGCCGGACATTGGCGATTCTTTTATGTAGTGGGAAGACAATATTTTAAGTCTATCGTCGTCGATGGGCGAAAGCCGGGGGTGCGACCGGGAAAATGTTCGGGGTGCTCATCTGCATCCAGGGTTCCCCCGTGCAACACACATGAAGCTGATCAGTGATCACCCGGGGGCCCAAACATCAGACGGCCACTCGCCCCCGCTAGGCCGGAACACCGGCCCACGGGCTAGATCGGCACTGCGTCACCGCCCGCCCGTCCCGTCTCGTACCACCACCGCATCTATTGCACGCCCGCCCGCCTGCCTCCGAGCACGAGGGCAGCAGCGACAGTCCGTCTCCTGTCCCCACCAGTCAGCGACGACCGGCGGACCCCGCTTTCCCCTGCGCCGTCTCGTGCTCGCCGAGAAACCACCTTCCTCGGAGGCGACACCACCTGTCTGCGCTTACCTCATTTACCCTCCTCGTCCTCGTCCTCTCCGAGCACTCAGTCCTTCTCCCCTCCCCTCGCTCTGCAGCCCCCCGCCGCGCCCTCCAGCAGTTACGCCGCCTCGGGAGGAGCGGCTTTGCGTCGGCGCGAAGCTTCCTCCGCCAGCCATGGGCGACGTCTCCACCGCGGCGGCGAGCGCGGGGGAGCTCAAGGACCCGCGGACGATCGCGCGCAAGTAAGCGCCGCCCCTACTTTACCTCGCCCCCCGCCCTCGTCTTCCCCACCCGATTGTTTCTGATTTCGCGGCGCCCCCGGGATTTGTTTTGGGCGAAGCAGCGGGGCTCCAAGCGGAATCACTACTGTTTGCTTGACAGAGCTGCCCGTCTCTGGGGGTTGATTCATCCATCTATTGCTGGTTAGGGAGCATTTGGGGGTTTTATATGGGTTTCAGGATGCGCCGGTTGTTTTTTATTTGCTGTTCAGATACTCTTGGATTTAGCAGCAGTCCATGCTCTACTAGTCCACTGTTTCGATTCCCGTTCCACTTCGTGTTAATTTTATCTGATTATTAAAGCGCCCATCAGTTCGTGATTAATCCTCAAGGATTTCAAGCCCATCACTACTGTTTGTTTGTTTGACAGTGATTTCCGCCTCTAGGGGTTGGATTCATCCATCTATTGCTGGTTAAGGAGCATTTGGAGGTTTTGGATGGGTTTCAGGATGCGCTGGCCGTTCGGTTTAAAGTTTTTGTTTAGAGACTCTTAGATTTAGCAGTTCATCATGCTCTAGTCCCCTGTTTCGATTTTCGTCACACTTCGTGTTAATTTTATCTGATTATTAAAGCGCCTATCAGTTCGTGATTAACTCCAAGGGTTTCAGTTTTGGTTGCGTTATATTTGCTCAGTGCAATACTCCGCGGTTTAGTTGTTTGCGAAGCGATCCCCATTCTTAATCTCTACGATTCGCCCCTGTCAGAGAATTGCTGGGCGAAAGCAGTGTTAGTTTTCCAATTGGTGGCTCTTCATGTTTACCATTGATAGCGGTGGATGGGGCATTGAAAACCTCTTGCAGTTCTCCGTTACAATGCAGGATGCGTAAATAATAAATGGACTAATAATTAACCGAGATTTCGTGGTGACTCTGCAGTGCGGGCACCCTGCCTACCTAGCATTCATACTACTCTGTACTACCAAGAAAGGACATCGTTTTCTGTAATGCAGATTTCAGTGGCCTAGTAGTTTCTGCTACCCTGCCTTTATACTATGTCACGAGGCAAAGCAATTGCTGCTGTGCTGCATTACCTTAGCTTCTGCTGATCAATGATTGATTACACTGTTTCGTTCAACTATACTGAAATGCCGGATAGCAATGTTATATGTTACTCTGTTTTGTTATACGATACCTAATTATTGAATGGCAACTTTCCGTCTTGTGGTTTTTAGGTATCAGTTAGATCTTTGCAAGAGGGCTGTGGAGGAGAACATCATAGTGTACCTCGGCACGGGATGTGGGAAGACCCATATCGCCGTGCTTCTCATTTACGAACTTGGCCATCTCATCCGGAAGCCCAGTCGTGACGTATGCGTCTTCCTCGCTCCAACCGTCCCCCTTGTTCTCCAGGTACATTTTCTTGTCCTTCTTACTGTAGCTTTTTTTTGGGGGGAAGAATTGCACTGCAGGTAGGCACTAGCAACTTGCAACTGCTCCTGATTGCTTCTCATAGTTGCATTTTTTATTTAAATAATGTCTATCTGTACTTCACACATAACACTATTAGGATAAGTTATGGAATTAAGGACACTGGTACCCCATTTCTCACTAGGTTATTTTCTGCGTTTCTTTTCATTGCATAGAAGAAGAGTACAAGCCTCCTAGGAGGGGAGGGACATGAATAAAATTTTACATGTTTTCTCACTAGGTTATAACTTCATTTTCCCGACTAAGCACAACTATACATGTTTAATCAGTGCTCGTCTGCTCTTCTTCACTAAAAACAAAACCTGTTCTTTCCCCTCATTAAATTTTACAGCAAGCAGCGGTGATTGCAAATTCCACCAATTTCAAAGTTCAGAGTTACCATGGAAACGGTAAAAGCTCAAGAGACCATGAGGATTGGGAGAAAGAGATGGTGGAGAATGAGGTAAGATTTGCTCGACATTCTCCCTGCAGATCAATCGCAATGACATTCTAGTTTGGAAAAGGTTGTGTATATGGAAATGGAAGTAGATGCTTGTACGGAGCTATTTGCTTTATCATATATTAGTTTATGACGCCTGATGATATGGAGCAAACGTTCAGCCAGAGATTCATGCCTAAACCCGTGCAGTTTCTTTTGAATTAGAGGCCTGATTCTGCGTACGCGTAAACAACAGACCACTAGTCTAATAATCTGCGCATCCACTTTTGTCAAAACAGTGCATAGTTTTGCGCCTAATTTGTACTACTTTCTCCGTCACTGCAGGTTCTTGTAATGACTCCTGAAATTTTGTTGTATAATTTGCGGCATTGTTTCATCAAGATGAACTCAATTGCACTTCTGATATTTGACGAATGCCATCACGCAAAAACGCAAACGCGGCACCAATATACACAGATTATGAAGGTAATGTTAAGATATTCTTTCTGCCGTACAAGTTGCAGTGCACACATATCTACAGATGGTAGAATACTTTTGCTTCCTGGCCACCCAATGGTACCCTTTTATCATTGATTTTCTGCTCACTTGAACTCTTTTTTGATAAAATGACATCAACATGGCAAGAGTTGCCTTGACGTTGTTAATTGAACTTCACCAGAGTGTAAATTGCTTGGTGCATGCTGATGGGAGAATTCATACATGTTGGTAAGGTTTAGGAAATGTAGAATTAAATTGAAATGAGCCCGCCATGGTACATATTACAAGAAATCAATGCGATGTACATTCTAGGTACCCGTACTTAAAATGTGAATGCATATGATTGTGAATACAAATTGGGCAAAGTAGTCCACTACCCACCCGGCTAGCTATGCACCATCATCCAACCATTGTACATTCTAGGTACCCGTACTTCAAATGTGAATACATATGATTGTGAAAGCAAATTGGGCAAAATAGCCTGCTAACCACCCGGCTAGCTATGCACCATCATCCAACCATTCATCTGCTCTGTAGGACATTCCCCGTCCTAGATTGATTTAACGCCATCAGCCCTCCCCCTTTTACTGACCCAAACCCATCAAACCCAGCAGCTGTTGAAAAAGAAAAGAAAAAACCCACGTACCCTAGACCCATGGCATACCACCCACCCGATTATTACGGCTCTTGCTCTTCTTCCTCCCCACCCGATTCCCACCGCTCCTGCCTTCCTCGCTACGGCAAACCCCACCGTCGCCGGCCCCTTCTCTTCTGTCCAACCTACTTGCCTCAGCGGCCTCTTCTGTCCCGTACAGCCTCCTCGCCGTTGGTGGAGCTATCTCGGAGGTGGTACTCTCTCCCACGATAGCGCAGTAGGATGGTTCAGAGTCGGGATGCGGAGGTGCAGTCGGGCACGTGCTGGTCACCGGCCGGCCGCGGTGCAAGGCGTGGCGCCGGGAGAGCGGGGCCAACCTGGGTGAGGAACTCCTCGCCAAATCTAGGCCTGCGCTTGCCCCCACGGTGGGGTTCCTGTGGCGGCCGTCGGAGGCACGGTAGCCGCCGCCCAGGTGGGGGCTTGGTGCAGGCGTGGGAGGAGGGAATCAGGCATGGAACTGGCGTTGGAGCAGCGCATGGTGCTGTTTTCTTTTTTGGAGGTCCGGGGTGCGGGCCGTAGGGAGATATCATGGTGTATGGGGTCGACGCACAAACTTTTTTTTTAGTTTTTTAGTTGATATGAACTGCACCGCCAACCGACGAGGTTCATGCAACATTAAAGCAAACGGAACCTATACAAATGTCAGTTAAACCCAAAGGTGAGTGTGTACTATCCTTGTTTGGATAGCTGACCTTCTCTTGATCAAGTGACTTAGAATCCTACAATAGAGCACATCCTCTCTAAGTCCTACAACATGCTTTACGAAAATCCAAAAGTCACTTAACTACCTAGTTACTAATTTTGCAATCGGAACTCCCTAAGTCATGACAACAACAACATCAAAGCCTTTTTTTGCAAGAAAGTATAAAATCCAACATAAACATACGGAAACCAAAACGAGAGGGAGAGAGAATTAACAAGAAACAAGTAAACTAAAATTTTGGCACATTGATCGCTAATTTTCATGCAGTCCTATCAAAAGCCAATCCTCTAAGTACATTCCAATCCCTCAAGTCTCCTTCTACCTCTGCCCATGTCAACTATGGTTGTCCTCAGCCCATCCTATTTTTTTCCATACTCTTTAGAATACTAAGTATTAACTCGTGCTTCTTGAGGTCTCAGTTGGATCTGCCCAAACCACCTTAGTAGCTATTGGACTAGCTTCTCGTCTATCGGTGCCACCTCTATCCTATCATGTATTACCTTATTTCTAATTTGGTTCTTTCTTATATGGCCACACATCCATCGCAGCATGTGCATTTTCACAACACTCATTTATTGGAGGTACTGTCCTGTAGTGGGACAACATTCTAGTCTATATTGCATCGTTAGGCGGATTACCGTCCTAGAACTTACCTTTTAGCTTTTGTGGGACCACGTTGTCACACAAGATGTCACATGTTTGTCGCCACTTCATCCACCCTGCCTTGATCCTATGGCAATCATCCTTGTTGATATCACCATTGCTTTGCAGCATTGATCCGAAGTATCAAAAGGTGTCCCTCTTAGGCACTATTTGTCCTTCTAAACTAACATCTCCATCTGCGCACCCAACACTAACAAAGTCGCATCTCATGTACTCGGTCCTACTAAGTCTAAACCCTCTGATTCCAAAGTTTGCCCATGAACGAAGCTAGCATGGCGAGCTGAGCCATGGCCTCCCTCATGGATGAATTTTTTTGTGAAAGCCTCCTTGATGTTATGTGGATTTGATCCCTAAATGAACCTATACGCCACCCTCCAAATTGTAAATGTCCAATTGGCCCGCCTTTAGCAAATTTTTTGGTTCTGTCCCTGAGTCTGTCTTTATAGCTCTAACTTCCTATTTACAATGACCCTATTTTCATCTACTAGCATCACATCATTAGCAAAGATCATACACCAATGAATATCTCCTTGTATATCCTTGGTCACTCCATCCATCACCAAGGAAAACACGTATGGGCTCAATGCTGACACTTGACGAAGTCGTGTCGTGACTGGCAATGTATCGGTCTCACTATCACTATCATTGTCGTACTTATGTAGAAACTAGATGTTGCGAATGTGTGTTGACTATTACTTACTTCAGTTTCCTTAGAGGTGTCACTTTGGATATTGGCATTGTCTACAAAACACAACTTGGACCATGGATTTGTGTTGATATTTCTACTGAAAATAATGCTGGTAGAACCAGCTAGTCTACCCGGTCTAGGGCGGAGGTTATAGGGGAAGGAAGGGGCGGTGTGCGTGCGGAGGCGAGGGCGCCGGCGGCAGGGCGCCGTCGTGCGAGCTGGAAGGAGGCGGCGGCGCTAGGCAGAGGCGGCGGCTAGGGTTGGGAGTCCGACTCCTTGAGGAGTCGGCAACAAAGATATGCTTATTGCTTAATGATTCTGGTCGATTACAACTTGCTTATATAAGAGAAATCTGCTAATTGGGCTAAGCCCCTAATCTGCTAATTGGGCTAAGCCCCTAACTAGGCTGGCCGGTGGGCCCCCTCCGGCGGTAGACCAAACCGGTCATAACAAATGCATACCTGAAAATAGTTAATTACCTATTCCGTAGATACTTTGTAGATACTTTTTGAGATATTTTTTGATTTTTTGGTATATGATGGAACAATTATTTTGAAGAGTTGCTAGAATTTTAAAAGTTTGACCCTACCCATGTCTATGTGAGTAACTTTTAGATAACGGATAATTGTTTAAACATTTTGGTAAACTGTAGAACTTCATATGTAACATTATTTCAGGAGTTCTACACCAATAACATCGGGAAGCCCCCTCGCATTTTTGGCATGACTGCTTCACCAGTAACGGGAAAAGGTAATTATAATCCAATATTAGTCCTATCAAGAAGTGTTTCACGATTATGGCTTTTAAATTACCTTCTGGAACCAATGACATTGTCTTGAAGCCTTGATATTCCATCTACCTTTTGTGCATGTTTTTAAATTAACTTTCAGAACCAACCACGTTCTCTTGAAGTCTTGATATTCCATCTACCTTTTGTGCATGTGATGTGATAGTTAGGCATATCCTTGCCCTCTTTATGCAGTTGATGTTTGAATCCTACTTTGGAGCCATTATTTTGTGCTTTTGGCATTCTATGGCACATTGTAAATGCCGCCAAAATTTCCAGATACTTTGGAAGTCTCTAAACATAAATTTACCTTCCGAGATAATTATGTGGAAGTCCCTGGAGATAAATGTACCTTATGTTAGTCAATATTGCAATGCTAACTTTGGACCTGGTCAAGTTTATGCATTTTATTGTAGGCATCTCACATAGTAGGCCAAATGAAGATTCTTGTGAGGAATGGCTCATGTATTAGGGATGTACTAGGTTCCGTTTTTCTCCTATTATTGTTCTCGGCTTGTGCAAAGGTGATTGTAGAAGAGAACATCAGCAAAGCAAAGAAAATCTGATTTCGTGACATAAAATTTATAACCTGAAATGACATTTATTTCTGTAAAAAGAAAGATACGATTTTGTTTAGTTGTTTTTACATAATGCATATCCATAGGAAAGGCTTTTGGTGGCCGACTTTTGCTTTCACGCACGTATTTTGTGGAATAAATGCGCCAAAATCTCAAGAATTAAGTGGCGGAAGCTGAACGGGGAAGCGTAACTTACCTTTAGGGAGAGGATGATCACGGAAGCACCATGGGACGAAGAGGGATGTGCAGATAGCATGTGACTGGATATGTCAACTTGCACTCGGAAGGCTTAGGGAGGTCCTTGGAGTGACAAAGGGTAAGAACCATGAAGCTAAGGACACATGGTGGTGGAATGTGGATCTTTAAAAGGCTATGAAGGAGGAGTGCTACAAGAATTGACACCACAATAGAAGCACAAGCAACATGGTGAAGTACAAAGAGACCGAGTAGAATGCAAGGCGAGTCGTGATTGAAGCAAGAAG
The DNA here is from genome assembly GCA_030979885.1 of Lolium multiflorum. Classification (NCBI taxonomy): domain Eukaryota; kingdom Viridiplantae; phylum Streptophyta; class Magnoliopsida; order Poales; family Poaceae; genus Lolium; species Lolium multiflorum. Next base: position 245,949,575 of record CM061748.1, read on the forward strand.
GCGGGCCTATGATGAGCTATATAACATACTAGGCACAAAGGAAGGTGAAAAGGATATCTACAAGATGGCAAAAATCCGTGGGAGGAAGACGAGGGACCTCAACCAAGTTAAATGCATCAAGGATGAGGCTAATTGACTTCTAATGGAAGACGAAGAGATCAAGAATAGATGGAGTACTCTGATGGGTTATTCAATGATGGGAATGGGACCACTATGCCTAAGCTGGATGACTCCTTTGATGATGCCAACATGCGTTTCGTGCAGAGGATCCAAGAGCTTGGGGTTAGAGAGGCTTTTAAAAGTATGAAAGGGGGAAAGACCCTTGGCCCTGATGATGTCCCATTTGAGTTGTGGAGACATCTCGGAGACGTGCCAATAATATGGCTAACTAAGCTATTGAACAACAATTTTCGGCTAAACAAGATGCCCGAAGAGCGGAGAAAAAACATATTAGTACATATCTTCAAGAATACAGGAGATATTCAAAGTTGTACTAGTTATGAAGGAATTAAGGTTATGAGCCATACTATGGAACTTTGGGAGAGGAGCATCATTTGAGGAGAGTGATGAATGTCACTAAAAACCAATTTGGTTTAATGCCCGGGAGATCAACTACGAAGGTGATTTTCTTACTCCTCCAACAAATGGAGGGCTATAGGGAGCAGAAGGAGGACCTACTTATGGTCTTCATCGACTTGGAGAAGGCATATGAAAAGATACCACGAACGGTCATGTGGTGGGCGCTAGAGAAGCAGGAAGTTCGCCAACTTATGGAGGGATATATGGAGCAGAAGGAGGACCTACTTATTGTCTTCATCGACTTGGAAAAGGCATATGAAAAGGAACCACGAACGATCATGTGGTGGGCGCTAAAGAAGTAGAAAGTTCAAACAAAGTACATTACCTTGATAGTGTTAAGCTTCATGCACTAGCCAACGCAACCAAAAGTCTGAACTGATGAATAGGCAATCTACTTATACACTTCAACACCCACCCTTGGAAGACGGGAAAGTCAACACGTGTAGAGTCAGAGGCAGGAGAGGCGGGCTCAGCAGGCCTATACGTGCCTATACGTGGACTCCGAGGGGGCAACAACAATTTTAGGATAAATTGTGAAAGCCAGGACTCAAACTCGAGACTCTGGGCTCTGATACCATGTTAAGCTTCTTGCACTAGCCAACCAAAAGTCCGAACTAATGAAAAGAGCTAGGCAATCTACTTATACACTTCAACATGATATGTATGATAATGTTGTGACAAGTGTTCGTGCATGTGATAGTGGACCAATACCTTTCCAATCATGATAGGACTATCAAGGGTCAACCTTGAGCCCATACATGTTTTTAGTGAAGTATGAGGTGACAAAGGATATGAGATATTCCTTGGTGTATCTCTTTGCTGATGATGTGGTGTTTGTGGATGAAACCAGGGTTGGCGTAAATAGAAAGTTAGAGCTATGGAGACAGACTTCGGGATGAAAGGGATTTAGACTTAGTACGACCAAGACCGAGTACATACTATGCAACTTTAGAAAAAATGGTGTTGGGTGCAAAGGCAAAGCCCATGTTAAGCTTCATGCACTAGCCAACCAAAAGTCCGAACTGATGAAAAGGGTTAGGCAATCTACTTATACACTTCAACATATAGGAGATATGTATGATAATGTTGTGACAAGTGTTCGTGCATGTGATAGTGGGACCAATACCTTTCCAATCACGATAGGACTATCAAGGGTCAACCTTGAGCTCATACATGTTTTTAGTGAAGTATGAGGTGACAAAGGATATGAGATATTCCTTGGTGTATTTCTTTGCTGATGATGTGGTGTTTGTGGATGAAACCAGGGTTGGCGTAAATAGAAAGTTAGAGCTATGGAGACAGACTTCGGGATGAAAGGGGTTTAGACTTACTAGGACCAAGACCGAGTACATACTATGCAACTTTAGTGGTGTTTGGTGCGGCAGAGAGGTTAGTTTACAAGGACAAATAGTGCCTTAGAGGGACACCTTTCAATACTTGGGATCAATGCTGCAAAGCAATGGTGATATCGATGAGGATGTGTGTCGCAAAATCAAGGCAGGATGGATGAAGTGGCGACTAAGATATTGTATCCTATGTGAAAAGGAGGTCCCACAAAATCTAAAAGGTAAGTTGGGGTAAGCTAGATATATATTTGACATAATGTCGTACCGCGGTGCACTATGTAAATTTGAAACCTGAAATTACATTTATATCTTCTAAAAGAAAGTTTTGTTTTGAGAAAATGAAAAAACTTTGCGCTATGCATTGCTAGAAAGGAGTGTTTTGTACAAGCCCAATGTAGGGTAACACCTAAGATTGCAACACAACATCCGTAATAATTAGGTACGCTAGGAGCATGCCAGCAAGCCCTTTCGCGTAGACGTCGGCGGTGTGGCATCGAACATGACCGTGTTGCGCTGCTTCCAAATCCACCAAATCGTGAGCATAACTAGCGACATGGTGCCTTTAGTGTACATCCACCAGTCCACAATTGTCCCTGCCGTATGAAGGTGTAGTGGTGGACCAAATCCAGGAGAGAACCTCGCCCGCGAGGAGGACTCCATGGTTTCCTCAGTCTGGTCACAAAGAATGCAACGATGAGAATGTTGGAGGCCCCTCCCAGCGAGCCAATCCCTCTCCAACACATGTCTTGGCATGCAAGCTAGACAAAGGAGCCGAAGTCTTCTAGTTTGGCTTCCAAGTACTTGATCTTACCGATCCTTCAAAAAGGACCCTGTACCGAGACTTCGAAGAGTATTGGCAGTTGGGCGTCTGTTCCAAAGGAGGGCATCCGACACCACATCGAGGTGCATGTCCTCTAGAGTATGACATATAACCACATGGCAACTGGGCTCAAGGCACCATGGATATCGAATAATCAACGTTGTTCTTGGGTGGCCTCTAAGACGGTCTGGCTTTTGCAATCACGAGCAAAGCTGAGTGCCATGAGGGCGGAGCGATCTCAAGGACTGTCAAACCTTCCAACCACCGATCCTGGCAGCATGGTGGATGGATGTTGCGAATGCCTGCCGCTCATCCTTTGTGATCTCCATGTCCAAACATGACCAAGGACAGAATGGGTCAGAGCGTATCCTCCATAGCAAATAACTGGGACACCCCACTGAGATTAGAGACACCCAAGCCAGTGAATTGGATGGGTCAACATACCTGAACCTAGTTGATGTGATAAGGCCCACACTTGGCATCAAATCTACTTGACTAGAGAAATCCATAGACTATCTTTATCCACTCGCTTCCAGATTTTCTTGTTGAATCCGTGGACCAACTGATGGTGCAATGGATCGTCATCAAGATTGGCTCGACCAATGCCACAAGACTCGCCTTGGGCATCATGGAGGCCTTCCAAGTGGCATTATTAGTGATCAAATGCTGCCTAGGCCATGCATGTGTACTCTGAAACCACCGCACCATCTACGAGGAGGTTATGAATCAGATTATTTTGCTTGCGGCGTGACATATTCTGGTGGAAGAGGGATGTGCTGGCGTCAGCCTTGGCCAGCGAAGCAATGGTCCGTTCGACCGAAGCGAGGCAAGGTAGGCATGCTTCAATCCAGATCTCAAGGTGTGTTCCCCCTCCGAGAGCAGAGGGGATTCCATTGCGAAATTAAAGCGGTAGATGAGCTCTCTTGCGACTTCAGAACTGAAGATGCGCACACCTGGTCTGCTTATCACTCCAGATCAGAAGGCAACATGCCATGTTCTTAAGTCGAAGAACAAGACGGTGAAAGGGATCAATCACCTCCACTAGCTTTGCCCACCCCTTCGTCACCATGTTCGCAAAGCTGTCCCTATTCACCCAAAACAACTCAAACTAGAAGTGCCGCCTACCCTGCCTACTCGAGGGTCGTGGCATACACTGAAGAGGAGGGGGCAATGGTTCAAGATAGGGCGAGCCTCCTCTCAATCAATTGTGCAGAATACCCTATCCAAGTAGACCAACGTGGGTGCTCGTTCGACAAAGTATAGCACCTGTCATGTAGGTAAAGCTCCTTGAGCTTGCAGTCATTAAGAAACGATGAAAGCGACACATTATGCGACGATGAAGGTTGTTATAGTTTTTGTACTCTATCCGGAAGATCTTGTTGAAGCCTTCGCAGAGTCATCCGCACATCCTCATTTCTCAAGGAAAGCAGTCTTCTCATTGTCCTTGTCATGCTCCTTTGGTCCATCAACGCATGTTATCCACTAGGAGGTACCACCCAGAGGAGTTAACATGGCCACCAAGGCCCACTACCCATCCATGCACTGAGAACATCACCATGCATCTCTTCAGCCGGCAAGCAGAGCAGAGTCAATGCCTAGGTTTCTGTTACCAAGTTCAGGGTTACAACACCCAATTTAGTCTCCTAACGCCACTATGATGTGCAAGGTCATTGAGCTCCGCGCACACCCCGAAGCTTGTGAGTCAGCTACTTCATTTTGTTGAACTAAAGAGGGTAGAGGGTACACTGATGTTGGCCCACTTGCATCTATGCCCCCAGAGATGCAAGTTGGTCAACATTAGGGAACACAAAAATTAACTTTTACTAAATGATGTTGTCATGAGAAAAGCTAGTTCATTTTGTTGAACTAAAGAGGGTACCCTAGTATTGGCCCACTTGCATCTCTGGCCCCCACCCCACCCCACCAGCGTCAGGTCGACCCAAAGGGACCCAATCCACCACCTATACAACTCCGTGGTTGCCTTGATCATGTCGTCACAGAGAGGCACCTCGAAGATCTTGTGGTAGGCCTTGATCGCTTCATGCAAGAATTTCTCATCGTCCTTAGTGAGACCGTTTGCGCAACAAATTGCGAAGGGCTCGCTGCTCAGAGCTAAGAGATCCTCCTTGATTGGCAATCCGGTGGCTACGCATCGGCTGAAAGTCGAGCTTGAGGAGGCGGCACCTCACATTGTGGGTTTGCAGCAACGCTTCAAAATAGCTCTTTGCCGCTGCCGAAAATTCCCCCAACATGCGAGGGTGATTCATTATCTTTTGTTGTTTCGACATAATTCCCTACCGCGGTATACTGTTTCATTACCAGAGGAAAGAGGCAAAGTCAACTTAAACACAAAGAAGAGTAGTCCTGCCAAACCTAAACACATATGAGGAAATGAGGAAAATCTGTCTCCATCCTTCTGTTCCAAAGTATATGCGGGCAAGTCTCTGTTCATTTACCCTTTCGCCAAGAAGGCCAAGACAAGACATGCGAAGGATATGTGACACGTTGTTGGTTTGTTTGTCATGACCATTGTTTTAGTGCACAACGATGTGGGGGAACCCCCACCTGAAGTAATAGTACTATTATTGAACAAAAACTAGGTATGTACAAGGAGATTTACAAGATAACTTGTGTCAGACAGGCCGCAGCACCTTTCGGCCAACAGGCCACTACTGAGGCAGCGTTAGGTGATGGAGGACAGTAGAGAAAATAAAACATAACTAAACTTTAGTACTGGCTTCTACACACTTCTATATTATTCCACATAAAATAATCCTTTAGTCATATGTATTATAGGGGTTTCTAGAGTGTTCTAGGTATGAGTTGTAAATTATCTCTTTCCTAGCTTTAGTAGTGTTCCCTAGAATGTTCTAGTTGTGAGTAGAGCTAACTTGTGAGGGCTCATGCAGCCTATAAATAGAGGTCCAGCCTCTACATATGTACCTAGACTATGTACCATCTACCTATCAATAAAGAGAACTTTGTGTTCTTCTTTTAGATCTTGGATTAGATCTTGTGTTGAGAGTTTGAACCAAACTCTTGACAGCCTCCGCCCCTAGAGTGATATCTAGCTTACGCCCCTAGAGTGATATCTAGCGCAGCACGTTGGAGCAGTTCCTTCAACATTTGTGCTGTCCACATTGTAGCAACACGGTGGAGTTGTTCCTCCACAACCTTGTGCTGCTTCATTAGGAGGCGCGAGTTCCAGAGAACCATTCTCCAAACAGTGCCTGGTGAAGACTCCCGTAAAAAAACCTATGGTTTGCTGCTTTTCCAAAGCACCCGAGAAGGATCAAGATGTGATGGATGGAGTGGTGCGTGCATGCCATGGGCAACACATAAGTGCTACATACATCGGCGAGAGAGCACACCACTCCGTACCAGAGCCAGCACTTGCCGCACTGGAACAGTTAAATAGGAGATGGAAAAGATCCCCGTCTGCCACCGAGAGAGCAAGCCGTACCAGATCCAGCACCTGTTGCACTGGAACAGTTAAATAGGAGGTGGGAAAGATCCTCATCTACTGCGTGAGCTGCAGAAGTTTCTTCGGAGAAAAGCAGTCCCAGTTTTTTTTTTTGCATGGGAAAAGCAATCCCAGTTGATGTTGCCAAGGTAGGTCAATGCTGCAGTGATGGAGAATGGGGTAGGCCGCAGAGGCGGTGTAGTGCACGCTGCTGGGCACGACACACTTTTTGGTGTTGCCAGCCATGAGACGGGTGGACAAAGGTATATGTTGCGCAATTGGGCCAGTGTAGCATCAACCGCAGAGGTAAGGCAAGATTGAAGTGCTAGGTTGAGGGAACCCTAACGGTTGCCATCGGAGATTTTTTTAGATTAATATAAAATGGCACAACTGTTATCAAGGATCTCAGAAAATGGTTGGATCAACACTGCACAACTTGAAATATTCGGTTCGTCTCAGTTTTGCTTACTGTATGTTCTTCCTCTACTGCTCTAGTATCAGATTTGGCTATAGTTGTTCCATCTTCTGAGCACATGTAAGTTTGTTTTTACCATTTGCGTTCGTATAACTGTCTTATGTTTTCTATGACAGGTGGATCTAATAAGCTTAATTACACCAAATGTCTCAACAGTCTCGAGGAATTACTGCATGCAAAGGTACGGACTACTAGTTTCCCTTTAAGATCTGCTGGTGTTAGGAATGTTGTTTATTGACATTTGGCTCAAAACTTCTCTCATGATGGATAGGTCTGTTCGGTTGATAATACAGAACTGGAAGGTGTGATTGCTTTTCCTGATATGGAGGTGTACACGTATAGCCCACTTACTCAGTGTAACCTTACTGTAACTTACAACAAAGAACTTGATCGCTCGAAGCTTCAGGTGAAGTTTTGTTCTGCTATACGGAGGATTATTATTGTTCGAATTGACAGAAGCTTATGTTTTCTGTTCTCTGTCCCTCTTTTGTTATTTGTATGAGTTTGAAACAGAGTGAAGGCATACTACGGGAGAGCCTAAATGATTTCAAGGATTCTCAGAAGAAACTAAAGTCTCTATTGAGGTTGCATGAAAATTTAGTTTTCTGTTTGCAAGAACTTGGCTCATTTGGAGCTCTACAAGTAAGTTGGCACTGTTATAGGATGCTCTTCCTTCTGGTGTTCTTATGAAAACGTATTGCAGAATAGAAAATGATACTCCCTCCGGTCCATATTAAGTGTCTCTAATTTAGTACAACTATGTACTAAATCAGTGACACTATGGATTGGAAGGAGTACTATTTTTGGTAAACATTCCTACCTGTGATTCATAGGCGATGTTCTCTTAGTTCGTAAGAATGCTCCAAATGGACTTTCGTGATGCTCTGTTCAAGTGGTTCATACATGGTGTTGTCGACTCTACCCGTGGTTTGCAATAAATGTTTTGGTTGGTTCTTGTGTTGTTTTAGCAATAAATGGGGAGAGTTCCATCATTCATGTGAAATCTTTACTTTGATGACATGTCAATCGGTGGCGGCAGTCTTTTCGCCTTCTCTTCCTGACATGGGGGTCACAAAATTTCACAAAACAGACATGCCTTTACTGTGACCTCAGTAGTTTCCCTTCTCATCCTCTGACTCCAAATTCAAAAGTTCAAGTCTACCCAAGGTGCTGCTCACATTCAATGACTGAATCCTGCCGAAGATGAAGCTCAGCTGAGAAATGAGACGAGGCCAAGGGTGTCGCATAGAGAACGATGACACTGGTTTGACATGCTGAGGCAATCCCATTAGTTGATTCATACCAACACATGGGTAATTAGCTAGCATTCAATTAATTCAAGAGAGTTACTCCATTACTTTATAGTTAATGTTCCACTAATTCGAGGTAAATATTATCTTGATGATAAAAATTGCATGTCTATTGTATGGAATAATAAAAAATCAGTGGTAGAATAAATGATCCGTAGAACAACGAAATAATAAAGCCGCTATGAAAATAAATCCAATAAATTTTACCTGAGGAACACGATGTATCAAGTGGACTGTGGATCAAATATTCAGTATAAAATTCTGTTCTCTGGGATTTTGGGTCCTGGCATCAAATTTGGAGCTGTAGACGCCACAGGCCTTTGTTTGTATCTAGCTGTCACAGTTGACAGTGCTATGTTCTTGTTTGTTTTCTTCTTTGTTGTACGAGCAGAGATGCTGGGTTTCTTTTCTTGCCTTGGACTATACTCTTTTACGAGAACATTACATATGTTACTCTCTATTTTGTTTGATTCTAGTGCAGGCTGCAAGGACTTTTCTGTCAATTGATGGTGATGATTTGGTGCAAAAGGAGGTCAACACGACCGACAGTTCTACCAGATTTAAGAATCAGTACCTAAACAAAGCAATTTCTATTCTGAGTAGCAACATATTGAATGGTGAGTTGTTTTGCAAGTTCACATTGGTATGCTCATTTTAGTATTTTAACAACAAATGATCCTGGTTAGGCTGGATTGATATCCTGTGTGTAATGCTGTTCAGTGTTCACTATTTGAATCATAATTTGATACGACTGATAGATCTTAGAGAGAGTACTGCCCTTAAAACAGTACTGTAGTAAAATAATTTGGAGAGCATACTGGAGTTGTCAATACCTGGACTTCTCCTGTTGCCTACCATTACTGGATCTTGGCTCTTTCAAACGTTTTGAGATGGTGGTGGATTGGGATTTGCGCTTGTGGAGGTGTTTGGACTGCATATATGTGGCACTTAGAATCGAAAGATCAATATTTGTGAAAATAACTCTCAATTTATATTTCTAAGAGTAACCTCCATCCATTGACAAGCAGTTCATAGGCAGGTTGAAATCAGCTGTCGAATCCTCTCTATCCTTGCAAAGAAAAGGCTTATCTTGTTGACATTTGGATGTAGCAAAACCATGGGGTCTTCAATGGTGCAAGGACCAACATTGCTGCGTTTAGGCACGACATGTGCATAGGAAGCTCTGTGGCCTTGTGGGTGTAATGACGTATCAGTAGGCTTAGACATAAATATGTTAGATCTATGAATGCATCGGTTTTGTTTCTTTGTGCGCAAAAGCAGACCGGATTTTCTGGTAGAAAACCAGAGCTTGGGACCGCCTCCAGTTTCCTTTATACCGGTTGGTACTGGAGTCACTGAGGTTATGTACCTTTAGATACGGCTTCCGGTTGGAAATATGTGTCAGCTTGAATGCATTTTTCTTTGACTAGCAATGCGTGAATCTAATAAGAGGTGCTTTCTAGGTACCCATGATGATTCATTTGATCTAGAGACGCTAGAAGAACCTTTCTTCTCGAATAAATTTGTGGCTCTTATTAATGTCCTCTCAGGATACAGGTGAGCATAGTCACCAGTGGTACTATCTTTTTTCGTAACATTCTTTCTGCTTTAGGATTTGCATGGACACAAAAACGTCTGTACTTAATTTAGGGTGTAACAAAATCTTTGTTACTTATTGGGTTGCGGTAGTTCCTTCACACCGGGCTGCTGTTTCCGTGTGAAAAAAAAGAGAGAAGAGATCCAACTGAAAACCACAATTCAAACATCTTAATTATAACCTCTTGAGAATAAGTTTCAATATTTGCCTCTTCTCATCATCATGATTATGTTGCTTTGCTTTCTTCAATAAGCAGGATAGAGGAAAACATGAAGTGCATAGTTTTCGTGAAAAGAATAACAGTCGCAAGAGCAATAGCACGCGTCCTCCAATACTTGAAATGCCTTGATTTTTGGAAATGTGAGTTCCTCGTGGGATGCCACTCGGGACTAAAGAACATGTCAAGGCACAAGATGGATGCTATTGTTGAAAAGTTTTCTTCTGGTGAGGTATAATAATTAGGCATGGATACCTTCTACACGATTTCTTACGAAGCCAATACAAAGTCTTCTTTGATATCTATTTTGAACATATCAAAGCTTTCATTTCTTGATCTGCCTCTTCTTTAATAGGAAGTTAACATTTTTGTGTGACTGTAATTTAAGCATACCTGGGAGGATAATTATACCCAGGTGGCTTGTACTGATCTTGTTTGTTGTCCAGGTAGATTTTGTTTTCTTTCAAATTAATGCACCTAATAATGAATATAGCTGGTTGGCATACAAAATCAGGGGCCAGCATATTCAGACTCTGATACACCAGCTGAGTCAGCAGTTTTAGCGAACTGTTGGGGAACACTAGCACAGAAGTATAAGCTTCCAGAATGATGTTAGTCAGCTCTGATGCTGCACCAGCTGAGTGAGCAGGCACTTACCATGTACAATGATTGACACTGGACGGACAGAAGGATTGGTCCTTGGTTTCTACAGTTTTATTAGATTACTGATAGTAATGCCATAGGACTTTAGTAGGTCGTTGTGACTTCAAACTGGGTTCAATCCTGGATCGGCATTGTGCAGCATAGGGCTTGTCTTTGATTTATACTTTCCCTGAGTTAGTAATGTATGTAGTAAATTAATTGTGACAGACTAATTTAGACTAATTTTGGCTGTATACTTCTATATCTATTTTTTTTTCTTGCATCACAATTCCTTTGCTTTTGCTGTTTGCAGGTGAATCTTTTGATTGCTACTAGCGTAGGTGAAGAGGGTCTTGACATTCAGACTTGTTGCCTCGTTGTGCGGTTTGATCTTCCAGAAACTGTAGCTAGTTTTATCCAGTCCAGGGGACGAGCCCGGATGACTAAATCTAAATATGTTGTTCTTCTGGAGAGGTGATTTTTTTCCCCCATTACATAGATTGGCAATTGGTGTTAATAAAGAGTCAGATGGATTTTAGTCCTTGATTTTGGTCCACGTTCTTATTCATTCTGATACATACCAGGGGAAATCATTCTCAAGAAAAATTGCTTAATGACTATATTGATGGTGAGATCATCATGAATGGAGAGATAGACTTCAGAACTTCGAATGATATGTTTGAGTACCTTGAGGAGAACACATATCAAGTGAATAACACAGGTGCTTCCATTAGCACAGCTTGCAGTGTATCTCTACTACATCGCTACTGCTACAACCTTCCCAAGGATATGTATGTAAGGAGGCTGTTGTGTTCGTCAACCCTTTGATACCCATGCTTTGTACATCAGTGCTTATACTAATACAACTCCAACTTCTTGAAGGTATTTTAATCCTTCCCCAGCGTTCATCTACATTGATGACACTGAGGGAATAATCTGTCGAATAATTCTCCCACCAAATGCTGCTTTTCGTCAAGTGGATGGCCAATCGTTTCAATCAAAAGATGAAGCTAAGAGAGATGCATGCTTAAAAGCATGCATGAAACTTCATGAATTGGGTGCTTTGACAGATTTTCTTTTGCCTGGTTCAGGTTCAAGAAAGAACAAGGTATCAACAACAAATGGTTCAACAAACAATAAACATGAAGGTATGGTTCACTCACATGTTCTTATAATGCCACAACGCTAGTGATTTGGCTCAAGCCGCTCAACTATTGTTTCGATATTTCAGATGATCTAAGGGAAGAGCTTCATGAGATGTTAACTCCCACAGTTCTGAAACCTTCAAAATGCAAACTGGACTGTCTGTTGAACTTGCATTTCTACTATGTTCAATTTATTCCCATACCAGCAGATAGAAACTATCGGATATTTGGTCTTTTTGTGATCAATCCCCTTCCTACAGAAGCTGAAAAGTTGGAGGTTGATTTGCATCTTGCTCGTGGCAGGATTGTTAAAGCAGGAATGAGGCATTTAGGAACGATCTCATTTAACGAAGAACAGGCATCATCTCGCTCATTGTTTCATACGTTAACACATTATCTTTTCATGAATGTCGTCTAAAATGTTGCTTTTTTCAGATGATGCTTGCACGCAATTTCCAAGAAATGTTTCTGAAGGTTCTTCTTGACAGATCTGAGTTCACTGTATCTCATGTTATGTTGGGCAATGATGAAACGTTACAGATTAATTCATCGTTTTACCTACTGCTTCCAATCAAGCAGGAATTATATGGTGATATATTTATGATTGACTGGCCAACAATTGAGCGCTGTTTATCGTCACCGATTTTTAAAAATCCAACTGGTGCGTCTATGAATGGAGCATATTTACCAGATGAGTCTTTAAGGCTTCTTGATAATGTCTACAATAAAACGGATGTCGTTGGAAGTTTAATCTTTGCTCCTCATAATAAGACATTTTTTGTCATTGATGACATTCTGGATGAACTAAATGCTAGAAGTGAGTACAGCAGTGCAACTTATGAAGAACATTACAAGGAAAGGTAAGAAGCAGAAATATTATTTGCACCCCTTCTCGGCTTACAGTTATATTTACACTGCTACCGCGATTGAGCACTCACTAGGGCATATGTAACTACACAACCAGGCTTAAGATAGGCTATCTTAAGCTTGGCTGTGTATCTACTTAATGTGATAAAATTTCATTTGTAGTGTGGTAATGTGTATATAATTAATGTTACAAAAAGTAGGCCATATAAGTAAAGACGTAATATCACTGGAGCGACCCAGTAGAAATCCGTGCAAGAAGCTGTAATGGCCTTTTTTCCAAGAAAGCATGTCACTTTATGTATTGGATTGTTATGCTTTACATTTACAAGTATTCTATGTGATAGTGTATAATATGGAACTGAAATATGCTGTCCCGAGATTGTTGTGAATACTAGCACCTAGAACAATATAACATGATTTACCTCAGGAAATGAAACCAACATAACAACCGGTATTTATCAAGTTTGTAGTGTTTTGGCACTCCATATTTGTACTAGACTACTAGCTAAATACCCACGCGTTGCGCGGAAAGAAAATAAATTATGAGCATGCTGCTTCGAAAAAAAAAACATATGTAAAGAGATTTCAAGATGTTACACCACCATGTGTATGCCTGTAAATGCTCTGCATGTTTTTCCTCCAAAATAAACCTTCCTTTTGTTCGTTGTTTCCGAACTTTCCTGATTGCTCCTTTCCTTCCCAAACAGAAACTGAACGCTTATCTTTTTTTCATTTCATTACAATCGACAGAATTTCCTTTCTTGTCTTCCTTCACGTGGGTAAATGGGATGAGTTTTTTTTTTGCGGGGAGGAGTGGTGTGTGGGAGGTGGGATCAGTTAGTGGGGCAGACCAGATCCAACGTATGTTGGGGTGATCATGGGGAGGGATTGGGCCAATACTTGCTTTGTGATCCCCCCTTGCCTTCTACAGTGGGATCAAGGATTGACAGTCTGTTTCGATCAAGACATGCTACACCTGGAGGGATCAGGCCAGAAGCGCTCCATCTCTACATATGCCAGCGCCTCAGTAGTCAGTAGTAAGCATGCTTGGCACCGAGTCATACCAGGCAGCTGTAGCGCCTGAGGATGGACCACTATGGTCCCATGCTGCTGCCCGTACATTCATCTGCTCTGAAGGCTGCCATCAGGTGGTGGTAGAGATGAGCAAACTGATCCCAGTCTCCCCTGATAGCCTTTTCTCTGTTAAAAAATCTACTTTTGTTAATAATGTTTTTCAAAGAAAGGTTGTGACATTTCTGTTTAACTGCTTTATTAATGTTTTAATGAATTTATGTACTGTTCATGTCAGGTTTCATATCAATCTATCCCATCCTGAACAGCCACTTCTGCACGCTAAGCAGCTCTTCAACCTGCATAATTTGCTTCATGACCGACTACGGGAGACCACAGGTTACAATTATTATTCCTTTAGAACAGCATCTTTATATACTGTTTTATGATGATTTGGACTCCTCTTTATGAAAACATCGCTATGGTACCAAGTATTAAAATAGCTCAAGTGCTCAAATTTCTTTATGGTGAGGAATTTTTGTGATGGCCGCCTTTTTATAGAACATGCAGGCAATCATTTACGCATCTTCTAATTTATAAAAGACATAACTTCCCGCAAAAAAAAAAAAATAGAAGACATAACTACAAGACTTTGGGCCATGTGAAAGTATAACTACAACCCCCAAAAAACAAGACAGCCATTCACAACACAGATCTCTATTCTACAACCTCATGGCGGCTATACAACCGGTGGTGGTAGGCCTGATGGCTGACGCCAATGCTCCGCTTCTGCCTTGACGCTGTCAGCAACCGCAAGCATATCATTTCTCACCCTTAGTCTCTTACTTTCTCCAAATCAATCTCATGGCTAGGTGACAATTGAGAGAGCCTAGGTTGTTGCGCTTATCGTGGGAAAATCAACCTGATCGCATGGCTAATGTGGCCATTGAACATGAGCCAAGGTCTTTGCACTTATCCTTGAGAGATCCTCTGTGCTTCGCCTGCTGCCATTCTCCCAAGGAACCATTCTGGTCGGGTGCAGGGTGAGATGCCACAACTGCCTCAACCAGTAGTAGGCTGACTGCGCATGATTCTGTAGGTTGGAGGACCAGTGCCAAAGATCTTATCCTCCAGGGCCGGAGCAACTAGCATGAACCAGTGACTTGACCACATACTCCATAGGCTCGCATACCCTATCCCAGGTCACAAGGTAGCGTCCCTCATCATATCCTCTATCCCCTTTCAGATGAAAGCTCTATTGCATTTGTCAATTGGCTTGATCAGCCAAGCCAGGATCACAATTTGACAACATATGGTAGATGGCAAAGGAGAAGGTAAGGACCAGCCGACTACCGCAAAGCGAAAGCATGCAATTTTTCCAGCTTGTGAAGGAGAGGCTGCAAATCTTGCTTGCACAGCTTCCTGATTAACAAGTGCATACCCAAATAGTTGGAGGGGAAGTCTATTACAACAACATGAATATTCCGACGACGAAAGCTGGATCTGCTCCCCGGAGCAGCCGATGGGGGTGAGTCTGCATTTTCTCACACCCGCGCAGACTTGATGCCCTGTTAGAGGGGCTATTGTATTATTGTAGGATTCTACTTTGTATTGGGATTCTTATAACCACGTTCATCTTTTCCAAGTTCCTCTTTGAAGGGTATAGAAACAATGCCACATCATCAGTCTAGAGCGAGATGGGGTGCTGAATGCCAGCATGGGAATAGGATAAAGAAGTCTGTGGTCATCTGCTTTGTGGATAAGGGGATTGAGCACCTCCATTGCAAGAATAAATAATGGAGGGGAGCCCCTATGAAGTTTGGCCTTTTTTTTTCTTTTCTGGCCATTTTAAAAAGAAATTCACTTCATCAGCCATTGGTGAATCCTATTTGGAATTTATTGCTCTGTCATGATTCTGTAAATGGTCCTGATCAGGGTATTACCTTTCTGATTTGCTGTTTCTGTTTTCAAGGACGTGAATTGATGGAGCACTTCGTGGAGTTGCCTCCAGAGCTATGCACCATGAAGATAATTGGGTTTTCAAAGGACATGTGTAGTTCTCTATCCTTATTACCATCCTTGATGTGTCGGTTGGAGAATCTGCTGGTAGCTATTGAGTTGAAGGAGGCCATGTTGTCTTCATTCTCAGAGGCTTCTCAAATCAGTGCTTCTGGTGTAAGTTATGCAATCTTCATTGAATTTGCCTATCCATGTCGCAAATAATTTTGATCTATTTCAGATACTTGAAGCACTTACCACTGAAAGGTGTTTGGAGAGGATCTCCTTGGAGCGCTTTGAAGTCCTAGGTGATGCTTTTTTGAAGTACATAGTTGGACGTCACAACTTTATTTCGTATGAAGGACTTGATGAAGGGCAATTGACCAGCAGACGTTCTGCTGTAGTGAATAATTCAAATTTATATGAGTTATCAATCAGAAGAAATTTGCAGGTTAGACAATGTTTTCAGTGATCCCAATATCTGTCCAAAATGCTCCTCTTCTGCTGATGTTATGCCTTAATTTCTGTGATTATGACCCGAACATGTAGGGAGGAACTAGATCAGGACCATGGGTAAAGACAAGAAATAATCCTTCTAACACGTTACTTGATCGATTAATCATAACCTGTGGGTTTGTATAGTACCTAACTCTATCTCTTCTTCAGCACTCTTGGCTGGATATAACTTTTTTTTTTGAGAAAACGCAAAAAGCCTTTGCGTTTCATTTCATTGAAAAGAAGGGAGGAAATAGTTTGTTGTTACAGGAGGCAGAATCCTGAAAGGGAAGCAAAGAGATACAACTCAATGTACATCCCAGTTCTGCGGCAGAAGAACGCACAGGCCCGGCGCCCCAGCCCTGGCCCAAAGGGCAGCTTCGTCCCGGATCCTTGTGACGACGTTGTGGACGGACGGCTCAGCTCTGTTGAAAAGGCAGTCGTTGCGCGGCTTCCAGATTAGCCATGGGGTGAGAAGCGCGATCGAGGCGAGGCCTTTGCGCAGCGGTTTGGGCGTGGCGTGCTTGGCCTTGTTCCACCAGCTGAGGAGGGTGTCGCCCTGCTCTGGGGGGTTGCATGTTGCTCGCAGCCAGGAGAGGACGCCATGCCAGACCTGACGGCTGACGGGAGAAGCAACAGCCGTAGAGCAGGTGCTGGATGGTTTCCATCTCCTGGTCGCACAACAAGTAGCGTGGGTGGTGTTGGAGGCCTCGGCCTTGTAGGCGAGCAGTGGTCCAGCACCTGTCGAGGTTGGCAAGCCAGTGGAAGAACTTGACGCTTGGGGAAGCCCAGGTTTTCCAAGTTTTTTTTTCGAGAAAACGCAAAGGACCTTGTCCCCTAGGAGACGGTGATACAAGGTAGGGGATGGTTTACCTAGTGTACAAAGGGTGGAGCCAAGGAAGGTGGCCTTATAGCACGAACCTGTGGTGTATATGTGTTCCACTTCCAGATCATGGTGTCGGCTTGGTTGGTCAACTGTATGTGTTCGAGCCGACACCAGAGCAGCAGGTACTCGCCGATTTATTCAATGCCCAGGGAGCCAGGAGGCTGTCAGCGACGATCCTGGTGCGATGCCGACGCTTGGGGATGCAGGCGTACAAGCGCGGCGCAAGCTCGCTGACCGAGCGACCGTCGACCCATCGATCCTCCCAGAAGAGAGCAGAAGAGAGCCATGCGTCCATCGCCAAGAGACATGTAGGTCGAGGCGAAGAACAGGGCGCATTCTCGAGGAGAGAATTGCAGGTTGAGGCCCTGCCAGGCTCGGGATGCGTCGGTTCGGCTAAACCAAAGCCACCTCATGCGCAAGGCGAGGCCTGCCTGCTTCATATTCTGGATGCCCAACCCGACGTGCTTAATAGGACGGCAAACCCGGTTCCAGCTCACGTGGCAGCTGCCGCCATTGGCTTCCTTGCGACCAGCCCACAAGAATCCTCCTGGATTTGCTCCCACAAGAATCCTCCTGGATTTGCTCGATAAGCTTTAGGATTTTCTTGGGCGGTGCATAGACGAGCAGCTGGTGAGTGGGGATGGCGCTGAGGACAGATTTGATCAACTTCAGTCTGCCGGCCTTGCCGGCCTTGTCCATCAGATGGGCTTTCCATGTGGGGAGCTTTGCAGCGACGCGATCAACCAGGGGCTGCAGCTGTGCACAGGTCGGCTGGCGGATCGTCAGGGGAATGCCCAAGTAAATTAGGGGCATCTCCACAATGGGGCAGCCTATGCCGGCGGTGACGATGGCGGCTTCGGCTTTTGTGCAATTGATGAGGGCGGCAGAGCTCTTGCTGTAGTTGACGCGCAGACCCGAGGCTTGGCCGAAGAGGTGCAGGATCTCGCGGATGGCGGCGGTGTCATCGGAGGTGGGCCGGCAGAAGAGCACGACGTCGTCGGCGTAGGGTGACATTTCTAGGACGCGGCAGCGGGGGTGGAGCTCCTCGAGGATGTCGAGGGTGGCCGCACGCCTGATCAGCCGACCAAGGACGTCGATAGCAAGCACGAAGAGCTGTGGTGACAGCGGGTCTCCCTGGCCAAGGCTGGGCTCGGCATTGATCAACACGCGGGTGCCAAAGCGCGAGCCAATCCAAGAACCTGTCGCTAGGACCTCAAAGAGGAAGGGCTAGGAGATGGTGTCGAAGGCGCGGGCAAGATCCAGCTTCAGGAGTACTTGGGGTTCACGGAGTTGGTGTAGCAAAAGTGCCGATTGACGGGTGAGCACGATGTTGTCGTGGATGCTGCGGCCAGGGATGAAGGCATTTTGGTTCTTCCTAACCAGCGTGTCAGAGCTTGGGGGCAAGGCCTGCGATAACAGCTTGGCGAACAGCTTGGCCACGAGGTGAATCAGGCTAATTGGCCTGTAGTCGCCCATCGAAGCAGCGTCTGGTTTTTTGGGTAGCAAGGTCAACAACGCTTGATCAGCCGGTGAAACCCCCTTCCGCGGAGGGCGTGCAGCTGGGCAAAATCCTCGACGAAGTCCGTCTTGATGGTTCCCCAGCAGGAGCGAAGGAATTCTGCGGTGAAGCCATCGGGTCCTAGTGCTTTTCGTGCCGGCAGGCGCTTAATCGCGTTCCAGATTTCGTCCTCCCCGAAAGGGGCATCGAGGTCGAGCAACTCGTCGGATGGGGTGGTCAGCTGCTGGAGCTCGAGAGATCTCGCGCGACCCGTCTGCGCCAAGCAAGGAGTCGAAGTGCTGGAACGCAACTTCTGCCAGGTCCCCGTGGTTGGTGAGGAAGCGATCGTTAGCGACGATGCTGTGGATCGTGTTCTTCTGTCGGCGGTAGGAGCAGTGTTGGTGGAAGTAAGAGTTGGTGTTTGAGAGAGGTGAGGCGGGAGCGCAGGCTTTTGGGGTTTTGTGCAGCCAGGATTCCTTGGGTGATGGCAGCTTGTCTTCGTGTGTCGAGCCTAAGGATCACTTAACGGAGAGAGCAAGCCTGTGGGGTACGCTTCCCACGGTGCGCGCACTCCAGCTGGTAAGCATTCTCGCGGTGGCCTGCAGCCTCAGCCAGATGCGGTGGAACGGATCCGCGGCATCGACGGAATTCCAAGCCTCTGAAGCCACGTCCCGTCCTAGCGAAACAATTCCTCAAACCGGAAGCGACGGTGGGCCACGGGCGAAGGGGTGCAATCCAGCATCAATGGGCTGTGGTTCGAGAGCACAGAAGCTAGGCAGCATACAAGCTAGGCAATCGAGGTGGCACTCGCCGATCAAATCTTCCTAGTAGGTGCAAAGGGCGCGGTCGAGGAGCACGAGGGTCGGCGGGTCTTGGCCGTTGGACCATGTATATCAGCTGCCGTCCAGGTAGATTTCCTTGAGGGCAAGGTCGTTGATGCATCATCCGAACTTTCCCATAAGGCGCCTGTTGAGGTTGCCGTTATTCTTGTCCTCGCCGCGGTAGATGAGGTTGAAGTCGCCGCAAAGGAGCCATGGACCGCGGCAGGAAGCGCGCATGTGTCTAAGCTTGTCGAGGAAGGCAATCTTCGCCTCATCGTCTTTGGGTCCATAGACGACAGAGATCCACCAGGGTGGGGAGTTGGCCACAGAAACTTTGGCGGTGAGAGCGTTGGTGGTGAACAGTGGGTCGGTGATCGACACCTCCCTGCTCTTCCACGTGAGGAGGATACCGCCGTGCGTGCCCGAGGCCGGTAGGTAGGTGTAATCGTTGAACTCGGGACCCAAGGCCTCAAGCACAACGTACGAATGAATGAGTTCCATTTTTGTTTCTTGGAGGGATACAATCATTGCTCTTGAGCGGATGGTGGTGCGGCGTGCGCGTGCATTGAGACCGCGCACGTTCCAGATGATGATGTTAAGGCAGCTATGCATTGGGAACATGGTCGACGGGGCGCTGATCGGGGAGGTCCATGGGCAGCTTCTTGTTGACGAGCACAACAATGGCCGCGATCATCGGGCGAGAGAGCGGCGCATCAAAGATGTTGTCGATGTACTTGCGCGTGTCTCTCAGCCATAGGAGGGGCACTGGTCGTCGTTGCTCCGCACTTGGCGGATCGTCCGCGCCGAGGCGAGAAGGAAAGCATCTGGCGGCGGGAGCGGCGTCCATGGCAGGGCGGCGCTGATGTCCTTGGTGGCAGCCTTGAGGAAGTTGCCAAGGGTCCAGGTGGTGGTGGTGTTGTTGTTGGGAGCGATGTGAGTCCTTGTGCGGCAGATGGTGATCGGCGGCAACGCGAATCTACTCGCAGGACGAAGCACAGGCGAGCTCAACCTTGGCGAGGGGTTTTGGAGCTGGGCCGTGACCTGGGCCGCATCGACAGCGACGGGCTCCTGTGCCGTGGGCTGCACCTCCGATAGGGTCTTGAAACCCTAGTACACCCTGTCGCTAGGGTCTCTAGAGTCTAGACCCTAGTACATTCATTTTAAATTTAAAAAGGGTTAATCTGGGACTAGTGTATGGGATGTATGGGGCGCATCATCTATGCCAGCACCAGCACTTCCCAACAATTCTACACCAGTTCCTGCCGAAGCCCTTTCACCTGCCGATTCTTAGGCACAATGGGTGTGAGGTACGTTGACCTAGGCAGTCCTGGAGCTGAAACGTCCCTGAAGGCATCTGGCAACGGCGGTGACTCTGCCCTGTTGCTCTGAGACCCGTTGCCTCGCCATTCTTTTTTTTTCTAGAAAACATTTCATTGAAAAGATAGAGGTTGTTACACGCCTCCTAAGAGGTTTACATGGAACAGTTGTTACAGGAACTGAATTTAGTGCACATCCCATGTTGTGGGCAAGACATCCCTGAGCCCCTTTGCACCTGCCGTGGCCCATGATCTTGCCTTGCAATTCTTGGCTGGAGGCAAGGCTTAGCGGGGCCTAATATCATGACGCACCTCCTTACAAAGTTGTAGTCGCTTGGTTTGGTGAGGACGGTTGTGTGTGTCCCTCCCTCTGGAGGTTGTACCCCCGATGCCTTCTTCCTGTTCAATGAAATGAAACGCAAAATCTCTTGTGTTTTCTCGAAAAACTATCTTGCCTATCCATAATTATGATGCCTGTGGAAAGTTCTGCTTGTCCTTATGATCTACTTAAGTACACATCCTCATATTTAAAAAATGTTTAGCTGCTTTTAGCATTTTAGTAGAGTTTTGTAACTCTTGTTTCTGTTACATTTTTTTCGCCACATAAGATAATGAGTGATGTTCCCTGTCAAGTATCTGCCATGAATTCTAGAGTGTAACAGAAAGTAGTTTTTTTTTGCGTGTGTATGTCAACTTAGGTATACATACGGGACCAACACTTTGAACCGACACAGTTCATTGCACTAGGAAGGCCTTGTAAAGTTGTTTGCAATGCTGACACAGAAGTGAGTATACACCCGAAGAATATGAACCCAGATAGACAAGAAAACTGCAACTTGAGGTGTACAAAGTCGCATCATTGGTTGCACAGGAAGACGATTGCGGATGTTGTTGAATCACTTGTGGGAGCATTTCTTGTTGAAGGTGGATTCAAAGCTGCATTTGCATTCCTTCACTGGGTGGGAATAGATGTTGATTTTGAAGATTCATCATTCTATAGAGTATTAGATGAAAGCTCCATCAATTTATCTCTCATGGACCACACCAATGTTGCTGAGCTTGAAGAGTTAATTGGTTACAATTTCAAATTTAAGGGTTTAATTCTCGAAGCATTTGTGCATCCTTCATTCAATAAACATTCTGGAGGATGCTATCAGGTCAGAGTTCTTTTTTCTTGTGTCATCATTAGTGAATTGATGTGATTATCAACAATTTTCTCACCTGACTATGTTCTTTTTCTGTTTGATCAGAAACTGGAGTTTCTTGGAGATGCTGTTTTAGAATATTTGATTACCTCATACCTCTACTCAAGTTACCCTGATCTAACACCTGGTCAAATAACAGATTTAAAATCATTAGCTGTCAATAATTATTCTCTTGCATATGTTGCAGTCCAGAAATGTATCCATAAGTATCTTATAAAGGATTCAAATTATCTTTCGGCTGCTGTGAATAAGTTTGAGAATTACATTAAACTTCCAAATTCAGAGAAAGACTTTGTAGAAGAACCAGCATGTCCGAAGGTATTGTTGTTTTCCTTGTAACTTTTGCATCTCTTTTGATAACCTGTCTTCAGCGCAGAGGAAGAACAAGGACTTATGGTTACTGCTAAAACGTACTCCCTCCGTTGCATAATTTTTGTCATGGTTTTAGTTCAAAGACAAGAATTATGGAATGGAGGGAGTAGGTATTATTAAAGTATGAGATCGGATAGTAGGGTTCAATCCTAACTCTTACGAAAACAAAATAAATGTTAATGTTATCGATAATTGAACTAAAATCATGACAAGAATTATGGAACGGAGGGAGTAGGTATTATTGAAGTATGAGATGGGATAGTAGGGTTCAATCCCAACTCTTACGAAAACAAAATAAATGGTAATGTTATCAATAATTTTAAATATCTTAGAATCATAGATTATTTAAGTACTACGTTCATACGATTTTCTTGTGTAACTAGTTAATACATTTAATATATTTGATTTCTGTGTGGCGCATCTAAAATTTGGTAATAAGTGATTTTTCTTATAGAATTTCCTTGGCAATCGCATATGACATACAGTAACATTTTTGTTTATGGTCAAAAGCTTACATCCTCTTACTGCAGGTTCTTGGTGATATTGTCGAATCTTGTGTTGCTGCAGTTCTTTTAGATTCAGGATTCAACCTGACCTATGTTTGGAAGCTAGTGCTTATACTTCTAAAGCCAGTGTTGAGCTTCTCTGACATGCACATGAATCCTATGAGAGAAATTCGAGAACTTTGTCAATGTCATGAACTTAAGTTAGGCCTACCCAAACCTATGAAGGCCGATGGAGAGTACCATGTCAAAGTGGAAGTTGTCATAAACAGTGAGGTGATAAGTTGTGCCGCAGCAAACCAGAATTCAAAAGTCGCTAGAAAGTTGGCTGCGCAAGAAGCACTTTGTAAACTGAAGGTATGTTTTGGTTCCTTCGCCTTCTATTTTTTAAATTGCTACAGTATTCTTTTTTCGAGAAAACGCAAAGGACTCTTTGCGTTTCATTTCATTGAAAAGATAGGGGGAAACGAGTTTACAAACCTCCTAAGAGGTGGATTGCTACAGTATTCTGAAGTAGCAGTCATTCCAGGTGGGTGCAAAAAATCACCTTCTGTAGTGATGGTCTATTTTTGGTTTCTTCGACTTTTGTTGTGTCTCGGTGCATTGATACTAAAGGATGATATGTAAAATCCCAAGAAGGGTCGCACCTGAAATTACAACGGCACACCCCCAAGTGCTAGACACTGCAATGCCCATCGCTCCTGCTTTCGCCCACACCGGGCAGCAGTCCTGACCATGTTGAATAGGCTATGTTGCACCGTGAAAAATGAACATGTTGCGCTTCTTCCACATCCACCAAGCCGTGAGCATGATCACAAAAGAGATGCCCTTCCTCACGGTGTGAGGGTGGAGTGGATGGTCTGCTACTCTGCTGCCACCAACCCACGGGTTTACCATGACAACCCCACGACATTGACAAGGTAGAAGAGGATGGTGATCGGGAGCAACAATGGTGTAACTAGGGTCAGGTGGGAAATCAGGATTTATACAATGTAGTAGAGGAAATAATATTGTGTGTGTGGGTTAAGTACTGGCCATAACCTTATATGGATATAACCAGTGTCTTGTTTTGTTGTCTCCGACACACATTTATGACTCTTTTTGATGAGCACACATTAAAGTGTGTGTCATTGTGTATTAGAAGAGCATGGTCTGAAAGTACGACCAACAATAGGTGGATACACTCGGAATCTTATAGGGAATCGGACTTTTATTTACATTGAATCAGACCGTAACTTCTAATATATCAATAGATATGTTCCCTCACCAAACTTGTGATCTTTAGTCCGATTCATCCTTCTTGAGGAACATTACTCGGCTCACAAACGTTGTTTCTTGTCATATTTTATTCCATCTAGTTGGTCTATGTGATTTGTGTCTTGTGAAAACTTGTTATGTTATATTATTTACACATTTATCTTGTGTAATTGAATATGTAACTTCACTTGCTATAGTACTAACTACTTTTTTCTGACAAATTGGATAATCATTTTGTTATGTTGGGGTAATTTGAATGATCATGTGTCTTGAAGGCCAAAACCAACTTACTGTTTGTGTGAATTCTTGTGTATACCTGCAGAAATATGGATACACACATAAAAACAAGTCACTGGAAGAGATTTTGCATGATGCTAGGAAGAAAGAACCAGAACTACTAGGCTATAATGAAGAGCCATTGAAAGTTGAGGCTGACATATGTGAAGAAATTAAGAGTCTACAGATAAGTAGAGAAAGAGATGCAAACATATCTTTTCGAAATACAGAAGTTCCGATTGGTGAGATTTTAAAACCCTCCAACCAAAGAACAGCAGGAGATACCAAGTTTTTCAAGGATGATATCAATAACGGAGGGAATAATCAGCTCAAGGTTGCTATGCACAATGACTGTCGACCCAAGGGAACTCAGAAAACCAATAAAAAGGAGTATCATGGTAATGCTAAATCTCATAAGATTAGTTTTTCTATGCACTGTTATGCTCTCCAGGTTGATTGAAGCATGCAAGCTGTGGACTTGGACTTCTTACACATTTAAATTGTGAAACGAGCCATTTGTTTTGTCTTTTAACCATGATTATATTTTACATTGTCTTGAAGGTAGGAAGTGTCTGGTACTTCTCAAGCATGAAGTTCGCAGTATTTTTTGGTGTAAATTAGTGTTGAAACATTCTACAAGAAATTTTTACATACAAAGAAGCAATTGCATATTTCATCCAACAGTTTGTTGTGCATTCAATTTGATTATTGTGTGGGTATATGGAGTTTCTTTTTTAATTGAGTTCTCTAAAAGTTGCAGGATATACAACTAACAACTGTGTTCTTTTATTCACATTTCACTTTTCGTTCTAATTTTGAAGGTAGTGTTGTAACACTTTTAATCACCTTTGTAGGTGATATGGTACATAAAACAGCAAGGTCGTTCCTTTTTGAATTATGTGCTGCAAATTATTGGAACCCCCCTGAATTTGAGTTGTGCAAAGAAGAAGGGCCAAGCCACCTTCCAAAGTAAGCTCACCTACTTACTGAAGGAGAACAGAGATTAACTCACATGAATTACAAATTACAATGGATTTTAACCTCCTTGCATGGTTCCCTTTCTTTGCAGAGTTTAGTGTAAAATATATGCTTCTTATCCATCATTATTTATGTCTATATCTAAGTTCTTTGTTGTTGGTATATTATCCTGGTACGGAGAGTGGCATTGTCAATTTTGCACCTAGTTGTGCGCCTACATTACTAGTTTGTAGATAGTACTCTAAAAGGGATGATTGAGCAGAAAGCTATGCACAAACTCCATTGCTAAGCTCAAGATTTGTGTAAGGAATATCAAGCATTTGATTGGCTTATGCAGAGTGCTTGGTGGTAAGGACCATCTTACCCACTTGCTTGCTCCCATGGCCTAGGCTAAGCATGGAGAAGTTTTTCTTAAGTAAGCATGCTGTAGCATTCCAAACTCCGGATGGCAAACGTTTCAATATTATTTGTTAATATCCGTCTTGTTTAGGCCCTCAATTATAATTCTGGAAAGGTGTTGTATTTACTTTGCATTGGTATTTATGCGGTGTTCTGGTATTACAAAAGCTGTTATCTATTTTACACTGATAACTTCATGCGTGAATTCACGCAGGTTCACTTACAAGGTTACTGTTCAGATCAAGGGACCCTCGGAGACACTTTTGGAGTGCTACAGCGATGCTAAACTACAGAAGAAGGCCGCCCAAGAGCATGCCGCACAGGGGGCTCTGTGGTATCTCAAGCAAGATGGGTACCTACCAAAAGATGAAATCCGTGTCTAAAAACATCTCTGGGCATCGTGGCCAAGTTGCCAAATGCAATACCCCATGATTCGATCAGCAATCCTCGATAGGATGTGTCGATAAATGTACAGTCCATGTATATGGTATGAACGATATGATTTGTTAGTTATTCTGTTCATTCATGCTCTGCCAATTCGAAAGATGAAAGAAGTAAAGTAGCTACGAAGCAGAAATGCCAAACAAATAGCAATAGCGGTTAGGCAGCGAGCACTCACCAGACAATTGCTCTAGCTGTAGCAAATATGACGATAGCGGTTAGGCAGCGAGCACTCACCAGACACTTTACACGAGTGGTGTCCCAGCTAACCATGTACAAGGAGGTGCACTTTGATGAACTCATAAAAATGCTAATTTGTGCAATCCTTTTGGGATCTTTAATTAATTTTTGCCATTATGTAGGTGTTACATTTTATTTTTCAATTTCTCTAGGAGGAATATGCAGTTGACAACCTTGAATGACTGAACAATTGGTGAGGTTTTTGTAACAAAAAAAAGTTGGATCGTGTATGACGCACATGAAAATGGACAGAAGTAAACCTAGTAAAATGCATGAATAGTACAGGAACTTGTAAGCACGGATCGAATTAGTCATTGTACAGTTGGAATACAAAGTTACGGTCATTAAAGCTGTTGTGGGTGTTTTGGGTGTTGTATTTGTTAACTTGGCCGTGTTACTTTGGAAAAAAAAAAGTCCCCCTCAGTTGTGCCTTCTTTGGCTGCATTTCCATCACCATCTACCTGTGTTCCCCCACCTCAGCTTTCCCAGCAAGCAGATGGCGTTGCGGTGGCCACAACACGTAGGGCCTCATGGAGAGATAAGACCATCATGACTTTCTCCTCTCTCCCCTCTATTCTCTCGCTTGCTCCAACTTGTCCTCTAGTCCTCCCATGTTGTGCTCCACAAGCGCTCGAACTCGCCGCATCCGCTGCTCTAACTTGTCATCACTCCGTCCACCCTGTGTCCTTTCGGTCGTCTACGGAGCACCGCCTAGTTGCCCTCTACCTCCCGACCCAAGTAATCGAGCCTAGGCGTCCCCAATCGTCACCAACATGGTTGTCTTCCTCGACGATGGTCACCATCAATTCGCCACCGTCTGATATCCTCCATCCTCGCCGAGGCTCCCAACACGTCTAGGGTGAGCTCGCTTTGCGATTGATCCGTTGAGACGCCCTCGGTGGTTGGCCCTCGTCGTCACGGGCCATGTCCTCTTTGTTGCTATCCACTGGGCAGCAGGGGTGGTGGGGGAGGGTATTGGGTCGGGTTGGGGTAGGGTGGAGTGAGACACCCTGGATGAGCTGGCCGCACGAGACGCTTGGAGGCTGCTGACGAGGAACCCACCTGCCAACCTGGAGTTGTGTGCAAGCTTGGAGGTTGTCGGCATGGAGACGGCACCCACATCGATGGTCTAGCCTGGTCACCATCGTAGACAGGTGGCAACACTATACGGTCGACGACGATGAGTTCTTGCAGTGGCAAGATCTGGTCACGTCATCCAAGGTACTCCGGTGATAGCTGGAAGATGAGATCACCGGAGATGAGATGCCATAGGAGTTAGGCAAGAGAGAGGAGGAAGGAGAGAGGAATATTGTTCTAGTCAACCACATTTTTGCACATAACCCCCTCATGCACATGTGTCCTCTTTAACTTAAACTATTTTCTTCAATGTTAAATGGGTCCCACATTTTTGCCATGTCCATAGATCGATACACATCAGATCCCGGCAACAGTGAGAAAATGCCCGCAGCGTCTTTAATGACTTAACTTGGTATTCCAAATGTAACGTGACTAATTTAATCTGGGCTTACAAGTTCATGGCTATTGATGCATTGAACTCAGTAAAACATGACAAAAAGTTAATACGGGTTCGCAACACTTCAAATTTTTGACATGATACATGCGATATCTACCTATGATAATACCTATAGGGTTATATAGAAAGTCATTTTGGCCCCCGAGCATCATTCACTAGTAAAGAATAGGCTACCGCTCACCGTGCTGATTTTGTTTACCAGTCGCGTGTGCGGGCCCGCTAGTGGTACCTCACTAGTGGTATGACCGTATGGGTTACTTATCACGTGTGGGCTCATCACACGGCTAGTAAGCCACTTACCAGTCGCGTGCGGCCTCCACACGCTAGCAGCATGTTTAATGGCAGTGTGTTTGTGGCACACTTTTCTTGGGTAACTCAACAAGGAAAATGTATAGTATGCTCATTCCCTTTTACATGAAAGGTGACCTTGCTTCCAGTGCAATTTATCGCAGCCCCTACGGTATTTAAAAAAGGTCTACCAAGAATAATGGATAATTTATTATTTTCAGGCATTTAT
Source organism: Lolium multiflorum (assembly GCA_030979885.1). NCBI lineage: Eukaryota > Viridiplantae > Streptophyta > Magnoliopsida > Poales > Poaceae > Lolium > Lolium multiflorum. The sequence goes on from CM061748.1 coordinate 245,977,783, forward strand.
AATATCACAAACTCTGTAGGAATTTGCACATTAGCAATCAATCATGATAGGAACATCTTCACATATACCAATAAAAATAGCAGTAGATTTATCAGCTATTTGAAGTGAAACCTCAGTGGGAACTGACTTATTTAAATTGAGCTTCTTATAAAGAGAAAATGGCATGACACTTACCCCTGCTCCAAGGTCACATAGAACATACTTCACATAGGTATTTTTAATTGTGCAATGAATAGTTGGAATACTTGGATCTCCACACTTTTCTAGTAACTTTCCCTTAAAAGAATAGTCAGCAAGCATGTCAGTAATAGCTTCATTAGGTATTTTTCTCTTGTTATTAACAATATCTTTCATATATTTAGAATAAGGAGGAATCTTAATAGCATCAACAAGAGGAATTTGCAAGTATAAGCTTTTTATCAATTCAATAAACTTCTCAAACCTTTCATTATCTAAAGTTTTCATTACCTCTTGGGGATATGATATGGGTTTATCAACCCATACATCCTTTTATTTACCTTTTGGTTGAGGTGGAGCCTTCTTCTTCTTACTTTTCTCCATAGAGGATTGAGGATCTTCACTTATTATAAGATCATGTTCTTTATTAACATCAACTTCAGGAGGTTCTTCATGTGGTTGAGACATTTCCACATCTTCTTCTTATTATTATCTTTAGTTTCAACATCAGAAATAGATATATCATTCTCTTGATCTTCAGAATTCTCATTTTATTCACTTTCATTTGGGGATTCTCCTGCAAAAGATCTCTTCTTACGAGCCTCTTTCTCTTTTGTCTTTGGATGCCCCTCAGGATAATCAGGGTCATGAGTGCTTGAGCCTCCTCTAGTATTAACTCCACAAACTTGCCTCTTCTCACCAAGAAGATTCTCATATAATTTATTTTGAAAAGAAATCATTTTCCCCACTTGATTATTAATCATATGATAGTGTTTAAAGTCATTCTAAGAGAATCTACACAAGAACTCAATCCTTCATGAATAATTTATATATTATGAGTTTTTCTTTATATCCCTTTTAATATCATGTCCCAAGCATCTCTGATCATAAGTAAAATTGTTTAAACCATTAACATAAGATACTTCAGTAGTAAGTGATACCTCTTCATTACTTTTACCAGAACATATAGCATGTACTTGGATAGGAAAGCATGGTTCATCAATAGGAAGCTTGATATCCATTTCAGAAAGTTCCTTCAAGTGAGAAGTTTTAATACCCTTTTCTTTAATAGACCTTGAAGCTTCTTTCATGTCTTCATTAGATAATTCAAGAATGCCTCTCTTACTATGGATCACTTCTTCTTCTTCAATATGCCAATCATTATAATTCGGATGGACGGTTTTTTAGTAATTCTCATAGCTTCCTCCATAGTACCCTCAACACTATCTACATACGATCGAGATCCTTCAATTAGCCCATTATAAAATATGTCAAGTAATTGTTTCTCTTTTAAACCATGTACGTGTTGGGCACCTTCTTTCAAGGGCACAATACCTCTCCCAAGCTTGGGGTATACCTTCTTCTTTACCTTGAGCAAAGTTACTAATTTCAGCAATCATAGCATGTATTTTGCTAGCAGGGAAATATTTATTACAAAATAAGCAAATGCATGCTTCTTTGCCAGTGATTGACTTTGGTGCTAAAAATTTATACCAAGACTTTTCCTTTCCTTGTAAAGAGAAAGGAAATAATTTCAAGAAGTAATAGCATTGTTGGATTTCAATATTAACAACCAACTAAATTAGCTAGCCCATTAAGGTTTCTTAAGTATTCATATGGAAGTTCTTGTTCTATACCACAAAACTTAATTTCTTCATCCTTTTCTTGTTTCTCAGGGTCAACATCGAACTCATAATCTTGATCTTTGATGTATATTGTGGGCACTTCACTTTCTCTAGCAACAGGGAATAAATCTCCTAAACAAGAACTTAGACTAGCACCATATTTATCCAAATCATCTAATTCAATGTTCATGAAAGCTTTAGTAAAAGCAATATCTTCCTCATAATGTGTCATTTTAGGACTTAGTGCAGTATTATTTTCATCATAAAGTTCATCTTCTTCATATTCAGATCCCTTTTGTTCATCAGACAAAGACTTAGACAAATTACGTGTCCCTTCTTTATCCTTGTAAACATCTAACAAATCTTTTTAAAATCTAGCAGACATTCTAGACAATGATGAACTTATTTGAACAATAGCTTTCTGCAGCATTAGGTGAAAAGTGTGGCCTAGAAGGCAAATCCGTACCTTTCCTTGTAGTGGAGGGCATAGTAACCTTCTTAGCCAAACTTATCCTTTCCCATGATGAGAACAAATAAGTACATAAAGTAAATGATAATAAGTTGTCTTACCAATAAAGCTAGGTTCCCCGACAACGACGCCATAAAATTTCTTGATGCCCACAAGTATAGGGAATCGCTGAAATCTTCGATGGGAAGTATTACCAAAATTTATAGTTCGACTCAAGGGGAACACAAGAATACCAACAAGACTTTAGAAATTGAGACGTCACTCTCAACCACACTTGTATATCAGTAAACTCACAAAGAAAGTGGTAATTTTATAGCAGTTGATTCAAAGCAGTAAAGACAAGTAGTAAACAACAGCAACAAATTTCCAGTTTTCACCAGAAGTAGTATTATGTAACTTCTAGTGGCTAAAAGTGTAGGCATGAGGTAGTACTGGGGTGTTGAATGAATGATGTTGATCATATAATGTAATCCAACTAACATAGCATCAATCTCTAATTCAATTGTGTGTAGGTGTGTGCCGCAAATATAGCTATGCATACTAACAAAGAAAATTTACATAACATCTTTTATCCTGCTTGCCCATTTTACCGGGGACAACTTGCAACTACAAGTAATTAAGGTCTATCCTTTCAAATAGACTGAAACAAAGAATTAAGTTTCATGAACACACAATATCCTCGAATTATCACATATTCCCCTTGTTTTTTCATATATAACACCTTAGGGATTTGTAGGTTCAACATAATAATAAGTAAGTAATACACCTTGAAAATAGATACCAACCTCATATATATGATAAATAAATATAGGTTCAGTACTGAAATCATGGCACTCGGGTCCTAGTAACAAACATTAAACATAGCAAGGGTGTACCAACACTCATACACATGAATATCCTCAAGACAAACACCTCAAATCTCGATACATATGGATGGTAACATGATCAATCTCATCCAAACCCCATCCACCTCTTAAGACTATAGATAACTACTCACTCATGGTGATGGAGAGTGAGCACATGGTTGTTGGTGATGACCTTGGTGGCCGTGATGATGAAGAAGCCCTCGAAATCCCTCTCTCCGGGATGGAGAGCACGATCAATCTGACCCCCGAAACGAAGATCGTGGTCTCGGCGGCGCTCTATTTCGCGAAACGTTCCGTCCTTCTAGCGGGGTAGGTTTTTAGGGTATATAAGGCACCACACGAAGGGGGAGGCGAGACGATGCTCGAGGGCCAAAAGGGCCCTGGTGGCGCGCCGAGGCCAGGGGGTCGCACCACCTGTGCTCTTTTGGACCTTGTGGCCCCTCTCGTCTGGTCCAAAGCTCTTGGTACCTTTTTTAGTGAAAATGTTCCATGGTATTTTTTCCCAATTTTATTTCCTGCAAAAACAAACAGAAAGAAGACTTTTGCTAAAAACAGTGTTAGATTCAGCAGTTTTATCCAAGTATGGTGCGATTCTGGAGCAAATCTTTGAGCAAAGTGCTTGAAAAAGTAGATATATTTGAAATGTATCATCTATTGATTTGAAATATGGAGAATACGCCTTCAAATATTAGGAAGAACACTTTCGTGGGGTGTTTATCGACAAAGCCAAAGCCCTCAGGAACCTAGACGACAAAAAGCGGGTATGTTGGAGATGCCATACGAAGAAGACGCATTTCTTCGTCAAGAATGAGGTCATGCAGACTTTTCATATCACCGGGTAGCGTTAGGTACTTTTCCCACGATACCATAGGTTCACCTACCAAATGATATTACCGCTCTTACGTGGAGATCTTGTATAACCTGGGTTGTCTGGCAAGAGACATAATCCTTTTTCTTAGGTCTTTTCCATCGCTTTTTCTTCAAACAAGGAGGATCTGACACCACATGTATTGCAAGCTCGGCAGCAGGCTCGGCAGGACCTCGCGCCAACTCAACTGGTCTTGCCTGGTACTTGGGATGTGGCCCTTGTCGACCTTCGGCAATTCAATCTTTGATCGACTAGATCAAGATACGAAAGTTACCATTGATCCTATTTTCCACTTGGTTTTCGACAATGGTTGCCATGTTTGCTTTCAGGGTCGCCAATTCTTGCTTAACTTCATGAAGTTCTTCTTGGAGTGTGTGGACCGTGTCTGCATTTTCTTCTTCGCCTCCTTGCCAGCCGTTTGAAGATGACCCGGCGACAACATCATCGTGTTTTCTGAAAACGACATGGCTAGCTAAGACTAATCAAAATTGTAAACTATTAGTAACCAAAAAAAATCATGGCAAAAATTGGCATGACCTTTGCTAAAAAAAAGGACATACAGAGTGCTAGAAATTCGTCGAAATAGAAATTAATCAACTTTCCGACAAAACATCAGCAATTTATATTCCTGTTAAACAAAATATTTTTGCCATACACTATATATCCATGTAACTAATCAAGAATATCAATGTAATCACCGCAGCCAATCAAGAATAGCCAGTGTAATCTGCATTTCATCGAGCAGGTGCAGGGCACGCGGGTTCATACCGGGGGTGGGGCAGGGGAGGGGGCGCGCGGGCGAGCTCGATGGCGAGGAGTAGCGGCACGGTCGGCGGCCATTTTGATGGTGACGGCGAGGCGCTGAGCGGTGGGGTCAGAGTCGTGGCACGATCGGCGACATCGAGGTTGAGCGCTCCGCCGTGCAGAGAGATTGACGAAAGTGTGTACTGGGAGGAAAACTAAGTCGCTCGTCGATTGAATCATGGTTAAGTACAAATAATGGTAGAGGGCGGCAACACGGTACGCTGCCACTATTTGGCGCATCCTCTATCATAAACTATTGGCAGCGTGTGGCGCCGATTATAGCGTACTAGCCGCGTGCAAAGAAGGCAACATGCCGCGGCTAAGTTATGTGCCCAGGCGTAGCTTAGACCCACATATTAGTCGCGTGCCCTAGGCAGTGGCGCTCTTCTGGTAAGCACATACTAGTCGCGTGCGGATATGCCACCCGCTACTAAAAATAGTAGTCGCGTGCTCTGACTGTCGCCTGCTTCCATTAGTCGTGCCCCTACAGTTTTTTTCTTATTAGTGAATGCTCTCGCATATTAAAAAATTATATTATATGTTTCAAAAATTATGAAACAAAAATTTAAAAGTAGTTAATGATATATCACGTGCACAATCTCAATTTCAAATGTTTTGTATTCTAAGCTACACAAAAAATAACAACTCTGTCTTTTTTTAGAGATTTGAAATCACTATGTTCGGATCTACATTTTTATCATTTTTATGTAGCCCAAACTACACATGTTTTTCAACTGACAATTTGCACGTTTGGAAGGTACATTACTGGCTACATTGTGATTTATTTTCAGATTTTTTTTTGAAACTTAGAAATATACATATATATATTTAAATAAAAAGATCACTAGTATCCATGTGAACCAAATCTTTGTCCTAGCTTATACCCCTTAAATATCCATGAAGTCCCATAGCACAAAACTGGTAAATTTTATGTATCATCATCATTGAATATTTACAGAAAACTTGAAACATTGAATTGTAAAACCGGATAACCTACATTAAACTACATTTTCTTGATTCTCTTATCATGCCACCTTTAACATTTTTTTAGAAACTTTAGCATTTTTCTTTTTATTTCTCCATTTGTCTAACATACATATATCGATAACTAGATAGATGCTACAACAAGTAGTTTGGATGAGGTGGAGAGAGATGGCAATATTGAATGACCTGGACGAGATTGGTACATACACGATGTATCCAGGTTTGGCCCCTCGCAGTGGAGGCAAAGATCTACAGCTATTTCATTATGTTGATAGATGTGTTTACATCATACGGACGAGTCACGGAAAACCTAAGTCGACTAGCCACCGTTATATCCTTGACTTGTCCTTCACGTTGACTCTTAGTGGGTCGACTGGGCCTTCACGTCATCTTGATCCTTAGTTAGTATAGTAGGGAGGATCGGGTCACTCTGGTCGTGCAACAACTTGCTTCAATGGGTCTATCTAGTTGGATATTTCCTCACTATTATCCCCCGAGTTGGTCAGGGATTTACCTCCAGCCTTAGTTCTTTGCTTAGAGTCGGTTGCCGACTCAGTTGAGAGAGATGAACAGCTGGTGGAAAATCGTCGAGGGACTCCTGAAAAAGATACAATCGAAGAGGTGTGGCCATTAAATTAGTCCCAGCGACCTCGCGCCTCGGGTTTTACCTGATTTTTAGTCTAGCTGACTCACGCCCTTTTTGATGAACTAAATGTTGCAACGTGATCACATTCATTCAGCAATGCATTTAGCAATGTTGAGTATCCTCATCACAAGAATGGAAGAGGTTACCATAGCAACCTCATATGTCTAACCAAACAAAAGCTGTTTTGCACCAGTCTGCCAAACAAATACAAAAAGTCATGTGCCCAGGCACCAAACAAGAGGGGCAGAGTTTCTGAAAATACTTTCAGGAACAACCAAACAAATTGCCAAATCTAATCTGGAGCACGTTTACAAAAGCACCAGAAGCCTAAATTCGGCCTGACTACCAAACGCGGCCCAAACCGAATTGTACCTGCTTCGGTCGCAAGTCTCTCCGATCTCCCCTGCTTCAGGCACGGCGTGCTCGGTCAGTCGCCTCTCATCGCACCGACGACCTCCTGTCCTGTCCTGACCAGTGAGTGACCACCCACCTTGCCGCGGCGTCGTGTTTGTGTGCGATTGATCTCGTCGGTGGCACCCGCGCCCACGCACGAACCAACAGGGGTTTGGGCGTGGCGGTATTGGGAAACCGAATCGATGGTTGTGGCGGCGGCGGCAGAGGAAGAGGAGCTGCGTCACATGGGACCCGCCTCTGGAGTGACACATGCGGACGTCGCGGTAGCGGAGGAAGGGCTCGGGGGAGACGACGGCGAGATACTGCGATTCATGGACTCGGCGGACGGCTACCTCCTCCTGATGGACTCGCTCTCCTCCGCTCTACGCCAGGTACGTCACACCCCGGCTGACAGCCGTTGCCCCCCTTACGCCAATATATCAATCCGCCGCCAAGTATTTACTGTCTTTGGTATAGGCCGGATTCTATGGTCTGTACTCTGTAAGGTTTCCACTTGATCTGTGGAGCAGTTTGATTGACTTCAGGTGAAGTGTAGTATGTCAGGCAGCTCAACAATCTTATTTCAGTGCGATCTTCAGAACTCTAGCCAAATGACTGGATAGAGGCAGTAGTATCGGACTATGTTTGCTCTGATAATTATTCTATTAATGTTGTATTGGTAGTACCAACCATTGCTTAGTGCCCTGAAAGGCGGAAACTTATCTGGATCTGGGTTTCTTCGTGTACTTGGACAATTTCCACGCATTAGTTGCTTTCGTAAGATTTACTGAAGAAACTGTTTGCCTATTGTAATGCTGTCACAGTTCTCTAGTAAATATGAATGATTTCTTCATTTTCTAGGGTTGGCTAGATCTGGCAAGTGCTCGTCACTCGATGGGCGCATCGCGTGTCTCCAGCACACTGTTTGATCATAAAGAGCAATCTGCGGCCACTAAGCTGCAAGTGGATTGTTCTGCAGACTTGCACCCATCAGGTAACCGCTTGTGTATTACTTGAGTTAAAAACCTTTATCAACAACTCAGAACTGCTACGGGAATCACCTTTTTTTTTCTCTCATGGAGTGTAGCAGATAGTTTATATCTCATCCTCTATATATCCATATAGACTAATTCCTCCTCTGTATCTCTAGTTCTCTACCATCTCCAGCCTCCAGCAGATAGTCTAAACTCCATCCTCTATATTCTCTCTCCTATATTTTCATATATCCTAGATTGTCTATTTCATCTGAAAACCGTTTTAATGATGGTTTCATGTACAAGTAATGAGCTGTTCCTTAATCATGTTTCAGACTCAAGCCCACAGTTTTCTCTGTCGAAGTGGTGTTTGCCAGAAGAATCAAACTCCAGTGGCGCGCAAGATAGTGCTGAACCAAAACTAAGGTATCGAGGAGGAGCAGCTACTACCCCAGGTATTAGCACATGCACTATTTCTACTTTTTAAATATTTATATTTTTAGATTGAATTCCCTTTCTCACCTTCGATTTTATTTGGTTAAATAGATGGTAACACTGAATCAGATGCAAATACCGCAAAGTCTTTTACTGGTGTTGACGGTAGCGGTCAGGTAAGTGCAATATAAACAAGCCTGTTATCTTTTGTAAATATGGTGGCTAAAACAACATATGCAACTCCTAAAAATAGAGCACAGTTGATGGCAAATGACAGCTTAAAAGCATCAAAAGGTAAAAAATAAAATGCACTAGACCACTAGTTAAGCTAAATCAGTGCAAGTCCATTAAATCAAGTTCATGTTCTTGAGTGGTTAATTTGGCAAAGCCACCTTGCCTGATATGATGATGCTAGACCTAGTATTGCATTACAATATTTGTACTCAGTTTTGAGATCCTTTGTTCAAGCTAGTCTGGCTTGTGATGACTCTACCAAGTTTCACATTGTTGCTAGTAAACACGTAATTTCAATTTCAACTAGGTGCTGCCACTTATTGGTGTCATAAAGTTGAAAGTTGTTGCTTAAATTATACTCCTACTAATTTTCCTTCTCTTTGTCCTGCAGGTTCAAAGGGCAAGATCAAAAGCATTATCAGTCTTTGGAGCATTGGTGTCTCCAAAATTACGAACAACCCAAGTGTCCTTCGAAACAGGTTTTGTTCCTAACACGGACAGTAGAATACACTATGCTTTAACCTTATGTTGTTCTAACTGATATTTTTGTTTCATGTAGCACTTGAACTAATCGTGGAATTAGCAAATTCAAGATCAACCATACTCTCTAGTTTCTCCCAGATGAAGCATGAATCAGGAGTTTCTGCCTGAATTTGAGGTTTTGTACCCACACCATACGCAATCAGCATTGCTTGCAGAAATTATCATAATCCCATTTGCAATGTTACTATACGTGGAAATGTAATTGTTCATTTTTTTTTTGTCATGTTGTACTTTGGGTAGGCTTACAGCCACTGGGACAGACACACCATTTTCTCTTCAAATAATATTCAGTTGCTAAGCTAAACTCTGGTGATCACTGCTACAAAGTTTAGGGTAGTACGTCTGAAATAAAATATTTTTACATTTTAGTCTCAGAACTGATTGTGTTAGTTTCTTCTCCTTGACAGTACGCTGGCAAGATACTGAACAGGCTTAATTCTTGGTTGAGACTTCCGCTTACCAGAGTGCTCTTAGTTTTTTGTCCTAAGGTGTGTCTCTTTAGGTTGATTGGAAAAGTTTTACTATTCTCTTCCAATTCTTGGTTTTATCACCTGCACAATTGTTTCTGCGCTCGACACTAAAAGGCCACCACACACATTGACTTGTTGAACTAGTGTGAAACATCAGTCACCCCCTTTATCATCAAAGTTAGTTTACCTGAATGGTGTAAAACTTTGGTTTTCTGTGTCATCCTACTTATAACCGTTGTAAGAAAAATCTGAAGGTGTCCTATGGGGTGTGTTTGGTTTGAGCCCACACAAGCCCTACCAAATATTTGGCATGACCAAACCAAAGGCATGACCAAATTTTTGGTAAGATCGGGTTGTTTGGATTATAGCCATTGCTCTTCCAAAATTTTGGTAGATAAGTGGCTGTGTTTGGTTTGCAACCAAACTGACTTGACATGCATTCACAACTTAAATTGCCTAGTTCTTGATTTTGTTCCAATTCAATCAATACAAATGATAATGAAGTGTTTTTTAAAGATATTAGTCAAGAAAAAAAAATTATGAGCCAGGATAATCCTAAGCGACTAGTGCAGTTCGAAGTAGCTAGCTGCTCCCCTGCGAGCCAAGGAATCAGTAGTGAAGCACCTAAAGATAAAGGGCATGTTTTTTCTAATAGTTTTTATGGGACGTTTCCTACTAGCTAGCAGCAGAATGCTAGCTTAAAAAAACCGCTCGATCCCTGTTGCGTGCTGGACTGTAGCAAGAGAAAAAGGATACTAAACATGGGACCCAGCAAGAGAAGCGGGCGGACGGGGCTGCCAATATATTGGCGGAGGATTTCCGCGCCCTCAACTCGCCCCCGCGCGGGCAAAAATTACACGGGCGGGCAGCGGCACACTTTGGCGAGTCAATTCGTGGGCGTTAATCCAAATGGTGACCAAATTTTGTGGGCTTGCCAATTATTTGGTATGGTATCCATTGGCTATAAACCAAACACACCCATGGACTTGTCGAATCTTAGGCACCAATGATATCGCTTTAAAGATGGCTAAATATTCCCTGCTCGATCCTGAACTAGATTCACGGCAGCATCTCAGATACAACCTCAGATGATTTAGGGTGGGAGTATTCGTTGGATGGAACTTGCGATCTAAACTGGTGAGGGGAACAGTTGGATCTCCGGTGGGCACCCGCGGGGTATGGGTACGGGTAGAGCCATCTCATACATATTTGTCGCCTTCAATTATACCCGTCACCCATACCTATACCCGTCAACGGGTACAAGTTTTTTCTATACCTGTCACCGGGCAGGGTAAATGGGTACCCGCGGGTAAAAAATATACCCGCACTTACAACATATCAAATTGTTCAAAAAAATATGAAATGAGGTAAAGCGATTCTAAATAGGGGTCTAATCCTTACTAACCTACCAACGATTGTCAGATCAGAAAGCGTGAGGTTCAACCAAGCAATGCGAAGGCATGGTTAAGGGAAAATTAAGTAGTTCAGAACATTACGGTCATCCACTTGTCAAATTTATATGGGTAAATGGGTACGTGGGTATAGGTTGTACAATCCCAACCCGTACCCGCTCTACCTGATGGGTATGATATTTTTCTATTTACAAATTCATAGGTAATATTTTGTCCCATACTCGTATTTCTATTGGGTTTTTATCTGATAGATACCCGGATCATGGGTATCCATTGCCATCCCTACGACTGTATGATTTACCTTTTGGCACGACTTAAACAGTTTGCTGAGTTGGGTCGGATGACCATTTGTCCCTCTATTCCACGCTGGATGGAACTTGCGATCTAAAATGGTGAGGGGAACAGTTGGATCTTGCATTCATGCTTGAAGTAGCTTGGGTTATCCGCATCATCACCATTGTCGGTGTGCTAGTCGAGTCATTGTCATGGCCAGTGTGCAGGTCGAGATGTTTAAGTTCAAAACTGAATTCAAATGAAGTTTGTGAATTATGAGAAAATCCCACTTCATCCGATCCATAGTAAGTGTCGGGGATTTAGTACAAAGTTGTACTAACTTTGTACTAAATCCTTGACACTTATTATTGATCGAAGGGAGTAGCAAATCAAACTGTACATGGAAAATCCAGTGGAATTTCTTTCCAGGGCTCCTGGGGCAAACTACCAACAGAGAGTGCCCCAGAATATACTCTCCCATTTCTTTAGGCTAAATTAACTCCAAAACGGATTGATTTAGACACACTATGGATGAACTACATTATTGTTAATTACTGACCATGTAACATCCTTTGTCAAAGTAAATTTTAACGAACAAAATTCAGGATGTTAACAATGTTCCTGCACATTCACTCATTTTCCTGGATGGTTGGGCTTTGCAATATAACTTGTGACTTCTGATGGAGAATACACATCTTCCCACGCCACATCTCAATTAGTTACATCCACCAGTCAGAAATATCGTTTGCTATAGGTTGGCAGACTATTATATGCTGTTGTTTTCTGGATCAGATTTTCTTTGGTAACAATACTCCATTAGTACATCTTTGTCAAAGGAGCCCTGCAAGCTAAAAGGCTGCATCAGACACCATGGTCAGAAGTAAATACCTTATGTTGCAAATAAAAAAGATCAAAACATACCAGTCACTAGGTAAGAGGTGTGCAGTTGCAAGTGTGGAGGAGTACTGCAAGAAAATCTGAATGATATAAACATGCATGTTTCCTTAAATAATACAATGAGAATGAAACCGTCCTAATATACTATGTATATTCAGTTCATCTCCATGTAACATATTAAAAAGGTACCGGCAACTCTGGATCTCAATATAGACGGAGCATGAAATTTACATGAAATTATTTAAACAATGTAGACATAACCTTTTAAATGTGCATGCTATTCAAAGGATACCTTTGTATCATTTCCCATCCAGTGTGAATCAGGTCTGGGAAGTTCCATCACACAATTTTACTTAGTCAACTGGTGCTATACTTCATTTGTGTTATCAACCGCTTGGTACCTTGATCTCACAGTCTGCATCAATTCAGTTGTTCTTTATTCAGTTATCTTCTCTTGGGGAAGCATTTGACAAAAGTTGCGTACTAAAATAGCAGAAGTAATTGTTAAGCGGAAGGAAAGCTAGACGATTGATGAACCTCTAGAAGAGTGACATAGTAAAAGTCTTCCATGTGCTGCATAACAGCTGACCCATCCCTGATCGAGCGGAGTAGATTTATTTCCGTCTGTAGTAATTTTTCCACAAGCTGCGTCTCTCCTTTCATCTGAAGAGAATTTAGCATGCCCAACTTGTCAAATATAACTTGAGTAACATCAATTTTGTTTAGTTATGCATCATTTGTTCTCTTTGATGTTCTTTTTTTTCTAGGTAGTATCTTGGAGCAAACTAGTTTAAGTCATGGGATTTTTTTATACTCCTATAAACTAATTTTGCATCTTGTAACACTTCCCATTTAGACAAACATATCGATTTTCAGTTGGTAATCGGCGGTAGATGTTGCTAGGGCAAGGATCCAAAGACACTTACAAATTCACTAACAAGGACATCAGGGGTGTACTCGCCAATCTCATCCCCTTGGTCTTCATCATCCAAAATTTCCTTGTTTTCCTGTGTCAGAATACAAATACATTTCTAACTTTCAGGTGAGAATTGAAGATCTGAAGGATAAAAGAGGGAATGCTGACAATAATGAACTAAGCACGGTATTATAATAAAAGTGAATTGAGATAGGGCAAGTTATAAAAACTATCACCAGTGCGTGTTTTAGATTTCCAGATTTAAGATAAATTGGTGCCTCCACATGGCAATAGCCCATAAGACGTGGCACTGTTGGAATGATATCTCGGTGGTTGACAACTCTCCAGCTATCTTTTACTTTCTGCAAAATCAATTGTTGGTTTTAGATAAGGCTATGATTGGCATCTGCATTGTCAACTTAATACATAAATAATATATTTACACATGATCCACAGCAAACAGGATTAGCACATAGCTATTGATACTTGAAAACATCTTACTCTATAGTACATTTGTATCCCTCTCCTTCCATGCAGACAAGGAACACTAATTATTTATTTATTTTCTATTTTTAGTCCAATCTTCTCTACATAGTAACCCACAACTTGGACAAATTTATTTTCTAAATTTCACATTCCAACATTCCAATCTAACCTATGATATTGGTAGTACAAGGTTGTGCTTGTCATTGTGATGGATTATGATAATGTCGACTGTCCAGCCAGCTTTTGTGCATTACCATTTGGCTAACCAACCTTTTCTTACTTTCTTTGCTATTTTTCCACAGTAGATTAGAAGATAAGCTCAGCAACCACAAACTAAGCCTAAGTTTCCTGCAGGTTTTAAGTTCTAACCAAGGCCAATCAACCTCTTCTTGCTTTCCTTGCTATTTTACTGCAATACATTATAAGATAACCTCAGTAACTACACACGAAGCCTAAGTTGTAGGTTATAAGTTCTAGCAAATATACACTTCCCCATAATTTACAATCTAGTTATCCAAGGAGGGGAAGCAAATTAAATCAAATTAATATGCCAAAAGACATAAGAAAATGACATTGTTCAATGTTCACATTCATTCCCTCATTTCCGCACGTCCATGACAATATGACTTGGATAATTTCTTTAGAACATGACAATAGTATGTGCAAATGGTCCAACCATATTCATTTGCACAACTCAGAAATGGAGCAAAAGAGGTCGATAATATAGTTTGGATATTCCAAAAAGAAAAAAATGGAACAGAACCATAACATTATGTAGTTTGGATCATCCAAAAGGAAAAAAATGGAACAGAACCATACAAATATATAATCATTTTACTATGCACAGAAAACATTAACTTGATTTTTAGCTTCTTCCTATTTAGTAAATGATTCGATAGTTACCGCATTGTAGACGTCAGCAAACTTTCTATTTCCGACTCTAGGAGAGCCAAAGTTGTACACTGTCACAAATATAACACCATCCCTACACAAGGTGGCATGAAAAATATGAGTATACAATTATGGAAAAAGGTGCGTGGAAATATGATTTTTTGCGAACTACATGAGAATAGGTAACGGTATGCCAACATCTTTATAACTTACCATGAAAGAGTCGGAAGTCAACCATCCAATTCTCTTAAGAACCTTCTGTTTTAACAGAAGTTAAAATATAACGAGGAGCAACCCCATGATGCTCTCTTGGGCCCTTTGGGGATCTGGGCCAAAAACGCCTCCCACCGGTGCCCCCAAGCGCTGCCGGCGAGAACTGCCACCCAATAACTCACCCCCCCCCCCCCCCCCACCCCCCTTCCCCCTGTGCCAGCCCCCGTAGCGTGGGGGTCAAACGGGGTTGCCGGCAACACATGGCATGCAGAAAAAGCCGTCTAGGGGGCATCGACGCAACGCTGTCCCAGGCGCCCTCTTTGTCCCCCTGACCTACTCCACACCCATTGCCGCCTCCAAATCGCGGTCGCCGCCGTCCACGAATCGACGCGCCGGAATCTCGGCGGCTTGTACCGGAGCAACATGACCCAATGTCCATCGCGTCGCCGACTATTGGAGCCGCCACAACGCCCGCGCGACCCACCGTAGCAACCTCTCCGTCGCCGGACCGTGCCCTGCTGAGCTGGAACGACGGGGAGACCTCCAGCGAGTCTTGGCTCGGAGATGTGAGTCCTTCCTCCCCTCTAGCTCCTATCCTACATCGACGATGTACTTTTAGGTTTAGGGTTTTGGCGAGCTTGTCAATTTAGGAAAAAAATCAAGAATTGGTAAGTGAGTTTTTTGTATTGAGAGTGTGTGCTAAAAAAAAGTAGTAGTTGTAAAATATTTATGTGTGAGACTATGTGCTATGGAAACAATTCTAGTAGGCGCTGGTATAGTCTTCATTGATAATTGTCACACAAACCAAACACATTTGTGCATAATTCAAACAAATAAAATGCCATGCCAACCTGTGCTGCAAGCAGATTTAAAATGTGATGTCTTCTTGTGTTGTGTTAGTAGAGATGTGGCATTACTTTGAGTGACAAGTCACTAGAAAATGGCTTGACACATAAAGTAATGTCTCATCTCTACTAACACAGCACACGGAGGCATTGCATTTTCAAGCTGCTTCCGTCGCAGGTAGACATCACATTTTATTTGTTAAAATTATCCAATCTGAATTACAGATGTGTTTGCTGGCTCTATTTGGGAGGCGCCAGGGCGGACGGCCTCGCCTCAAATGGCGGCAGTTTTTACCTGCGCCCCCAAATGGCTCTTCCAGCGCAATTGCCGGGCGCCGTGGGGGGCACGGTGGGGATACACTTACATGGATGAACCTACGTGGCATTGCTTAACAAAGTACTTTAGCCAAGTATGTGGTATTTCTTAACAAAGAATCCCCTGTGCTAGGCCATGCCACTTAAACTGTGTTAAAGCACTTTAGCCAAGTTTGTGGCATTGCTTAACAAAGAATCCCCTGTGTTAAATGTTTGTCTGGCACTTCTTTCAGCTTTTACTCTACACTGAATGATATCGCATTGCCTATATATGAAGCAAGAAGCGTATGGATCAGGGTCAGCTTGATCTTACTTGGCCATTTGACTTGATGAAAGCTCGAGAGCAAGAAGGGTTGCCAGAGCTCCACCTAAACTATGTCCAGTTACATAGATATGCCACTTAGCTATTGTTTCTGCATCTTCTTCATCCCTACAGTGGAAAAATTAGATGCTCCATGAATAGAGTTGAGATAAATAATTGACAAAAAGAGATTGGTATATACCAGCCTGTACGGTTGTTTTCGCAATAATTTATTTTGTGTGATAGCAGTAACAACTGGAGAATGGCAAGAGCATGCACAAAAGGTAAAACTTTAGGTTTCATGCCACATCATATTGGACTGAACTGGTACTTTTTATACTTCCTCCAGTTCAAAATAATTGCCCAAGAATGGATGTATCTGGACACATTTTAGTGTGTAGATACATCTATTTTTGACCAATTATTTTGAACCGGAGGGAGTACAATAGAAGCGATGCTTAATTCGTTACGACATACTCACATATATCCAATGGCGTATTTGATAAGAACCATGATCCTGTTCCTAACAGAATCATATGCACTTAAGAATCCACTGTGAACCTGAAATATAAGATGACAAGAAGTTGGTAAGCATGAACTCACAAGAAATGGATAAACAAGTGACTGAAGAGATTATATAACTAACTTGAACTTCCTGCTTGAAATCACCACCTAACCTCTCAGGGTTTAGTCTGCAATCAACTTCAAAATATGATGTGTAATATAGTACAATTCATTACAATTCTAGTAAGTATTAAAAATGGAAACATACTATAACTAATGAAAGGAGAAAAAGGCTAGGTGTGTTGAGTCTTACCCAGCCGGCACAAGATTTAAGTCAGTTACCAAATCCTTCCACCTTGTCTGGAAATGACACAGAAAACAAAATAAATAAGATGGGAGGTGTGGAAAAATAATTATTTCCTTTATATTCAAAGAACGCAAGTGGGTCCTTCATGTCATTTCATACTTGCTCAGTTCCTCGAAAAGCAACAACCAGCCTTCTTCGTGAAGAATCACGCCAAATGGCAACCTGGCGACATTTGTTAACATTGGCAACACAGCATAAGGGCAAAGAGATAGTAGACTCACTAATAGCACAACAACTAATTTTACTAACCTGTGTGTCTGTTGAACCATTGTCCAGAAAACATATCTTCTCAAAGTCTGATTTTATAAAACTGGAACGCCCCATTGAAGTGGCCAGCATAGCCCATGCCTCCACGGCAGTCTCTGCACTTGCAAACAGTTGTTGTGTGTCATCTGCTTTCTTTGTATCTTTGGGCTCTTTGGTGGATGCAACAGCACCAGCCTTATCAATGGAATCCGCAGCACCTTGCTCTTCTCCAATCAAACCATCTTTCACGTCCGCTTCATCAATAGTTTCTGAACCCTTCTCTTGCGATGAGAAATTCTTAGAAAGGATCACCAAAGCTCCTAGTATATTCTCTGTTTGGGACAATACATCCCGAGATACTTCATTAATGTCTGGAAATGAAGCCTGTGCAGCCTCTTTAGTTGGCATTGTGCTATCTTTATCATCAATACCGTCTGTAAGTTCAGGAGTTGTTTCACTGCCATCACTGGCCGAGGTATCTGATGTTGCCAGTCCAGAATCCAAATACACCTGTTCCGCGATTTCACGTGATTTCGAACCAAGGGAACTTAGTAAGTCAAATCCATCCAATTGCTTGGCCTCGGGAAGAGAAATTCCGAAGTTTTTTATAACGTTTTGGTTTAGTGTGTTGGTGAAAGCACTCCAGAAGTCATCAGGTTCCTTCGTATCAAGTGGCGTATTTCCTTCACTTTTAACAACTGCAGCAGTAGATACAGGTTCACTCTGAGAATCTGAATTGTCCCCAGAAACTTTTGAATCAATCTTCTTCTGTTGAAGTTCATTTGGTTCAATAGAGTTATCCAGGGATTCCTCGGGCCTTTCAGAAACCTCAGATTCAGTATCCAAAGCATTTTGAGCCTTGGTGTCAGTGAAAGAACTCAGTTGACCAAATGCAGATTGCACAAACTGACTTGCATTTACAGTTTCAGATCCAAGGACCGACCTAAGAGCAGATCCTAGGCTGCTCTTTGCAAGAAAGTCAGACACAAAAGGTGTACTCCACCATTGCTTATCACGCTCAATGTCATCATAACTCTTGTACCTGACCTGAGGTGTTAATAATAATAATTTAGATGAAACCTGAAATGAAGTCTACAACATGTGAAATTCTTGATATACAAAACATAATAGGTAGGCTCTATATACCATTGTACCTGTTTGTTCTAAGAGAACATCATAATAAACAGGGATCCTGGTAACCATTAAAATGTTGTTATTGTGAATGTTGCCTATATAGTCCATGGTGTTATATGTGATTAAAATGGCGATCATACCTATGACTAGCAAAAGGGTTTTGTTTGTAGAGTGAAAAAATGCCTATGCTAGTTAACTGTTTAAATTATTCTGCTGGTTTTGCTTTTCTAAAAAACCTATACACAGAAGGGTGTTGAAAAAAGGATAAGCGGGCTTTGCTTGTGAAAAATGGTACTTCCTACCCCTCTGCAAGACAAGGATCAGTTCACTGTGGTATGCAACCTTTGGAAGGGAGTACAGCGATGACAAAGACGTTCTTGTAAGGATCACGTTCTTACCTCTAAATCGATAGTTCCACCGCCACCAGGACCTTCTAATTCAATAGTAATGTCATGTTTATTTCCTAAAAAGAGGAAGGTAGTTACAAGGTTGTCCCAAGAGTGAGTCTTACAAATGAATTCATATAACCATAGTGCAGACAGTGCAATAAACCAGTATGATTACATGCAATTGAGCAACATCAGGAGTCGTCACCAAAGTTCCAAATAAAAAATAATAAAACACTAACCATATATCTGATATAAGTAATTCCAATATATGTGGTAGATTACATGTTGGATGTTTTCAAACTGGTGAGTTCATAAGTTGGTTGGCTTTTACTCAGCCAGGTTTATTCTAAATCAATTTTTCTCGTGTAAAATCAGTATTCCAGAAGCACAAACTAATAGACTGGGAACTGCATTTCTCAGACTTCCATCAACCGTAAATTGGTAAGCTCTTATGGTTTCTGGCCAATTCAGCCGGCTTAACTATGCAATTTGGGTTGGGGTCTGTATAGACAAGCTCCACCCTCATATGGAAATTGGTTCCAAAACCCTAATTAACACCAAAAAGAAGTATCAGAGAGTTACCATCGCAAAGTGTTTCAAGGTACAACCCAGCATTTCCCATGCGTTTGTGTGGAGTGACAAGGTTTGCATCCCAAGCCTCAACCTATTGAGTAAAATTGTACAAGATGTTAAAAGGCATAAAAAATTGTGGCGATGCTAGGACATACCCGAAGTAGGTGATCAAATGGGACATTAAATGGTGCTTAAAATCGGATGATATTATGTCACTTGCTAAAATGAAATTTATAGGATGTTTATGTACTTCTTGATGATTAAATAAAAGAATTTGCACCATGTATTCCAGTCGCCTTGTATACTGTAAATGTATCTCACAGCTCCAAAATGCAGAAGTATAATAACAACAAAGAAATGTGTAGTAATCACAACATGGAGTGAGTTCAATATCACTATGAGCACACATTACTTCTCTTCATACCTGGAGTAGATTTTCTAGAGATTTCCTAATGTTTAATGTGAAATCTTCATTCCATGTTGGCTCCTTCGTCCTACATTGATCTGAAATCAGAAACTGCACCAACCATGGAAGACATAGCAGTTTTCAACGGTATCAGATATTTTGCCAACAGCCATTAGTTGCCACGCTGAAGGCGATGATATATATGGCATACGTTATTTTATACAAAATTTATTGTCCAGAGGTGCCCCCAGGCCCACCAGCATACATACACAAAAAAAGGACAAAGTTACTCACGCCCATTTAACTTGGCTCTTTACAGTTTGACCATTAAGTTGTAGAACTACATAAGGATCACTTGTACCCTGCAATGGAAGCGGATTAGGAGTTGCTCATAAAGTTGAAGGAGAGAGCATTAAGTAATCGTAGTTGAAATGTGCAAACTACTAGTACTTCATTAAAAGATATGTTGCAATTCACAAAATTCTTGGAATCTGCATAATGAGGACGCTATCTGCAAATCATCCCAGATACCTTGTATAACCAGACTCAGTATTAACACAAAGGCGAATCACTGGGTGTATGAGCCTGGGTATCAAGCGAATGAGTGAATTTTCAGTTATGTTCAAGTATTTGTCTAAGGTTAATGAGAACAACTTAAATGGTATTAATGACATCTTAAGTCTTCAATGATCAATTATTCTACTCAATTTGCATGTTAACCTTCTCGACCATCAATTATTCAGCATTCTCCGCAACAAATAATAATATATGAAACATGAAGAACAAATAACAAACGAGCACCACTCACGAGCGCATATGCATCATCATACCCATGGATCCATTGCAGGGAGACTCGTGCCTTTCTTCAGCCTCACAACTAGCTGGCCATCATATACTTCACGGAGAAATACACTGCATCACAATGCTTTCAGAGTTTTACATTCAGGGCGTTCACAGACACTTTGCAGGACAATTTAAAAGCATGATGGTTCGATCGCCAGGGGCGGGGAAGCGCCCACAACTTACTTGGATAGGAACACCGTCTGGCATCCAGCCTCATCGGTCTCACGCCAGCCTGCATCTTCCTGCCAAATAGGAGGAACCAGGTTGAGATACTGAATTCTCTGCCAGTGCACAACACTGCGTGGGTCCATCAAGTCGCTGGAATGTTCACTGGAAACTTATCAACTTGTGTTGTATCAGTTTAGCTAGGCTTCGGTATATTCACTGGACCACTCAGTTTTCATGGAAATGAAAATTGGTAGGTCTGAAGCTAAATAAAAAAATCGCAGGAATATAGGACAAGTGCAGTTCAAGGAGCTTGAGCAGGTGTGGGACAAGGGCATTAAATCACAGAGATACAGGGATCAGTGCAGTTCAAATATGACGAGTAGGGAAGGAAAAATGAGCTCACGGGTGGGCTGCTGTAGGCCTCGAACGCGAACCCGGCGAGCACGACGGCGAGGTTGAGGTCGAACTCCGGCTTCGCCTGCTCCACGTCCCCAACCGGCTCCTCCGGGGCGCTCTCCGAACCGGGCTCCACGGCGGGCTCGGCGCCCGCGCACCTGGCCCTCAGCCCCGCCCACCTCCGCCTCCTCCCCCTCCTCGCGCTCCAGCACCTCGCGGCCCGGTAGCTCGCCGGCGGCGACCACGGGCGCCCGGAGACGGACGCGAGCCGCGGCGCGATGGGGCACACGCTCGTGGGTGCCATGGGAGAACCTTCTCCAATCTGTTCGTCTCTCGCCCGCGGCTTCTGGAAGTTGAAAGAGAAGTGGAGTGTGCGCGCGGCGCGCTAGTGTTCGGACTTGAGAGTGGCGATGAGGAGGGAGGCGCGCCACGTCTGCGCTGGGCCGCTCTGTGACTGCTCGCTGGGGCCCACGGCATTTTGCCAGCTTGGACCTATGCGTGTCGCGCCATCTGTCGTGCTGGCGAGGTCGGCAAGACGCACGATTCTCCTGGCAAAATTGGGGAGAAACCAGAATGTTTCCATAAGTCATCCATGGTCGCTTTCACCCCCCCCCTAGAAAAATCTTGTGTTTTTATCGCTTTCATGGTTCGTGTGACATTTTTCATTTTATTTATCTCTCTGTAAATCACTTTTCCCTCTCTCTTAGCCCGCTCCCCTTGAGAGTCCCTCACCGCCTCCCGGCTCCCCCCTCCCTCTTCTCTGGCGGCTTCGCCAGCTGGAGGCGGCGGGAGGGAGGAGGCTGGTCTGTATATTGTAGATCTAGGTTTAGTAGTTGTTGTGTTCGGGATCTGTCCCAGTTTGGCGTGATGCTGGTGTAGCTTCGGTGGCCGACGCCTGCAGGCGGCGCTCGGCGGCTGGGGTGTTATTGCTTCTACTCACGGCGCTCTGGTGGACAGAGCCGAAGGTGACAAGCAGCGTCGCTTTTCCCTCCACGCAGAATAAGCCCGATGTGGCTTTCAGAGCTAGCAGATCTAGAGATCCCTAGCCATTTTTTGCCGTCTCGGTGACGAGAGGAATTGTTAGCGATGAGATCTATTTGGATCTGTCTCCAGAGTGGGAGGGGGAGATCTTCTTGCTGCGTCGACATGCTCAAGACGAAGACTTGCAGCAGAATCTGTCGGTTGATGCTTCTATGGCGGCGCAACTCTGGGGAGTGCATCTTCGATGGCGAATTCGTCGTCGATTTTTCGGGCCGAATGGTGGCCAGTCCCCCTGATTTTCTGGTACCTGAGAGCCAGCGTGGGGAATACTTCAACCTCCAGCTTCGGAGGCATGCTAGCTCTGTAATGTTTGGCTCCCATTGCGGTGATCCAAGTGCCCATGTCCCAGGTGTCACTGCAGTTGAGCACGCCAGGATGCAGGGCGAGTTTGGTGGAGATCGAACTGGACTGGATTGCGTTCTTCATCCTAGATCTAAGGTTCTTTGTGCAAAATTTAGGGACTTGTTTGTAATTGTATCTTTTCAGGGTCCTTCTTGTATTTTGTACCTCCACCTCTCTAAGTTAATGAAGAATCTTGGTCCTTCGGGACCTTTCGCGTTAAAAAAGAATCAATTTCTGCAACCAAGAATATTTCAGGATAAAACACTTCTCGAGTTTGTTACTTCACAAAATTCCATGGCGTAGCGTTACCTTTGTAGTCCATGGTGCAAATTCCAAATTTCATGGCCCAACACTTCTCTCGGTCTAGGACGGGATTCATGTCCACCCTTTCGGGTGAAGATTTACCTCCGCAAAACCCTAGCACTCCCGCCTTCGGCGGTAGACGATGAACCCCTGCTTGCCCTCTCTCAACCACCGCCAGAAGAGACATGTCTCCATCAGGAGCCTAGGATGCAGATGTAACATCCTAGTTTTAGGATAAACACGGAGTAGATTTAAAAAAGGGTTGTGCATTGCATCACAAAACGGGGGGAATTTTCACGTCTAAATGCATAAAACCTAAGAGGGGTCGAGGTTTCTCTCTCGTTGCAACTAGGGTTTAGTGTAATGAGAGTGCAATGAATTTCGACATGATCTCTTTTGAAACTAGGGTTTTAGAAGGGATTTGAATTTGAATTGATACTCAAATTTGAATATTAAAGAGTATTATAATAAATAGATGAATATGAACAACTCAATATATAAAAAGAAATAGGATCACACATTTAGAATTCAAATACATAAATAATTCAAGTCAATATTTGAATTCAAATGAGAAGTAAAGCTCAAATAGAGAAACTTGAGCTTTATTGATAATTGAACACATTTACATTGTCCTTACATTATTCTTTATGCACGAATGAATATAAATATAACAAAAGAAAATTACAAGAATGTATATTGAATTAAAATCCTAAACTAAACTAAGTGCTTGATCAAATCCTGATCATCTGCATCTGGATTTCTTCTTCTTATTCTTGATTATCTGCAATCAAAAGCAAACACAAGACAGAGATAAACAAGTGGCTTTGCCAGCCACTTGTTAGTCAAAAATAATGAACACAGTGATAATCATCAACCTGGTCAAGTTCATCCAAGTGACTCAGCCCCATAAACCAAAGCATCTTAGTCAATGTCACCACCCATGTTGGATGAAGCATACACACACACTGCACTCACATCAGGTCATCAGGTGAGTTGTCAACCAACCAGGGGCACAAGTGATCAATCTCTTGTAGCAGCGAATCAACAACACCAGAAATTCATCTTCTCTAAAAGCGACGCCTTCAAGGAAATACTGCACAAACACCGTCATCTCCCTGATCATCGATCATAGGTTTTCACAAAAGTCCGCTAACAAAACATTGCCTTCAACAAAGATATTGCCAGCCACAGCCAATTAAGAGCAGATTTTGGGTTTTCATTCAGCAAATTTAGATTCAGATACATGTGGATCTAGATAAATCTGTGACACTTAAAGGGAGTGCTTACTGTTTAGCACACATTAATACAAACAGAAAACTTGGACACCAGAGCAGATAATTTTCAAAGCGAACAAGTTGCCAGGCAGGAACTTACTTTTAGCTTTTTTTTTATCGTAGTTGCAATGCAAATCGTCTGCTCAAAGAGACTCAATCCGAACGCTTCTCCCTTAGATCTTCCCAATAGGCCTGAGCGGTTTTTGATAATCTATGCTACGGTCAGACTAGCAATGCCTTCATATACGAACCCACTATATAGCTACTCAAGCAAAGCTCTAGCCAGAACACATTCATCCACTACAACAAAACGATCTACTACGTAAGAACCAGGGGTTCTTCCCACCAAAATCTCATCAAGAAGCAGTACCTAGCGGGGCTATACAGTTACAGAGTGAAACAAGACGAGCTCTATCCATCCTGCTATATCCAGTAAAAACTTGGATGGCAGGCAAGTCATCCGCTGGGAGAGATTATAATTTTCCAAAAACTTAACTGCCAGCATTGATTCTCCTCTATGGTACGGCCAGACAAGCAAAAGAGCCCTGAACGGTTCTTGAAAATCTCCTCTATGCTAAGGTCAGACCAGCAATGCCTTCAGATATGAACCCATTATCTACTGCTCCCTCCCATATCATATAACTATTTAGTTATATAGGATTCGAGCAAAGTTCTGGCCAAAACGCATTCATCCACCACATCAAAACGATCTAAGAACCAGGGGTTCTTCCACCAAAATCTCATCAAGAAGCGGTACCTAGCGGGGCTATACAGTTACAGAGTGAAACACGACGAGCTCTATCTCAGCCGCTACATCCAGTCGCCCTCGACGCTGCAGTCGTCGGAGGGGTGGTGGCCGTGCTCGCTCATGCTCCCCCTCAGCCGGTAGAAGTTCCTCGTCCTGGTCCTCAGCGGGCCGGACCAGTCGTACATGGCCAGGGACTCGATCTTGTCCAGCACGGCGCTCGGCGTCGACCGCGGCCGCCGCGCCGACGCGTCATCGGCCGGGCCCGAGCTGTACCCGATCATGCTCGGGCGCGGCGCCCCGGGGATGCGCGGCGGCGGAGGCGTTCCGTCAGTGTCGTTCCACGAGCAGCTCCTGCCGTCGTTCCACGGCGACTCCTCCTCCGTGGCGCCCCCGCCAAAGGAGCCGCTGCATGTCTCGTCGTTGTTGCCGCTGTAGATCAGCTTCAGCGCCTGCACGACCTCGCCCATGAACGGCCGCTGCGGCGCCTCCACGTGCACGCACATGGAGGCGATCGCCGCAGCCTTGGCCAGCTTCTCGAAGTCGCGGGTCGCCGGCGGCAGCAATGGGTCGACCAGCCGCTCCAAGCCTTCACGGTTGGTGAGCAACGGGCGCGCCCACGTGACGAGGTTCTCGGACCCCGATGGCTGAGTCATGTCCACCGGCTTCCGGCCCGACAACAGCTCCAGGAGCACCACGCCGTAGCTGTAAACGTCGCTCTTGACGAGGAGATGCCCCGTCATTGCATACTCTGGGGCAACGTATCTGCAATGAACCAAAACCATCAATCCAAAATTTCAACAAGGATTCAGAGAAGTTCAGTAGCGCGGTGTACTCTGGAATGATATGACAGCTTACCCGAAAGTCCCCATGACCTGAGTAGAAATATGCTCCATTCCTTCTGATGCCTCCTTGGCCAACCCGAAATCTGCAACCTTGGCAGTGAAATCATTTTCCAGTAGAACATTGCTAGCCTTGAAATCACGGTGAATAACATGGGGATTGGCATCCTCGTGCAGGTAGGCCAGACCCCTTGCTGCACCAAGGGCTATTTTCATTCTGGTATCGAAGTCAAGTGGTCCATATATTTTATCCCGACCTGAAATATAGAAATGTAAGTAACTGCACACATGGCATCAAGTATATTTGCAGTACAGAAATAACTGATATGTTGATGCGCCGGTAAGAATGATGAGATTATATATGCATATGGTGTGCTATCCTTTGAAGGTAAAAGTTCCTTAAGCACTTCATGGAGGTCTACCATGCTATGTAATACAACATAGGTTCACATACCGTGCAAATGAGACTCTACGCTTCCGTTTGGAACAAGCTCAAATACTAAGCATCTCGTGCTCCGTTCAACACATATACCGATCAGCTTGACAAGATTGCGATGATGCAAACGACTTAGCATCTCAACCTCTGCGATGAACTCACGATCTCTATTTTGGTGTTTCCCGGTAAGCAATTTGACTGCAACCTCAACTCCATCTTCAATTATGCCGCGATAAACACGCCCATACCCTCCTTCGCCAATTATTTTATTGAAGCTAAATTTTCCGGTTGCCTTCTCAAGCTCGGAAATTGAGAATGTCTTGACTGTCGAAGGGCAGGTTGCTATCGTTGAAGGGAAAGATGTTGGCGAGCTACTCATACTGGAGAATGATGACCTCATACCTGAAGCACTAACAATATGTTACTACAAACATCAAGGGATTTAAACATTATACACTCTGAAAATGAGGCTCTATTGTTCCTGGTGTATAGTGGCTAGGAAACAGTAGCAAGATCGAAATTTGTATAGTCAAGGCCTAGCGTTACGATTGCAGCTTGAATGAGTGCAGCATATTATAAAATAGCTGCTACCAAAGTTACCTGCTTTTCTCGTGATTGACGAATTTGAAGCATGACCACTACCATGAGGCTTTTGACATCCTTTATATTTCCATATAATGCCAATTCCAAAACACGTCAAAACAAGCACAACAGCTGACAGAGCAATTATGGCGACAATTTTAGAGTTAATCCTCTGATGGCTTCTGTTGTGTATATTTGCACCAAGCGGGTACTCATTACTTCCTACTGGACCCAAGGATTTTGGAGCAGTAGGTAACAAAGAAGGAAGCCCTGCAATGTTTATAAGATTATAAATAAAGGAAGCAACACAAGGCCATTATGCTAGTGAAGTGGATGTGCCAACAACAATCATGTTACTCACCGGGATAATGAACATATGTTACATCATAATCACCAAAAATAGACGATTTTATCAGAACCTTCTTTTGCAAAAATCTGTTGCTAGTCAGTAAGGCTGAAGTCCTATCGAACTTCTGACCTAGTGGCACCAAATCAATGGTCACCGTTGTCTTTTCAGGATCTTGAATACTGCTCCCAGCACCCATTATCCGGACTTGGCTCTGTTTCAGGAATGTACCTGCTGCAATCTCAATTTCCAGCTCATCGATTCTTGGGAACAGCTGGTAAGGTGCTACCCCAAGATCAAGTTGAATTTGCATAGGATATACACAGCCACAAGGGGAACCAATTGGAGTAGAAGTGAGCGGAGCAGAACAAGTTATTCCACTGCAATCTGTTAAATTTCAGCAGGCAGGCATGTATATTAATGCTATGCTGTTAAGGAGTGACAATACTAGTATTTGTGGTCTCTATTGGTCTGAGGAGAAAAGTAAAACCTTGTCTATCAAATGATGGTGGGGCAGCATGGCGTCGTCTTCCGTGATGCCTATGCGCTGGGTGATTAAGATAGGCATCTGATAATCAAAATGATAGATAAGGTACAGATGATTCTAAATAGACTGGATACTTGAGATGGAAGAATACACAGAGAAACTAAATAGTTGATTGATATGTTACACCTGCATTACCACTTGTATGTGGAAACCTCATGAGTAGTGCTACTTACGTTGAGGTCCAAGAGAAGGTGCTGGGGCAGGGGAAGGAGCTGAATGTTGTTGACGCGTTCTGCTCCATAATCCAAATAAGTATGCCGTGATGGTTGTTGAGCTTGCTGTTCCCAGTGGCACTGCACATGATATTCAGAATAAGAAAAGAGTTTGAACCCATACAAACACGAAAACAGTCAACAAAAAACTTGCATTCACTATAACCAAAATGACAATATGTTTGATGGACTCAAAAATGCAAATGCAGGCTATAGTTTCCCTCGGTTGGGGTTTGGCAGTATGTATACAGTCAGTCGAGTGACGCCGAGTGCGATGGCAGCTGTACGCAAGAAGATGAGGGCTGAGCGGACACTGCCCAAAATGCCAAAACCCTCGCCAGCATTGCACCAAAACCTACAATTTTCGGGATCAAA
This sequence comes from Lolium multiflorum, assembly GCA_030979885.1. NCBI lineage: Eukaryota > Viridiplantae > Streptophyta > Magnoliopsida > Poales > Poaceae > Lolium > Lolium multiflorum. Next base: position 246,005,891 of record CM061748.1, read on the forward strand.
TCGGTCTAGCGGCACCAATGCCAACGAAATGGAAACCACAAATTTCCAAGCTCGAGGTACTGAGCGCTGATTGGATGCACGAAAGGCAGAGAGAGAGAAAGGAGGCAGGAGAGCTGACATTCACATCCCTGTACCTGAACTAGATTCAGATGCGCAAATCACAGGAGGAGCAGCTCGGTGAAGCAAAGGCAAAACCCCTTTTTCCCCGCATAACCATGGGGGGACTTGCCACGCACGCCATGCCGGCGGCTTTTCCCGGGCGATCTTCCCAGTGCAGGACGGCGAACCAGGCTAGGAATTCTACTCGGCATTGCAGCTCGAATCCGAGAAAAAGTACTAGTAGGAAACGCCTCGGCAAGAAGAGCAGGGAGGAGTAGAAAATCTCAGAGGATACACATACCATAAATGGAGAGCACGGCGAGGAGGAGCAGCGCCGCTCCCCGCGGCCGCATCTCTGCCGCCGGAGCGCGGTGGGCGCTGAGGGCTCAGGGAGCGGCCGCCATGCGGCTGGGGGTCACTCACAGGGATCCCACTGCGGGCGCCTTCTTCCTCGCGCCTCTGCTTCTACCGCTGCTGGTTTCCTCCTCGGGTCCGAGTTTTTTTTTTCGTTCTTCTCGGGGTCTTTTGGTTCTTGGCATTGAAGTGATGCGCTGGTCCCGAGGGGAGCATTAATTGGGCGGGTGGGCAGATACATCCAGGTCTTTGAACCTTTTCCAAATGTAAAAACACGGCATTTCTACCTTGCACTTGCACCCTAGCTATCCGCCCATCTATTACTTTAAGATCCGTGCCGTGCTAGTAATCAATTTTCGTCGTGTTTTGCAAAGAATGGTACCGATTGGTGCAGCTAAACTTGCTGAAATCCTGCGTGCCAAACTTTGGTAAAGTGTGGCTAGAATCAAACGTGCACTAAATTTTTTTAACATTAAAATTATTGAAACTTAAGAAATATGAGGAAAAAACAAAACTCTAGCAGATACTTTAAAATCCTTCCTTCCTTACGAATTTCACAGATCTTTCTTGTATTTGTCCAATCATTATTTGTATATCTTAGTCCATAATATAATTGAGCATCAAAAACACTAGTCAAAGTCCTTGTTTGTTCGCCTCCACTTTTACCGTTGCTCCTTGTTTTTTGACGTCACTCATACTATAAAAATTATTTAAGGACACGATACCATAGGAAAACACACTATAAGTAATACATATTGCGGACCATACTTTGTTTGGTTAAGTGCTATAATACTAAATATGTTTACTAAGACTTAGGTTCAAGCCCATTGCAATTAAATATTTTCTCAAGCACCCCAAACTTAAATCAGTATAATAATATACAACATTTCATGATGAAATTAATTCATAACGTAGCAAATCAAAAATTTATTTGTTTTGGTAAATATTTGATAAATATGAAAAATATGTATGTTGACATTTAGGATTAAATATTGATAAATATTCATATGTTTTTAATTATGTCTAAAAACAATATTTAAGAGAATATATAGAAGGATATATACCTAAAAAGACACAAGTTTATTGATAAGATGAGTTGTTGAAATAAAAGAATGGTGCCGATTGGTGCAGCTAAACTTGCTGAAATCCTGCGTGCCAAACTTTGGTAAAGTATGGCTAGAATCAAACGTGCACTAAATTTTTTTAACATTAAAATTATTTAAATTTAAGAAATATGAGGAAAAAACAAAACTCTAGCAGATACTTTAAAATCCTTCCTTCCTTACGGATTTCACAAATCTTTCTTGTATTTTTCCAAACATTTATTTGTATATCTTAGTCCGTAAAACAGTTGAGCATTAAAAACACCAATCAAAGTCCTTGTTTGTTCGCCTCCACTTTTACCATTGCTCTCTGTTTTTGACTTCACCTTTTCTGAACGCCACTCTCCGATTTTTTTGACGTCACCGCCTCCCAACATCACGTACAACAGCATGTACAGCCATGGTGTTATATGTCATTCCTCTCCTCACATTCTGCAATCATGACTAAACTTGTCTCGCCCTCCCCAAGTTCTCTTTTATCGATGTTGATAGACTCTCCGCTCATCTTACCTAGAAATAGAAATAAAATATGATACTCCCTCCGATTCATATTAATTGACTTCAATATGGATGTATCTAGACACATTTTAGTTCTAGATACATCCATATTAGAGTCAATTAATATGAACCGGAGGGAGTACATTTCTTCGACACCCTTCTCACATGAATACAATTGCCTATGGCCGCGTTTCAACCGTCGTATTTGTTGTTGTTTCTTTCCTCCTTCAACTCTCTCTACTATGGCCACTTCTTTCACCCCATCTGTCTCCTTGTGGCGCTCGTCTCTGCCTTCTTTTCCGATGAACTCCAGGTTGCAGTGGTCGCCCTTGCCGAGGAGAGGAGGATTTGCCCCCACCATTTCCTGATAGAGTTGGTCGACTGCTAGGTCCACATCCCCATACTTAGTTGTCTCAGAGGAAGAATGTGGGTTTAAACAGTGATGTTGGGGTTCGCTCGTTCGGGTCTTTGGACAAAATTTTGAAGAAATGTGTTTTAGTGAATCTAGTCTAGCACCCTCAATCTTAGATTCTACACACAAAAAAATATGAAAGTCTGTATAATGGTTTTAAGGAATGAGATTCTACCTAATTTGCTAGAGATATTGGACCATGCAATGTAGTTTCTAGTTACTTATACAATTTTCAAAGTTTTCATTTGAATATAAAATAACTTGTCATAGATCGAGTTGGTTTCATGAGGATAGGATTAACTTAGAGATGGCAGTAGAGACCAATTGGTATCTGGGTTGCATAACTTTGACGTCACATATTATGTTTTATTCTAAAAAATCAATATAAATAAAATAAAACAACACTACGACACATCAAAGGTTGAATGTTAGATTCTCATGCATGTTATAGATGGTATGATTTCGAAGAAAAAAACATAGCCTACACATGCTAGATGGTGAATTTGAGGCATAAGTGGGGTCACCAACGAGCGGGGGAGCATGAGGGAATTCGAGGAACAACTCATACAACAATCTACAATTTAAAATCATTTACACCTAAACTTGTTTTTCATGAAAGTCGTAGAAACCTCCATCATTGTATTAGACTCACTCTAAATACTACAAGAAATATTTAAGGACGCGATACCATAGGAAAAACACACTATAAGTAATACATATTGCGGAGCATACTTTGTTTGGTTAAGTGCTATAATATTAAATATTTCTACTAAGACTTAAGTTCAAGCCCATTGCAATTAAATATTTTTTTCAAGCACCCCAAACTAAAATCAATATAATAAGATACAACATTTCATGATGAAATTAATTCATAACGTAGCAAATCAAAAAATTATTTGTTTTCATAAATATTTGATAAATATGAAAAATATGTATGTTGACATTTAGGATTAAATATTGATAAATGTTCCTATGTTGTTAATTATGTCTAAAAACAATATTTAAGAGAATATATAGAAGGATATATACCTAAAAAGACACAAATTTATTGATAAGATGAGTTACGTTGAAATAAAAATGTTTAGTATGAACGAATGAAATATTTAGTTTTAAGTTGCCATCCATCCACTACCCCACTTAGTAGTTAGATGATTCTTCAACCAGATTCCAGACTCACAAGTTCAGGGTTGTCGTGTCTCGCCTACGTGGACATCGGGGATGAACACACCCCCATTTTTGTTGGTTGTGTGCACGAAGGCGTTTCGGCCTCAACTCCGCCTAAGGATCATTCCGAGACGGAGGAAGAGCACACACAAAGCACACACAATCATTTTTTACCTAGGTCCAGGCCGCCCTTTGGCTGATAGTCCTACGTCCTGCTTTGCTAGATTATCTTGGATGCACAGAGTACAAGGTGATGAACTCTATGATGCTGGAAGGACGCTTTGATTAGCTCCTACACCTCCCGGGTTTCCTCTTTCTTTTCCTCTCTATCTCTTTCTCTCTTCCTATCTCTCTAGATCAAGCTAGTCTGAATCGGACTCTCTCTCTCTCTATTGTCCTGAATCTTTGCCTTGACGTTGTCAAAACTGAAGCTCTCGCTCCTCTCTTATCTTCTGGTCTCTCTCATTTCCTTCTGTTTTCTATGTCTTCCTTCTTCTATTTTTCTCTCTCTTTATTTCCTTGTCGATTTCTGGCATATATACTTCCTGAGATGATCACAACGGCTGACCCGAGCACCGCCCAAGAGCGTTCCCGGGCTCAATCGGGTGGAGCCACGTGGGCGACGGGCGGGTGGGTGGTGCGAGTGGCCAATGGACGGCCACAGGCGGTGCGCTGTGGTGATGGCGTGACAACTCGGGCAATGAGTTGGCGCAGGCCTTTGTCGGTCCGCACAATGATAGCACGCAGGGGTGCAGGCGCCTCACATGTTCCCCACGCAAGTCTTGACTTGTCCAATCAAGCCTAGCTATCCCTCGCTCCCTGGCCTCGCCTGGCCAAGGAGAGGAGGCTCCTGAGCCCTTCCCGAGGCGGTCCGGGCCACGCCTTGGCTAAGTCGCCCCGCTTCCTTGTCCTCAGCCTTTCTCCAAGGGGCGTTCCCGGGAGGAGGCCGTGAGCAGCTCCTCGCCCAGTTTGTCATGTTCTTCTTGACTTATCTGTTCGTCCAGACTTGCCTTTTGAAAGTGCATGGAGCTCTCATGTGTGGTTTTGGTAATTAATGACAATCCCTATGGACTAATGTTTGCATTGAGTTATATTTGTAGGAGTTGTTCATAGGCAATGCTTGAACCATATGTTGGCTTCAAGATTGCAATAAGAAGCAAATGAAGAAGATCAAGTGTCAAGTATGTCTTGAAGGTGAAGATGAAGTGAGCTCTCAAGGTTAACTTCAAGACATCAACGAAATGAAGTGCAAAGTGTCAAGTATGTCTTCAAGATGAAGATGAAGTGAGCTCTCAAGGTTAACTTCAAGACATCAACGAAATGAAGTGCAAGTTCAAGATGAGCCATCTCGAAGAGATTCTTTGCTTGACTCTTGCCATCCATATGGTGATCATGGATATGAGAAGATGCGCCAAAGAAGAAGCTCTCCCATGGTGGATTATGGGGGAGCAATCTATATGGTGTTCATGGATATGTGAAGATGCGCCGAAGAAGAAGCTCTCCCATGGTGGATTATGGGGGAGCAATCCACAAGACTTCGTCAAGCAAGCACAATCAAGAAAGGCGTTCCATCTTGTTGCAGTCAAGACCGTCATCATCAAGCTCAAGTGGAATGCGTAAGGTTAAGGTTTGCTCTTGATAGGGTTTCTTTCTTACCGGTCTCATGGTGTAGTTGGAGACCGGTTTATAGTTTAGTTGTCGTACTATCAAGAGGGCTCTCGAGTGAGTAACTCGATCGTATCCTTCGGAGAGCTCAAACCTTTGCATCCTTGCATCATCTTTCTTGGTTGTTATTTGGATCTTATCCATGTGATGTTTTAGAGCTTGTGCTTATTCTCATGACAAGCTCTAGTTCATCAAGAATGGTTTTTGCACGGGCTACTTGTTGCATTTTCAAGGTTGGAGGTTTTACCGGTATGTCTTTTAGATAGGTCAAACCTTTCGTCATTTATTTCTATCCTACCTTGCTGGAATATGATGGTTCCCTGCATGATCTTGTAGAGCTTGTTACTAGCTTCGAAACAAGTCCAAGATCATCAAAATCGGAGTCCGGATGCTCAAGTTATGATCATTCTCGTTTTGGTGTTTCTGTTTGGGGGCGGATATTCCGGCCCAAGTTTGGGGCGGATAATCCCCCCCCCCCAAAATCCGGTTTTTGGGAAAATCCGACCAAATATCCGGCCCCCTTACTGAGAGCAGTTTTCTCATGTCCTTAGCCGTTTTTTGGGGCCCGGATATTTTGCAAATATCTGGCCCGGAAAATCCGGCCTGAGCACACCCAAACGGTCATATTTCGATGGGAGGGGGTATTTAAGCCCCCCTTCTTCCTCCTTGTGGACCTACCTCTTCCCCCAAGTGCTCTCCACCATTGTTGACCTTGAGAGCTTCCCTTTCCCTCTACTCCTCCTATGCTTCTTGAATCTTTTTGAGGGAAAAGGAATAGGAGATCTAGATCTACATTCCTACCAATCAAATCCATCTCTTTGTGAGGGGAATCCACTAGATCTAGATCTTGGAGAAATTTGGTGTTCCTCCTCTTATTTGTTCTTCCTCTCTTATTCCCCCAATAGCTTTTGTAGCTTTGTTGGAATTTGAGAGAGAGGACTTGAGCATCTTTGTGGTGTTCTTGCCATTGCATTTGGTGCATCGGTTTGAGTTCTCCACGGTGATTCGTGGTGGTGAAAACAAGAAGGTTGTTACTCTTGGGTTCTTGGAACCCAAGACGGATTCTAGACATTTGTGGTGATTTGTTGGGAGCCTCCAATTAAGTTGTGGATGTGTGCCCCAATCTTTGTGTAAGGCCCGGTTTCCGCCTCGAAGGAAATCCCTTAGTGGAACCGTGACCTAGGCCTTTGTGGCGAGGGTCACCGGAGATTTAGGTGAGGCGCCTTCGTGGCGTTCGGTGTGTGGTGTGAGTACCGCATCTTGGGGTCAGGCCTTTGTGGCGTTGGTGTGCATCGAGCAACCACACCTCAAGGTGAGCCTCTTGTGGCGTTCGGGAGCACTAAGCAACCTCTCCACCGGAGATTAGCACTCGCAAGAGTGTGAACTCCGGGATAAATCATCGTCTCCCGTGCCTCGGTTATCTCTATACCCGAGCTCTTTACTTATGCACTTTACCTTGTGATAGCCATCGTGCTTGAAGTTATATATATCTTGCTATCACATACTTGCTTGTATTGCTTAGCATAAGTTGTTGGTGCACATAGGTGAACTCTTGCTTACAATAAGTTGTTGGTGCACATAGGTGAACCATAGTATATAGGCTTTGGGCTTGACAAAGTAAACGCTAGTTTTATTCCGCATTTGTTAAGCCCATCTCGTAAAAGTTTTAAATCGCCTATTCAACCCCCCCCTCTAGGCGACATCCGTGTCCTTTCAATTGGTATCAGAGCAAGGTCTCTCATTCTTAGGCTCCACCGCCTTGAGAGTAAAGATGTCGGTTAGGGGATTAGCGCACAATAACTTGTTTATATTTGATGGCACTAATTATGATCTATGGAAAATTTATGTGCTTAAAATCTTACGGGGTATGTCCCCGGACATGGAGCGATTTCTTGGCATGGGTTTTTCTTCTCCTAAGGATCCTCAAAATTTATCTCTTGAGGAGGAGAAAAACTCTTGCCTCGATGCTCTTGCTTCTCATGTGTTTTCCATTGTTGTGAGCAATGTAGTTACTTCGTCAATCATGCCGTTTGGGAGCTCTCATAAATTATGGACAAAGCTTCAAGACAAATATGATGTGTCCAATATTATTAAGGATGATTGTATTGCTTCCACTTCCGGCCGTGATGAGTTCTCATCTTCATCCACTTCACCAATGTGTGGCAAGACACAAAGTAATGATATGGTGAGTGGTGATGGAAATTGCAATGTCGGTATTGAGCTTACTATTGATGATCCTTCATCTATATCTCATTGCAATGGTTCATCTTTGGACTTAAACACATCTAGCACTAGAAATGATTTACATGCTTGTGTTGATAGCTAGTCCTTGCATATCATGTGTAAGTTGCTTGAATAAATCTAAGATATGCTTGCTTTGTCTTGTGGCCATGATAAAAATGCTTCTATTTCCTCTAGTTGTTGTGTGACTAACATTGTAGAGGAAACCAAAGATTCTATTGGTCAAGACAAGATCTTGAAAGGAGCCTCAAGTAACTACTCATCTTTATCTCATGGTTCTCATATGTGCCTTATGGCCAAGGGTTCCACGGTATCTCCTACCATGGAACCTCATACTTCTCGTGGTGATAAGGATGAGGATGTTTATGAAGAAGAGGATTGGGTTGTCTCTTTACGCGATAAGGGTAAGAGTGTATTCAAGGTTATTTGCAAAGATAAAATTGCTTGCTCTCACTTCTTTAAAATCTTGACTATCGCTATTGAGAGCCAAAAACTTATTTGGATGCATGAGAACACCATTGATAGGGTGCTCTTGAACGAGAGTATGCCAATGATGTAGCATCCTTAAAGAATGATCTTGAAGAAGAACAAGAGACAGTAGCCTCTCTTGAGGAGCAACTTGAAACCCTTGAGGTGTCTCAAAATGAAATATTTGCTAAACTCACTAAAGAAAGAGACCATGCTAAAGCTAAATTAAAATTGCTTTAAAATGAAAAGTTCAAAGTGGGTGTTGGTCATTATAAACTTGTTAAGGATCTAGATGATCTAGAAAAGGCCCACAAGGCCTTGGAGAACAAACACTCTATCCTCCACAAGTCATATGAGCAACTACAAGCTTCATATTTAAAAGAGCATGCTATGTTTCCCTCTCTTCTTGATATGTCTTGTGATGATGCTTGTGCTACTAACTCTACTTCTTGTGAAGCATCTATCTTGAAGGAGAATGTTGAGCTAAGGGCTCAACTTGATTTGCTAACTTGCAATTATGGGAAATTGGAAGAAAATCATGGAAAGCTTTCTAGCTCCCATGAGGATCTTCTAGCCTCTCATGATAGGCTAAAGTTAGCTCATGAGGCTATCATATCTAAGGCAACACCTTGTGAGCCTCATGTGGATACTAGCACTACTACCCAAAATGCTATATTGCCATGTGCTAGTCCTAGTAATTCATCCACTCATAGTATTGCTAAATCTTGTGATGAATTATCTTCCTTCCTTGTTGCTCTAACAATGAAGGTTCTACTTCCTCTAGTACTTGTGTTATTACTAACCATGTAGAAGAAATCAAAGAGCTCAAGGCCCAAGTCACTTCTTTGAAGACCGACTTGGTAAAGAGTCATGAAGGGAAATGCAAACTTGACACGGTGTTAAGTGTGCAACAATCCCCCAATGACAAGAGTGGACTTGGATGTTAGATCTTACCCTTTGAAGAAGAAGCAAAAAGGGAAGCGGCCTCAAGCTCAAACTCATATTCAACCTCAAGTTGAAGAAATTCCACTTCCCAAGAAGAATCAAGCCAATGCTCCCATTGTGGAGAAATCTAGTGAGAAGAAGGAGAAGAAAAGAACTTGCTACATATGCCGTGAGAAGGGCCACATCTCCTCCACTATTGGTACCTCATCCAACTCTATCTCCATTGATGATGTTTATTCTCTTCGTAAGGATGAGGGTGGCAATGTGTTTGCCAAATATGTTGGTGCTCAAAGTGGTGTCAAGAAAAAAACCATTTGGGTTGCCAAGCCTATTGTGACTAACCTCTTAGGACCCAAATTAGTTGGGGACCAACAATCCAAAACTTGATCAATAGGTGCTTGTTGGAGGGCATTGGAGACTTGGCTACATCATGAAGAATTAAGGGATCTTCATCATTTATATTATCTCAAGCCAAGTCTTTTGGTTATCTTACTTCTATCATATACCCAATGTTCCTCCTTGCGGTAACATGTGCTCAACTCATTTATATTGAAAGTTACTCACCCCTTTGCATGTGTTAGTTTTGTTCCTAACATGTGTTTGTATATGTTGTGCATCCTACTTGTTTTTCTTGAGAAATCAAGTCTATGAATGTTAGGTTGCACACCATGTATTTGTGCTTGTGTTGGAGCCTCTTTGCATCTTGTTGTATCTTGTATGGCTCTTATGAGAGATTAATGAACTATAACATTTTGGGGGAGTGATATGCCTTTAGGAATTTCACAATCCTAACAATGTGTGTACATGAGGAATATCACTTAGAATTTATATTGCAAGATTATCTAGTCTCTATGTGGTATGTCATCTTCATGAGAAATTCAAATTCTAATGTCCATTAATATCTCTAGTTGGATCTTATTTGCCTCTTGTGAAAATAAATTCCTTATCACATTATGGGGGAGTAATAAGCTTTGTGTATATTACAAGCCTATAAAATGTGAACATTTGAGGTTGTGTCACATAGAATTGATATTGTAAATTATCTCTCTCATATGTGGCAAGTTTGCTCAAACAAGTTCCAATTTGCTTAAATGGCTTCATTGCTAATATCTTTGTGGATCTTATTTGTGAAAGTTTTTCTTGGCATGGTTTTTCACAAAGTGTCGCTCAATACATTTTTGGGAAACCATGTGCTTCAAGTCATACTATTAATTGCTTTGCATGTTGGTATGAATACTATTAATTGACTTGCATGTTGGTATGACTAAATGAAGCTATCAAGAAACTATCTTTGCATGATGGTTAACTCTTATCTTTTACCATATGCTTTATTCGTTGTAAATATGATCTTATGTATACTTACAAACTACCACCGGGAAATATTTCCTAATATCTCTTGTCCTAAGACAAGTGGTAATAAATTATGAGGTAGATATTTATTGATCATATCTACATTGGCTCTTGTGTTCAAATTGCCTTATTTATTGTCATGAATTCGTTTTGCTTTGACTCCCATGTGTCTTCCTTGCATCTTATGGATCTAATTTGACTATTCAAACTTTCTTAGCATTTTAGTAGATATAGGTAGCATGATGATCCTAGTTTTGTGCATTTTGTATTCATATGAAAAATCCTAGATAATGCACTAATCTTGGGGAGCTCTTATATATTTGTTAGAATGCTTAACATCTCTTGATCATTATCAAAAATTTGGTTTTGGGAGATATAAATTTTTTTTGGTACTTTGTGCCATCATAAGAAGTGTCAAGGGTTTGGTTTATTTGTTGGAACCTTGCTCTCTTGGGAGTTGGTTATCTCAATTAGCTTCTTATAATGAGATAAGTCTTTGGAGTCAATCTTGTGTTGATTTGATTCTTTGATATAATTTGGACAACATTGTCTCTTGATTTATTTGTGTCTTGTCCAAATTATATCTTTCTTTGGTTCTTGAAAGTATTGTGCATGCATCTTCAATATATGTCTATCTTATGGCATGTGTTACTTTCTTTGATCCAATATATAGGGTAAACTCCATCAAGTCCTAATTTGGCTAAGATGTGCATGAAATTCAATTTCATATCTATATGCACATAGTATTGTGGAGTTTGTCCTATATGTTGTAGTGTGTCTAACTACTTTGAACCCAATTAGTTTGGGGACCTTTTTGTACTTACCTTTGTGTTAGGTACAATGGATATGCATTGGATGCTTGTCTCACTCTTGGGGAGAAGTGGTGACTGATGTCTACGGGTGCTTCTATTCTTGTAGACAGTGTTGGGCCTCCAAGAGCAGAGGTTTCTAGAACAGCAACAAGTTTTCCCTTAAGTGGATCACCCAAGGTTTATCGAACTCAGGGAGGAAGAGGTCAAAGATATCCCTCTCAAGCAACCCTGCAATCACGATACAAGAAGTCTCTTGTGTCCCCAACACACTTAATACACTTGTCAGATGTATAGGTGCACTAGTTCGACGAAGAGATAGTGAAATACAAGTAGTATGGATGTATATGAGTGGTAATAGCAATCTGAATAAAATATGGCAGCGAGTAAACATGCAACAGAACAGTAAATAAACGGAGTTTCAGTGTTTGGAAACAAGGCCTAGGAATCATACTTTCACTAGTGGACACTCTCAACATTGCAATCATAATTGAATATAAATAAGCACTTCACTATGCTATTCAGAATTACTCTCTGGCAAGATAACGAACTCTAATTCATCATGTAGGCAAACCTTAAAGATGTATTCCCAAGTACTAATGAACACCCCACGCTGTCACTTTGAGCATTCATAGGAGGTACTAACACACCACAATTTCATAGAGACATCCAACTCAAATCATAACTCGGTGAATAAGTATTCTATGAAATATAGCCTAAGAGACCCACACGGTGCACACACTGTCACCTTTACACACGTGGGACAAGGAGTCTCCGGAGATCACATAAGTAAAATCCACTTGAATAGCATAACGACATCTAGATTACAAAGCTCATCATATGGATCTCAATCATGCAAAGCAACTCATGAGACCATTGTATTGAAGTACATGGGAGAGAGATTAACCACATAGCTACCGGTACAGCCCTTAGCCTCGATGGAGAACTACTCCCTCCTCATGGGAGACAACAGTGTTGATGAAGATGGCGGTGGTGTCGATGGAGAAGTCTTCCGAGGGCACTTCCCCGTCAGGCGGCGTGCCTTCTGTCCCCGAATTGGAGTTTCGCGATGGCGGCGGTGCCCCTGGAGTTTCGTCAATTCGTATCGATGTTTTAGGTCAGGACGGCTTAAATAGGCGAAGAGTCGGAGTCGGAGGGGCTACGGGGGACCCACACAGTAGGGGGGCGCGCCCCCTGATACGTCTCCGACGTATCGATAATTTCTTATGTTCCATGCCACATTATTGATGGTATCTACATGTTTTATGCATACTTTATGTCATATTTATCGTTTTAACTAACCTATTGACGAGATGCCGAAGGGCCAGTTGCTGTGTTTTTGGTTTCAGAAATCCTAGTAAGGAAATATTCTCGAATCGGATTAAATCAATGCCCAGCATCCTATTTTTCCACGAAGCTTCCAGAACACCCGAGAGAGGCCAGAGGGGGGCCATAGGCCCACCAGACACTACCCCGGCGCGGCCAAGGGGGGGGGCGCCCCCCTGTTGTGTCGTCGCCTCGTTGACCTTCCGACTCCGCCTCTTCGCCTATTTAAAGGTCCCCGACCTAAAACCTCGAGACGGAAAAGCCACGGTACGAGAAACCTTCCAGCCGCGCCATCGCGAAGCCAAGATCTGGGGACAGGAGTCTCTGTTCCGGCACGCGGGGACGGGGAAGTGCCCCGAAGGCTTCTCCATCGACACCACCGCCATCTTCATCAACGCTGCTGTCTCCCATGAGGAGGGAGTAGTTCTCCATCGAGGCTCGGGGCTGTACCGGTAGCTATGTGGTTCATCTCTCTCTATGTACTTCAATACAATAATCTCATGAGCTGCCTTACATGATTGAGATTCATATGATGATGCTTGTAATCTAGATGTCATTATGCTAGTCAAGTGGATTTTACTTATGTGATCTCCGGAGACTCCTTGTCCCACGTGTGTAAAGGTGACAGTGTGTGCACCGTGTGGGTCTCTTAGGCTATATTTCACAGAATACTTATTCGCTGTTATGAATGGCATAGTGAAGTGCTTATTTATATCTCTTTATGATTGCAATGTGTTTTGTATCACGATTTATCTATGTGCTACTCTAGTGATGTTATTAAAGTAGTTTATTCCTCCTGCACGGTGTAATGGTGACGGTGTGTGCATCGTGTAGTACTTGGCGTAGGCTATGATTGTGATCTCTTGTAGATTATGAAGTTAACTATTGCTATGATAGTATTGATGTGATCTATTCCTCCTTTCGTAGTGTGAAGGTGACAGTGTGCATGCTATGTTAGTACTTGGTTTGGTTATGTTGATCTATTATGCACTCTAAGGTTATTTAAATATGAACATTGAATATTGTGGAGCTTGTTAACTCGGCATTGAGGGTTCGTGTAATCCTACACGATTAGTGGTGTTCATCATCCAACAAGAGGGTGTAGAGTCTAGCATCTATTTATTTATTCTGTTATGTGATCAATGTTGAGAGTGTCCACTAGTGAAAGTATGATCCCTAGGCCTTGTTCCTAAATACTGCTATCGCTGCTTGTTTACTGTTTTACTGCATCTTTACTTCTGCAATATTACTACCATCACTGCACGCCAGCAAGCACTTTTCTGGCGCCGTTACTACTGCTCATATTCATTCATACCACTTGTATTTCACTATCTCTTCACCGAACTAGTGCACCTATTAGGTGTGTTGGGGACACAAGAGACTTCTTGCATTGTGATCGCAGGGTTGCTTGAGAGGGATATCTTTGACCTCTTCCTCCCTGAGTTCGATAAACCTTGGGTGATCCACTTAAGGGAAACTTGCCTGTTCTACAAACCTCTGCTCTTGGAGGCCCAACACACTGTCTACAAGAATAGAAGCACCGTAGACATCAAGCACTTTTGGCGCCGTTGCGGGGAGGAAAGGTAAACGGCACTCACACACCGGATCCCGCAACGAAGCACTTTTACGGCGCCGTTGGGGTAAAAGGCACTCATACTCCGGTCCCAGGTAATAAGTACTTTTCTATTGCCGTTGTGTGTGTGCTCGAAGCTATTTCCTTTAGATCCTGCAATTGCATCTTTTTGTTTCTTGTTTACACTAGTTAGGCATAATGGACAACAATGAGCTTCTTATTCTATTTCCTGATTTAAGACATGGATGGTTTGATGCGAAAATTAGAAAACCTATGGAACATATTAGTATGAACGCTTTGAACACCATTGTTGCTAATGATATGTAAAATTCTAAGCTTGGGGAAGCTGGCTTTGATGAGCATGATATTTTTAGTCCCCCAAGCATTGAGGAGAAAATTTACTTTGATGATACTTTGCCTCCTATTTATGATGATTATAATGATATTGGTCTTTTAGTACCGCCTGTTATGGAGGATAAATTTGATTATGATTACAATATGCCTCCTATATTTGATGATGAGAATAATAATGATAGCTACTTTGTTGAATTTGCTCCCACTACAACTAATAAAATTGATTATGCTTATGTTGGGAGTAGTAATAATTTTATGCATGAGACTCATGATAAGAATGCTTTATGTGATAGTTATATTGTTGAGTTTGTTCATGATGGCTCTGAAAATTATTATGAGAGAGGAAAATATGGTTGTAGAAATTTTCATGTTACTAAAACACCTCTCTATATGCTGAAATTTTTGAAGTTACACTTGTTTTATCTTCCTATGCTTGTTACTTTGCTCTTCATGAACTTGTTTATTTACAAGATTCCTATGCATAGGAAGCATGTTAGACTTAAATGTGTTTTGAATTTGCTTCTTGATGCTCCCTTTTGCTTCAACTCTTATTTCTTGCGAGTGCATCATTAAAACTGCTGAGCCCATCTTAATGGCTATAAAGAAAGCACTTCTTGGGAGATAACCCATGTGTTTATTTTGCTACAGTACTCTATTTTATATTTGTGTCTTGGAAGTTGTTTACTACTGTAGCAACCTCTCCTTATCTTAGTTTTGTGCATTGTTGTGCCAAGTAAAGTCGTTGATAGTAAGGTTCATACTAGATTTGGATTACTGCGCAGAACAGATTTCTGTCACGAATTTGGGCAGGGTTCTGTAGGTAACTCAGAAAAATCTGCCAATTTACGTGCGTGATCCTCGATATGTACGCAACTTTCATTCAATTTGGGCATTTTCATCTGAGTAAGTCTGGTGCCACTTTAAATTCGTCTTTACGAACTGTTCTGTTTTGACAGATTCTGCCTTTTATTTCGCATTGCCTCTTTTGCTATGTTGGATGAATTTCTTTGTTCCATTAATGTCCAGTGTGCAATGTCCAAGTGTTAAGAATGATTGTGTCACCTCTGAACATGTAAATTTTTATTATGCACTAACCCTCTAATGAGTTGTTTCGAGTTTGGTGTGGAGGAAGTTTTCAAGGGTCAAGAGAGGAGGATGATACACTATGATCAAGGAGAGTGAAAGCTCTAAGCTTGGGGATGCCCCGGTGGTTCACCCCTGCATATTTCAAGAAGACTCAAGCATCTAAGCTTGGGGATGCCCAAGGCATCCCCTTCTTCATCGACAACTTATCAGGTTTCTTCTCTTGAAACTATATTTTTATTCGGTCACATCTTATGTACTTTACTTGGAGCGTCTGTTTGTTTTTGTTTTGTTTGAATAAATTCATGCTTGTGTGGGAGAGAGACACGCTCCGCTGTTGCGTATGAACACATATGTTCTTAGCTTTATCTTTAATGTTCATGGCGAAGGTTGAAACTGCTTCGTTCATTGTTATATGGTTGGAAACAGAAAATGCTACATGTGGTAATTGGTATAAAGTCTTGAATAATTTGATACTTGGCAATTGTTGTGCTCATATAGATCATGTTTAAGCTCTTGCATCATGTACTTTGCACCATTAATGAAGAACTACATAGAGCTTGTTAAAATTTGGTTTGCATGATTGTTCTCTAGAGTCTAGATATTTTCTGGTTAAGGTGTTTGAACAACAAGGAAGACGATGTAAAGTCTTATAATGCTTACAATATGTTCATATGTGAGTCTTGCTGCACCGTTTTATACTTGAGTTTGCTTCAAACAACCTTGCTAGCCTAGCCTTGTATTGAGAGGAATTCTTCTCGTGCATCCAAATCCTTGAGCCAAAAACTATGCCATTTGTGTCCACCATACCTACCTACTACATGGTATTTCTCTGCCATTCCAAGCAAATACTTCATGTGCTACCTTTAAACAATTCAAAAGCTATTACCTCTTATTTGTGTCAATGTTTTATAGCTCATGAGGAAGTATGTGGTGTTTATCTTTCGATCTTGTCATTTACTTCGGACTTTCACCAATGGACTAGTGGCATATCCGCTTATCCAATAATTTTGCAAAAAGAGCTGGCAATGGGGTGCCCAGCCCGATTAATTAACTTGCATTAATAATTCTCTTCACATGTTTTGCTCTGATCTCAAAGCAACTTAATTTTGCAAATAGACACTCCTTCATGGTATGTGATTGTTGGAAGGCACCCGAGGATTCGGTTAGCCATGGCTTGTGTAAGCAAAGGTTGGGAGGAGTGTCATCTAAAAAAAACTAAACTAAAGTACATGTGTAAACAAAAGAGAAGAGGGATGATCTACCTTGCTGGTAGAGATAACGTCCTTCATGGGAGCCGCTCTTGAAAGTCTGGTTGATGAGGTAGTTAGAGTACCCATTACCATTCGTTGACAACAACAAACACCTCTCAAAACTTTACTTTTATGCTCTCTATATGATTTCAAAACTTGAAAATCTCTAGCACATGATTTAATCCCTGCTTCCCTCTACGAAGGGCCATTCTTTTACTTTATGTTGAGTCAGTTTACCTACTTCTCTACCCCAGAAGCAAACACTTGTATCAACTGTGTGCATTGATTCTTACATGTTTACCTATTGCACTTGTTATATTACTTTGTGTTGACAATTATCCATGAGATATACATGTTGAAGTTGAAAGCAACCGCTGAAACTTATATCTTCTTTGTGTTGTTTCAAAGCTTTCTACTAAGAATTTATTGCTTTATGAGTAACTCTTATGCAAGACTTATTGATGCTTGTCTTGAAAGTACTATTCATGAAAAGTCTTTGCTTTGTGATTCATTTGTTTACTCATGTCATTACCATTGTTTTGATCGCTGCATTCATTACATGTGCTTACAATAGTATGATCAAGGTTATGATGGCATGTCACTCCAGAAATTATCTTTGTTATCGTTTACCTGCTCGAGAAAATAAGCTTGGGGATGCTGATACGTCTCCGACGTATCGATAATTTCTTATGTTCCATGCCACATTATTGATGATATCTACATGTTTTATGCATACTTTATGTCATATTTATGGTTTTTCCGGAACTAACCTATTGACGAGATGCCGAAGTGCCAGTTCCTGTTTTCTGCTGTTTTTGGTTTCGAAATCCTAGTAAGGAAATATTCTCGGAATCGGACGAAATCAATGCCCACATCCTATTTTTCCACGAAGCTTCAGAACACAGAGAGGCCGGAGGGCCACGGGCCCACGGACACTACTGGCGTGGCCAAGGGGGGGCCGCGCCCCCCTGTTGTGTCGTCGCCTCGTTGACCTTCCGAATCCGCCTCTTCGCCTATTTAAAGGTCCCTGACCTAAAACCTCGAGACGGAAAAGCCACGGTACGAGAAACCTTCCAGAGCCGCCGCCATCGCGAAGCCAAGATGCGGGGACAGGAGTCTTCGGCACGCCGCCGGACGGGAAGTGCCCGGAAGGCTTCTCCATCGACACCACCGCCATCTTCATCAACGCGCTGTCTCCCATGAGAGGTAGTTCTCCATCGAGGCTCGGGGCTGTACCGGTAGCTATGTGGTTCATCTCTCTCCTATGTACTTCAATACAATAATCTCATGAGCTGCCTTACATGATTGAGATTCATATGATGATGCTTGTAATCTAGATGTCATTATGCTAGTCAAGTGGATTTTACTTATGTGATCTCCGGAGACTCCTTGTCCCACGTGTGTAAAGGTGACAGTGTGTGCACCGTGTGGGTCTCTTAGGCTATATTTCACAGAATACTTATTCACTGTTATGAATGGCATAGTGAAGTGCTTATTTATATCTCTTTATGATTGCAATGTGTTTTGTATCACGATTTATCTGTGTGCTACTCTAGTGATGTTATTAAAGTAGTTTATTCCTCCTGCACGGTGTAATGGTGACAGTGTGTGCATCGTGTAGTACTTGGCGTAGGCTATGATTGTGATCTCTTGTAGATTATGAAGTTAACTATTGCTATGATAGTATTGATGTGATCTATTCCTCCTTTCGTAGTGTGAAGGTGACAGTGTGCATGCTATGTTAGTACTTGGTTTGGTTATGTTGATCTATTATGCACTCTAAGGTTATTTAAATATGAACATTGAATATTGTGGAGCTTGTTAACTCGGCATTGAGGGTTCGTGTAATCCTACACGTTAGTGGTGTTCATCATCCAACAAGAGGGTGTAGAGTCTAGCATCTATTTATTTATTCTGTTATGTGATCAATGTTGAGAGTGTCCACTAGTGAAAGTATGATCCCTAGGCCTTGTTCCTAAATACTGCTATCGCTGCTTGTTTCTTTGTTTGCATCTTTACTTCTGCCAATATTACTACCATCAAGCTGCCGGACAAGCACTTTTCTGCGCGTACTATTGCTCATATTCATTCATACCACTTGTATTTCACTATCTCTTCACCGAACTAGTGCACCTATTAGGTGTGTTGGGGACACAAGAGACTTCTTGTTGTGCAGGGTTGCTTGAGAGGGATATCTTTGACCTCTTCCTCCCTGAGTTCGATAAACCTTGGGTGATCCACTTAAGGAAACTTGCTGCTGTTCTACAAACCTCTGCTCTTGGAGGCCCAACACTGTCTACAAGAATAGAAGCACCGTAGACATCACCCCTGGCCGCGCCGCCTTGTGTGGTGGGCCTGTGGCTCTCCTCCCCCTCTCCTGTTCGAAGCTTCGTGCAATTATAAGATGTGGGCGTTGATTTCGTCCAATTCGAGAATATTTCCTTACTAGGATTTCTGAAACCAAAAACAGCAGAAAACAGGAACTGGCACTTCGGCATCTCGTCAATAGGTTAGTTACGGAAAACGCATCAAAACGATATAAAGTGTGTATAAAACATGTAGGTATTGTCATAAAACAAGCATGGAACATCAGAAATTATAGATACGTTGGAGACGTATCAAGCATCCCCAAGCTTAGTTCCTACTCGTCCTCGAGTAGGTAAACGATAAAAAGAATAATTTCTTTAGTGACATGCTACTTACATAATCTTGATCATACTATTGTAAAGCATATGAGATGAATGCAGTGATTCAAAGCAATGGTAAAGACAATGAGTAAACAAATGAATCATATAACAAAGACTTTTCATGAATAGTACTTTCAAGACAAGCATCAATAAGACTTGCATAAGAGTTACTCATAAAGAATAGATTCAAAGTAGAAGGTATTGAAGCAACATAAAGGATGATTAAGTTTCAGCAAATGCTTTCAACTTGTAACATGTATATCTCATGGATAATTGTCAACACAAAGTAATATAACAAGTGCAATAGGTAAACATGTAAGAATCAATGCACACAGTTTACACAAGTGTTTGCTTCTAAGATAGAAAGAATAGGTAAACTGACTGACTCAACAATAAAGTAAAAGAATGGCCCTTCGCAGAAGAAGCATGGATTACTATATTTGTGCTAGAGCTTTTCATTTTGAAAACATAGAAACAATTTTGTCAACGGTAGTAATAAATCATATGTGTTATGTATAAGATATCCTATAAGTTGCAAGCCTCATGCATAGTATACTAATAGTGCTCGCACCTTGTCCTAATTAGCTTGGATTAACACGGATTATCATTGCATAACATATGTTTCAACCAAGTGTCACAAAGGGGTACCTCTATGCCGCCTGTACAAAGGTCTAAGGAGAAAGTTCGCATTGGATTTCTCGCTTTTGATTATTCTCAACTTAGACATCCATACCGGGACAACATAGAAAACAGATAATGGACTCCTCTTTTAATGCATAAGCATTCAACAAAAGATAATATTCTCATAATAGATTGAGGATTAATGTCCAAACTGAAACTTCCACCATGATTCATGGCTTTAGTTAGCGGCCCAATGTTCTTCTCTAACAATATGCATACTCAAACCATTTGATCATGAAAATCGCCCTTACTTCAGACAAGACGAACATGCATAGCAACTCACATGATATTCAACAAAGGTGTAAAAGTTGATGGCGTCTCCAGAAACATGGTTATCGCTCAACAAGCAACTTATAAGAAATAAGATACATAGCAACATATTCAATACCACAATAGTTTTTAAGGCTATTTTCCCATGAGCTATGTATTGCAAAGACAAAGAATAGAATTTTAAAGGTAGCACTCAAGTAATTTACTTTGGAATGGCGGAGAAATACCATGTAGTAGGTAGGTATGGTGGACACAAATGGCATAGTTTTTGGCTCAAGGATTTGGATGCACGAGAAGAATTCCTCTCAATACAAGGCTAGGCTAGCAAGGTTGTTTGAAGCAAACTCAAGTATAAAATGGTGCAGCAAGACTCACATATGAACATATTGTAAGCATTATAAGACTTTACATTGTCTTCCTTGTTGTTCAAACACCTTAACCAGAAAATATCTAGACTCTAGAGACCAATCATGCAAACCAAATTTTAACAAGCTCTATGTAGTTCTTCATTAATAGGTGCAAATTACATGATGCAAGAGCTTAAACATGATCTATATGAGCACAACAATTGCCAAGTATCAAATTATTCAAGACATTATACCAATTACCACATGAAGCATTTCCTGTTTCCAACCAAATAGCAATTAACAAAGCGGTTTTCAACTCCGCCATGAACATTAAAGATAGAACTAAGAACACCAATGTTCATATGAAAAAGCGGAGCGTGTATCTCTCCCACACAAGCATGAATTTATTCAGAGAATGAAAATAACAAAATGAAAATAAAAACAAACAGATGCTCCAAGTAAAGTACATAAGATGTGACTGAATAAAAATATAGTTTCACTAGAGGTGACCTGATAAGTTGTCGATGAAGAAGGGGATGCCTTGGGCATCCCCAAGCTTAGATGCTTGAGTCTTCTTGAAATATGCAGGGATGAACCACGGGGCATCCCCAAGCTTAGACTTTTCACTCTTCTTGATCATAGTATATCATCCTCCTCTCTTGACCCTTGAAAACTTCTTCCACACCAAACTCGAAACAAACTCATTAGAGGGTTAGTGCATAATCAAAATTTCACATGTTCAGAGGTGACACAATCATTCTTAACACTTCTGGACATTGCCCAAAGCTACTGGAAGTTAATGAAACAAAGAAATCCATTCAACATAGCAAAAGAGGCAATAAGAAATAAAAGGCACAATCTGTCAAAACAGAACAGTCCGTAAAGACGAGTTTTTTAGAGGCACTGGACTTGCTCAGATGAAAATGCTCAAATTGAATGAAAGTTGCGTACATATCTGAGGATCACGCACGTAAATTGGCAGATTTTTCTGAGTTACCTGCAGAGAATCCTGCCCCAATTCGTGACAGACAGAAATCTGTTTCTGCGCAATAGTCCAAATCTAGTATGAACCTTGCTATCAAAGACTTTACTTGGCACAACAATGCAATAAAATAAAGATAAGGAGAGGTTCCTACAGTAGTAACAACTTCCAAGACACAATTATAAAATAAAAGTGTTGTAGTAAAATAAAACATGGGTTATCTCCCAAGAAGTGCTTTCTTTATAGCCATTAAGATGGGCTCAGCAATTTTAATGATGCACTCACAAGAAATAAGAGTTGAAGTAAAAGAGAGCATTAAGAAGCAAATTCAAAACAAATTTAAGCCTAACCCACTTCCTATGAAAAGGAATCTTGTACACAAATAAATTCATGAGGAGCAAAGTGACAAGCATAGTAGGAAGATAAAACACGAGTAGCTTCAAGATTTTCAGCAAAAAGAGAGATGTTTTAGTAACACGAAAATTTCTACAACCATATTTTCCTCTCTCATAATAACTTTTAGTAGCATCATGAACAAATTCAACAATATAACTATCACATGAAACATTCTTATCATGAGCTACATGCATAAAATTATTACTCTCCACATAAGCATAATCAATTTTATTAGTTGTAGTGGGAGCAAATTCAACAAAGTAGCTATCATTATTATTCTCATCAAGTGTAGGAGGCATAGTATAATCATAATAAAATTTACTCTCCATAGTAGGCGGCACCAAAAGACCACTATCATTATAATCATCATAAATAGGAGGCAAAGTATCATCAAAGAAAATTTTCTCCTCAAAACTTGGGGGACTAAAGATATCATGCTCATCAAAACCAGCTTCCCCAAGCTTAGAATTTTCCATATCATTAGCAACAATGGTGTTCAAAGCGTTCATACTAATATCATTGCTACTAGCATGCAAATAAGATTCCATAGGTTTTTTAATTTTCGCAGCAAACAATTCTAACTTAGGAAATAGCTTAAAAAGCTCACAGTTGTTTTCCATTATGCCTAACTAGTGTAAAACAAGAAACAAAAAGATGCAATTGCAGGACCTAAAGGAAATAGCTTCGAGCACTCACAACGACACCAGAAAAGTACTTAGTTACCTGGGACCGGAGTATGAGTGCCTTTTACCTTTCCTCCCCGCAACGGCGCAGAAAAAGTGCTTGATGTATACGGGTGCTTCTATTCTTGTAGACAGTGTTGGGCCTACAAGAGCAGAGAGGTTTGTAGAACAGCGACAAGTTTTCCCTTAAGTGGATCACCCAAGGTTTATCGAACTCAGGGAGGAAGAGGTCAAAGATATCCCTCTCAAGCAACCCTGCAATCACGATACAAGAAGTCTCTTGTGTCCCCAACACACCTAATACACTTGTCAGATGTATAGGTGCACTAGTTCGGCGAAGAGATAGTGAAATACAAGTAGTATGGATGTATATGAGTGGTAATAGCAATCTGAATAAAATATGGCAGCGAGTAAACATGCAACAGAACAGTAAATAAACGGAGATTCGATGTTTGGAAACAAGGCCTAGGGATCATATACTTTCACTAGTGGACACTCTCAACATTGCAATCATAATTGAATATAAATAAGCACTTCACTATGCTATTCTGAATTACTCTCTGGCAAGATAACGAACTCTAATTCATCATGTAGGCAAACCTTAAAGATGTATTCCCAAGTACTAATGAACACCCCACGCTGTCACTTTGAGCATTCATAGGAGGTACTAACACACCACAATTTCATAGAGACATCCAACTCAAATCATAACTCAGTGAATAAGTATTCTGTGAAATATAGCCTAAGAGACCCACACGGTGCACACACTGTCACCTTTACACACGTGGGACAAGGAGTCTCCGGAGATCACATAAGTAAAATCCACTTGAATAGCATAACGGCATCTAGATTACAAAGCTCATCATATGGATCTGATACGTCTCCGACGTATTGATAATTTCTTATGTTCCATGCCACATTATTGATGATATCTACATGTTTTACACACATTATATGTCGTATTTATGCATTTTCCGGCACTAACCTATTAACGAGATGCCGAAGAGCCAGTTGCTGTTTCTTGTTTTTGGTTTCAGAAATCCTACAAAGGAAATATTCTCGGAATTGGACGAAATCAACGCCAGGTCCTATTTTGCCACGAAGCTTCCGAAAGACCGAAAGGGAAACGAAATGAGGCGACGAGGCGGCGACACGCCGGGCGGCGCGGCCACCTCCGGCCGCGCGGCCCTGTTGTGTGGGCCCCTTGCGTCGCCCCGACCTACCTTCCGCCTACTTAAAGCCTTCGTCGCGAAACCCCCGCGAGCCACGATACGGAAAACCTTCGAGACGCCGCCGCCGCCAATCCCATCTCGGGGGATTCAGGAGATCGCCTCCGGCACCCTGCCGGGGGAATCATCTCCGGAGGACTCTTCATCGCCATGATCGCCTCCGGAGTGATGAGTGAGTAGTTCACCCCTGGACTATGGGTCCATAGCAGTAGCTAGATGGTCGTCTTCTCCTTATGTGCTTCATTGTCGGATCTTGTGAGCTGCCTAACATGATCAAGATCATCTATCTGTAATGCTATATGTTGTGTTTGTCGGGATCCGATGGATAGAGAATACTATGTTATGTTAATTATCAATCTATTACCTATGTGTTGTTTATGATCTTGCATGCTCTCTGTTATTAGTAGAGGCTCTGGCCAAGTTTTTACTCTTAACTCCAAGGGAGTATTTATGCTTGATAGTGGGTTCATGCCTCCATTAAATCTGGGACAATGACAGAAAGTTCTAAGGTTGTGGATGTGCTGTTGCCACTAGGGATAAAACATTGATGCTATGTCCAAGGATGTAGTTATTGATTACATTACGCACCATACTTAATGCAATTGTCTGTTGTTTGCAACTTAATACCGGAAGGGGTTCGGATGATAACCTGAAGGTGGACTTTTTAGGCATAGATGCATGCTGGATAGCGGTCTATGTACTTTGTCGTAATGCCCAATTAAATCTCACAATACTTATCATATCATGTATGTGCATTGTCATGCCCTCTCTATTTGTCAATTGCCCGACTGTAATTTGTTCACCCAACATGCTATTTATCTTATGGGAGAGACACCTCTAGTGAACTGTGGACCCCGGTCCTATTCTTTACATCGCATACAATCTACTGCAATTGTTCTTTACTGTTTTCTGCAAACAATCATCTTCCACACATACGGTTAATCCTTTGTTACAGCAAGCCGGTGAGATTGACAACCTCACTGTTTCGTTGGGGCAAAGTACTTTGGTTGTGTTGTGCAGGTTCCACGTTGGCGCCGGAATCATTGTGTTGCGCCACACTACATCCTCCGCCATCAACCTTCAACGTGCTTCTTGGCTCCTCCTGGTTCGATAAACCTTGGTTTCTTTCGAGGAAACTTACTGCTGTGCACATCACACCTTCCTCTTGGGGTTCCCAACGGACGTGTGTTTCACGCGCATCAAGACTGTTTTCGCGCCGTTGCCGGGGAGATCAAGACACGCTGCGAGGGGAGTCTCCACAATCCAATCTTTTTACTTTGTTTTTTGTCTTGCTTTATTTTATTTACTACTTTGTTTGCTGCATTATATCAAAACTCAAAAAAATTAGTTGCTAGCTTTACTTTATTTACTGTCTTGCTCTCTACATCAAAAACACAAAAAAATTAGTTACTTGCATTTACTTTATTTACCTTTTGTTTATTTCATCATGTTTCCCCCTAATTACACTCTAAAAGACATACCAGTAGGACGTGGGTCTATCATTGGAAGAGATAATATAGAAGATTTTTTCACTCACGTTAGTAAAGTTGAAGATTTTGAAGATAGACACTTGGTAGAACTTGCTCCTACTTATGAAATTGCTGCCGTTCCTTAGTTCGCATGTTGGAAACTAAATTTGTTAATCTCAATCCTATAATCCAACACATGTTTCTCACACTTGGTGATATGGAAGAAGGGGAGAAGAAAGATTTTGTCTTAGAAACCCTTCTTAAAGAATTTGGTGGTGTAGCAAGAGAGGCTAGAAAGGTCTTTATTAAGTACAATATGCTAGGCTCTTATACCAATTTTGTTAGTATCCTTGAAAAGATGGACATGGAGAGAGTAAAGTACACTAATAATATTAATGATGTAGGGGATATTAAGACATCAATACCTTGCAAGCTCGCAGGAATGTTCGAGGCACTAGAAAAGAATTATGATTGGATTGTTCCTGAAAATTTGTTTAATGAGAATAGCAAGCCTAAGAGTAATGAAAAGGGAGCCTCTGAAACTTACATAGATAAGATAACATGCATTGTTGAGGTAACTCCCAACACCCCTGGTAAGAATGTCGATGCTTCATCTCTTGATAATACTTGATACACACTTTCTGCGCCTAGCTGAAAGGCGTTAAAGAAAAGCGCTTATGGGAGACAACCCATGTTTTTACTACAGTACTTTGTTTTATATTTGAGTCTTGGAAGTTGTTTACTACTGTAGCAACCTCTCCTTATCATGTTTTTGTGCCAAGTAAAGTCTCTATGGTAAAGTTGATGCTAGATTTGGATTGCTGCGCAGAAACAGCATTGCTGTCTGTCACGAATTGCGCAGAAGTCTCTGTAAAAAATCAAAAAAATCTGCAAATTTACGTGCGTGATCCTCAGATATGTACGCAACTTTCATTAGTTTTGAGTTTTTCCGTTTGAGCAAGTTAAGTGCCCCTTTCAGGTTCGTCTTTACGGACTGTTCTGTTTTTGACAGATTCTGCCTTTTATTTCGCATTGCCTCTTTTGCTATGTTGGATGAATTTCTTTGATCCATTAATGTCCAGTAGCTTTGTGCAATGTCCAGAAGTGTTAATAATGATTGTGTCACCTCTGAACATGTGAATTTTTGATTATGCACTAACCCTCTAATGAGTTTGCTTGAAGTTTGGTGTGAAGGAAGTTTTCAAGGGTCAAGAGAGGAGTATGATATACTAAGATCAAGAGGAGTGAAAGCTCTAAGCTTGGGGATGCCCGGTGGTTCACCCCTGCATATTTTAAGAAGACTCAAGCGTCTAAGCTTGGGGATGCCCAAGGCATCCCCTTCTTCATCGACAACATCATCAGGTTCCTCTCCTGAAACTATATTTTTATTCAGTCACATCTTATGTGCTTTGCTTGGAGCGTCGGTTTGTTTTTGTTTTTGTTTGAATAAAATGGATCCCAGCATTCATTGTGTGGGAGAGAGACATGCTCCGCTGTTGCATATGGACAAATATGTCCTTAGGCTTTACTCATAGTATTCATGGCGAAGGTTGAATCTTCTTCGTTAAATTGTTATATGGTTGGAATCGGGAAATGCTACATGTAGTAATTCTAAAATGTCTTGAATAATTTGATACTTCGCAATTGTTGTGCTCATGTTTAAGCTCTTGCATCATATACTTTGCACCCATTAATGAAGAAATACATAGAGCTTGCTAAAATTTGGTTTGCATATTTGGTCTCTCTAAAGTCTAGATAATTTCTAGTATTGAGTTTTGAACAACAAGGAAGACGGTGTAGAGTCTTATAATGTTTACAATATGTCTTTTATGTGAGTTTTGCTGCACCGGTTCATCCTTGTGTTTGTTTCAAATAAACCTTGCTAGCCTAAACCTTGTATCGAGAGGGAATACTTCTCATGCATCCAAAATCCTTGAGCCAACCACTATGCCATTTGTGTCCACCATACCTACCTACTACATGGTATTTCTCCGCCATTCCAAAGTAAATTGCTTGAGTGCTACCTTTAAAATTCCATCATTCGCCTTTGCAATATATAGCTCATGGGACAAAATAGCCTTAAAAACTATTGTGGTATTGAATATGTACTTATGCACTTTATCTCTTATTAAGTTGCTTGTTGTGCGATAACCATGTTCCTGGGGACGCCATCAACTCTTTGTTGAATATCATGTGAGTTGCTATGCATGTCCGTCTTGTCTGAAGTAAGGGAGATCTACCACTTAATGGTTAGAGCATGCATATTGTTAGAGAAGAACATTGGGCCGCTAACTAAAGCCATGAATCATGGTGGAAGTTTCAGTTTGGACATAAAACCTCAATCTCTTATGAGAATATTAATGTTGTTGAATGCTTAAGCATTAAAAGAGGAGTCCATTATCTGTTGTCTATGTTGTCCCGGTATGGGTGTCTAAGTTGAAGAATGATCAAAAGCGAGAAATCCAATGCGAACTTTCTCCTTAGACCCTTGTACAGGGCATAGAGGTACCCCTTTGTGACACATGGTTGAAACATATGTTATGCAATGATAATCATGTTAACCCAAGCTAATTAGGACAAGGTGGGCACTATTAGTATACTATGCATGAGGCTTGCAACTTGTAAGATATAATTTACATGATACATATGCTTTATTACTACCGTTGACAAAATTGTTTCATGTTTTCAAAACCAAAGCTCTAGCACAAATATAGCAATCAATGCTTCCCTCTGCAAGGCCCTTTCTTTTACTTTTATGTTGAGTCAGTTCACCTATCTCTCTCCACCTCAAGAAGCAAACACTTGTGTGAACTGTGCATGATTCCTACATACTTGCATATTGCACTTGTTATATTACTTTACGTTGACAATATCCATGAGATATACATGTTATAAGTTGAAAGCAACCGCTGAAACTTAATCTTCCTTTGTGTTGTTTCAATACCTTTACTTTGATTTATTGCTTTATGAGTTAACTCTTATGCAAGACTTATTGATGCTTGTCTTGAAGTACTATTCATGAAAAGTCTTTGCTTTATGATTCATTTGTTTACTCATGTCATTACCATTGTTTTGATCGCTGCATTCATTACATATGCTTACAATAGTATGATCAAGGTTATGATGGCATGTCACTCCAGAAATTATCTTTGTTATCGTTTACCTGCTCGGGACGAGCAGAACTAAGCTTGGGGATGCTGATACGTCTCCGACGTATTGATAATTTCTTATGTTCCATGCCACATTATTGATGATATCTACATATTTTATACACATTATATGTCGTATTTATGCATTTTCCGGCACTAACCTATTAACGAGATGCCGAAGAGCCAGTTGCTGTTTTCTGCTGTTTTTGGTTTCAGAAATCCTACAAAGGAAATATTCTCGGAATTGGACGAAATCAACGCCCGGGTCCTATTTTGCCACGAAGCTTCCAGAAGACCGAAGGGAAACGAAGTGAGGCAACGAGGCGCGACACGCCGGGCGGTGCGGCCCACCTCACGGCGCGCGGCCTGTTGTGTGGGCCCTCGCGTCGCCTCGACCTACCCTTCCGCCTACTTAAAGCCTTCGTCGCGAAAACCCCAGTCCGAGAGCCACGATACGGAAAACCTTACAGAGACGCCGCCGCCGCCAATCCCATCTCGGGGGATTCAGAGATCGCCTCGGCACCCTGCCGGAGAGGGGAATCATCTCCGGAGGACTCTTCATCGCCATGATCGCCTCCGGAGTGATGAGTGAGTAGTTCACCCCTGGACTATGGGTCCATAGCAGTAGCTAGATGGTCGTCTTCTCCTTATGTGCTTCATTGTCGGATCTTGTGAGCTGCCTAACATGATCAAGATCATCTATCTAATGCTATATGTTGTGTTTGTCGGGATCCGATGGATAGAGAATACTATGTTATGTTAATTATCAATCTATTACCTATGTGTTGTTTATGATCTTGCATGCTCTCCGTTATTAGTAGAGGCTCTGGCCAAGTTTACTCTTAACTCCAAGAGGGAGTATTTATGCTCGATAGTGGGTTCATGCCTCCATTAAATCTGGGACAGTGACAGAAAGTTCTAAGGTTGTGGATGTGCTGTTGCCACTAGGGATAAAACATTGATGCTATGTCCAAGGATGTAGTTATTGATTACATTACGCACCATACTTAATGCAATTGTCTGTTGTTTGCAACTTAATACCGGAAGGGGTTCGGATGATAACGAAGGTGGACTTTTTAGGCATAGATGCATGCTGGATAGCGGTCTATGTACTTTGTCGTAATGCCCAATTAAATCTCACAATACTTATCATATCATGTATGTGCATTGTCATGCCCTCTCTATTTGTCAATTGCCCGACTGTAATTTGTTCACCCAACATGCTATTTATCTTATGGGAGAGACACCTCTAGTGAACTGTGGACCCCGGTCCTATTCTTTACATCGCATACAATCTACTGCAATTGTTCTTTACCGTTTTTCAAACAATCATCTTCCACACAATACGGTTAATCCTTTGTTACAGCAAGCCGGTGAGATTGACAACCTCACTTTCTTCATTGGGGCAAAGTACTTTGGTTGTGTTGTGGTTCCACGTTGGCGCCGGAATCCGGTGTTGCGCCGCACTACATCCCTCCGCCATCAACCTTCAACGTGCTTCTTGGCTCCTCCTGTTCGATAAACCTTGGTTTCTTTCTGAGGGAAAACTTACTGCTGTGCACATCACACCTTCCTCTTGGGGTTCCCAACGGACGTGTGTTTCACGCGCATCAGATCTCAATCATGCAAAGCAACTCATGAGATCATTGTATTGAAGTACATGGGAGAGAGATTAACCACATAGCTACAGGTACAGCCCTTAGCCTCGATGGAGAACTACTCCCTCCTCATGGGAGACAGCAGCGTTGATGAAGATGGCGGTGGTGTCGATGGAGAAGCCTTCCGGGGCACTTCCCCGTCCCGGCAGGGTGCCGGAACAGAGATTTTGTACCCCGAATTGGAGTTTCGCGATGGCGGTGGCGCCCCTGGAGTCTTTCGAGTTTCGTGTATCGATGTTTTAGGTCAGGACGACTTAAATAGGCAAAGAGTCGGAGTCGGAGGGGCTACGGGGGACCCACACAGTAGGGGGGCGCGCCCCCCCTGGGCCGCGCCGCCACCTTGTGTGGTGGGCCTGTGGCTCTCTGATACGTCTCCAACGTACCTATAATTTCTGATGTTCCATGCTTGTTTTATGACAATACTTACATGTTTTGCTTGCACTTTATAATGTTTTTATGCATTTTCCGGAACTAACCTATTAACGAGATGCCGAAGGGCCATTCTGTTTTCTTGTTTTTGGTTCCAGAAAAGGCTGTTTGGGCAATATTCTCGGAATTCGACGAAATCAACGCCTGGAACCTTATTTCCGGAAGACCCCGAACACCGAAGGAGAGTCGGAGGCGGGCCAGGGGCCACCACACAATAAGGCGGTGCGGCCCGGGCCGCGCGCGGCCTGTGTGGGACCCCGTGCACCCTCTGCGCCTCTTCGCCTATAAGACCCTTTCGACCTAAAAACGCGACGGATTGACGAAACTCCAGAAAGACTCCAGGGCGCCGCCACCATCGCGAAACTCCAATTCGGGGGACAAGTCTCTGTTCCGCACCTGCGGACGGGGAAGTGCCCCGGAAGCCATCTCCATCGACGCCACCGCCTCCATCATGCTCCGTGAGTAGTTCCCCCATGGACTACGGGTTCTAGCTGTAGCTAGTTGGTATTCTCTCCCCATGTACTTCAATACAATGATCTCATGAGCTGCCTTACATGATTGAGATTCATCTTATGTAATCGGTGTTGTGTTTGTTGGGATCCGATGGATTGTTACATTATGATTAGTCTATCTATAAAGTTGTGAAGTTATTGTTGCTGCAATCTTGTTATGCTTAATGCTTGTCACTAGGGCCCAAGTGGCATGATCTTAGATTTAAGCTCTATACTTATTGCTTAGATTGTATCTACAAGTTGTATGCACATGTCTATGTCCGGAACCAAAGGCCCCAAAGTGACAGAAATTGGGACAACCGGAAAGGCTTAGATACGAGGATCACATGTTTTCACGGAGTGTTAATGCTTTGCTCGGTGCTCTATTAAAAGGAGTGCCTTAATTTCCAGTAGATTCCCTAGAGGCCCGGCTGCCACCGGCTGGTAGGACAAAAGATGTTGTACAAGTTTCTCATTGCGAGCACGTATGACTATATATGGGAAACATGCCTACATGATTAATAATCTTGATGTTCTGTCTTAATGCTATTTCAATCCTATCAATTGCCCAATGATGCGCGTGAGACACACGTTCGTTGGGAACCCAAGAGGAAGGTATGATGCGCACAGCAGCAAGTTTTCCCTCAGTAAGAAACCAAGGTTTATCGAACCAGTAGGAGCCAAGAAGCACGTTGAAGGTTGTTGGTGGCGGGATGTAGTGCGGCGCAACACCAGGGATTCCGGCGCCAACGTGGAACCTGCACAACACAACCAAAGTACTTTGCCCCAACGAAATAGTGAGGTTGTCAATCTCACCGGCTTGCTATAAACAAAGGATTAACTGTATTGTGTGGAAGATGATTGTTTGCGAAGAACAGTAAAACAAGTATTGTAGCAGATTGTATTCAATGTAAAAGATAGGACCGGGGTCCACAGTTCACTAGAGGTGTCTCTCCCATAAGATAAATAGCATGTTGGGTGAACAAATTACAGTCGGGCAATTGACAAATAGAGAGGGCATGACCATGCACATACATGATATGATGAGTATAGTGAGATTTAATTGGGCATTACGACAAAGTACATAGACCGCTATCCAGCATGCATCTATGCCTAAAAGTCCACCTTCAGTTATCATTCGAACCCCTTCCGTATTAAGTTGCAAACAAGACAATTGCATTAAGTATGGTGTGTAATGTAATCAATAACTACATCCTGGACATAGCACCAATGTTTTATCCCTAGTGGCAACAACATCCACAACCTTAGAACTTTCTGTCACTGTCCCAGATTTAATGGAGGCATGAACCCACTATCTAGCATAAATACTCCCTCTTGGAGTTAAGAGTAAAAACTTGGCCAGAGCCTCTACTAATAACGGAGAGCATGCAAGATCATAAACAACACATAGGTAATAGATTGATAATCAACATAACATAGTATTCTCTATCCATCGGATCCCGACAAACACAACATATAGCATTACAGATAGATGATCTTGATCATGTTAGGCAGCTCACAAGATCCGACAATGAAGCACATAAGGAGGAAGACGACCATCTAGCTACTGCTATGGACCCATAGTCCAGGGTGAACTACTCACTCATCACTCCGGAGGCGATCATGGCGGTGAAGAGTCCTCCAGGAGATGATTCCCCTCCGGGCAGTGCCGGGGCGATCTCCTGAATCCCCGAGATGGGATTGGCGGCGGCGGCGTCTGGTGGTTTTCCGTATCGTGGCTCTTCGGGGTTTCGCGACGGAGACTATATGGCGGAAGGGCGGGTCGGGGGGCCACACGAGGGCCCCACACGGGCCCGCGCGGCCCAGCACCTGGCGCGCCGCCCTGTTGCGGCGGCGCCTCGTGGCCCCACTTGTAAGTCCTCCGGTCTTACGGAAGCTTCGTGGAAAAATAGGCCCCGGCGTTGATTTCGTCCAATTCCGAAATATTTCCTTACTAGGATTTCTGAAACCAAAAACAACAGAAAACACAAATGGCTCTTCGGCATCTCGTTAATAGGTTAGTGCCGAAAAATGCATAAATATGACATAAAGTATGCATAAAACATGTAGATATCATCAATAATGTGGCATGGAACATAAGAAATTATCGATACGTCAGACGTATCACCCCTCTTTGTTCACCCAACACTTGTTATTGGAGAGTTACCACTAGTGTAGATAGCTGGGAACCCCGGTCTATCTCTCATCATCATATACTCGTTCTACATGTCATTGGAAGTAGTATCAACTATTTTCCGGTGCCATTGCTCTCATATTACTATTACTGCTGCTGTGTTTACTACTGCTCTCATATTACTGCTACTTTCACATCACCCCTGTTACTAGTGCTTTTCCAGGTGCGGCTGAATTGACAACTCAGTTGTTAAGGCTTATAAGTATTCTTTACCTCCCCTTGTGTCGAATCAATAAATTTGGGTTTTACTTCCCTCGAAGACTGTTGCGATCCCTATACTTGTGGGTTATCAAGACTATTTTCTGGCGCCGTTGCCGGAGAGGCATAGCTCTACTCATAAGTTCACCTGGGGAGTACACTCTACCTCCCTCTTTATTTTATTTTATTTTGTTTTGCTTAGTTTACTTTTGTTTAGTTTATTTGTGCTTAGTTTATTTCTGTCTAGTTTTATTTTGCCTAGTTTACTTTTGTCTAGTTTGTTTTTGCTTTGTTTTACTTTTCCTATATACCCAAAAATCCATAAAAATTTGAAAAACCGAAAAATAAAAAACTGTTATTATGGGAGAACCTATAACCTATTTGGAGCTTATTGAATTATATAATAATTATAGAGAATCAAGAACGGAAAAAGTTATGAGTGCTGTGATAGAAAATACAATTGCTAAAATCTTGCTTAAACGCCATGATATAAACTGTTGCTCTAAACAGGATACTAAACATCTTAAATTTCAATGTGGCTTTAGTGAGGAAGTTTTAATTAAAAACTATAATTGGAATAGCTATATTCATCTTGGGTTCGAAGAGGTAGAACAATTTGTCATATTTATGGGAGCCTCTGAGATAGAATCCTTCATTGCTAAAAATTATGAAACTTGTGTTGTTTGTAAGGACCTTAAAGATTATGTCTCTTCTATCCTTAATTTTTGCATAGAAAGCTACAGTGATAATCCTTATATCATTGATTATAACGAGAGACTCATTAATGCACAAGAATGCACTCACAATTTGCAGGAACCTGTGGAAGAAGAAATTGATGAACCTGAAAGCTCATTGGATGAAAAAGAGGAGGAAATTGATGAACCTGAAAGCTCATTGGATGAAAAAGAAGAGGAGAGTGATGAACAAAAGGAGGAAGAATGGATTAGCTACCCATGCCAACCTTCTAATGAGAGTAACTCTTTATCTCTTACATTATTTGATTGTCCTCCATGCTTACCAAAGGAGGTTGAATGTTATGTTCCTGTGGATTCTCTTGAAATATTACCTATGAGTAAAACTTGTGAGAATGATTATGCTACTGTTATCTATGATAATCCATTCTACTTTGATAAATCTTATGATAATGCTTTGTTTATGCCTGATGTCGAAATGCATGGTACTAAAGAGTTTTGCTTGGCAAATGTTTATGATAAATCTCTAGATGATGGTCCTATGTTACTTGATACTATTAATTGTACTACTAATGAAAATGGGATTGGAGAGTTCTTGACTTTATCTATGAGTCCCATATCTTTTGAGATTGATCAATCATCTTGTTATATTATTGATAAAAGTGGTTTAGAAAGTTTTGATCCTAGTATTTTTGAGCTTGATAGAAATTATGTGTTTATGGATCATGAAAGAAATGCTTTATGTGGTAGTTATATTGTTGAGTTTATCCATGAAGCTACTGAAAATTATTATGAGAGAGGAAAATATGGTTGTAGAAATTTGCATGGTACTAAAACACCTCTCTATATGCTGAAAATTTTGAAGTTACTCTTGTTTTACCTTCTTATGCTTGTCACTTTGTTCTTCATGAATTTATTTGTGTACAAGACTCCTATGCATAGGAAGTGGGTTAGACTTAAATGTGTTTTGAATTTGCTTCTTGATGCTCTCTTTTGCTTCAACTCTTATTTCTTGCGAGTGCATCATTGAAACTACTGAGCCCATCTTAATGGCTATAAACAAAGCACTTTTTGGGAGATAACCCATGTCTTTATTTTGCTACTGTTTTGTTGTGTTTTGGAAGTTGTTACTACTGTAGCAACCTCTCCTTATCTTTATTTTATTGCATTGTTGTGCCAAGTGAAGTCTCTAATAGAAGGTTGATACTAGATTTGGATTTCTACGCAGAAACAGATTTCTATCTGTCACGAATTTGGGCAGGGCTCTCTGTAGGTAACTCAGAAAAATCTGCCAATTTACGTGCGCGTTCCACAGATATGTACGCAACTTTCATTAGTTTTGAGTTTTCTGATTTGAGCAACGGAAGTACCGTTTAAAAATTCGTGTTTACTGGCTGTTCTGTTTTGCATTGTCTCTTGTGGACTTTAAGTGAGGCTTTCTAGACGTGGAGAGCTGTAGCTAATATTTTATTGAGTTCTTGCAATGTGTCACTACAGGGATAAAGTGGATTAAAGTTTTTTGAGTACTAACCCCTCTAATGAAGTTTATGAGAAGTTTGGTGTGAAGGAAGTTTTCAAGGGTCAAGAGAGGAGGATGATATATGATCAAGAAGAGTGAAAAGTCTAAGCTTGGGGATGCCCCGTGGTTCATCCCTGCATATTTCAAGAAGACTCAAGCGTCTAAGCTTGGGGATGCCCAAGGCATCCCCTTCTTCATCAACTTATCAGGTTTCTTCTATTGAAACTATATTTTTATTCGGTCACATCATATGTGCTTTTACTTGGAGCGTCTGTGTGTTTTTATTTTCGTTTGTGTTTGAATAAATTCGGATCCTAGCAATCCATGTGTGGGAGAGAGACACGCTCCGCTTTTTCATATGAACACTTGTGTTCTTCGCTCTTACTTTTAATGTTCAATGATAAAAGTTGGAAGCTACATCACTTATGGTTATTTGGTTGGAAACAGAAAATGCTTCATATTGTCTTTAATAATTTGATAATTGGCAATTGTTTTGAGCTCTCAATTAGATCATGATTAAGCTGTTGCATCATGTAGTTTAAACCTATTAGTGGAGAAATACCGTAGAGCTTGTTGAAATTGGTTTGCATGATGTTATCGCCAGAATTTGACCGCATTGGAGTTGGGCCGTGATGAAGATGGGCTTGGAAGATTTACATCTAAGAGGAGTTTCTGAATCGGCCCTGGGGCTAGAATTTGGGCCAGCGTGCCCGTGTATCTGTAAATAATAGTAGTGTACGTGTCGGTTAGGATTAAGAAACAGAGTCTAGCTCGTACACGGTTGGGTTTATGCCCACGTTAGACAGTCTACGACTATAAATATGTATCTAGGGTTATTGAGAAAGGAGGACAATCACGTTCACAACAAACACAAACCAGGCGCATCGCCACCCCTTATTTCGAGGGTTTCTTCCGGGTAAGCATCATGCTGCCTAGATCGCATCTTGCGATCTAGGCAGTATACGTTTATTCGATTACTTTGTGTTACTCGTGCTGAAGCGTTGTTGATGGCGAGTAGCACTATTTATCGTAGATGTCTGGGGGCTTGCATTGATGCTTTTCTTATGCATATTTGCTTAGCAATGCCGTCCCTCGATATCTAGCTGTCCTTACACTGAATAGGTGTAAGGGCAGCACCTTGCTTGTTCGTTACTTAGTAGATCCAATCTATTATAGTTGCTCCTTGTTTCAAGGATTAGTTTAATATCTGCATGATTAGGCCTTATGCTGGGGTTGGATGATCCGGTAGTGCGTGAGGTGTTGTTTTACCGTTCCTATAAGGGATGTTCCGGGAATTGACTTAACGTTGGTTTTTAGGCCTCTTTTAGGGATAGTTTCCATCATCTTTCGTATCTGCTAGGCCCAACTACGTGTAGGATGTTCCGATTATGCGGTGAAAACCCTAAACTGTCGTAGATTGGTTTAGCCTTGTTTTGACCAAGCAGGATCCCCATGTCATCGTAAATCCAACGTGAACCATGGGGCGATCGGCTCTTTGGGCCGATCCACAGGGCAACCTGAGAGCCGATCGGGCTCGTATTTAATGTTTACGTGTCTACCATGCAGGAGACTAGTTGAAGCAATCCAACACCTTCCTGATCAGGTATAGGTTAGGTGGCACGCCCTTGCAACCGCCAGGACGTGTGCTGGGACTTTGCGGGACGACGCGAGGCGCCAGGGCCCACTAAGCGGTCTTGGGAGTCTCCCGGCTCTTCGTGTTGCTTAACCACTGCTCGTCGGTGAGTTTTGGCAGGCAACACATTCTGGCACGCCCGGTGGGACACTTTCTACAACAACCATGTCAACATCGGCAGCCAAGATGTCGGACGAACTAATCAAGTACGAGGATCTACCTGCAGAGTATAAGAAGAAATACGATGAGCTGAAGGCCATCTTTGAAGCCGATATCATCGGCTCTTTTGAGAAGACCCGTTCACACCCGAAGGCACGTTCGAGGGATTAGATCTGTCTCTCCCTTCGGAGGAACGTACCAGAGCCCTGCGCCAAGAAATTAACTATGTTGTGGCTCATTCTCTACATCGGCATTCTGAGAGCCTGGTGAATACGCTTGAGCGAGTTGCGCTTCATGTGGTGCAAGAAATCATGAAACATCAGTATTCTCCGTCAGAACCTGCTTTAGGGACTTATCAGGGAGAGATACCATTCCAAACCAGGCCACCACTGCCATTCGCCATGGCAGCTCCACATCAACAAGGTTCACCGGCATACGTTGTCTACAAGGTTGGAGGTGATCCTGGCGACTACCAATTCTTGTATGAGCCGCCCAAGGAGATCCCACATGGATACGTGTGCACATACGTGCCGGACTGCAACAACTGGACGTTCCAAACTTTGGAGGAATTGCCGGGGCAGGAGCAATTGTTAAACAGGAGGGATTGCTGGAGCAGCGGGGAGTTCTGGAGCAGATGCTGAGAAACAGGCGTGGCTAACTAAATATGCCACTACAACGAGTCCGGACAGCTCAACCTCTACAGCTCCTACTGTGGATCAGATCAGCGCAATCTTGAGAGATCAGTTCGGTATCCTGCCGAAGAAGAAAACAATCGGCTATTCCAAGCCGTATCCCAATGAGTATGACCTGATCCCGCTGCCACCTAAGTATCGGCTCCCTGACTTCACAAAATTCAGTGGATCAGAAGGATCCAGCTCCATCGAGCACGTCCACTACATAGCAGGATGGCAGTTTCTGGAACCGTAGCCCCACTTTCCCAATCCCCTTCCAACACCTGCCCTCCTCTGCCAATTCTTCCCAGCAGCTGAAGAGCAACATACAATATTCATTCAAAAGCTACTGAAGCGGGCATTCGATCTGACGTTTCGGCAAAGGCGGAGAGACCTGGGTTCAGTTTCAACCTCAGAACCGAAGTTATTTATTTATTCAGTCGAGCTGGATGGCAGGCCTCGCAGCGCCACTCAAGGATCGACGTTCATCTGGAGGAGGCGCACATGGTCCAGAGAGTACACGTTCGTGATGAACAGCGCCACCCAGAATTGTACCAAGACAAGTTCAAGCGCACGATAGGCCTGGTCGACGCTGAGGAGGATGAAGACCCTGCGGAAGATCAGGAAGTCGCTGTGGCTGAATGGACTCGGACGGCAGTTCCCGTGTCCTGCAAATGGGTGAAACAACCAGGGCCTCCAAAAGGGTTTGACTTTGATTTAAGCAAAACTGAGCAAATTTTTGATTTGCTGCTGAAGGAGAAACAGCTGAAGTTACCCGAAGGCCACAAAATTCCTACGTCACAAGAGATGAACGGTAGGCCATACTGCAAATGGCATCACACGTTCACCCACGCCACCAACGACTGCAAAGTGTTGCGCGCACAGATTCAAATGGCGATAGAGTCAGGCCGATTAATCTTCGGACAATTTGCCATGAAAGTAGACACACATCCGTTTCCTGGCGTCAACATGGTGGATCTCAGTCACTCCCTAAGACGCGAGCCAGGTTTCTCTTTTGATGTCAACATGGCAGGGCTTGGGACCCGCCATGGCAAAGATAAAGCAGAAAGCAGTCACTCCCGTGGCAAGGAGAAAGAGGAGGCCGATCCACGCGACCGGCCCCAATATGATAACAGACGGTACCTGACAGAAGAAGAAGTGAGAAGCGTGCGGTATCAACGACCACTCTCCGCGCATCTCCTTAACAAATATGAGCAGCAGTATGACCGACGTCGGCGCTACGACGTGGATGACGAAAGATATCGTCGGTCTGATGCAGATGACAGGAGGTATCGTCGATATGATAGAGAGCAAGAAGACTTGGATAGGCATTGGAACTGTCCCTTCTTTAAACACTGCTGGGACTCAGGAATGAGCCGATTGCCTACAATCGAGAACTGCCCAGAATGTAAACAGCAGAGGAAGGGAACAAATGAAGTTTCAGTGTTCAAGCATCTAGGGCCTCTCCCACCTCAGAACAAACGAGCTGAGTCATCTCAAGATGAAGACTTTGAGGAGTCAGATGAAGAAGAAGATAGGTACCACCGGCCAAGGTGGTGCCCTGATGGACTCAGCCATTCTCAGAAGCGTAGGGTGCAACGGCTACGAAACCTGGAGGAAGCCGAGGCTCAGTACCTGTACACATTGAGGAAGGCACGGCCCGATCTGGCCGTGAAAATTCAGCAAACGCTGGAGACGGAGACGCGCCCGCCAAAGAAAGTGTGGCGCCCCAAACAGACAAAAGCCGATGCAGAGGCATCGGCTGATACAAACATGGTGTTTATACTCCCGTCAGAGTTTTGTGCTCCAAAAGACGAGGAAGTATCGGTGGCTCAATTCGACTGCGGTCCACGGCCAGTGATCTTTGAGAAGCCACGAGAGAGGAGCTACAGGCACTTGAAAGCTCTATACCTAAAAGGTTATATCGATGGGCAGCCTGTCAGCAAGATGTTGGTTGACACGGGAGCGGCAGTCAACATAATGCCGTATTCCATGCTACGACGTTTGGGACACTCCAATGACGATCTGATCAAGACCAACGTCACGTTAAGCGATTTCAACGGCCAAGCATCAGAAGCAAAAGGTGTTCTGAATGTAGATCTGACCATAGGCCGAAAAACCATACCTACCTCGTTCTTCATCGTCGACAGCAAAAGAAATTACGCTGTCCTGCTAGGAAGGGATTGGATTCACGCCAACTGTTGCATCCCATCCATAATGCACCAATGCATCATACAATGGGATGGAGATGAAGTGGAGGTTGTTCAGGCAGATGACTCAATCGAGATCTCACTAGCTGCCATGAATATTTGGGATGCAGACGACCAAGAGCCGCTCTCTGGAATCAGTTTGGACGGCTGTGAGCGCATCGAAGCTTCAAAAAACGGGGTGAGGCTGGCCTTATCCACCGGCCTGACGGAGTAGCAAGATCTAAGGCACTAGGCGTACGTGGCAAGGCCGATCCCCGTGATCGGCCCCAAAAAATAAAAAGCACGAATCTCATCTCGAGCATGTCACGTAGCCCTAGTAGAAAACCAAGAAGCTGTAGACCCTCATTGAGCATTGCGATGAAAAAGGAGGCCGATTCTAGCAATCGGCCAAAATTATCCTCGACATGCATTTTGCCTGTGTTCAGCATTGATCTAAGAAAGGATGCCTGAAGAGCCGATATCTTCAATCCATTTGAAAAAATCGGCTCGGGGGGCACTTAAACGGATAAGATACGAGGTTACGAAGTATGAAGTGGCTGTCAATGGCCAGCAGCTCAAGATATATTCCTCGAAGATGATGGACATTGGAATACCGGGGCCGATGCATAAGTAGATCGGCCGGAAAAAATATAATTTTTTTAAGCACAGCCGATGTACAGCCATCGACTCTAGAATAAAAAGCCGATGCACAGCCATCGACTCTAGAATTACAAGCACAAACTGCCACATGCGCAGGCCCTACTGAAGGAAAGTTTCTAAGGCGCGGAGTGCACCAGCACGGACGTGATCCACCTCTGCGATCTCGGCCTTGTCGTCATCATCCTTGCCTGTCACCAGTTGCTTGTTCAAGGCACGTATCTCTGCCAAGTCAGTTTTCAGTTCAGCCTTGAGGCCTTCTGCTTCCCGTTGGGAGCGAGCAATGGAAGCTTCCTTGTCACAGATGAGCTCTTTGGTGACCCGCACCTTTTCTTCGAGATCCTTCAGCTCCTTTCGCAAGATCTCAAGCTCAGCAGTGCTGACAGAGGTGTCAGTCTTGGCATCCAAAGCTGCCTTTTTCTCGTTAAGCCGTTGACATTTGTCTGCAATATCGGCTTTCAGCGGGAGTTGGGTGTGGCGTAAGTCGATTCTCTGACGAGCCAACTGCACCCTTGACCTGAAAGCAGACAACGTCACGACTGGCCAGAGCTTCAACTGCAGCGTCACTGGGACGTGAGGCTGGATTTCTTCAAGAATGTTCTTCACCTCCTCAGAGTTTTCGACTAATGTCTCAATGGGTGAAGAAAGCAGAGCTTTGAGGCGTTGGAGTTGGTCAGCGATGACGCTGGGGCTCGGTTCATCACGTGCTGTGGAGTGGGCCGGCTCGATAGATTCAGGGTCGAACGACAGCAAGCCTGAGAGATCACAGCCCTGACAAACAACAAAAAGCAGCATAAGTCTGCAGATCAGGGTAAGGGCAAGCCCAACAAAGGGAGCGTACCTCTCCTATGACCATGGGAACAGCCGATGACGAAGCAATCGGCTGTGGCGTCTCTGCCTGGGGTTTGGCCAAGGTGGCAACTTGGTCGATGTCACCTTTAGAGGTTGTTACCTCCAGAGTTGTGGAGGGCATCAGAACTTCCTCGACATCCCCACTGGAAGTTTCATCAGTCTGCAAAAAAGATGGTGAGCCGATCTGGGCAGCAAAGCACAAGAACTAAGCTAGGAGGAGTTGGAGAGCCGTTACATTTGAAGCTTCTTGGTTCGAGGAAGGGGTTTGCTGATCCTTCCGAGCCCTCTTGGTGCATTGACTCTTTGTGCGTAAGCTTCCTTGCCCTGTTTTGATGGGAGCTTGAAGGGCAGCAGGTTCAGGGGCTGACCTTTTCTTGGAAGCCGATGGTGGCACATCTGGCTGTTTTTGCGTGGTGGTGTCCTCAGAGGTGCCCGAGCTTGAGCCTCGTCGGCTGGACTGCGTCTCCTCGCTGGTATTGTCTTCAGTAGAGGTCTGCAAGAGCAGGATTAATGGACACTGACATGCTATAAAAGCCTAGAAGGATGAATGGAACAAGATGGGGTATAGAACAGCTTACATATAAGCTTTCTGGAGCTGGCGCAGGGTTTTTGCCCTTCAAAGTTTTCCTGGCAGCTACTTTTCTCACTGTTGTTCTCGCCCTGACTGAGGCTCGGGGGGCAGCTGGCCCTGAAGAGTCTTTACTCTTGGGAGCCGATTTTATTGGAATCGGCTGGCTCTGCATCACAACCTTTTTAAAAGGTGGTGAGTTCTTGCAGAAGAGGACCACTGGAGCTGGTGGGAGGAATTTGAAGGGGGATCCATCATCATTGATAGGCTCTGGGCCATCTTGTTGCTGCAAAGAAACAGAGCAGGGTTATAAAGCATCACTGGAAACTATCGCACGGAAATTTGCGAGCAAGTGGTACCTGTTCTGCAGAAGTATCAGCTTCAGCGTCAAGTTGTTTCAGCAACGGTCCTAGGGCTCTCCTGAAGGCATGGGTCTTCCACATTATCCACCAGATCTCAAAGTCATCAGTCGAAGAGATGAAGGATAGATTGTGAGGGATTGGGATGACTAGAGCATCAAAAAAGGAGTAACATCTTTGACTGGTGATAACATCAGGCAAGTCAGCCCTGCTCTCAGTTAGATGGTGGAGAAAGAGGTGAGGAGACACCTGCCCAAGACCGAATTGCCGGCCTACTACGACCGGCTGGTAAGATTCATAACCAGGTTTTATGATCCTGTTTGAGGTGCTCATGCCAACTGGGAGGAAGCAGGGACGATGGAATATAACTGCCGAGTGCTGTCGTCATCGGCAAAGCTGTCTAACCTGAAGGAGACTGGGTTTTCAAAATTTTCAGACTCCTGATAAGGAAAGAAGAGAGGGTCATCCAGGCCCTGGTAAAAAGTTCTGAACCATCCTGATGCTTCCTTGGGGTTCAGTTTGCTGCCTGGAAGACTGTACAAGGCTTGGCCGTAGCTGGTACAGCGGATTGGCTTCCCGTTGGTGTTTGGAAAGGTGCAGGTAGCCAAAGGTG
Source organism: Lolium multiflorum (assembly GCA_030979885.1). Taxonomy (NCBI): domain Eukaryota; kingdom Viridiplantae; phylum Streptophyta; class Magnoliopsida; order Poales; family Poaceae; genus Lolium; species Lolium multiflorum. The sequence goes on from CM061748.1 coordinate 246,049,363, forward strand.
GAAAGTTAGGGATGTGGTTCTGGAAGTACAGTTGAGCCCATAACTGAATAAACCACCAGGGGCCTCCCGTTTTAACTGTCTTTTGGGAGAATAGTTTGACAGACATCAGTTGGAGGTATCGATAGACTTCTCCCAGAAACAGCTTGCCAATGCCAAGTTGGGTGCCTTTGGCAAGTTCATAGGCCAAAGAGAGATAGTTCTTGGTGGGAGCGAGGGAAGGACCACAGAATATGAAATGCTCCAACCAGAAGTTCAAGAAGGCCGTGTGTTCTTTCTCGGTTACAGGGCCCTTGGTTTTCATGTGGCGTCTAAGATAGGCACCCCAGTTAGTGCACTCTTCCTTAGAGGAGAGTTTGAATGGCACCTTTGGCAGCATGAAAGCAGAGGGGCTGGGGGATGAAATGTCTAGGCCAGTGATCATGGCCACGTCCAGCAAGGTTGGCGTCATGGGGCCATGGCCAAACATGAAGCAGTTTAGTGCGTCAGACCAAAAGTAGCCGATGGTTTTCAGGAGATTTTCATGTTTCTCAAGGGGAGACAATGACAAAGACAGAGCATCGGCTATTCCTGTGGTTTCCCATTTGGCTTGGTGAGTTTTGGCTACTCTATTGTACCAAGAAACCCAGTCCTCAGGAGGGTTAGGCCAGGCTCGTAAGCAGTCGGCCCAGGAGGTTAGATCCAGGTTTTGGTTCACGAAGGGAATCCTATTGGCCTCGCAGGAAATCAAATTGGATGGATTTTCGGTGGAACGGGGACCAAGGCAAAGGGAATTTGGAAGAGAAGGATGCGGCAGAAGAATGTCTGAAACCTAAAATTAATGATGAGACCAGGCATTAATTCAGGAGTTTTGCCGTTAAATCTAACATTACGCTCAGGTGACTTGGGGCGGTTAAGGATTACCTTCAGGCCAGAGACCGTGGCGTTGGCGCTGGATGATTCCGCCATTGGGTTCGCTGCGGAGTTTGGATTTGCGTGTCCAAGATCTAGGGTTCGCGCGACTGCGGTCTGGACCTGTTCGATTGGAAATTTGGGGATCTGAATTTGAGCAAGGTTTGCAGGTTACCGTTTGAGGGGGTGACTAAATTGACCTATCTCGTAATTTATCGTGAGGGACCGATGCGTTGCCATCGGCTCATTGAGCATTGACCAAGTTGACAATCGGCAAAGCAGTATGAGGGGAAATCGGCTAAATTCGCATAAAGGAAATCGGCAAAATAAATTAAAGGAAATTCTTCATTGATAACGGGATTTCTTACATAAAGAGCTGATTGCTCTCAAAAGGAAGTACCAGGGGATACATTGCCCCATCTACTACTACTGATCCTATGCTAAGGATCCTATCTATGGGCCGTCGCTGCCCTCGTCGTCGCCGTCGTCGCCGCTGTCGGCGCTACTCCCGGCGGGCTCGTCGTCGCTGCTGCCGCGGCCGCCGGCAGGGCCCTCGTTCGTCGTCGCTGTCGAAGTCGCTGAGGTTCCCGGCCAGGGGCAGAAGCGCTTGGCCGGCGGCTCGTCGGAGGAGGTGTCGTCCTCCTCCTCCTCCTCCTCCTCCTCCTCCTCGAAGGAGGTGAAGTCGTCCCAGGAGAAGCGATCGTCATCGCTCTCCTCCTCCGTTTCCCCGTCGGCAAGGAAGCGGAGGTCACTTTCCCCGTCGGTCGAGGACTTGTCGTCCTCAGACCAGACGGAGAAGTCGTGCTAGACTCGTCCCCGTCTTCTATGGCGCGGCGAATGTGGGCCTCGTGGGCCTCCTCCGGGTCCCACTCCGGCGTCGGCTCGCGGGAGGTGGAGGACTGGGAGGAAAGACCCGACGAGGCAGAGGAGGAAGAAGACATGGTGGCAGAGGAGGGCTTTTGGAGTGCTAATGCAAAGGGGATGAAGAAGTGAACTGCAGGATGCGGTTAAAATAGAGGCGATATAGTGGAGATGATTCAATGCTGCAGCGGTTCCCGAAGAGGTGGTGCCAAAACCGTCAAATCATGCGGAGAAGTTGAGAAGGCAAGGTATCATGATGAAGGGATACCGTGGCGGTTCTGTTCTGCCCCGATTTGACACGACGAAGAAAGGGAAAAACAGAGTGGTTTTGGAATTACTATTGCCAAAACCAGGGGGGCATGTGTTATCGCCAGAATTTGACCGCATTGGAGTTGGGCCGTGATGAAGATGGGCTTGGAAGATTTACATCTAAGAGGAGTTTCTGAATCGGCCCTGGGGCTAGAATTTGGGCCAGCGTGCCCGTGTATCTGTAAATAATAGTAGTGTACGTGTCGGTTAGGATTAAGAAACAGAGTCTAGCTCGTACACGGTTGGGTTTATGCCCACGTTAGACAGTCTACAGACTATAAATATGTATCTAGAGTTATTGAGAAAGGAGGACAATCACGTTCACAACAAACACAAACCAGGCGCATCGCCACCCCTTATTTCGAGGGTTTCTTCCGGGTAAGCATCATGCTGCCTAGATCGCATCTTGCGATCTAGGCAGTATACGTTTATTCGATTACCTTGTGTTACTCGTGCTGAAGCGTTGTTGATGGCGAGTAGCACTATTTATCGTAGATGTTTTGGGGCTTGCATTGATGCTTTTCTTATGCATATTTGCTTAGCAATGCCGTCCCTCGATATCTAGCTGTCCTTACACCTGAATAGGTGTAAGGACAGCACCTTGCTTGTTCGTTACTTAGTAGATCCAATCTGTTATAGTTGCTCCTTGTTTCAAGGATTAGTTTAATATCTGCATGATTAGGCCTTATGCTGGGGTTGGATGATCCGGTAGTGCGTGAGGTGTTGTTTTACCGTTCCTATAAGGGATGTTCCGGGAATTGACTTAACGTTGGTTTTTAGGCCTCTTTTAGGGATAGTTTCCATCATCTTTCGTATCTGCTAGGCCCAACTACGCGTAGGATGTTCCGATTATGCGGTGAAAACCCTAAACTGTCGTAGATTGGTTTAGCCTTGTTTTGACCAAGCAGGATCCCCATGTCATCGTAAATCCAACGTGAACCATGGGGCGATCGGCTCTTTGGGCCGATCCACAGGGCAACCTGAGAGCCGATCGGGCTCGTATTTAATGTTTACGTGTCTACCATGCAGGAGACTAGTTGAAGCAATCCAACACCTTCCTGATCAGGTATAGGTCAGGTGGCACGCCCTTGCAACCGCCAGGACGTGTGCTGGGACTTTGCGGGACGACGCGAGGCGCCAGGGCCCACTAAGCGGTCTTGGGAGTCTCCCGGCTCTTCGTGTTGCTTAACCACTGCTCGCCGGTGAGTTTTGGCAGGCAACACATGATTGATCTCTCTAAGGTCTAGATATTTTCTGGTAAAAATGTTTGAGCAACAAGGAAGACAGTGTAGAGTTTTATAATGCTTGCAATATGTTCTTATGTAAGTTTTGCTGTACCGGTTCATACTTGTGTTTGCTTCAAACAACCTTGCTAGCCAAAGCCTTGTACTGAGAGGAAATGCTTCTCGTGTATCCAAAACCTTGAGCCAAAACCTATGCCATTTGTGTCCACCATATCTACCTACTATGTGGTATTTCCTGCCATTCCAAGCAAATACTTCATGTGCTACCTTTAAACAATTCAAAAGCTATTATCTCTTATTTGTGTCAATGTTTTATAGCTCATGAGGAAGTATGTGGTGTTTATCTTTCGATCTTGTCATTTACTTTTGACAGACTTTCACAATGGACTAGTGGCTTCATCCGCTTATCCAATAATTTTGCAAAAAGAGCTGGCAATGGGGTTCCCAGCCCCAATTAATCAACCTTCATTAATAATTCTCTTCACATGTTTTGCTCTGATTCATCAGTAAGCAACTTAATTTTGCAAATAGACACTCCTTCATGGTATGTGAATGTTGGAAGGCACCCGAGGATTCGGTTAGCCATGGCTTGTGAAAGCAAAAGGTTGGGAGGAGTGTCAACCATAAATAAAACTAAAATACATGTGTAAACAAAAGAGAAGAGGGATGATCTACCTTGCTGGTAGAGATAACGTCCTTCATGGGAGCCGCTCTTGAAAGTCTGGTTGATAAGGTAGTTAGAGTACCCATTACCATTCGTTGACAACAACAAACACCTCTCAAAACTTTACTTTTATGCTCTCTATATGATTTCAAAACTTAAAATCTCTAGCACATGATTTAATCCCTGCCTCCCTCTGCGAAGGGCCTTTCTTTTAATTTACGTTGAGTCAGTTTACCTACTTCCTTCCATCTTAGAAGCAAACACTTGTGTCAACTGTGCATTGATTCTTACATACTTGCTTATTTGCATTCATCATATTACTTTATGTTGACAATTATCCATGAGATATGCATGTTGAAAGTTGAAAGCAACTGCTGAAACTTAAATCTTCCTCTGTGTTGCTTCAATGCCTTTACTTTGAATTTATTGCTTTATGAGTTAACTCTTATGCAAGACTTTTGATGCTTGTCTTGAAAGTACTATTCATGAAAAGTTTTGCTATATGTTATCTATTTGTTAGCAACTATAGATCATTGCCTTGAGTCACTGAATTCATCTCATATGCTTTATAATAGTATGATCAAGGTTATGTAAGTAGCATGTCACTACAGAAATTACTCTTTTTATCGATTACCTACTCGAGGGCGAGCAGGAACTAAGCTTGGGGATGCGATACGTCTCCAACGTACCTATAATTTCTGATGTTCCATGCTTGTTTTATGACAATACTTACATGTTTTGCTTGCACTTTATAATGTTTTTATGCATTTTCCGAACTAACCTATTAACGAGATGCCGAAGGGCCAGTTGCTGTTTTCTGTTGTTTTTGGTTCCAGAAAGGCTGTTCGGGCAATATTCTCGGAATTCAACGAAATCAACGCCTAGAACCTTATTTTTCCCGGAAGACCCCAGAACACCGAAGGAGAGTTGGAGGCGGGCCAGAGGGCCACCACACAATAAGGCGGCGCGGCCCGGGACGGCGCCTAAGCTTGGGGATGCTGATACGTCTCCGACGTATCGATAATTTCTTATGTTCCATGCCACATTATTGATGATATCTACATGTTTTATGCATACTTTATGTCATTATTATGCGTTTTCCGGAACTAACCTATTGACGAGATGCCGAAGGGCCGGTTGCTGTTTTTTGGTTTCAGAAATCCTAGTAAGGAAATATTCTCGAATTGGACGAAATCAACGCCCAACATCTTAGAATCCCGAGCACCCGAGAGCGCCAGAGAGGGGCCACGGGGGCCCACACATGTGGCGGCGCGCCCAGAGGGGCGCGCCGCCTAGTGTGTGCCCTGCACCCTCGATGCTGCCCTTCCGCCTATTTAAGGTCTCCGTCGCGAAAACCCTAACACGTTCGACGAAACCAGAGAAAACCTTCCAGAGCGCCGCCATCGCGAAGCCAAGATCCGGGGGACAGAGTCTCTGTTCCACGCCGCCGGACGGGGAAGTGCCCCGAAGGCTTCTCCATCAACACCACCGCCATCTTCATCAACACTGCTGTCTCCCATGAGGAGGGAGTTCTCCATCGAGGTTCGGGGCTGTACCGGTAGCTATGTGGTTCATCTCTCTCCTATGTGCTTCAATACAATAATCTCATGAGCTGCCTTACATGATTGAGATTCATATGATGATGCTTGTAATCTAGATGTCATTATGCTAGTCAAGTGGATTTTACTTATGTGATCTCCGGAGACTCCTTGTCCCACGTGTGTAAAGGTGACAGTGTGTGCACCGTGTGGGTCTCTTAGGCTATATTTCACAGAATACTTATTCGCTGTTATGAATGGCATAGTGAAGTGCTTATTTATATCTCGTTATGATTGCAATGTGTTTTGTATCACAATTTATCTGTGTGCTACTCTAGTGATGTTATTAAAGTAGTTTATTCCTCCTGCACGGTGTAATGGTGACAGTGTGTGCATCGTGTAGTACTTGGCGTAGGCTATGATTGTGATCTCTTGTAGATTATGAAGTTAACTATTGCTATGATAGTATTGATGTGATCTATTCCTCCTTTCGTAGTGTGAAGGTGATAGTGTGCATGCTATGTTAGTACTTGGTTTGGTTATGTTGATCTGTCATGCACTCTAAGGTTATTTAAATATGAACATTGAATATTGTGGAGCTTGTTAACTCCGGCATTGAGGGTTCGTGTAATCCTACACAGTTAGTGGTGTTCATCATCCAACAAGAGGGTGTAGAGTCTAGCATCTATTTATTTATTCTGTTATGTGATCAATGTTGAGAGTGTCCACTAGTGAAAGTATGATCCCTAGGCCTTGTTCCTAAATACGCTATCGCTGCTTGTTTACTGTTCTTACATGTTTACTTCTGCAATATTACTACCATCAACTGCACGCCGGCAAGCACTTTTCTGCGCCGTTACTGCTCATATTCATTCGTACCACTTGTATTTCATTATCTCTTCGCCAAACTAGTGCACCTATTAGGTGTGTTGGGGACACAAGAGACTTCTTGCTTTGTGGTTGCAGGGTTGCATGAGAGGGATATCTTTGACCTCTTCCTCCCTGAGTTCGATAAACCTTGGGTGATCCACTTAAGGGAAACTTGCTGCTGTTCTACAAACCTCTGCTCTTGGAGGCCCAACACTGTCTACAAGAATAGAAGCACCCGTAGACATCAAGCTATTTTCTGGCGCCGTTGCCGGGAGGAAAGGTAAACGGCACACACACACCGGATCCCGGCAACGAAGCTATTTTCTGGCGCCGTTGCCGGGAAGAAAGGTAAAAGGCACTCATACTCCGGTCCCAGGTAACTAAGTACTTTTCTGTTGCCGTTGTGTGTGTGCTCGAAGCTATTTCCTTTAGATCCTGCAATTGCATATTTTTGTTTCTTGTTTACACTAGTTAGGCATAATGGACAACAATGAGCTTCTTATTCTATTTTCTGATTTAAGACATGGATGGTTTGATGCGAAAATTAAAAAACCTATGGAACATATTAGTATGAACGCTTTGAACACCATTGTTGCTAATGATATGGAAAATTCTAAGCTTGGGGAAGCTGGCTTTGATGAGCATGATATTTTTAGTCCCCCAAGCATTGAGGAGAAAATTTACTTTGATGATACTTTGCCTCCTATTTATGATGATTATAATGATAGTGGTCTTTTGGTGCCGCCTACTATGGAGGATAAGTTTGATTATGATTACAATATGCCTCCTATATTTGATGATGAGAATAATAATGATAGCTATTTTGTTGAATTTGCTCCCACTACAACTAATAAAATTGATTATGCTTATGTGGAGAGTAATGATACTTTTATGCATGTGAATAAGAATGCTTTATGTGATACTTATATTGTTGAGTTTGTTCATGATGCCTCTGAAAGTTATTATGAGAGAGGGAAACATGGTTATATGCATCTTAATAATATTAAGTTTCCCCTCTTTATGTTGAGAATCTTGAAGTTACTCGTGTTTTATCCTCTTATGCTTGTCACTTTGTTCTTCATGAATTCATTTGTGTACAAGATTCCTTTTCATAGGAAGCATGTTAGAATTAAATTTGTTTTGAATTTGCCTCTTGATGCTCTCTTTTGCTTCAACTACTATTTCTTGCGAGTGCATCATTAAAACTGCTGAGCCCATCATAATGGCTATAAAGAAAGAACTTCTTGGGAGATAACCCATGTGTTTATTTTGCTACAGTACTTTTGTTTTATATTTGAGTCTTGGAAGTTGTTACTACTGTAGCAACCTCTCCTTATCTTTATTTTATTGCATTGTTGTGCCAAGTAAAGTCTTTGATAGCAAGGTTCATACTAGATTTGGATTACTGCGCAGAAACAGATTTCTTGCTGTCACGAATCTGGGCCTAATTCTCTGTAGGTAACTCAGAAAATTATGCCAATTTACGTGAGTGATCCTCAGATATGTACGCAACTTTAATTCAATTTGGGCATTTTCATCTGAGCAAGTCTGGTGCCACTTTAAAATTCGTATTTACGGACTGTTCTGCTTGACAGATTCTGCCTTTTATTTCGCATTGCCTCTTTTGCTGTGTTGGATGGATTTCTTTGTTCCATTAACTTCCAGTAGCTTTGTGCAATGTCCAGAAGTGTTAAGAATGATTGTGTCACATCTGAACATGTGAAATTTTTGATTATGCACTAACCCTCTAATGAGTTTGTTTCGAGTTTGGTGTGGAGGAAGTTTTCAAGGGTCAAGAGAGGAGGATGATATAATATGATCAAGAAGAGTGAAAGTTCTAAGCTTGGGGATGCCCCCGTGGTTCATCCCTGCATATTTCAAGAAGACTCAAGCATCTAAGCTTGGGGATGCCCAAGGCATCCCCTTCTTCATCGACAACTTATCAGGTTTCTTCTCTTGAAACTATATTTTTATTCGGTCACATCTTATGTACTTTACTTGGAGCGTCTGTTTGTTTTTGTTTCTATTTTTGTTTGAATAAATGCTTCTGTGGGAGAGAGACACGCTCCGCTGGTTCATATGAACACATGTGTTCTTAGCTTTTAATGTTCATGGCGAAGGTTGAAACTGCTTCGTTAATTGTTATATGGTTGGAAACGGGAAATGCTACATGTAGTAATTGATAAAATGTCTTGGATAATTTGATACTTGGCAATTGTTGTGCTCATGTTTAAGCTCTTGCATCATATACTTTGCACCTATTAATGAAGAAATACATAGAGCTTGCTAAAATTTGGTTTGCATATTTGGTCTCTCTAAAGTCTAGATAATTTCTAGTATTGAGTTTTGAACAACAAGGAAGACGGTGTAGAGTCTTATAATGTTTACAATAAGTCTTTTATGTGAGTTTTGCTGCACCGGTTCATCCTTGTGTTTGCTTCAAATAACCTTGCTAGCCTAAACCTTGTATCGAGAGGGAATACTTCTCATGCATCCAAAATCCTTGAGCCAACCACTATGCCATTTGTGTCCACCATACCTACCTACTACATGGTATTTCTCCGCCATTCCAAAGTAAATTGCTTGAGTGCTACCTTTAAATAATTCAAAATTTATCACCTCTGATTTGTGTCAATGTTTTATAGCTCATGAGGAAGTATGTGGTGTTTATCTTTCATTCTTGTTGGGCAACTTTCACCAATGGACTAGTGGCTTCATCCGCTTATCCAATAATTTTGCAAAAAGAGCTGGCAATGGGGTTCCCAGCCCCAATTAATCAACCTTCATTAATAATTCTCTTCACATGTTTTGCTCTGATTCATCAGTAAGCAACTTAATTTTGCAAATAGACACTCCTTCATGGTATGTGAATGTTGGAAGGCACCCGAGGATTCGGTTAGCCATGGCTTGTGTAAGCAAAAGGTTGGGAGGAGTGTCATCCATAAATAAAACTAAAATACATGTGTAAACAAAAGAGAAGAGGGATGATCTACCTTGCTGGTAGAGATAACGTCCTTCATGGGAGCCGCTCTTTGAAGGTTTGTCTGGCAAGGGGGTTAGAGTGCCCACTACCATTCGTTGACAACAACAAACACCTCTCAAAATTTTACTTTTATGCTCTCTTTATGTTTTCAAAACCAAAGCTCTAGCACAAATATAGCAATCAATGCTTCCCTCTGCGAAGGGCCATTCTTTTACCTTTTATGTTGAGTCAGTTCACCTATTTCTCTCCATCTCAAGAAGCAAACACTTGTGTGAACTGTGCATTGATTCCTACATACTTGCATATTGCACTTGTTATATTACTTTGCATTGACAACTATCCATGAGATATACATGTTATAAGTTGAAAGCAACCGCTGAAACTTAATCTTCCTTTGTGTTGCTTCAATACCTTTACTCTGATTTATTGCTTTATGAGTTAACTCTTATGCAAGACTTATTGATGCTTGTCTTGAAAGTACTATTCATGAAAAGTCTTTGCTTTATGATTCATTTGTTTACTCATGTCATTACCATTGTTTTGATCGCTGCATTCATTACATATGCTTACAATAGTATGATCAAGGTTATGATGGCATGTCACTCTAGAAATTATCTTTGTTATCGTTTACCTGCTCGGGACGAGCAGAACTAAGCTTGGGGATGCTGATACGTCTCCGACGTATCGATAATTTCTTATGTTCCATGCCACATTATTGATGATATCTACATGTTTTATGCATACTTTATGTCAATATTATGCATTTTCCGAACTAACCTATTGACGAGATGCCGAAGAGCCGCTGTTTTCTGCTGTTTTTGGTTTCAGAAATCCTAGTAAGGAAATATTCTCGGAATTGGACGAAATCAACGCCCAGCATCTTAGAATCCCGGGAGCTTCCAGAACACCCGAGAGCCACCAGAGAGGGGCCACAGGGGGCCCACACATGGGCGGCGCGGCCCGAGGGGCGCGCGCCCTAGTGTCTGGTGGCCCCACCCTTCGGCTGCCCTTCCGCCTATTTAAGGTCTCCGTCGCGAAACCCTAACACGTTCGACGAAACCAGAGAAAACCTTCCAGAGCCGCCGCCATCGCGAAGCCAAGATCGGGACAGGAGTCTCTGTTCCGCACGCCGCCGGACGGGGAAGTGCCCCCGAAGGCTTCTCCATCAACACCACCGCCATCTTCATCAACGCTGCTGTCTCCCATGAGGAGGGAGTAGTTCTCCATCGAGGTTCGGGGCTGTACCGGTAGCTATGTGGTTCATCTCTCTCCTATGTGCTTCAATACAATAATCTCATGAGCTGCCTTACATGATTGAGATTCATATGATGATGCTTGTAATCTAGATATCATTATGCTAGTCAAGTGGATTTTACTTATGTGATCTCCGGAGACTCCTTGTCCCACGTGTGTAAAGGTGACAGTGTGTGCACCGTGTGGGTCTCTTAGGCTATATTTCACAGAATACTTATTCGCTGTTATGAATGGCATAGTGAAGTGCTTATTTATATCTCGTTATGATTGCAATGTGTTTTGTATCACAATTTATTTGTGTGCTACTCTAGTGATATTATTAAAGTAGTTTATTCCTCCTGCACGGTGTAATGGTGACAGTGTGTGCATCGTGTAGTACTTGGCGTAGGCTATGATTGTGATCTCTTGTAGATTATGAAGTTAACTATTGCTATGATAGTACTGATGTGATCTATTCCTCCTTTCGTAGTGTGAAGGTGACAGTGTGCATGCTATGTTAGTACTTGGTTTGGTTATGTTGATCTGTCATGCACTCTAAGATTATTTAAATATGAACATTGAATATTGTGGAGCTTGTTAACTCCGGCATTGAGGGTTCGTGTAATCCTACACAGTTAGTGGTGTTCATCATCCAACAAGAGGGTGTAGAGTCTAGCATCTATTTATTTATTCCGTTATGTGATCAATGTTGAGAGTGTCCACTAGTGAAAGTATGATCCCTAGGCCTTGTTCCTAAATATTGCTATCGCTGCTTGTTTACTGTTACTACATGTTTACTTCCTGCAATATTACTACCATCAACCCCACGCCGCAAGCACTTTTCTGGCGCCGTACTACTGCTCATATTCATTCATACCACTTGTATTTCACTATCTCTTCGCCGTGTTGGGGACACAAGAGACTTCTTGCTTTGTGGTTGCAGGGTTGCATGAGAGGGATATCTTTGACCTCTTCCTCCCCGAGTTCGATAAACCTTGGGTGATCCACTTAAGGGAAACTTCTGCTGTTCTACAAACCTCTGCTCTTGGAGGCCCAACACTGTCTACAAGAATAGAAGCACCCGTAGACATCAGACCCCCAGGCACCCTCCTGCGCCGCCTCTTCGCCTATAAGACCCCTTTCGACCTAAAAACGCGACAGATTGACGAAACTCTAGAAAGACTCCAGGGGCGCCGCCACCATCGCGAAACTCCAATTCGGGGGACAAGTCTCTGTTCCGGCACTGCGGGACGGGGAAGTGCCCCCGAAGCCATCTCCATCGACGCCACCGCCTCCATCATGCTCCGTGAGTAGTTCCCCCATGGACTACGTGTTCTAGCTGTAGCTAGTTGGTATTCTCCCCCCATGTACTTCAATACAATGATCTCATGAGCTGCCTTACATGATTGAGATTCATCTGATGTAATCGGTGTTGTGTTTGTTGGGATCCGATGGATTGTTACATTATGATTAGTCTATCTATAAAGTTGTGAAGTTATTGTTGCTGCAATCTTGTTATGCTTAATGCTTGTCACTAGGGCCCGAGTGGCATGATCTTAGATTTAAGCTCTATACTTATTGCTTAGATTGTATCTACAAGTTGTATGCACATGTCTATGTCCGGAACCAAAGGCCCCAAAGTGACAGAAATTGGGACAGGGGAAGGCTTAGATATGAGGATCACATGTTTTCACGGAGTGTTAATGCTTTGCTCCTGCTCTATTAAAAGGAGTGCCTTAATTTCCAGTAGATTCCCTAGAGGCCCGGCCACCGGCTGGTAGGACAAAAGATGTTGTACAAGTTTCTCATTGCGAGCACGTATGACTATATATGGGAAACATGCCTACATGATTAATAATCTTGATGTTCTGTCTTAATGCTATTTCAATCCTATCAATTGCCCAACTGTAATTTGTTCACCCAACACTTGTTATTGGAGAGTTACCACTAGTGTAGATAGCTGGGAACCCCGGTCCATCTCTCATCATCATATACTCGTTCTACATGTCATTGGAAGTAGTATCAACTATTTTCCGGTGCCATTGCTCTCATATTACTGCTACGCTGCTGTGTTATCTGTTACTACGCTCTCATATTACGCTGCTTTCACATCACCCCGTTACTAGTGCTTTTCCAGGTGCAGCTGAATTGACAACTCAGTTGTTAAGGCTTATAAGTATTCTTTACCTCCCCTTGTGTCGAATCAATAAATTTGGGTTTTACTTCCCTCGAAGACTGATGCGATCCCCTATAATTGTGGGTTATCACTCTCCTCTGGCCCCTTGCCTGGAAGCTTAGATTTATTTGGGCGTTCAATTCCGTGAATATTTCCTTACTAGGATTTCTGAAACCAAAAAGCAGAAAACAGAACTGCACTTCGGCATCTCGTCAATAGGTTAGTTCCGGAAAACGCATCAAAACGATATAAAGTGTGTATAAAACATGTAGGTATTGTCATAAAACAAGCATGGAACATCAGAAATTATAGATACGTTGGAGACGTATCAGTGACTCAATGGTAACTTGAGGCAAGCTAGGATGGTCAACGAACACATATCTACTACATCCTCACCAATGCTATCTCGGTAACAAGTATCTTCTCATGCATATTTTTCTAGCATCCAACCATGTGGTTGCATCTTGGCATGAATCTCTTGATTTGCAAATGTTGTGCTTCTTGCTAAAATCTTAACGAAACCTCTTTATTGCGAATGTGAGTAATTTGAGATGAGCACATATGTTGGGAAGTATATAAAATCATGATCATGATTCACCCATCCCATCTATGCCTATCTAGCAATTTTATTGCATATCAATTCCTCAAGCCTCTCACATGTGCAATATCGATGAAAGTGCAAATTGAGTTATTTCTTTTAGTATCCTCGTTTGTGATACTTGTTGCCTTTCTCAAAGCATCCCAACTATCTTCTATCCCTTGTGGATATTTGTGATGTATTTTATGTGTTTATGGTTGAAGTTCATGAATGTACCATAAGATAAAATTGAGCCTTTGGCCATGCTATTAAGCAAAAATTCTTATTGGTATATTGCATGACTTTGTCTTGGATATCATGCTATATTTCTTGTGTATCTATTTTGTGTGTGCATGTTTCTTTGTGGATAAATATCTTTGTGATATTGCTCACTTAGAGAAACTTATACACATAAGAGATGATACATCTCCATTCGATATCTTATTTATTTGTTGCGTGTTGATTGGTCATGCTAAGCAATATAATTCATTGAAGACTATGATGATGCTTTTTGCTCATCCTTGTAATAGTCTTATAATATGCTTTATCATGCCTTTCACATATCCTCTTGGTTGAGCCTTTTATTATGGTGCCTCTTACTTGTTGCTCAACCATTTGTTTGTTGCAAGTGTTAAGCTTAATTTTCTATCTATGATCTATTGCAAATGTTTGTGTTTTAAATGGTAATGAGGGAGTGAGGATTCCATGTTATGCATATTGCATTCAAATGCAACATTTTAATTTATGCATGTACCTTGGGGAGCTTCCTCATTTTATTTAAGGCACTATTTTGTGGTGATCATTAGAGTTTGATTCACTTGGTATCTTTTGTTTTGAATGATATTATGGGAGTGATGATTCCATGTTTGTGCACTTTATACTCCAATGCAAATTGTCTAGTTTTGTGCACAAACCTTGGGGAGCTTCCTCATATTATTTAGAGCAATCTTCTTGATCTTATCATAATATCTATCTTTCTTTTGGTATCTTCTTTGTGGTTCATTTGGTTGCTTGCTTCATTTGTTGAAGCTTCTTGACTTTGTTATCTTTTTGCAATCTTTGATCCTATCTATAGTGTGATTCCTTCCAAATATTCGTCATTGGATATGTGCATTTGAATCCACTCAAATTATGAGAAATGCACACGCTATGGAGAAACTCTCACTATATTGGCCTTCTAAATTTTTCACCCATTTCGGCAATTGGTGCCAATGGGGGAGAAGTTTGGAGGGTTTAAGGGAATTTGGTTATGTCTTTGCTTTGTGCTTAAGCATGTGCCTTTATTGCATTGCATCTTGTTGCTTTGCATAGTTGAATATTTAGAGGAAACCCCACTAGGATTTGAATGCCAATATATGCAATGAAAGTCAAGATCATTCACACATGCATATGTTATGGGGGAGTTTGCTCTATATATTCAACTTGTTTGTTACTTAAATTCCTTATATAAACCCTCTCAAAGAGATTGTCATCAATTACCAAAATGGGGGAGATTGAAAGTGCATGGAGCCCCCATGTGTGGTTTTGGTAATTAATGACAATCCCTATGGACTAATGTTTGCATTGAGTTATATTTGTAGGAGTTGTTCATAGGCAATGCTTGAACCATATGTTGGCTTCAAGATTGCAATAAGAAGCAAATGAAGAAGATCAAGTGTCAAGTATGTCTTGAAGGTGAAGATGAAGTGAGCTCTCAAGGTTAACTTCAAGACATCAACGAAATGAAGTGCAAAGTGTCAAGTATGTCTTGAAGATGAAGATGAAGTGAGCTCTCAAGGTTAACTTCAAGACATCAACGAAATGAAGTGCAAGTTCAAGATGAGCCATCTCGAAGAGATTCTTTGCTTGACTCTTGCCATCCATATGGTGATCATGGATATGAGAAGATGCGCCGAAGAAGAAGCTCTCCCATGGTGGATTATGGGGGAGCAATCTATATGGTGTTCATGGATATGTGAAGATGCGCCGAAGAAGAAGCTCTCCCATGGTGGATTATGGGGGAGCAATCCACAAGACTTCGTCAAGCAAGCACAATCAAGAAAGGCGTTCCATCTTGTTGCGGTCAAGACCGTCATCATCAAGCTCAAGTGGAATGCGTAAGGTTAAGGTTTGCTCTTGATAGGGTTTCTTTCTCACCGGTCTCATGGTGTAGTTGGAGACCGGTTTATAGTTTAGTTGCCGTACTATCAAGAGGGCTCTCGAGTGAGTAACTCGATCGTATCCTTCGAAGAGCTCAAACCTTTGCATCCTTGCATCATCTTTCTTGGTTGTTATTTGGATCTTATCCATGTGATGTTTTAGAGCTTGTGCTTATTCTCATGACAAGCTCTAGTTCATCAAGAATGGTTTTTGCACGGGCTACTTGTTGCATTTTCAAGGTTGGAGGTTTTACCGGTATGTCTTTTTTAGATAGGTCAAACCTTTCATCATTTATTTATATCCTACCTTGCTGGACTATGATGGTTCTCTGCATGATCTTGTAGAGCTTGTTACTTGCTTCGAAACAAGTCCAAGATCATCAAAATCGGAGTCCGGATGCTCAAGTTATGATCATTCTCGTTTTGGTGTTTCTGCAGTTTTCAGGGGGCGGATATTCCGGCCCAAGTTTGGGGCGGATAATCCGGCCCCCCGGAAAAATCCGGTTTTTGGAAAATCTGGGCAAATATCCGGCCCCCATCCTGAGAGCAGTTTTCTCATGTCCTTAGCCATCTTTTGGGGCCCGGATATTTTGCAAATATCCGGCCCGGAAAATCCGGCCTGAGCACACCCAAACGGTCATATTTCGATGGGAGGGGGTATTTAAGCCCCCCTTCTTCCTCCTTGGGAACCTACCTCTTCCCCCAAGTGCTCTCCACCATTGTTGACCTTGAGAGCTTCCATTTCCCTCTACTCCTCCTATGCTTCTTGAATCTTTTTGAGGGAAAAGGAAGAGGAGATCTAGATCTATATTCCTACCAATCAAATCCATCTCTTTGTGAGGGGAATCCACTAGATCTAGATCTTGGAGAAATTTGGTGTTCCTCCTCTTATTTGTTCTTCCTCTCTTATTCCCCCAATAGCTTTTGTAGCTTTGTTGGAATTTGAGAGAGAAGGACTTGAGCATCTTTGTGGTGTTCTTGCCATTGCATTTGGTGTATCGGTTTGAGTTCTCCACGGTGATTCGTGGTGGTGAAAACAAGAAGGTTGTTACTCTTGGGTTCTTGGAACCCTAGACGGATTCTAGACCTTTGTGGTGATTTGTTGGGAGCCTCCAATTAAGTTGTGGATGTGTGCCCCAATCTTTGTGTAAGGCCCGGTTTCCGCCTCGAAGGAAATCCCTTAGTGGAACCGTGACCTAGGCCTTTGTGGCGAGGGTCACCGGAGATTTAGGTGAGGCGCCTTCGTGGCGTTCGGTGTGTGGTGTGAGTACCGCATCTTGGGGTGAGGCCTTTGTGGCGTTGGTGTGCATCGAGCAACCACACCTCAAGGTGAGCCTCTTGTGGCGTTCGGGAGCACTAAGCAACCGCACCTCTCCACCGGAGATTAGCACTCGCAAGAGTGTGAACTCCGGGATAAATCATCGTCTCCCGCGTGCCTCGGTTATCTCTATACCCGAACTCTTTACTTATGCACTTTACCTTGTGATAGCCATCGTGCTTGAAGTTATATATATCTTGCTATCACATACTTGCTTGTATTGCTTAGCATAAGTTGTTGGTGCACATAGGTGAACTCTTGCTTAGAATAAGTTGTTGGTGCACATAGGTGAACCATAGTATATAGGCTTTGGGCTTGACAAAGTAAATGCTAGTTTTATTTCGCATTTGTTAAGCCCATCTCGTAAAAGTTTTAAATCGCCTATTCACCCCCCCTCTAGGCGACATCCGTGTCCTTTCACCTTTGTCTGGGAGTGCTTGTCCGCTAGTGGGGTGCCTACGTCAAAGGGTAAATCTTAGTGTAGTTACACTGGTTTCTTCGTGGAGTCCGCGCGCCGCGGCGTAATCCTGTGGACCCTGGGTTCCATTACGCCGACAAGGGTAGACATATTTTGATTATAATTTGGTACACCGAGATCGTGAACTTTCACCTTGATTTGTTTATCGAATATGAATAATTATATCTTGCTATAATACCATATTTTAATCATTAATTCATTATAGCAAGATATAATTTTCCTTGATATAATTATTCATATAATTTCACCTTGATATACCTTGATATATTAAAATTACTTGTAGAGCAAGATATAATAGAAATATGAATAATTATATCTTGCTATAATACCATATTTTAATCATTAATTCATTATAGCAAGATATAATTTTCCTTGATATAATTATTCATATAATTTCACCTTGATATACCTTGATATATTAAAATTACTTGTAGAGCAAGATATAATAGAAACATGACGGAAGATATAATTTCACCTTGATATACCTTGATTTGTTTATCGAATATGAATAATTATATATTGCTATAATGAATTAATGATTAAATTAATAATACCATATTTTAATATTTTTCCGTCATGTTTGTGTAATGAATTAATGATTAAATTATAAAAAGAATTACGCTCAACACGATCATAATTCTTTTGTATCTTTTCTCGTATATGTTTGGATTCAAATTATAGATGGAATTATATGGAATATGGACTATGATTCTGATTTGGTAGTAGTTTTGAAAATGAATCTTGAAATTTGATTGGAATCTTAGAAGAAAATATTCCAAATAGAAATTTGGATACTCTATATTGGAACTAAAACCTCTATATTGTCCACTTTAAACTTTACTCATATTGCCTACCATATATATTTCTCTCCATAATAAATCATTTCTATTATTCACGTCCGATAATATTGGTATGAAATTGAGGTTGTGTGCTCACAAAACCATTTTGTAAAAGTGAAGAACCGTGAAAAAATATCTTTCAAAACTACTACTCCCTCCATCCCATTAAAGATGTACATCTTTCATGGGACAAAGAGAGTACAATATATATATATATATATATAATCAAGGATGACAATAACACGATTGAAACTCCAATTAAAGAGATGCGCTGGCTATATTGCCTCCAAGACTAACACATAAGACTATTCACAATGGAAAGCATCATACACTAGTGTCATGTACATGATACTAGTTTATGATACTACCTCCACAATGCATAATACTATCATAAGATAGTATCATAGTATCATCATATTTAATATTTTGTCGAATCTGAATACAAATTTGTGTACATTATGTGTTTATCATTAATTTTTTTTAGTTTTGCATGCTATGATATAATATCATATTATGATACCACTTCCATCTCTCACATCATTAATTGGTGCACCACATCAGATTTTTACCAACATATATGCATGATACTACTTATGATACTCCTATTGGGGCTAGTCTAACTACGAACACTACTTATGTAACTTCCTTCGGTTCTGTTTTAATCTATATTCTAGAAAATATTACTCCATTTATTAGTACTACTATTTAAATAGTTAAATGCCCAATCTAACTTACGTTGTTGAAGACAGTGACATTCAGTACATAAATGACGACAACTTCGTTTTCTGTGTTCTCGGCGACTAAAAGCTAAGAACGTAGAGTATTTCAAAATAAATTTTCGACATAGTATTTTAGAATGGAGGAAATATGTAGTACCAGATGCAAGGTGCAACTAACAATAAATCGAGGCCAATATCTATTGCGTTTCGTAGTATAATGCCAGCCGTGGCTTGTTATACCAAGTACTCATACTACGAGCCGACGTACACCTGGTTGGCTCGCTACAGCCTACACGGGTCATGAACACGACGGCTAGACAGGTCGAAAGGCTGGAGCCAGCAGAACACGAACCTCCAGTGCTTGATGAGAAGTCTCCGCTACGACAACGGCGCCCCGAATCGAGCGATCCACCCAAACCAAGTGGACGCTGGCTCCCTCGTCGTTGCCGTTCCTGAAAGGAAGGGAGAACCGACGACGGTGAAACGCTCACGTAGTCACGTCTCGCTCGATCATGTCGGAGACGGAGACGGGCCAATCGATTGGATGGTTGGTTGGTCAGCCGGGGTAAACTTCGAAGGCAGGAAACCTTGGCGCTTTACTCCTTCGCCGCCGCCGCGGCGCCTGGTGGTGGTGGTGGTAGAATTAAGAAATCGAGTGGTGGGTCGCTCATGCCGGCCGGCGATGTCGTACGAGCGCCGGCCCGGTCAGGATTTACACCTTCCACGGTCGCCCCGCGCCGGCAATTAAACACAATATTAGAGTGGATCCATTGCTGTATCAGCTCCATTCTAGTACTGTACTACTGTTTGAGTTTGATCTATTCTATTAGTACTCCGTACTATTATGTTAAAATAATGCACACACATCATCACAAAACCCTGAAGATGGAAACATATGGCGTTACTTTACGCATTGTACCTCCCGGAGCACTTAAACCACCGAACTTTCTACTGTTTGGATCATTGGACATTTGTTCAGACTTCAAAGGCTATCACTAGTCACTACCTGTCCTACTGCTTCAGGTTACCCACTAAAATCAGCAGCATGTTCCTCTAAAAAAAAAAAAAAAATCAGCAGCATGTGTGTGAGGCATGCATTTATCGTGGTGCAATCAGCGTTCGGTTGAGCTTTCAACTCAACATGACCAAATTGTGCGACGATTTGATGTTGGAAAGTTATCTCACTTGGGCTGCAGCTTTTAAAAAGCAGCTGTAGCTGGTGGGCTGTGAAGAAGCAGCTGTTGAAAAAGAGATTTGATGTTTGGTAGTCGAGCTTTTTATAGCTGCTGCTGTTTGTTTTATGAGTGACATGTCTGAAATGCCCCTAAGTGTTGAAGATGTTGTATAAATGCTCATTTGAAACGAATAAGCTACATTTGGCTATTTTGTTATGTAATTATGATGTTTAAGAATCAAATTACGTTAATTTACTTTTTAGCTAAAATAATTGTTTTTTAATACTTAATTAAGAAGAAAGTGTCCAGGCCTTTTACCGAAATAATTTTACCAAAGTAATAGTATAGGTGCCTTTCAAAGAAATGATTTTAGCTTTTGACAGATAAGTAAAAGAATGAGTTTTCGTAATCACTGTAAACAATATCCATAAGGGTATGTCTGTATGGTCAAAGTGACGAATTGAATCAACACTAGTTAAATGCTCGTGCGTTGCTACGGTTTATATATTTTTTATCACCCCCAATATATTTTCTAGTCATCTCACGCCAAGCAATCAGAAAAGAAAAAGTATCACCATTGTTACGGTACTATGCAGACCAGGCCGCTTCAACTAATTTTCTTTTAAAAGACGCATTAGGTATTACAACGTTGAACGCATAATATTTTCATTAAACCAAAGAAATAATACATATTAACCTCTGTAGTCAAGAAAATTTTTCCCTGATGCATCGTCATAAAGGTGGCTGGTTTTGATGGGATCGCATTAGATCCTTTCGATGACATTATAGACAAAAATAATACTTCAGCAGAACCAAATACATCATTTTTACTTAGTCGTGAAAATGACCATCTCCTTTCATCCTAAAATTAGCAATGGTATTGTTTATTCTTATAGAAGAAGCTAGCATTTGTACACTATGGATCAGATATAATGAAGAATTGTGATGCAACTAAATGCCAATTAAATAACAATCAGATGTTTATACCACACATAGCATTGAACATCCATAATATGAATTAGACATTGGCTAACAATATTGTGGGGAACAAATCTTGGGAGACCAATGTAACAAATGATATGACAAAAATACGTAGTCAAGCAATACAAGAACTCCTAGAATAACTGAACCCCAGCAAGGATATAATTACACTTCCAAGCCAACTTGGATAGCTCGTAGCACAATATAGCAAGAAAAATCCCCATCTAGCAAATTATGTCTACCAAGCTATGGCTCTGCTGTTTATTGAACGTAAATAAAATCAATCATTATGTACCTCTACAATTTCTTGGTTTTGAAGAAAGATGAGTATTATGAACATCGACAACTCGACAAGCAACACAAAAATTAATATCTAGGTTAACTCAAATAAGGGGTCTCATCCAAATAGAAGAAGAATCAAACCCAAACAATAAAGATGATTTGATAAAACAGAACATAATTGCATTTGCTTAATATTTGATACGGGTAAAAAAAGTTGCAAAAGTTGACCTTCATTATGAATCTAGAATGTTGAAAACATACATCTAAGTGTAAACAAATCATTAAAATGCATTTGTGGTTCTTCATGTAACCCAAAAATGTTATATACAATCCAAAAGAAGCAACAGTAGGAGAGAAGGATAGTACATAACGTGTTCATTATCATGGCATGATGACCAACTCTGAATTTCATGGGCCTCTGCCCATGCTGCCGGGGACTCACCTCCAATGTTAGTGAATCTATTTCCAGAGGTCAACAAAACATGGCAATGAAGCTTTTTATAGAGCGTAGATGGTTGCAGTAGAGATTTTGAATTAATACTTCTATAATTCACGTACTGAGCATCCTAACACATCTGAAAATGAAGAAGACAACAGTTCGTGTCAAGCAAAACCTAAACCTTCGGGCCAAAAGAAAAGAGAAGGACCAAAGAGAACGAACCTAGTTGCGGCCACCAACGAAACTACCACAGTTCTCTGCTCCATCCACTTGCTTCTTCTCTGGGACTCGAGGAGGCCGAGTACGGCGAGATGCTGGACTTCTCGACCACTGCTGCTGCTGCCACGACTACCTCATCCTGCCATGGCAGTTGCTCCGTTGCTGCCAACCTGCCATCATCGCTTGTTTGTGACTTCAGCAGATCAAACTAAAACCTAAAACATACCTAACATCAAGGAACAATCTCCCTAGAAATGTTTTGCTCCAAGATCTGACCTCGCCGACATGAGAGAGAGAGAGAGAGAGAGAGAGAGAGAGAGAGAGAGAGAGAGAGAGAGAAGCTGAGGAGGTGAGACCCGAGGGAGAGCACACGGGTGGAGGAGGAAGTGGAAAGCCGGGCATACCTGCACACTATGACTACAACCGTTTGTGTCGCCGTCAGGGTCTGATACGTCTCCGACGTATCCATAATTTCTGATGTTCCATGCTTGCTTTATGACAATACTTACATGTTTTGCTTGAACTTTATGATGATTTTATGCGTTTTCCGGAACTAACCTATTAACAAGATGCCACAGTGCCAGTTCCTATTTTCTGTTTTTTGGTTCCGAAAGGTTGTTCGGGCAATATTCTAATTCGACGAAACGAAGACCAAACATCATAATTCACCGAGACGGACCAGGACACCGAAGGGAGTCGAGGGGAGGCCTGGGGCCCCACACCATAGGGCCGCGGGCGGCCAGCCCCTCGCGCGCCGGCCTATGGGGAGGGCACCTGTTGCCCCTCCCGCGCCGCCTCTTCGCCTATAAGACCCCTTTCGACCTAAAAACGCGATACGGATTGACGAAACTCCAGAAAGACTCAGGGTGCCGCCACCATCGCGAAACTCCAATTCGGGGACAAAGTCTCTGTCCCGGCACCTACCGGACGGGGAAGTGCCCCGGAAGCCATCTCCGTCGACGCCACCGCCTCCATCATGCTCCGTGAGTAGTTCCCCCATGGACTACGGGTTCTAGCTGTAGCTAGTTGGTATCATCTCTCCCATGTACTTCAATACAATGATCTCAT
Organism: Lolium multiflorum; assembly: GCA_030979885.1. Lineage (NCBI taxonomy): Eukaryota > Viridiplantae > Streptophyta > Magnoliopsida > Poales > Poaceae > Lolium > Lolium multiflorum. The sequence goes on from CM061748.1 coordinate 246,072,362, forward strand.
GAGCTGCCTTACATGATTGAGATTCATCTGATGTAATCGGTGTTGTGTTTGTTGGGATCCGATGGATTGTTACGTTATGATTGTCTATCTACAAAGTTTATGAAGTTATTGTTGCTGCAATCTTGTTGTGTTTAATGCTTGTCACTAGGGCCCGAGTGGCATGATCTTAGATTTAAGCTCTATACTTATTGCTTAGATTGTATCTACAAGTTGTTTGCACATGTCTATGTCCGGAACCAAAGGCCCCAAAGTGACAGAAATTGGGACAACTGGAGGGGAAGGCTTAGATATGAGGATCACATGTTTTCACGGAGTGTTAATGCTTTGCTCCGGTGCTCTATTAAAAGGAGTGCCTTAATTTCCAGTAGATTCCCTAGAGGCCCGGCTGCCACCGGCTGGTAGGACAAAAGATGTTGTACAAGTTTCTCATTGCGAGCACGTATGACTATATATGGGAAACATGCCTACATGATTAATGATCTTGATGTTCTGTCTTAATGCTATTTCAATCCTATCAATTGCCCAACTGTAATTTGTTCACCCGACACTTGTTATTGGAGAGTTACCACTAGTGTAGATAGCTGGGAACCCCGGTCCATCTCTCATCATTATATACTCGTTCTACATGTCATTGGAAGTAGTATCAACTATTTTCCGGTGCCATTGCTCCTGTGTTATTGCTACTGCTGCTGTGTTACTGTTACTATTGCTCTCATACTATCGCGCTTTCACATCACCCCTGTTACTAGTGCTTTTCCAGGTGCAGCTGAATTGACAACTCAGTTGTTAAGGCTTATAAGTATTCTTTACCTCCCTTTGTGTCGAATCAATAAATTTGGGTTTTACTTCCCTCGAAGACTGCCGATCCCCTATACTTGTGGGTTATCAAGACTGTTTTCTGGCGCCGTTGCCGGGGAGGCATAGCTCTACTCATAAGTTCACCTGGGGAGTACACTCTACCTCTCTCTCCGTTTTATTTTATTTTGTTTTGCTTAGTTTACTTTTGTCTAGTTTATTTGTGCTTAGTTTATTTCTGTCTAGTATTACTTTGCTTAGTTTACTTTTGTCTAGTTTGTTTTTGTTTTGTTTTATTTTCCTTATATACCCGAAAATCCATAAAAATTTGAAAAACCAAAAAATTAAAAACTGTTGCTATGGGAGAACCTACAACCTACTTGGAGCTTATAGAATATTATAATAATTATAGAGAATCAAGAGCGGGAAAAGTGATGAGTGCTGTGATAGAAAAATTGAATACAATTGCTAAAATCTTGCTTAAACGCCATGATATAAACTGTTGCTCTCAACAGGACACTAAACATCTTAAATTTCAATGTGGCTTTAGTGAGGAATTTTTAATTAAGAACTATAATCGGAATAGCTATATTCATTTTGGGTTTGAAGAGGTAGAACAATTTGTCATATTTATGGGAGCCTCCGAGATAGAATCCTTCATGGTTAAAAATTATGAAACTTGTGTTGTTTGTAAGGACCTTAAAGATTATGTCTCTTCTATCCTTAATTTTTGCAATGAAAGTTACACTGATAATCCTTATATCATTGATTATAAAGAGAGACTCATTAATGCACAAGAATGCACTCACAATTTGCAGGAACCTGTGGAAGAAGAAATTGATGAACCTGAAAGCTCATTGGATGAAAAAGAGGAGGAAATTGATGAACCTGAAAGCTCATTGGATGAAAAAGAAGAGGAGAGTGATGAACAAAAGGAGGAAGAATGAATTAGCTACCCATGCCAACCTTCTAATGAGAGTAACTCTTTATCTCTTACACTATTTGATTGTCCTCCATGCTTACCGAAAGAGGTTGAATGTTATGTTCCTGTGGATTCTCTTGAAATATTCCCTATGAGTAAAACTTGTGAGAATAATTATGCTACTGTTATTTATGATAATCCATGCTACTTTGATAAATCTTATGATAATGCTTTGTTTGTGCCTGATGTCGAAATGCATGGTACTAAAGAATTTTGCGTAGCAAATGTTTATGATAAATCTCTTGATGATGGTCCTATCTTACTTGATAATATTAATTGTACTACTATTGAAAATGGGATTGGAGAGTTCTTGACTCTATCTATGAGCCCCATATCCATTGAGAATGATCAATCATCTTGTTATAGTATTGATAAAAGTGGGTTTGAAAGTTTTAATCCCATTATTTTTGAGCTTGATAAAAATTATGTGTTTATGGATCATGAAAAGCATGCTTTATGTGATAGTTATATTGTTGAGTTTGTTCATGAAGCTACTGAAAATTATTATGAGAGAGGAAAATATGGTTGTAGAAATTTGCATGGTACTAAAACACCTCTCTATATGTTGAAACTTTTTGAGTTACTCTTGTTTTATCTTCTTATGCTTGTCACTTTGTTCTTCATGAATTTATTTGTGTACAAGATTCCTATGCATAGGAAGTGGGCTAGACTTAAATGTGTTTTGAATTTGCTTTTTGATGCTCTCTTTTGCTTCAACTCTTATTTCTTGCGAGTGCATCATTAAAACTGTTGAGCCCATCTTAATGGCTATAAAGAAAGAACTTCTTGGGAGATAACCCATGTGTTTATTTTGCTACTGTTTTGTTGAGTCTTGGAAGTTGTTACTACTGTAGCAACCTCTCCTTATCTTTATTTTATTGCAATGTTGTGCCAAGTGAAGCCTCTAATCGAAGGTTGATACTAGATTTGGATTTCTGCGCAGAAACAGATTTCTATCTGTCACGAATCTGGGCTGTTTTCTCTGTAGGTAACTCAGAAAAATATGCCAATTTACGTGCTTGTTCCTCAGATATGTACGCAACTTTCATTAGTTTTGCGTTTTCTGATTTGAGCAACGGAAGTACCTGTTTAAAATTTGTCTTTACTGGCTGTTCTGTTTTGGCAGATTCTGTCTCTGTTTTTTGCATTGTCTCTTGTGGACTTTAAGCAAGGCTTTCTAGACGTGGAGAGCTGTAGCTAATGTTTTATTGAGTTCTTGCAATGTGTCACTACAGGACCAAGGTGGATTCAAGTTTTTTTGAGTACTAACCCCTCTAATGAAGTTTATGAGAAGTTTGGTGTGAAGGAAGTTTTCAAGGGTCAAGAGAGGAGGATGATATATGATCAAGACGAGTGAAAAGTCTAAGCTTGGGGATGCCCCCGTGGTTCATCCCTGCATATTTCAAGAAGACTCAAGCGTCTAAGCTTGGGGATGCCCAAGGCATCCCCTTCTTCATCAACTTATCAGGTTTCTTCTATTGAAACTATATTTTTATTCGGTCACATCATATGTGCTTTACTTGGAGCGTCTGTTTGTTTTTATTTTTGTTTATGTTTGAATAAACTCGGATCCTAGCAATCCTTGTGTGGGAGAGACACGCTCCGCTTTTTCATATGAACACTGGTGTTCTTAGCTTTATTTTAATGTTCATGGCGGAGTTGAAAACTGCTGCATTTATCGATATTTGGTTGGAAACAGAAAGTGCTTCATAATGTCTTGAATAATTTGATACTTGGCAATTGTTTTGAGCTCTCAAGTAGATCATGATTAAGTTTTTTTTCATGTAGTTTAAACCTATTAGTGGAGAACTACCGTAGAGCTTGTTGAAATTGGTTTGCATGATTGGTCTCTCTTAAGGTCTAGATATTTTCTGGTAAAAGTGTTTGAGCAACAAGGAAGATAGTGTAGAGTATTATAATGCTTGCAATATGTTCTTATGTAAGTTTTGCTGTACCGGTTCATACTTGTGTTTGCTTCGAACAACCTTTCTAGCCAAAGCCTTGTACTGAGAGGAAATACTTCTCGTGCATCCAAAACCTTGAGCCAAAATCTATGCCATTTGTGTCCACCATATCTACCTACTATGTGGTATTTCCTGCCATTCCAAGCAAATACTTCATGTGCTACCTTTACACAATTCAAAAGCTATTATCTCTTATTTGTGTCAATGTTTTATAGCTCATGAGGAAGTATGTGGTGTTTTATCTTTCGATCTTGTCATTTACTTCTGACAGACTTTCACCAATGGACTAGTGGCTTCATCCGCTTATCCAATAATTTTGCAAAAAGAGCTGGCGCGGGTTCCCAGCCCCAATTAATCAACCTTCATTAATAATTCTCTTCACATGTTTTGCTCTGATTCATCAGTAAGCAACTTAATTTTGCAAATAGACACTCCTTCATGGTATGTGATTGTTGGAAGGCACCCGAGGATTCGGTTAGCCATGGCTTGAGAAAGCAAAGGTTGGGAGGAGTGTCATCTAAAAAAAATAAAAAATATAAACTAAACTAAAATACATGTGTAAACAAAAGAGAAGAGGGATGATCTACCTTGCTGGTAGAGATAACGTCCTTCATGGGAGTCGCTCTTGAAAGTCTGGTTGATAAGTGTGGTGACCCTGCATACCACTGCATGTTGTAGTATGCCAGTCGTTGATATAACATTCGCGAAGTACCATTCCGCAAATATTACATCCCTCAGAGTAGTACAACAGAACATAGCAAGGTCCATAACTCATTCACATATTATTACAATCATCATACACAAGTCGTCTCGGAGCTCCTCTTGGGTCCTAAGAGGATAACTCCTGGGTTCAAGGCGAACCCAACTTAACTTACAATACCATTGTCTCATTAAACTAAACATTTATTTAATCAAGCAGCTCTGTAGTAAGAGTTTGTGCTGCTCGGCTACTACTACTCCTCAGAGATCTCTAGGCTTGTTCTCCTCCGGAAGCCTCCCCGGATCCGTAGACGATGATGTAGTCTACGCCTTCCACTCCTCCTGAGAGGTCTGGTTCCTCGTAGCCGATGATCTCGGCTCCATCATTGCTGTCGTAGTCCTCCTCCTCCAGACGGTTCAGACAATCTAAGCATGGGGTTTAAGAGTGGTATGAGTACGAGCGTACTCAACAAGTTCATTATAGATAAGAGGTGTTTAATGCACTAGCTACGATATTAGACCAGAAAGTCTAATACCAATGCAAGTTTTGATAAACATTTCTTCAAGAGATTGCTTTTATTTCAAAGAGCTATGTCCGTCAGCCTTCACCGGTTTACTAGAACTTCATGGAGCTCCTTTCCGGCCGCGTTCGCAGTTCCTCAATCCCGGAACAGGGAGTGACAGGTCACGGTTCTTTACACTCTGCAGAGGTGTGTTGCTTTACCCATAAGAGATCTTAACCTTGGTGCCAACCGGGCAGCTTTCCCGTCCACACTTCCTTAGGTGTGAGGCCCGGTATAAGGTCTAGCCAATCATGTTCCTCCGCTACCTCGAACACCCACCCTTTGTTGCATACCCCGACCCTGGGTCCTCGTCGGTCCTCTTATACCACTTAAGGATGGACCCCGACCACGACAACAGTTTGGGACTCGTTAACCAAACTCCTTCGCCGGTAGCTGCAACCCATCATAGACCGCGATACCGTGGGGACTTTAGGCTTCCCCAGCCCACCGCTTGCACTTCGAGCGACAAGTGTCTACGGACTATGCCGTGGGGACTTTAGGCTTCCCCAGCCCACCGCTTGCCCTGACAGATACAAGTGTCTACGGTAAAGCGCATCCGTTGATGAACGAGAGGTGGAAACACTTTTGATTATTCCGTCCCACTCCGGATCTTATGGTTAACACGGATATTACGGCACAAGAATCACTGACATTTGTTGTTTAATCCTAGATGGATATAAGCCCGTGCAATGGAACCTCCACCATTTCAACACAATCCATGGTTCCATTGCCCACCACATAGTCATATTCATAGTTATGAAAGTAGTGGTTTTGATTTTTATGCAATAGTGATAACCATAATACTTTGCAAGTAATTTGATAGAAATACTCAAATGACATGAGCAAGGGATGAACTTGCCTGAACACTGCAAAGTTCTGCAGTTGGTAGGTATGGACTGACCCTTGTCCTCTTGTTCTGAAAAATAGCATCATTGTCCGATAAGGGCAATGGTTAAAGAAGCAATTATGCATGATTCCATTTTTAGGGTTTGTTCCCCCCTTCCGATATCGTTATTATTTCATGTAAGAGGGTAATACTAAGAATAATTTGGGAATACCTGATTTAAAGTAAAATACAACCTTGAAATGTTGTCAAGGTGTTTTTGGAGTCCAAATGCATTAATGGACTTATTTTCCTTATTGAAAATAATATATGTGATTTAAATAATTATTTAAATCATCAAATTTTAACTTATTCTTGTTTAACTCCAAAAATTCTATTTCATATTTTATTATGATAGAGATTTTTATACTGAGTGATTTTCATATTTTTAATTATTTTTGTGGAGCTTTTAAACATTTAGTATGAATTTTCAAAGTTTCAGTATTTATAGAATTTGTGAAATACCAAATTTGCCCCTGGGCCCACCTGTCAGTGGAGCCCAGTGGGTTGGGTTAGACCAGCTCGGGTCCAACCGACCCGAGCGGTCGCTCACTCCCTCTCCCCGCGCCGCTCGACCTAACCCTAATCCCCTTCGCCTCTCTGGCGATTTCCTCGTCGCCGCCCCCTTCTCGGAATTTCTCCGGCCAACTCAGGCCGCCGCCGGCGGTGAGATGGGTCTGATCCGCCTCCGACGGCGGACACGGTGGTCCGCGTCTGGATCATCCACGCTACCGCCTTCCGCCGGCCTGGCGCCGGCGATGGCCGCCTGCCGGCGCCCCTGATGCTGCGGTGTTGCTGTGCCAGGCCGTGGTGCTGCCTGGCCTGGCTTGGCCTGGCGCTGCCGCGCTCCGGCGTGTGCCGCCGTGGCCACCATGGCTGCGCTGTTCTCCTCGACTCCGGGTAAGTGCGCCTCCGTTCCTGCTCCCCTCCTGTGCCTGACCTTCTTCCATCTCTAGCTCTGGCCACGGCTGCTCCATTCCGTGGAGATGCCTGCCGTGCCCATGCTCTGCCGCCGTCTAGCTAGCTGTGCAAGCTTGCGTGCTGCTGCTGTTTGCGCTGCTGTGCTGCTACTCTACTTGCCCTAGTCTAACGCGTGTGCTCACCCTACTGTGGCGTATGCTTCCTTTGTCTACTGTCTCTGCTCACCCTAGTGGTTATGCATGGTATGATCTATCTAGATGCTCATTTGAGCATCCCTAGCCATTGCTGTGGCTTGCTTGCTTGTGCTATGCTATGCTCTGGCTCCCCTGGTTCACTACTGTGAGTGATTCTTGCTGTTTAGCAAGTACCAGTGTTGTTTGTGTGATGATTAAATATTGATGGCTCATGGTAGGCTCTGCCTTGCTTCATTGTTATCCATATACATTAACTTCTTGTTGATATGCTTCTGGATACAATCATAAAATGATTTATGTAATTATCTGTAATTCAATTGTTGCTTAACTGTGACTGTTTGGTTTATATAATTCATGAATGGATGCAAGGCTTGTCTCTGACAATCACTTGCATAGCATGTCAAGCTCTGATGATCCTATGATCATCAGCTGCTTTGATGTTGCTGGCTAATCTACTGTGTGCCTCTCTGGTGTTTGTTTTTGAGTTGTGTGACACTATCTTGCAATGATCCTTGATCACTGCATCAACTGGTGCTTGGATTACTTGTCTGTTTCATTTATCTGTGTTTCCTGGCTTTATTAGATGGATAAATGATGTGAACTGTTTAGCAGTAATGATCTTATAAATGAATTTAATTAAGCTAGAGGGATGCCAATCATATATTGGGGACCCTAGCTTCATTTGAACCCTTCTGGGTAATGATATATGTGCTGGTTTGATGGTTTGATTGCTTAAGTGGTAGAGGTTGCCTCAACAGCCATTCTTGACTGTTCAGGAAGCTCCCACATCTTGTTGGCTTGCTGTGATTACTAGATGCTTACTGGTTGATCCAGATTTGGACTTCCAGTGGCTCTTTGCTGTTGACAAACTTAAATAGACATATATTGTCTATCAGTCTGATGGAATCAATAGCTATAGGTGTTGAGTATGTGGCCAGGCTAGCTGTGTCTTCATCTGCTGCTGGATTTCTTCAGTTATGCATTAATTTACATGGCTGTTGTTCCCTTTAGATGCTTAACCAGTGGCCTCTCTACTCTTGCTTGCACCATATGGCTTAGTAGCCAGATGATGACACAAACAGGGTACTCACACCCTTTTGCTTCTGTGTGTTTGATGCATATGCTTATTTATGAACAAAACCATCTGGTTTGTTCATGTTGAGTTGTATACCTCACTCCAGCTCCTAGAAATAGAGTGTTGGTGTAGAGGATTTTCTTCAGTGTTGATCTGATGGTTGAGTTGCTTGCCCTGCTCCTCCTGGTGAGCTTGTGAAGCTTGGTTTATTTTCTGGTGATTGGGAATAGATGAAACAGCTCTAGCTGTTCATCTGTTCTTGGTGTTCTTGGCTGTTCTTGGTGTTCTTACTACTGCTGCTGTCGATGGATGAGCAAATGGCTAGGGTTTGAGCACTGAAAAGGTTATATATGATGCTGCTGTACTCTCCCTGGTCGACAGCTTGGCCTGGTCACTTTGGTGACTCTCCCCTGGTCTGTGTGTGTTGTGAGGCATGCAGCTATCCCTGTGAGCTGCCTGTGTGCTTCACAGGTTGGGACTTGGTCCTTTGGCTTGACACCCCGGCAGTGTTTGAGTTATCCTCTCAATTTGATCATATTTGCTAACCTGCCAAGTGGTTTTACCACTTGGCATAATCCCTATTTTCTTGTCTTTGTTGTCTTACTATGCAGGTTTAAGGAAATGATCAAGAAGTTCAATCAAGTGATGTCCAAGAAATTCATGAAGATTTTCTTATCTAGTTTAGCCATTTACAATATCTTTGTAATTTTCATTTTCTATTTTCAATTCTTGTAATGTGTTGTATTGTTCTTTTATTTCACTTATGGATATTGTAATGACATTGTAATGTGTGTGATGATCAATAAAGCTCAAAGTTTCCTTAATGAGCTTTACTAAATAAATGTAATGTTTATATTCTTGATTATTAATATTTGTTTAATGAATTTCCTCAATTTTGAATTATGAGATATTCATATGATGTTTAAATTTGAAATTCAAATTCAACCTTGGTTTGAATTCAACCATGTCATATCATTTGGAATTCAATCAAGTAAACCCTCCTCTCTCATCTTAAAACCCTAAACTAGTGAAGTAAGAAACAAGTTTGTCGCACTCTCGAAACCCTAACCCTGTAAGGTGTCGAGAGAGAAACTTGTCCCCCTTCGATGCAGTTTTTGTTTAAAAGCGCGAAATTTCCCCAGAATTTACTATGCAATGCACATCCCTTTCTAAAATCTACCCCTCGATCGTCTCTAAACCTGGGACATTACAGCCTTTCCCCCTTAAAGAAAACTTCGTCCCGAAGTTGTGGTTGTAATACCTGAACAGCTCGGGGTATGTTTTCCTCAGGTCTTCCTCTTTTTCCCAGGTGGCTTCCCTCTCGGGGTGGTGCTTCCATTGTATCTTGCAATACTTGATTGCCTTATTTCTGAGTTGTTTCCAGCTTTCCTCGAGAATCTTGGCTGGCTTCTCGATGTATGTCAAGTCTGGTTGTAACTCAAGCTCCTCATGTGATATTGGTTCATCTGGGGTCTTCAAACATTTCCGAAGTTGTGACACATGGAATACATTATGAACTTGAGCTAACCTTCCCGGTAGATCCAACTCAAAGGCTAAACCTCGATTCTGACTCAGTATCTTGAAAGGTCCTATGTATCTAGGGCTCAACTTTCCTTTTACTCCGAATCTCTGAAGTCCTTTCATCGGGCTTACCTTAAGATAAACCATGTCTCCAACTTGTGGCTCCCATGTCCTTCTCTTCTGATCGGCATAACTCTTTTGCCGACTCTGGGCTATCTTGAGCCTGTCTCTGATAATGTCAATGATTTGTTGTTTTTCTTTGACATAATCAGGATTGAACTCTTTGCTTGCTCCGGCTTCATACCAACATATGGGTGATCTACACTTCCTTCCATACAGAGCTTCAAATGGTGCCATCTTGATGCTACTTTGATAGCTATTGTTGTATGAAAACTCTGCTAAAGGTAGATGCTCCTCCCATGATCCTCCGAAGTCTAGGGCACAAGCCCTAAGCATATCTTCTAAGATCTGATTGGTTCTCTCGGTTTGTCCACCAGTTTGTGGATGATAAGCGGTACTATAGTCTAACTTGGATCCTAAAGCTTCGTGAAGTTGCTTCCAGAATGCTGATGTGAACACGGATCCTCGATCCGACACTATCTTCTTAGGCACTCCATGCTTACTCACGATCTCTTTGATGTAAAGATCGATAAGTTTCTCTCCTTTATCCTGCTGGTTTACCGCTAAAAAGTGTGCACTTTTCGTCAACCGGTCCACGATTACCCATATCATGTCCTTCTTTTTATTGGTCATGGGTAGTCCGGTGATGAAATCCATCCCTATCTCCTCCCATTTCCACTCTGGAATAGGTAGAGGTTGTAACTTCCCTGCCGGACTCTGATGTTCAGCCTTCACTCGCTGGCAGGTATGGCATTCTGCCACATATTGTGCTATCTCCCTCTTCATGTTATTCCACCAAAATAGTTCCTTTAAATCCATGTACATCTTTGTGCTTCCCGGATGTATGGAATATGGTGTTTGATGAGCTTCCCGGAGTATTACTTCCTTAATTTCAGCAATATCCGGAACGCAAATTCTCTTCTGGAACCACAAAGATCCAGATCCTCCTCGGTGAAATTCTGATGGTCTTCCCTCATCTATTCTCCTCATCTCCTCTACAATGAATGGATCGTCCATCTGACCCATCATTATCTCATTCTTCAAGTTAACATTCAGTTCATCGGCTACTTGCAACGCCGATAATCCTTCATGGGCTTCCTTCTCCCAAAGTTGTATTTGGGCTTGGCTTATTTCCTTCCTCAACTCCGGTGATATTTCTTGTTCCACTCCTCCGGTACTCTTCCTACTCAGGGCATCTGCTACAACATTAGCCTTCCCTGGTGTGTAATTGATTGTCAGATCATAATCCTTAATCAATTCTAGCCATCTTTTCTGCCTCATGTTGAGTTCCTTTTGAGTGAAGAAATATTTGAGGCTTTTATGGTCCGTATAGAGCTCACACTTAGCTCCATAAAGAAAATGTCTCCATGTTTTAAGTGCGAATACGACCGCTGCTAATTCCAAGTCATGCGTTGGATAGTTTACTTCATGAGGTCTGAGTTGCCTCGATCCATAGGATATCACTTTCCGATCTTGCATGAGTACGCAACCCAATCCATGTTTGGATGCGTCACAGTACACGGTGTAATCTTTGCCAACTTCCGGAACTGCTAACACCGGTGCTGTGGTGAGTTTCTCTTTCAGAGTTTGAAAACTCTTCTCACACTCCTCTGACCACACGAATGGTGTATTCTTCCTTAGCAACTTTGTCATAGGTCCTGCTATCTTAGAGAATCCTTCAATGAATCTCCGATAGTATCCTGCCATTCCTAGGAATCCTCGGATTTCCTTGACAGTCTTGGGTGCTTCCCATTCTAGAACTGCTGCTACCTTACTCGGGTTGACAGCGATTCCATCTTTGCTAATGACATGACCAAGAAATTCCACTTGATCTAGCCAAAATTCACACTTACTAAGTTTGGCATAGAGTTGATGTTCCCTTAGTGTTTGCAACACTAACCTCAAATGTTCAGCATGTTCAGCTTTGTTCTTGGAATATATCAGGATATCATCGATAAATACGATGACAAACTTGTCTAGATATGGCATGAAAATCTTATTCATGAGATTCATGAATATTGCTGGGGCATTGGTTAATCCAAAAGGTACTACAAGGTATTCATGGTGTCCATACCTTGAGACAAAGGCAGTTTTCGGAACGTCTTCCTTCTTGATCTTTATCTGGTGATAACCCGATCTTAGATCAATTTTGGAAAAGACTCCCGCTCCTCTAACTTGATCAAATAGATCTTGTATTCTTGGAAGTGGATACTTGTTCTTGATTGTGACGTTGTTCAGATTCCTGTAGTCTCCGCACATCCTTCTTCCTCCATCCCTTTTATCCACGAAGATCACAGGTGATCCCCATGGTGAAACACTCTCTTGAATGAATCCCTTTTGTTCCAAGTCATCCAATTGCTCCTTCAGTTCTTTCAATTCCTTAGGCCCCATTTTATATGGTGCTTTAGCAATCGGAGCTGTTCCTGGAATTAGGTCGATAGTGAATTCTATCTCCCTATCTGGTGGCATACCAGGTAATTCCGCAGGAAACACATCCTGGAATTCATTTACTACAGGTATATCTTCTAACTTCACCTCCTTCATGCTATTCAGCTGTAGCTCCACTTCAATCTGTGTATGTTTGTCGCCTTGGTAGATCATTCTACTTCCATCGGGACTTTTCAATGACACCGTCTTGTTTACACAGTCGATCAATGCTCCATTAGCTTCTAACCAGTTCATACCAAGAATGACATCAATGTCCTTCATCGGTAAAATGAACAGGTCCGCGTCAAACGCGCACTTATTGATCATAATGACTTGTTTTTGTTTGGCATGGGTTACTAATATCGTTCCCCCCGCAGAAAGTATAGTTATGGGTGTATCTAACTTAGTGCAACTAATCCCATGTTTGATGATGAATTGTTGAGAAATGAATGATGTAGTTGCACCAGTATCAAAAAGTACTTTGCCAGGATGAGTGAGTATCTGGAGCGTACCTATCACCGCTTGGTCAGAGTTGACCACCTCCTCCAGACTGGTACAGTTCAGCTTGCCGAAGGGCTTCTTATTCTTCCAATTCCCTCCGGTGTTTCCTCGATTTCCTCCTCCTCCACTATTCTTCTTGGGGCAGTCCTTCAGCATGTGCCCCTCCTGACGACAACCAAAGCATATGATCTTGGGTTTCTTACAATCCTTCATGACATGTCCTTTTAAACCACAGGAATGGCATATAATCTGATTTGCAGACTGATATCCTTGGTTCCTCCTCTGATTGCTGTTGTTGTTGTTGTTGTTGTTGTTATACCGTGGCTTGAAACTCAAGCTGGTATTGGGCTTGTTACTAACAAACCTCTTAGGCTCATACTTGGCCTTCTTCCTCTTCTCTTCTTGCAGTTGTTTGAAGTCATCTTCAAGAGTGATGGCTGCATCCACCAACTCTTGGAATTCCGTTGCTCTCATCATCCGTAGCTGCACCTTAAACTGGGGACTTAACCCCCTCAGAAATCTCTTCTTCTTCTTGTCCTCGGTATTGACTTCCTCAACCGCATACCGGGACAGCTTTGAAAACTCCCTGACATAAGTCAGGATTGCCTTATCCTTCTGCTCGAGACTCTCAAACTCTCGACGCTTCAGTTCCACAATACTTTCAGGGACATTGGATTCCCTGAACTTCCTTGCAAACTCCTCCCAGGTGAATACCTTTCCTGCCGGATACACGGCTACAATGTTGTCCCACCATGATGCGGCAGGTCCACATAGCAGATGGGTAGCATATCGGACCTTCTCTTGGTCATTGCATCCAACAGTGTTGAGCTTGCGCTCAGTATCCATCAACCAATCTTCCGCGTCCATCGGCTCGGGCGCGTATGCGAAAGATATCGGCTTGGTGTTTTGGAAGTCTGCTAATGTGACTCCCTGGTTCTCAGGTCTCTCCACCCTATTCTGCTGCATCAGATCCTGAAGGAATTTGTTCTGCAGCTCCAGTGTTACACGTTGCCTCTCTTCCGCCAGTTGCATGTACTGGATAAAGTTTTGCTGCGTCATGGGTGGTGGTGGTGGTGGAAACTGATCTCTGGCTGCACCCTCAGCCTCTTCCTTTTCCTTTGCTTCGCGCTCCATGCGCTGCGCTTCCGTCTCGTTTCCTAACGTTCCCGACATATCCCCCTAGTTCTGCAACACAAGATGATACTCATAATTACTCCATGCGCAAGTTTTCTGAGCTCAACTTTGTGCACAGAACTAGTCACGCAATGGAAATCAAGAAGCAAATCCAAATCATACAAAACATATACCCTGTATATACATACATAAGTGGTCTTATTACAATACTCAAGTCGATGTGAGTATGCAAACTCACTTATTAAAGTATATGTACAAATTTATACAAATATTACAAACTATAATACACGTGGTACTTGTGTATTATAGCCACGCCTCCCTTGGTGGACTTCTAATCGGTCTTCACTCCCGATACATTCCAGGCTTCCATCCGGTCGAACGTGTCGTCCTCCTGATAGACCCTGGAACATAAGGTCTCCCCGTTGGCTTGTAGTCCGAATCCGATGATGACCCTAAGGAGAAATCAGTGTTCACAAACTGATCGTTGAGTGCATCATAGTCCACCCATCGGGTGTACTCTCCTGTAGCCCCACCATAAGGGTTACCAAAACCCATACCCGACTCAACCTGTGTCGGATATCCTCCATCCACTCCTTCATTACTAGGATAGCTCTGGTTCTGGGTTGTTGCATCATCGTTCATCTCTCCATCATAATACTCAGTAGTACTATGGGTTCCAGTATCACTACCCCAACGCCAACCCCTAGAATTCTCGATCGGAGTCTCGGAACGCTGGTTGTTTCCGGATTCCGCTCCGCCTTCGTATCCCCCATAGGAACTATTCAGGTAGTTCCCAGGTGTAGCAGGTGTAGGTTCACGTGCAAGTGGATCAAAGCTGATGTAGTCACCAGCTGAATAAACTGGTGTGTGCACTACATTCTCCATAGGTTCTTTCCCCCTACTCTCCTCCTTGGGTTCGGTAAATTCCTCTAGCATCGTATCAATAGCTCCTATCAGATGATGATTCAACTGAAAGAGTAATGATATGAAGTTACGGCTATTATCCATATATTTTGCCGCTGCTATGGGTTTGCGTTTGGCGTATTTGTAGTGGTTGAGCAAGGGATCTTCCTCCTCCTGATTATGAGGAATATGGGAGAACTCGGAATCCATAAGCTCTTTTGTCTTATGTTCCCGTATGTCGGTTATGGCTCTCATAACAGCTATATGATAGGCTGTGTTGGTTGTCCTAGCTTCTCCAGCTGGCATGACTACGCTCATTCCCAAAGATTCGGGAAGTCGCAGTCCTACTCTGCACTTGGCCAACACCGGTCCATCATAGAACATGTACTTCTTTACTGGAATCTGGGGATCACACCCAAATTCCAATAACATGGCTCGTAGGATATCAGCAAGTCCTCCTTGGTATTCGTTCAGTGTGGAATCCATAACTTTCACGTTTCTTCCCGGTCGTGCACTTGCCATGTTGGCTGTAGAAATAGAAAGATTATAAGATTAGTAATAATGCATCATAATAGAGATAATAAAGAATTATCGCACTAAAAGATATGATTGTTGTATTCTCAATTGAATATACACCATATTTTTAGAGAATTCTTTACTAATCCTATTTGACTCCTAACGTTTAGTCCCATTTACTAGGTTCCAACCTAAGGTCAAAGCTTTTGCTCTGATACCAACTGTGGTGACCCTGCATACCACTGCATGTTGTAGTATGCCAGTCGTTGATATAACATTCGCGAAGTACCATTCCGCAAATATTACATCCCTCAGAGTAGTACAACAGAACATAGCAAGGTCCATAACTCATTCACATATTATTACAATCATCATACACAAGTCGTCTCGGAGCTCCTCTTGGGTCCTAAGAGGATAACTCCTGGGTTCGAGGCGAACCCAACTTAACTTACAATACCATTGTCTCATTAAACTAAACATTTATTTAATCGAGCAGCTCTGTAGTAAGAGTTTGTGCTGCTCGGCTACTACTACTCCTCAGAGATCTCTAGGCTTGTTCTCCTCCGGAAGCCTCCCCGGATCCGTAGACGATGATGTAGTCTACGCCTTCCACTCCTCCTGAGAGGTCTGGTTCCTCGTAGCCGATGATCTCGGCTCCATCATTGCTGTCGTAGTCCTCCTCCTCCAGACGGTTCAGACAATCTAAGCATGGGGTTTAAGAGTGGTATGAGTACGAGCGTACTCAACAAGTTCATTATAGATAAGAGGTGTTTAATGCACTAGCTACGATATTAGACCAGAAAGTCTAATACCAATGCAAGTTTTGATAAACATTTCTTCAAGAGATTGCTTTTATTTCAAAGAGCTATGTCCGTCAGCCTTCACCGGTTTACTAGAACTTCATGGAGCTCCTTTCCGGCCGCGTTCGCAGTTCCTCAATCCCGGAACAGGAGTGACAGGTCACAGTTCTTTACACTCTGCAGAGGTGTGTTGCTTTACCCATAAGAGATCTTAACCTTGGTGCCAACCGGCAGCTTTCCCGTCCACACTTCCTTAGGTGTGAGGCCCGGTATAAGGTCTAGCCAATCATGTTCCTCCGCTACCTCGAACACCCACCCTTTGTTGCATACCCCGACCCTGGGTCCTCGTCGGTCCTCTTATACCACTTAAGGATGGACCCCGACCACGACAACAGTTTGGGACTCGTTAACCAAACTCCTTCGCCGGTAGCTGCAACCCATCATAGACCGCGATACCGTGGGGACTTTAGGCTTCCCCAGCCCACCGCTTGCACTTCGAGCGACAAGTGTCTACGGACTATGCCGTGGGGACTTTAGGCTTCCCCAGCCCACCGCTTGCCCTGACAGATACAAGTGTCTATGGTAAAGCGCATCCGTTGATGAACGAGAGGTGGAAACACTTTTGACTATTCCGTCCCACTCCGGATCTTATGGTTAACACGGATATTACGGCACAAGAATCACTGGCGACATTTGTTGTTTAATCCTAGATGGATATAAGCCCGTGCAATGGAACCTCCACCATTTCAACACAATCCATGGTTCCATTGCCCACCACATAGTCATATTCATAGTTATGAAAGTAGTGGTTTTGATTTTTATGCAATAGTGATAACCATAATACTTTGCAAGTAATTTGATAGAAATACTCAAATGACATGAGCAAGGGATGAACTTGCCTGAACACTGCAAAGTTCTGCAGTTGGTAGGTATGGACTGACCCTTGTCCTCTTGTTCTGAAAAATAGCATCATTGTCCGATAAGGGCAATGGTTAAAGAAGCAATTATGCATGATTCCATTTTTAGGGTTTGTTCCCCCCTTCCGATATCGTTATTATTTCATGTAAGAGGGTAATACTAAGAATAATTTGGGAATACCTGATTTAAAGTAAAATACAACCTTGAAATGTTGTCAAGGTGTTTTTGGAGTCCAAATGCATTAATGGACTTATTTTCCTTATTGAAAATAATATATGTGATTTAAATAATTATTTAAATCATCAAATTTGAACTTATTCTTGTTTAACTTCAAAAATTCTATTTCATATTTTATTATGATAGAGATTTTTATACTGAGTGGTTTTCATATTTTTAATTATTTTTGTGGAGCTTTTAAACATTTAGTATGAATTTTCAAAGTTTCAGTATTTATAGAATTTGTGAAATACCAAATTTGCCCCTGGGCCCACATGTCAGTGGAGCCCAGTGGGTTGGGTTAGACCAGCTCGGGTCCAACCGACCCGAGCGGTCGCTCACTCCCTCGCCACGCGCCGCTCGACTAACCCTAATCCTCTCCCGTGCTCTGGCGACCCGTGGTCGCCGCCGCCGTCGCCGAATTTCTCCGGCCAACTCAGGCCGCCGCCGGCGGCGAGATGGGTATCAATCGATCCGCCTTTCGACGGCGCTTCGATTGATCCGCGTCGATCTGCTTTTCCTCGCCGCCGCCGTTCTTCCCGCAACCCCCCTGTGACATGGCCGCGGGCGAATGCATGGCCTGGCTTGGCCTGGTGCCGCCGCGCTCCGGCGTGTGCCGCCGTGGCCGCCATGGCTGCGCCCGTCTCCTCGACCCCGGGTAAGTGCGCCTCCGTTCTGCTCCTCTCCGTGCCTGACCTTCTTCCATCTCTAGCTCGGCCACGGCTGCTCCATTTCGTGGAGATGCTGCCGTGCCCATGCTCGCTGCCGCTAGCTAGCTGTGCAAGCTTGCGTGCTGCTGTCTGCTGCTGTTCGTGCTGCTGTGCTGCTACTCTACTTGCCCTAGTCTATGCGCGTGTGCTCACCCTACTGTGGCGTATGCTTCCTTTGTCTACTGACTCTGCTCACCCTAGTGGTTATGCATGGTATGATCTATCTAGATGCTCATTTGAGCATCCCTAGCCATTGCTGTGGCTTGCTTGCTTGTGCTATGCTATGCTCTGGCTCCCCTGGTTCACTACTGTGAGTGATTCTTGCTGTTTAGCAAGTACCAGTGTTGTTTGTGTGATGATTAAATATTGCTGGCTCATGGTAGGCTCTGCCTTGCTTAATTGTTGTCCATATACATCAATTCCTTGATGATATGCTTCTGGATACAATCATAAAATGGTTTATGTGATTATCTGTGATTCAATTGTTGCTTAACTGTGGCTGTTTGGTTTATATAATTCATGAATGGATGCAAGGCTTGTCTCTGACAATCACTTGCATAGCATGCCAAGCTCTGATGATCCTATGATCATCAGCTGCTTGATTGTTGCTGGCTAATCTACTGTATGTGCCTCTCTGGTGTTTGTTTTTGAGTTGTGTGACACCATATCTTGTGCTGGTGCCAGGTGATGCTTGCTCAAGCATCAACTGATGCTTGGATTACTTGACTGTTTCATTTATCTGTGTTTCCTGGCTTTATTAGATGGATAAATGATGTGAACTGTTTAGCAGTAATGATCTTATAAATGAATTTAATTAAGCTAGAGGGATGCCAATCATATATTGGGAACCCTAGCTTCACTTGAACCCTTCTGGGTAATGATATATGTGCTGGTTTGATGGTTTGATTGCTTAAGTGGTAGAGGTTGCCTCAACAGCCATTCTTGACTGTTCAGGAAGCTCCCACATCTTGTTGGCTTGCTGTGATTACTAGATGCTTACTGGTTGATCCAGATTTGGACTTCCAGTGGCTCTTTGCTGTTGACAAACTTAAATAGACATATATTGTCTATCAGTCTGATGGAATCAATAGCTATAGGTGTTGAGTATGTGGCCAGGCTAGCTGTGTCTTCATCTGCTGCTGGATTTCTTCAGTTATGCATTAATTTACATGGCTGTTGTTCCCTTTAGATGCTTAACCAGTGGCCTCTCTACTCTTGCTTGCACCATATGGCTTAGTAGCCAGATGATGACACAAACAGGGTACTCACACCCTTTTGCTTCTGTGTGTTTGATGCATATGCTTATTTATGAACAAAACCATCTGGTTTGTTCATGTTGAGTTGTATACCTCACTCCAGCTCCTAGAAATAGAGTGTTGGTGTAGAGGATTTTCTTCAGTGTTGATCTGATGGTTGAGTTGCTTGCCCTGCTCCTCCTGGTGAGCTTGTGAAGCTTGGTTTATTTTCTGGTGATTGGGAATAGATGGAACAGCTCTAGCTGTTCATCTGTTCTTGGTGTTCTTGGCTGTTCTTGGTGTTCTTACTACTGCTGCTGTCGATGGATGAGCAAATGGCTAGGGTTTGAGCACTGAAAAGGTTATATATGATGCTGCTGTACTCTCCCTGGTCGACAGCTTGTGTCTGGTCACTTTGGTGACTCTCCCCTGGTTTGTGTGTGTTGTGAGACATGCAGCTATCCCTGTGAGCTGCCTGTGTGCTTCACAGGTTGGGACTTGGTCCTTTGGCTTGACACCCCGGCAGTGTTTGAGTTATCCTCTCAATTTGATCATATTTGCTAACCTGCCAAGTGGTTTTACCACTTGGCATAATCCCTATTTTCTTGTCTTTGTTGTCTTACTATGCAGGTTTAAGGAAATGATCAAGAAGTTCAATCAAGTGATGTCCAAGAAATTCATGAAGATTTTCTTATCTAGTTTAGCCATTTACAATATCTTTGTAATTTTCATTTTCTATTTTCAATTCTTGTAATGTGTTGTATTGTTCTTTTATTTCACTTATGGATATTGTAATGACATTGTAATGTGTGTGATGATCAATAAAGCTCAAAGTTTCCTTAATGAGCTTTACTAAATAAATGTAATGTTTATATTATTGATTATTAATATTTGTTTAATGAATTTCCTCAATTTTGAATTATGAGATATTCATATGATGTTTAAATTTGAAATTCAAATTC
Source organism: Lolium multiflorum (assembly GCA_030979885.1). Taxonomy (NCBI): domain Eukaryota; kingdom Viridiplantae; phylum Streptophyta; class Magnoliopsida; order Poales; family Poaceae; genus Lolium; species Lolium multiflorum. The sequence goes on from CM061748.1 coordinate 246,092,401, forward strand.
AACCTTGGTTTGAATTCAACCATGTCATATCATTTGGAATTCAATCAAGCAAACTCTCCTCTCTCATCTCAAAACCCTAAACTAGTGAAGTGAGAAACAAGTTTGTCGCACTCTCGAAACCCTAACCCTGTAAAGTGTCGAGAGAGAAACTTGTCCCCCTTCGATGCAGTTTTTGTTTAAAAGCGCGAAATTTCCCCAGAATTTACTATGCAATGCACATCCCTTTCTAAAATCTATCGCTCTAAACCTGGGACATTACAATAAGGTAGTTAGAGTACCCACTATCATTCGTTGACAACAACAAACACCTCTCAAAATTTTACTTTTATACTCTCTATATGATTTCAAAACTTAAAAAGCTCTAGCACATGATTTTATCCCTGCTTCGAAGGGCCATTCTTTTACTTTATGTTGAGTCAGTTTACCTACTTCCTTCCATCTTAGAAGCAAACACTTGTGTTAACTGTGCATTGATTCTTACATACTTGCTTATTTGCATTCATCATATTACTTTGTGTTGACCATTATCATTGAGATATACATGTTGAAAGTTGAAAGCAATTGCTGAAAATTAAATCTTCCTCTGTGTTGCTTCAATGCCTTTACTTTGAATTTATTGCTTTATGAGTTAACTCTTGTGCAAGGCTTTTGATGCTTGTCTTGAAAGTACTCTTCATGAAAAGTTTTGCTATATGTTATCTATTTGTTAGCAACTATAGATCATTGCCTTGAGTCACTTCATTCATCTCATATGCTTTGTAATAGTATGATCAAGGTTATGTAAGTAGCATGTCACTACAGAAATTATTCTTTTTATCGTTTACCTACTCGAGACGAGTAGGAACTAAGCTTGGGATGCTGATACGTCTCCAACGTATCCATAATTTCGATGTTCCATGCTTGTTTTATGACAATACTTACATGTTTTGCTTGCACTTTATGATGATTTTATGCGTTTTCCGGAACTAACCTATTAACAAGATGCCACGTGTGCCAGTTCCTGTCTGCTTTTGGTTCCAGAAAGGTTGTTCGGGCAATATTCTCGGAATTCGACGAAACGAAGACCAAACATCATAATTCACCGAGACGGACCAGGACACCGAAGGGGAGTCAGAGGAGAGGCCTGGGGCCCCCACACCATAGGGCCACGCGGGCTAGCCTCTGGCCGCGCCGGCCTATGGGGAGGGCACCCTGTTGCCCCTCCTACGCCGCCTCTTCGCCTATAAGACCCCTTTCGACCTAAAAACGCGATACGGATTGACGAAACTCCAGAAAGACTCCAGGGGTGCCGCCACCATCGCGAAACTCCAATTGGGGGGACAGAAGTCTCTGTCCCGGCACCCCGACGGAAGTGCCCCGAAGCCATCTCCGTCGACGCCACCGCCTCCATCATGCTCCGTGAGTAGTTCCCCCATGGACTACGGGTTCTAGCTATAGCTAGTTGGTATCATCTCTCCCATGTACTTCAATACAATGATCTCATGAGCTGCCTTACGTGATTGAGATTCATCTGATGTAATCGGTGTTGTGTTTGTTGGGATCCGATGGATTGTTACGTTATGATTGTCTATCTACAAAGTTTATGAAGTTATTGCTGCAATCTTGTTGTGTTTAATGCTTGTCACTAGGGCCCGAGTGGCATGATCTTAGATTTAAGCTCTATACTTATTGCTTAGATTGTATGTACAAGTTGTTTGCACATGTCTATGTCCGGAACCAAAGGCCCCAAAGTGACAGAAATTGGGACAGGAGGGGAAGGCTTAGATATGAGGATCACATGTTTTCACGGAGTGTTAATGCTTTGCTCCGGTGCTCTATTAAAAGGAGTGCCTTAATTTCCAGTAGATTCCCTAGAGGCCCGGCTGCCACCGGCCGGTAGGACAAAAGATGTTGTACAAGTTTCTCATTGCGAGCACGTATGACTATATATGGGAAACATGCTGATGACCCACAAGTATAGGGGATCGCAGCAGTCTTCGCGGGTCTCCGACGTATCAATAATTTCTTATGTTCCATGCCACATTATTGATGATATCTACATGTTTTATGCACACTTTATGTCATATTCGTGCATTTTGGAACTAACCTATTAACAAGATGCCGAAGAGCCAGGTTTTCTGCTGTTTTTGGTTTCAGAAATCCTAGTAACGAAATATTCTCGGAATTGGACGAAATCAACGCCCGGGTCCTATTTTGCCACGAAGCTTCCAGAAGACCGAAGGAGAGTCGTGGGGCCACGAGGTGGCCGACACCAGCGGCGCGCCCGGCCCCGGCCACGCCCCCGTCGCCCGGGCCCCTCGTGCCGCCTCTTTACCTGCCCTTCCGCCTACAAATAGCCTCGTCGCGAAACCCCCACCGAGAGCCACGATACGGAAAACCTTCCGAGACGCCGCCGCCGCCAATCCCATCTCGGGGGATTCTCGGAGATCTCCTCCGGCACCCTGCCGGAGAGGGGATTCATCTCCGAGGACTCTTCACCGCCATGGTCGCCTCCGGAGTGATGAGTGAGTAGTTCACCCCTGGACTATGGGTCCATAGCAGTAGCTAGATGGTTGTCTTCTCCTCATGTGCTTCATTGTCGGATCTTGTGAGCTGCCTAACATGATCAAGATCATCTATCTCGTAATACTATATGTTGTGTTTGTCGGGATCCGATGGATAGAGAATACTATGTTATGTTAATTATCAAGTTATTACCTATGTGTTGTTTATGATCTTGCATGCTCTCCGTTATTAGTAGAGGCTCTGGCCAAGTTTTTGCTCTTAACTCCAAGAGGGAGTATTTATGCTCGATAGTGGGTTCATGCCTCCATTGAATCCTGGGACAGTGACAGAAAGTTCTAAGGTTGTGGATGTGCTGTTGCCACTAGGGATAAAACATTGATGCTATGTCTAAGGATGTAGTTATTGATTACATTACGCACCATACTTAATGCAATTGTCTGTTGTTTTGCAACTTAATACTGGAAGGGGTTCGGATGATAACCTGAAGGTGGACTTTTTAGGCATAGATGCATGCTGGATAGCGGTCTATGTACTTTGTCGTAATGCCCAATTAAATCTCACTATATTTATCATGACATGTATGTGCATTGTTATGCCTTCTTTATTTGTCAATTGCCCGACTGTAATTTGTTCACCCAACATGCTTTTATCTTATGGGAGAGACACCTCTAGTGAACTGTGGACCCCGGTCCTATTCTTTACATCGCATACAATCTACTGTGTTACTGTTCTTGCAAACAATCATCATCCACACAATACGGTTAATCCTTTGTTACAGCAAGCCGGTGAGATTGACAACCTCACTGTTCGTTGGGGCAAAGTACTTTGGTTGTGTTGTGCAGGTTCCACGTTGGCGCCGGAATCTCTCGGTGTTGCGCCGCACTACATCCCGCCGCCATCAACCTTCAACGTGCTTCTTGACTCCTACTGGTTCGATTAAACCTTGGTTTCTTACTGAGGGAAACTTGCCGTGTGCGCATCACACCTTCCTCTTGGGGTTCCCAACGGACGTGTCAACTACACGCATCAGGGTAGTAAAACCCAATTTATTGATTCGACACAAGGGGAGACAAAGAATACTTGAAAGCCTTAACAACGGAGTTGTCAATTCAGCTGCACCTGGAAACAGACTTGCTCGCAAGAGTTTATCTGTAGTAAAAGTTCTTACAAAAACTTGCTAAGAGTCCCAATGCTAGCGCTGTAAACTTGGCTTTCACAAAACATATTACAAATGCTCTCATAAAAGCTAGAGAAGAGAAACTAAAACTTGAAACTTCTATTCCTAGAAAGCTAGAAGATGGTTGGGAGCCCATCATTAAAATGAGGGTCAATGATTTTGATTGTAATGCTTTATGTGATCTTGGTGCAAGTATTTCTGTTATGCCTAAGAAAGTCTATGATATGCTTGACTTGCCACCATTGAAAAATTGTTATTTGGATGTTAATCTCGCTGATAATGCTAAAAAGAAACCTTTGGGGAGAGTTGATAATGTTCATATTATGGTTAACAATAACCTTGTCCCCGTTGATTTTGTTGTCTTGGATATTGAATGCAATGCATCTTGCCCCATTATATTGGGAAGACCTTTTCTTCGAACCGTTGGTGCTACTATTGATATGAAGGAAGGTAATATTAAATATCAATTTCCTCTCAAGAAAGGTATGGAACACTTCCCTAGAAAGAGAATGAAGTTACCTTATGATTCTATTATTAGAACAAATTATGATGTTGATGCTTCGTCTCTCTTGATGTTACTTGATTTACACTTTCTGCGCCTAAAAGGCGTTAAAGAAAAGCGCTTATGGGAGACAACCCATGTTTTTACTACAGTATTTTTGTTTTATATTTGAGTCTTGGAAGTTCTTTACTACTGTAGCAACCTCTCCTAATCTTAGTTTTGTGTTTTGTTGTGCCAAGTAAAGTCTTTGATAGTAAAGTGAATACTAGATTTGGATTACTGCGCAGAAACAGATTTCTTTGCTGTCACCAATCTGGGCCTAATTCTCTGTAGTTAACTCAGAAAATTAAGCCAATTTACGTGAGTGATCCTCAGATATGTACGCAACTTTAATTCAATTTGGGCATTTTCATTTGAGCAAGTCTGGTGCCTCAATAAAATCCATCTTTACGGACTGTTCTGTTTTGACAGATTCTGCCTTTTATTTCGCATTGCCTCTTTTGCTATGTTGGATGAATTTCTTTGATCCATTAATGTCCAGTAGCTTTATGCAATGTCCATAAGTGTTAAGAATGATTGTGTCACCTCTGAACATGTTAATTTTTATTGTCCACTAACCCTCTAATGAGTTGTTTCGAGTTTGGTGTGGAGGAAGTTTTCATGGATCAAGAGAGGAGTATGATGCAATATGATCAAGGAGAGTGAAAGCTCTAAGCTTGGGGATGCCCCGGTGGTTCACCCCTGCATATTATAAGAAGACTCAAGCGTCTAAGCTTGAGGATGCCCAAGGCATCCCCTTCTTCATCGACAACATTATCAGGTTCCTCCCCTGAAACTATATTTTTATTCCGTCACATCTTATGTGCTTTGCTTGGAGCGTCGGTTTGTTTTTGTTTTTGTTTTTGTTTGAATAAAATGGATCCTAGCATTCACTTTGTGGGAGAGAGACACGCTCCGCTGTTGCATATGGACAAATATGTCCTTAGGCTTTACTCATAGTATTCATGGCGAAGTTTCTTCTTCGTTAAATTGTTATATGGTTGGAATTGGAAAATGCTACATGTAGTAATTCTAAAATGTCTTGAATAGTTTGATACTTGGCAATTGTTGTGCTCATGTTTAAGCTCTTGCATCATATACTTTGCACCCATTAATGAAGAAACACCTAGAGCTTGCTAATTTGGTTTGCATATTTGGTCTCTCTAAAGTCTAGATAATTTCTAGTATTGAGTTTTGAACAACAAGGAAGACGGTGTAGATTCTTATAATGTTTACAATATGTATTTTATGTGAGTTTTGCTGCACCGTTCATCCTTGTGTTTGTTTCAAATAACCTTGCTAGCGTAAACCTTGTATCGAGAGGGAATACTTCTCATGCATCCAAAATCCTTGAGCCAACCACTATGCCATTTGTGTCCACCATACCTACCTACTACATGGTATTTCTCCGCCATTCCAAAGTAAATTGCTTGAGTGCTACCTTTAAAATTCCATCATTCGCCTTTGCAATATATAGCTCATGGGACAAATAGCTTAAAAACTATTGTGGTATTGAATATGTACTTATGCACTTTATCTCTTATTAAGTTGCTTGTTGTGCGATAACCATGTTTCTGGGGACACCATCAACTATTCTTTGTTGAATATCATGTGAGTTGCTATGCATGTCCGTCTTGTCTGAAGTAAGAGAGATCTACCACCTTAATGGTTGGAGCATACATATTTTTAGAGAAGAACATTGGGCCGCTAACTAAAGTGTCAGCACCCGAATTTTTAAGTCCAGATGCCTATTATGCCGTACATCGCAATCCCAGGAATAATGTTTTTGCGAGACATAATAGTAAGTAGCATAGAGTCATCATTTATTACAACACATATTGTCTTACAACCATAGATCACATGATCCAATATTACACGAATATATTGTTCAACATCACAAATAGTAGCGGAAGCGAAGTAGTAGTGGACTATCTATTCCACAGGCAACGCTTGACGTTAGAAGACGATCCTAGTTATCGTAGACGTCCTGTTGTCCGTCATCCTGATACTGGTGCTCTCCTTCATAGTCTGGCATTTGAATAGCCAGGGCAAAGCCATGAGTACTTTTAAAGTACTCGCAAACTAACTCTAAGATAAATACTCATTAAGTGTAATAAGGGGGTGCTAAGCTCTAGGTTTATTTGCATAAAGCCAAGTTTTAGTTTCATAAATCTTTGGTAAAGCCTTATCATGTGCTAGACTAACTCAAGTGGGAACATTAGTGTCATTCCCACAACTCATTATGGTTCACCATAATGTCACCTTTCAATCCACCATTCATTTCTAGAATCAAAACATTTTAATGATAACGGAGATAGTATGGCCTTTCCAATCGTCCGTAACCGTGGACACGGCTATTCGAATAGGTTTAACACTCTGCAGAGGTTGTACTCTTGTGCCACAACTTTTGATTACATCCGTCGAGGATAACCCCGAATCATCGTAACACAGTACGCGGATCATCAACCATAACCTTTCACTTATATATGCTAGTATGAGCACCTCTCCCCATGAGCTTGGCCTCCCGGTGGAAACCGCAGTCAACCCGGGAACTGCACAGGGCTTGGGCCGTACATTCACCTCATTTCAACATCAATCCACACTTAACGGAGGCAGCCGCAGCGTAACCCCTATGATGTTTGTTCAGAGGGAACCCATACTAAAACATACAAGTTTCTAGTTAAGCCCTACCCATAATCAGGTATTGTGGGGGTACTTGTATAATTGGAAGGGTATCGCATTCAAACCCAATCATCAATTTTATCAAAAATCACCATCTTCTCTTGTTCAAATCCACCTCCACTTTACTTTCTTTCAAAGTCATTTCTCTTCACCATGTTCCCATCTAGAGTAGTCAATTTTAATTGATTAGCACTAGCAACTATATGAGGGGTGCTACCTAGCTTTGAGTTGTGCTAATCTATTCCAAGTATTGTTCTACTCTAGACCAAGTGAATCATAAATCAAAAAGTACTTTGAAATAAATAAGCAAAAGTAAATGTAAGTAAAAACATGGGATAGGTAATACATAAAAGTAAAGTGTGATGGTGCCTTTGCTCTTGTAGAGCTAAGCACTTGTGTTTAGCAAGGGTTAGCTTGCCTTGAGCTGAGTAGTTATCGAAGTTCTCTTCTTCTTCCTGAGAGTAGGCCTCCTCCTCTTGGTATTCCTCGTTACTAGCGTCTATATACGAATACGAGGTATAAATACTAAACCAAACTCACATACTAAACTAGAAACACTCAAAAGAGTTCACACTCTAGTCCTATTATCAATCAAACATGGCATGGTGAGTTATTTGATGAATTCTTATTTAGGAGAAAATAATTTCCTCTCATTATTCCTATTTCTTAAATTTGGTATGTAGATCCTTAGAGGAATTCATTTCTTCTCATTACATCTTATTAAGATTTAATCTCTTCATATAATAATAAGGTATGAAATATAGGTTGACCCAAAGTCAACATTTCATATCTATTATATGTGAGTATAATTTAATTGAAGTGCTACACTTCACATAGTTTTAATACTTAACATTTAATGAATTAAAATCTCTAAGTACTAATTCTCAAGGGTTCATTAGCCTAAGTCATTCCCCCTGGTTATTAGTACTTAGGATCAAAATTTAAATGAGAGGTAGCTCTCATATTAGGGTTGGGTTTGAATTCCACTTTAAAATGCTCTAGAAATGACTACATAGCCATTTTATTTGATCTAGTCCATGATCATACAAACAACAGGGCTATGTTATTGCATAATCAATTAGAGGACATCATTTGTGATTTATTAGAATTGGAATTACTTCAAAATCTATTCTGGTTGAATTTTAAATAAAGTTTGAATGTTCAAAAGTCCCTGTCTTGTCTTTTTTGTCAAATTAAATCTACAATGAAATTGGAGATGGGGCCAGTGGCATTGGATAGATAAATTCATGGGCTTTCCAACGGTATAAAGTTTGCTAAATTTGGTTTGGCAGAATTCAAACTATTCAAAATTTACTAAACCTTCAGCAGAGCAAATTTGAATAAGATTAAACTAGATTTGAATTCCTGGGCTTAGGCGGGAAGCGTTACTGGGCCGAAACGGTTTAAACCACTTCGCAGCCCAACACGCATCTGGTGCGCTCGGGCCGCGCTGACGAGGTGGGGGCCACCTGTCGGCGAGTCTTTAAACAGCGAAACGTTATTTTCAAACTGGACCGTAGGATTAGAATGAAGATCGACGGCGTGTGAGCGTCGTCGTCTCCGACGAGCGGCGAGCTCCCTGGCGGCGAGCCTAGGGGGTGGGAGGGAGTACCAGGCCGTTGCAGGGGTCTGGCAGAGTGCGCGGAGAAGATGTAGTAGATGAGGAAGCCCTGGGAGCAGCGGCGGCGCTCGGGGAGGCGCCAATCGGAGCAGAGCTTCCGCGGGCTCCGGCGGACTTGAGCTTGCGATTCGAGCAGCTCCGGCGAGGTGGTGCTAAATTGAGGTGGGGAGATTGTTCAGAGAAGGGAGGGGAGCAGATGGTGTGAAGGAGTTGTGGGCTGAGGAGCTCTATTTATAGCAGGCGATGGAGGCCGTGAGGTGCTGCGGAGGAGCGTCGTCGGCGTGGCCTCTCCGTCGGTCGAAAGGGCAAGGCGAGGACGGCATCTTGTAGGCGTCGTCCTGGCGATGCTCAACGGCTAGCTGGCGCAGAGAAAAGGCGACGGGATGGCTCGGGAGCTTGCAGGGTTTGTCACGGGGCGTGCGGCATCATTTGGTCGAGGACGACGGCGACGGTGCAGGGGCAGGCCTGGGCTTGTCTAGCGTGTAGAGGGCGGGGAGTAGCTGCTCAACGTCGCGGTAGGGATGCAGGGGGAGGACGGTCGCTCGAGTGGGCGACGTACTGGCGCGGCCAGTGCGCGCTCACCGCGCCGCTGGCATGCCCTGGCATGCTTTGGGCGCGTTCTGGCCAATGTCGAGCGTTGGCGTTGCAGGGGCTGGTACCAGGGTCCTTGTGCTGCAGATGCTCTGGGACAAGGAGAAAGGTTGAGAGGAGGGCTGGAGAGAGGGTGCCCAAAGGTGGCCGGCATGGCATGGCATTGTTTTAGGTTTTCTTTTCCTCCTCCTCTCACTTTAATCGATCAAGGCAAGTACTGAGGTGAAGCAGGGGTTGTAAGAGAGTGCAATGATCAAGGATTAAAGGGGTTTAGTGAAGAATCCAGAGGATAATAGGGTGTAGCCAAATTCTGGATTCATGCCTGCCATGTGTTTGATGAAATGGCCGCATGAATTTTTCTTTGAATTTTGAAATTATTTTTGGTGAATCTCATTTATATAATTAATGTGAAGTATTGGTGGTGGTGGCACTCAATTTGAAGTTGTTTTGCAAAATGTCAAAAGTGACATGATCTTCACTTTGTTTCAGCATCCCCTCTTGTCACCTTTATTCTGGTCAACCTAGTCAACTCTAGCCATGGTGGTCAACATCAAAGTTACTCACCTTGACATGGTCTTGGATGACATGGCTTTGGTTGACCAAGTTTAGTTCAAGAATTGAGAAAACCAGGGGGGTAAAGAGGTGAAGAAAATATTTTGGGGAGAAGTGACCATTATCATATGTATGTAAGATTTTTGATTTCCTTGTATTTGATTCTTGATCCAAGGATGCAATTGTGTTAGTTTATCACATTGAAGTATTTTAGAAGCAAGGGAGCAAGCAATTATGGCCTTGGTTGAGGATTTGCTATTTTGCATAATGTGTATGTGAGTGAGAAATGGGTTTTTCCCATTTTCTCCAATTCCCCTCAAATTAGGGTTTGGTGATCTTGGTTAGGGTTCACATAGCAATGGTTACTCATACTAACACTCATCATGGAAATTTCACAAAAGAATTTCACTCAAATGCAGAAATCTATAGGTGGCACTATATGCATAGAAAAAGTTTTTGTTAATTGCAAAATTTGGGTTTGGGGGAATTCTCTCTCTTGTTTATTATTGTTAAAACTTGGGATGTTACAAACCCTTCCCCCTTACAAAAGATCTCGTCCCGAGATCTGAGAAAACTAGGTACTAAAGAGATCTGGGTACTCAGTCCTCATAAAGTCTTCTCTCTCCCAAGTGGCTTCTTCTTCGGTGTGGTTACTCCATTGGATCTTCAGAAACTTGATACTTCGGGTACGGGTGGTTCTGAAAGCTTCTTCCAAGATGCGAATAGGTACTTCGCGGTATGTCAGATCTGAGTTGATATCCACCGCTCGATGGTCGATGTTCTTGAAAACCTCTGTCTTCTCGGGCACTTCTAAGCACTTCCGGAGTAGCGAGATATGAAACACATTGTGTACCGCTGACATTTCTTCCGGTAACTCCAGCTGATACGATACTTCTCCTCGGCGGCTCAGGACTTTGAAAGGTCCAACATATCGGGGTGCAAGCATTCCTTTAAGGGGGGACACTTTGAGATACACGAAATCTCCGATCTCGAAGGTCATCTCTCGGCGTCTCTTGTCGGCGTAGCTCTTCTGTCTTGATTGGGCTGTCTTGAGGTACTCGCGGATCTTGTGAACCTTCTCTTCGGCTTCTCGAGAATCTCTGGTCCAAAGACTTGACTCTCTCCTACTTCCGACCAATTCAGAGGGGTACGGCACTTCCTTCCGTACGGCTCAAAGGGGGCCATCCAAGCTGGCTTGGTAGCTGTTGTTGTACGAGAATTCTGCGTATGGCAAGCAGTCTTCCCACTTAGATCCATACTCTAACACACATGCTCTCAACATATCTTCGATATCTGGTTGACTCTTTCATCTGTCCATCCGTCTGCGGGTGATAGGCTGTGCTGAAATTCACGAGTTCCGAGTCCTTCATGTACTTTCTGCGAATCTGGAGGTGAATTGGGATCCTCTGTCGGATACTATCGACTTCGGGGTTCCGTGCAGGCTGACTATCCTTGAGATATATAGCTCTGCGAGTCTCGGTCCTTGATAGGTGGTCTTGACGGGGATGAAGTGGGCGACTTTGGTCAATCTGTCGACCACTACCCAGATGGAATCATTTCCTTTACTAGACTTGGGTAGTCCGGTGATGAAGTCCATTCCTACGAATCCCACTTCCACTCGGAATCTGTAGGGGTTGCAACAGTCCTGCGGGGCGTTGATGTTCTGCTTGACTCTTTGACAGATGTCACACTTGGCGATGTAGCTTCCAATTTCTCTCTTCATTCCATGCCACCAGAATTGTTCCTTCAAATCCTGGTACATCTTGGTTCCTCCGGGGTGAATGGAGTACAGGGTGTCGTGGGCTTCTTTCAGAATAACTTGCTTCAATTCTGAGTCTGACGGCACGCAAAGGCGCTTGTTATACCATAGCACTCCTTCTTCATCTACGGTGAATCCCGGTGCCTTTCCGGCGGCTATTTGGTTCTTGATCCCCTCAATGCTAGCATTTCCTTTCTGAGCTTCCTTGATCTGACTAATCAGGGTGGGTTGGAGTTCAATGCTGGCGAGGTATCCTTCGCTAACCAGTTCAAGCCTAAACTGTTCAAACTCTTCAAACAGGCTGGGTTGCTCAATTGCTAACATGGAGTTCAACTGACACGGCAGTCTACTCAGAGCATCCGCTACCACATTGGCCTTGCCGGGGTGATAGTGGATTTCCATGTCGTAATCCTTGATTAACTCTATCCATCTGCGCTGTCTCATATTTAGCTCCTTCTGCGTGAAGATATACTTCAGGCTCTTGTGATCCGAGTAAACCTCGCATCGATTACCCATGAGGTAATGACGCCATACTTTCAGTGCTAACACCACCGCTGCTAGCTCTAAGTCATGGGTTGGATAGTTCTGTTCATGCTGCTTCAGCTGTCTTGATAGGTAAGATATTACTTTGCCTTCTTGCATCAGCACACATCCAAGACCAATCTTGGAGGCGTCACAGTACACATCAAAGGGCTTGGTAATGTCCGGCATAACCAGTATTGGGGCTGTTGTCAATCTTAGCTTGAGCTGTTGAAAGCTCTCTTCACACTTGTCGGTCCATTCGAACTTCCGGTCCTTCTTCAACAATTGGGTCATCGGTCTTGCTATGCTCGAGAATCCTTCAACGAATCGGCGGTAATATCCCGCCAATCCGAGAAATGCACGGACTTCGGTCTGAGTGGTTGGGGCTTTCCATTCTTCAACAGTCTTGATTTTTGCGGGGTCAACGGCAATTCCTCCGGCTGACAAGATATGACCCAAAATCCTACTTCTTTCAACCAGAACTCACACTTGCTGAACTTGGCATACAACTGATGTTCCCGAAGGGTATCTAGGACCACTTCCAAATGTTGCTCATGTTCTTCCTCGGACTTGGAGTATATGAGGATGTCGTCGATGAAGACAACGACAAACTTGTCCAGGAAGTTCATAAAGATCTTATTCATGAGATTCATGAAGTAAGCGGGGGCATTGGTCAATCCAAATGACATGACATTATACTCATACAATCCATATCTGGTGGTAAAGGCAGTTTTGGGGATGTCGGTGGCACGAATCTTCAGCTGATGGTATCCTGTCCGCAGATCAATCTTCGAGAATACTTGGGCTCCGGTCAGCTGGTCAAACAGATCTTCTATCTTGGGCAACGGATACTTGTTCTTGATGGTGACATCGTTAAGCTTACGATAGTCCGTAACCAAACGAGTGGCACCGTCCTTTTTATCCACAAACAAAACTGGCGATCTCCAGGGTGACGCACTTGGTTGAATCAGACCTTTGAATAGCATATCATCCAGTTGCTTCTTCAGTTCCACTAACTCTGCCGGGTTCATGCTGTAGGCTCTCTGGGCTATGGGTCCGGTTCCGGGGATTAACTCGATGATAAACTCGATATCCCGATCTGGGGGCATACCGGGTAGATCATCCGGAAACACATCAGGATATCGACAAACGACCCTGATCTGATCCAAGGTGGGTTTGGCTAGGCTTTGGTTACAAGTGAACTTTCGGGGCATCTTTTCAGATATGTGTTCGACTATTATTCCGGTGCTACTAGTCATGGTGATGGCCTTCTTGGCACAATCAATCAGTCCATGATGTTTCGCCATCCAGTCCATTCCCAGGACTACTTCCAAACCTTTGGCTCCCAGAACAATCAAATTTGCATAGAATTCTATTTCATGTATTCTGATTGGCACATCTTTGCAAATTTTTCTAGCTTTAGTGGTTGATCCAGGTATTTGAACTATCATGACATGCTTCAAACTGATGGGTTGAATCTTACTAGTGCATGCAAAATCTTCGGTAATGAATGAATGCGATGCTCCAGAATCAAACAGCACTCTTGCGGGTATTGAGTTAACAGAGAACATACCCAGCACAACGTCTGGGGCTTCCTGAGCTTCTTCTGCATTCATGTGGTAGAGGCGGCCGTTGCGGTTGTTCGGGTTGTTGGGGGCGAACTTCTTGTTGGTGGTGACACGACGCTGCTGCTGCGCAGGGCCTGAGGTGTTGGCGGCAGTCTTGGCGAGCTTCTTGGGGCACTCATAGGAGAAGTGCCCAGCCACTCCGCACTCGTAGCAGTTGTAGGTGGACTTGTCCTTGGGGGTGATGGGAACAGCGTTGCTCCCAGTCCTTGGAGCAGTGTTGGAGTTATTGTTGGGGGCGCGAGGTGGAGCGCGGTTGAAGTTGTTGTTGTTGTTGTTGTAGTTGTTGTGTCCTCCTGACCTGGGGTTTCCTCCACTCCGGTTCTGATAACTCGGACGTGGATTCTGCATCGGGGGCTTGTTGTTTCTTGGGGCGAACCCTCCACCTGAGTTGGGGCGATACTTGTGGTTGTTGCTGGGCCCACTCTGGTTCATCATACGGCGCTTGCGGTTCTCATTGGCTTGGTGTATCTTCCCCTCCATCTGAATGGCGGAGTCAACGAGGGCTTCTAGATCAGCAAAGGGAATGTTGATCAGCACAGTCTGCATCTCATCATGCAGTCCATTCAGGAACCTCTCCTTCCTCTTCTCGACGGTATCCGTCTCATCCGGGGCGTACCTTGACAAGGTGAGGAACTTGTCGCGGTATTCTACCACGGTCATTCTGCCTTGCTTCAGTTCCCTGAACTCATCCCTCATCTTCTTAATCAAACCCGGGGGCACATGATACTTGCTAAACTTGAGTTTGAAGTCTTCCCAAGTCATCATGTTCCCCGCATTTAATGCGCGGGTACTTGTCCACCAGGCACGTGCAGGTCCAGCCAGATAGTGGGTGGCGAACAACACCTTCTCGTTGTCCTCCACTCCGGCAACCTCGAGATTGTTCTCCATAGTTTGGAGCCAATCATCAGCATCGAGGGGTTCCTCTGTCTTGCTGAACACCGGTGGGTTAGTGTTCTGGAAGTTTTTCAGCTTTGACCCTGGGTGGTCGTGGTTTCCGTGGCCTTGATTGCCCTAAGCAAGTGTTGAAGTGCAGCTAGGTTGGCTTGACGGTCAACTCTCTCAGCTTCTCTTTCTGCCATCATCTGTTGCAGCATTTGCATCATTGCGGCTTCGCTGCGAGTTGGGGGTGCCATCTGAACAGTGATAGGGATCATGAGATGAGAGGGAAATTTCTATGGCTCATTTTGGGATAAAATTTCACACAACTTAAAACTTGATTCATAATAATAATATTACACACACACAAACATAGTCATGGAGGTAGCAAATATTACAAGCCAAATGTTCAGGAGGGTTTTAAGAACCCTTTCAACAAACTACGATACATGGGGCGGGTACAAAGGACCGATACATAACACGGGACGCAAGTGCTCAGACGGGACTACTCGCCATCGACGTTGATAGGGTAGACATTGTCTACCCCGGCATCGAGGTGCTCGTGGCCATCCTCGTAAGGGTGGAACTCCAGGTCGTCGTCTTCCTCCTCCTCGTAGTCGTCGTCGTTGCTGACGTAGGAGTAGCCGTCCCCCTGGATGTTCTCCCCTTCACCTTCGCCTTCCAGCTCCTGGATCTGCTCAGCTTGGGCAGCGATGGTCGCCTTCAGAGTGGCGATCCTGGCCTTCAGGCGGTTGATGGCGTGATCCTTCTTCTGGTTGGCACGGCGGAGTGCCCTGCGTTCTCCGGCGATCACCCTGATGGTGTCCGCCTGCTGCGCCAACTGGATGTGAGTGTGGTTGGCGTATTCGCGGGAGTTGTCGAGGTCGATGCGGGTCTCACTCAGCATGAAGTCAAGATGATCAACATGGTGGCGAAGTTGCGGGTGCGACGGCAGGTTCATTGGCACTCCGAGGGAGTTGTGCCTTGCATAGTGCACAAAGCGACTATCCGTGAAGTCCATGAAGTTTTGCCCGCACAGACGTGCGAGTCCTTCCTGAAGTCCCCTTGCGAGACCATCCGCCCAGTTGTTCTCCCTGAAGGAGAACTGGATCCTTGCGCTCATTGGGAGCGTGAACCTTCCACGAAGGTCCACCATGATCACCCACTGAAGTTGACCACCGGGCTGGTCATTGAGCATTCCACCAAAGACTTCCGGTGGTGGGCGCCCGAGGAACTCTGAGAGGGAGAAGAGGTCCCTCTCAAAGATGATCTCTCCACCGTTCCCCAACTGATAGAACTCAGTCTGGAGAAAGGGCTGCGCGTCCACGACGTGATCCATCTGTAGAGAGATTAGATGATTAAGTTAGAGAAGTGCAAGTGTTCCAAATTTTAATTCACTTATAAGAAGGGCATGAATTTAAAGTTTGTAATAGACTCTTCAAGGTAAGAAAGTGAATAAGGTTTTCATAACTAGTCAAATCATGGAATTTGAAACTAAGTTTTTGAGCGTCCATTCTAACTAGGGTCTCCTAAGGTCAAACAATGGCTCTGATACCAACTTGTCAACACCCGGATTTTTAAGTCCAGATGCCTATTATGCCGTACATCGCAATCCCAGGAATAATGTTTTTGCGAGACATAATAGTAAGTAGCATAGAGTCATCATTTATTACAACACATATTGTCTTACAACCATAGATCACATGATCCAATATTACACGAATATATTGTTCAACATCACAAATAGTAGCGGAAGCGAAGTAGTAGTGGACTATCTATTCCACAGGCAACGCTTGACGTTAGAAGACGATCCTAGTTATCGTAGACGTCCTGTTGTCCGTCATCCTGATACTGGTGCTCTCCTTCATAGTCTGGCATTTGAATAGCCAGGGCAAAGCCATGAGTACTTTTAAAGTACTCGCAAACTAACTCTAAGATAAATACTCATTAAGTGTAATAAGGGGGTGCTAAGCTCTAGGTTTATTTGCATAAAGCCAAGTTTTAGTTTCATAAATCTTTGGTAAAGCCTTATCATGTGCTAGACTAACTCAAGTGGGAACATTAGTGTCATTCCCACAACTCATTATGGTTCACCATAATGTCACCTTTCAATCCACCATTCATTTCTAGAATCAAAACATTTTAATGATAACGGAGATAGTATGGCCTTTCCAATCGTCCGTAACCGTGGACACGGCTATTCGAATAGGTTTAACACTCTGCAGAGGTTGTACTCTTGTGCCACAACTTTTGATTACATCCGTCGAGGATAACCCCGAATCATCGTAACACAGTACGCGGATCATCAACCATAACCTTTCACTTATATATGCTAGTATGAGCACCTCTCCCCATGAGCTTGGCCTCCCGGTGGAACCGCAGTTAACCCGGGAACTGGGGCTTGGGCCGTACATTCACCTCATTTCAACATCACTCCACACTTAACGGAGGCAGCCGCAGCGTAACCCCTATGATGTTTGTTCAGAGGGAACCCATACTAAAACATACAAGTTTCTAGTTAAGCCCTACCCATAATCAGGTATTGTGGGGGTACATGTATAATTGGAAGGGTATCGCATTCAAACCCAATCATCAATTTTATCAAAAATCACCATCTTCTCTTGTTCAAATCCACCTCCACTTTACTTTCTTTCAAAGTCATTTCTCTTCACCATGTTCCCATCTAGAGTAGTCAATTTTAATTGATTAGCACTAGCAACTATATGAGGGGTGCTATCTAGCTTTGAGTTGTGCTAATCTATTCCAAGTATTGTTCTACTCTAGACCAAGTGAATCATAAATCAAAAAGTACTTTGAAATAAATAAGCAAAAGTAAATGTAAGTAAAAACATGGGATAGGTAATACATAAAAGTAAAGTGTGATGGTGCCTTTGCTCTTGTAGAGCTAAGCACTTGTGTTTAGCAAGGGTTAGCTTGCCTTGAGCTGAGTAGTTATCGAAGTTCTCTTCTTCTTCCTGAGAGTAGGCCTCCTCCTCTTGGTATTCCTCGTTACTAGCGTCTATATACGAATACGAGGTATAAATACTAAACCAAACTCACATACTAAACTAGAAACACTCAAAAGAGTTCACACTCTAGTCCTATTATCAATCAAACATGGCATGGTGAGTTATTTGATGAATTCTTATTTAGGAGAAAATAATTTCCTCTCATTATTCCTATTTCTTAAATTTGGTATGTAGATCCTTAGAGGAATTCATTTCTTCTCATTACATCTTATTAAGATTTAATCTCTTCATATAATAATAAGGTATGAAATATAGGTTGACCCAAAGTCAACATTTCATATCTATTATATGTGAGTATAATTTAATTGAAGTGCTACACTTCACAAAGTTTTAATACTTAACATTTAATGAATTAAAATCTCTAAGCAATAATTCTCAAGGGTTCATTAGCCTAAGTCATTCCCCCTGGTTATTAGTACTTAGGATCAAAATTTAAGTGAGAGGTAGCTCTCATATTAGGGTTGAGTTTGAATTCCACTTTAAAATGCTCTAGAAATGACTACATAGCCATTTTATTTGATCTAGTCCATGATCATACAAACAACAGGGCTATGTTATTGCATAATCAATTAGAGGACATCATTTGTGATTTATTAGAATTGGAATTACTTCAAAATCTATTCTGGTTGAATTTTAAATAAAGTTTGAATGTTCAAAAGTCCCTGTCTTGTCTTTTTTGTCAAATTAAATCTACAATGAAATTGGAGATGGGGCCAGTGGCATTGGATAGATAAATTCATGGGCTTTCCAACGGTATAAAGTTTGCTAAATTTGGTTTGGCAGAATTCAAACTATTCAAAATTTACTAAACCTTCAGCAGAGCAAATTTGAATAAGATTAAACTAGATTTGAATTCCTGGGCTTAGGCGGGAAGCGTTACTGGGCCGAAACGGTTTAAAACCACTTCGCAGCCCAACACGCCTCTGGTGCGCTCGGGCCGCACTGACGAGGTGGGGGCCACCTGTCGGCGACTCTTTAAACAGCGAAACGTTATTTTCAAACTGGACCGTAGGATTAGAATGAAGATCGACGGCGTGTGAGCGTCGTCGTCTCCGACGAGCGGCGAGCTCCCGCGGCGAGCCAGGGGGGGAGGGAGTACCAGGCCGTTGCAGGGGTCTGGCAGAGTGCGCGGAGAAGATGTAGTAGATGAGGAAGCCCTGGGAGCAGCGGCGGCGCTCGGGGAGGCGCCAATCGAAGCAGAGCTTCCGCGGGCTCCGGCGGACTTGAGCTTGCGATTCGAGCAGCTCCGGCGAGGTGGTGCTAAATTGAGGTGGGGAGATTGTTCAGAAGGGAGGGGAGCAGATGGTGTGAAGGAGTTGTGGGCGAGGAGCTCTATTTATAGCAGGCGATGGAGGCCGTGAGGTGCTGCAGAGCATCGCGGCGTGGCCTCTCCGTCGATCGAAAGGGCAAGGCGAGGACGGCATCTTGTAGGCGTCGTCCTGGCGATGCTCAACGGCTAGCTGCGCAGAGAAAGGCGACGGGATGGCTCGGGAGCTTGCAGGGTTTGTCACGGGGTGCGGCATCATTTGGTCGAGGACGACGGCGACGGTGCAGGGGCAGGGCGCTTGTCTAGCGTGTAGAGGGCGGGGAGTAGCGCTCAACGCCGCGGTAGGGATGCAGGGCGAGGACGGCCGCGATCGAGTGGGCGACGGCGCGGCCAGCGCGCTCACCGCGCCGGCGGCATGCCCGGCATGCTTTTGGGCGCGCGCGTTCTGGCCAATGCCGTGCTTGGCGTTTGGGCTGGTACGGTGAGGTTCCTGTGATGCCAAGATGCTCGGGGACAAGGAGAAAGGTTGAGAGGAGGGCTGGAGAGAGGGGTGCCCAAAGGTGGCCGGCATGGCACGGCATAGTTTTAGGGTTTTTCTTCTTCCTCCTCTCACTTTAATCGATCAAGGCAAGTACTGAGGTGAAGCAGGGGTTGTAAGAGAGTGCAATGATCAAGGATTAAAGGGGTTTAGTGAAGAATCCAGAGGATAATAGGGTGTAGCCAAATTCTGGATTCATGCCTGCCAAGTGTTTGATGAAATGGCCGCATGAAGTTTTTCTTTGAATTTTGAAATTCTTTTTGGTGAATCTCATTTATATAATTAATGTGAAGTATTGGTGGTGGTGGCACTCAATTTGAAGTTGTTTTGCAAAATGTCAAAAGTGACATGATCTTCACTTTATTTCAGCATCCCTCTTGTCACCTTTATTCTGGTCAACCTAGTCAACTCTAGCCATGGTGGTCAACATCAAAGTTACTCACCTTGACATGGTCTTGGATGACATGGCTTTGGTTGACCAAGTTTAGTTCAAGAATTGAGAAAACCAGGGGGGTAAAGAGGTGAAGAAAATATTTTGGGGAGAAGTGACCATTATCATATGTATGTAAGATTTTTGATTTCCTTGTATTTGATTCTTGATCCAAGGATGCAATTGTGTTAGTTTATCACATTGAAGTATTTTAGAAGCAAGGGAGCAAGCAATTATGGCCTTGGTTGAGGATTTGCTATTTTGCATAATGTGTATGTGAGTGAGAAATGGGTTTTTCCCATTTTCTCCAATTCCCCTCAAATTAGGGTTTGGTGATCTTGGTTAGGGTTCACATAGCAATGGTTACTCATACTAACACTCATCATGGCAATTGCACAAAAAAAATCACTCAAATGCAAGAAACTATATGTGGCACTATATGCATATAAAAAGTTTTTGTTAATTGCAAAATTTGGTTTGGGTATGCTCTCTTGTTTATTATTGTTAAAACTTGGGATGTTACATAAAGCCATGATTCATGGTGGAAGTTTCAGTTTTGGACATATATCCTCAATCTCATATGAGAACACTAATTGTTGCCACATGCTTATGCATTAAAGAGGAGTCCATTATCTGTTGTCCATGTTGTCCCGGTATGGATGTCTAAGTTGAGAATAATCAAAAGCGAGAAATCCAAAATGCGAGCTTTCTCCTTAGACCTTTGTACAGGTGGCATGGAGGTACCCCATTGTGACACTTGGTTAAAACATGTGTATTGCGATGATCCGATAGTCCAAGCTAATTAGGACAAGGTGCGGGCACTATTAGTATACTATGCATGAGGCTTGCAACTTGTAAGATATAATTTACATAACTCATATGCTTTATTACTACCGTTGACAAAATTGTTTCATGTTTTCAAAATAAAAGCTCTAGCACAAATATAGCAATCGATGCTTTCCTCTTTGAAGGACCATTCTTTTACTTTTATGTTGAGTCAGTTCACCTATCTCTCTCCACCTCAAGAAGCAAACACTTGTGTGAACTGTGCATTGATTCCTACATACTTGCATATTGCACTTATTATATTACTCTATGTTGACAATTATCCATGAGATATACATGTTACAAGTTGAAAGCAACCGCTGAAACTTAATCTTCCTTTGTGTTGCTTCAATACCTTTACTTTGATTTATTGCTTTATGAGTTAACTCTTATGCAAGACTTATTGATGCTTGTCTTGAAGTACTATTCATGAAAAGTCTTTGCTTTATGATTCACTTGTTTACTCATGTCATTACCATTGTTTTGATCGCTGCATTCATTACATATGTTTACAAATAGTATGATCAAGGTTATGATGGCATGTCACTTCAGAAATTATCTTTGTTATCGTTTTACCTGCTCGGGACGAGCAGAACTAAGCTTGGGGATGCTGATACGTCTCCGACGTATCGATAATTTCTTATGTTCCATGCCACATTATTGATGATATCTACATGTTTTATGCACACTTTATGTCATATTTGTGCATTTTCTGGAACTAACCTATTAACAAGATGTCGAAGAGCCAGTTGTTGTTGTTTTTGGTTTCAGAAATCCTAGTAACGAAATATTCTCGAATTGGACGAAATCAACGCCCGGGTCCTATTTTGCCACGAAGCTTCCAAGACCGAAGGAGAGTCGAAGTGGGGCCACGAGGTGGCCAGACACCGGCGCGGCCCCGCCCCGGCCGCGCCGGCCCGTCGTCCGGGCCCTCGTGCCGCCTCTTTACCTGCCCTTCCTACAAATAGCCTCCGTCGCGAAACCCCCGGTACCGAGAGCCACGATACGAAATCCACGAGACGCCGCCGCCGCCAATCCCATCTCGGGGGATTCTGGAGATCTCCTCCGGCACCCTGCCGGAGAGGGGATTCATCTCCCGGAGGACTCTTCACCGCCATGGTCGCCTCCGAGTGATGAGTGAGTAGTTCACCCCTGGACTATGGGTCCATAGCAGTAGCTAGATGGTTGTCTTCTCCTCATGTGCTTCATTGTCGGATCTTGTGAGCTGCCTAACATGATCAAGATCATCTATCTGTAATACTATATGTTGTGTTTGTCGGGATCCGATGGATAGAGAATACTATGTTATGTTAATTATCAAGTTATTACCTATGTGTTGTTTATGATCTTGCATGCTCTCCGTTATTAGTAGAGGCTCTGGCCAAGTTTTTGCTCTTAACTCCAAGAGGGAGTATTTATGCTCGATAGTGGGTTCATGCCTCCATTGAATCTGGGACAGTGACAGAAAGTTCTAAGGTTGTGATGTGCTGTTGCCACTAGGGATAAAACATTGATGCTATGTCTAAGGATGTAGTTATTGATTACATTACGCACCATACTTAATGCAATTGTCTGTTGTTTTGCAACTTAATACTGGAAGGGGTTCGGATGATAACCTGAAGGTGGACTTTTTAGGCATAGATGCATGCTGGATAGCGGTCTGTGTACTTTGTCGTAATGCCCAATTAAATCTCACTATATTTATCATGACATGTATGTGCATTGTTATGCCTTCTTTATTTGTCAATTGCCCGACTGTAATTTGTTCACCCAACATGCTTTTATCTTATGGGAGAGACACCTCTAGTGAACTGTGGACCCCGGTCCTATTCTTTACATCGCATACAATCTACTGCAATACTTGTTTTACTGTTTTCTGCAAACAATCATCATCCACACAATACGGTTAATCCTTTGTTACAGCAAGCCGGTGAGATTGACAACCTCACTGTTTCGTTGGGGCAAAGTACTTTGGTTGTGTTGTGCAGTTTCCACGTTGGCGCCGGAATCCCTGGTGTTGCGCCGCACTACATCCCGCCGCCATCAACCTTCAACGTGCTTCTTGCTCCTACGGTTCGATTAAACCTTGGTTTCTTACTGAGGGAAACTTGCCGCTGTGCGCATCACACCTTCCTCTTGGGGTTCCCAACGGACGTGTCAACTACATGCATCAGCGGGTAGTAAAACCCAATTTATTGATTTGACACAAGGGGAGACAAAGAATACTTGAAAGCCTTAACAACGGAGTTGTCAATTCAGCTGCACCTGGAAACAGACTTGCTCGCAAGAGTTTATCGATAGTAACAGCTTTATAGCAAGAGCGTAGTGAAATAACAGAGTAACAAAGACAGAAGAGTGATTATAGTAAACAGCAGGATTAAAATACGTAGGCACGGGGACGGATGAACGGGCGTTGCATGGATGAGAGTAACTCATGTAACAATCAAGCAAGGCATTTGCAGATAATAATAAAACGGTGTCTAAGTACAAAGCAATCAATAGGCATGTGTTCCATATATAGTCGTACGTGCTCGCAATGAGAAACTTGCACAACATCTTTTGTCCTACCAGCCGGTGGCAGCCGGGCCTCAAGGGAATCTACTGGATATTAAGGTACTCCTTTTAATAGAGTACCGGAGCAAAGCATTAACACTCCGTGAACACATGTGATCCTCACATCACTACCATCCCCTCCGGTTGTCCCGATTTCTGTCACTTCGGGGCCATTGGTTCCGGACAGCGACATGTGTATAAAACTTGCAGGTAAGACCATAAACAATGAATATCATGATGAAATAATAACATGTTCAGATCTGAGATCATGGCACTCGGGCCCTAGTGACAAGCATTAAGCATAACAAGTTGCAACAATATCATCAAAGTACCAATTACGGACACTAGGCACTATGCCCTAACAATCTTATACTATTACATGACCAATCTCATCCAATCCCTACCATCCCCTTCAGCCTACAGCGGGGGAATTACTCACACATGGATGGGGGAAACATGGCTGGTCGATGGAGAGGCGTCGGTGGTGATGATGGCGATGATCTCCTCCAATTCCCCGTCCCGGCGGAGTGCCGAACGGAGACTTCTGGCTCCCGAGACGGAGTTTCACGATGTGGCGGCGTTCTGGAGGGTTTCGGCGACTTCGACTTCCTCCCGTGCGTTTTTAGGTCGAAGGCAATAAGTAGTCCGAAGGAGGGCGTCGGGGGCCAGCCGAGGCCACCACACACTAGGGCCGCGCGGGCCCCTCCTGGGCCGCCGGCCTAGTGTGTGGGGCCCTCGCCCCCACCTGGCTTGCCCTTCTGGCTCCGCCAATATTCGGGAAAATAGGACCTTCTGCATAAATTCCGAGGATTTTCCTAAAAGTTGATTTCTGCATAAAAACGAGACACCAGACAATTCTGCTGAAAACAGCGTTAGTCCGTGTTAGTTGCATCCAAAATACACAAATTAGAGGCAAAACAATAGCAAAAGTGTTCGGGAAAGTAGATACGTTTTGGACGTATCAACTCCCCCCAAGCTTAGCTTATTGCTTGTCCTCAAGCAATTCAGTTAACAACTGAGCAATAAAAGAACTTTCACGAACACATTTGTTTATATGATGTAAATATTCTCATGCTATGGCTAATACTTAGGCAGTTCATAATAAGATACATGCAAATAAGATCATCTAATAGCTATGTCAATCATGGAAAGGTACCAACAATTAATAATAAGCATCATGAATCATGTATATAAGCAGGATTGCAATGTTCATAAAAGAGTATGATAGAGTGGTATCTCGCTTGCCCATATTTGATCAGCAAAACATAAATGCTCAGGCACCTCTGAAGTTCATAGAAAGACTAGAAATAGTGATTGTCAAAGATAAAAGCATCAAAGTTATACCACAATCAATCATATTTTGAGACAAGCATATTACACTAAGAATGACAGTTGTGCTCTCAAGAAAGTACTCAAAGAAAGGATGGAGACTCAATGTAAAAGTAAAAGATTGACCCTTCGCAGAGGGAAGCAGGGATTAACATGCGCTAGAGCTTTTCATTTTTATAAAGACAGAAGTAAAATGGTTTTGAGAGGTGTTTGTTGTTGTCAACGAATGGTAATGGGCACTCTAACTACCTCATCAACCGGACTTTCAAGAGCGGCTCCCATGAAATTTTATTTTTGGGTGGCACTCCTTCCAACCTTGCTTTCACAAACCATGGCTAACCGAATCCTCGGGTGCCTGCCAACAATCTCATACCATGAAGGAGTGCCTTTTTATTTTAGTTTTATTTAGATGACACTCCTCCCCACCTTTGCTTTCTCAAGCCATGGCTAACCGAATCCTCGGGTGCCTGCCAACAATCTCATACCATGGAGGAGTGTCTATTTGTAAATTTATGAAAGTTAGTTAATTGGGGCTGGGAACCCGTTGCCAGCTCTTTTTGCAAATTTATTGGATAAGTGGATGTGCCACTAGTCCATTGGTGAAAGTCCGTCCGGAGTAAATGACAAGATCGAAAGATAAACACCACATACTTCCTCATGAGCTATAAAACGTTGACACGTATCGATATTTCTTATGTTCCATGCCACATTATTGATGTTATCTACATGTTTTATGCACACTTTATGTCATATTCGTGCATTTTCTGGAACTAACCTATTAACAAGATGCCGAAGTGCCAGTTGCTGTTTTCTGCTATTTTTGGTTTTAGAAATCCTAGTAACGAAATATTCTCGGAATTGGACGAAATCAACACCCAGGGTCCTATTTTGCCACGAAGCTTCAAGAAGACCGAAGAGGAGACGAAGTGGGGCCACGAGGCGGACAGACTACAGGGCGGCGCGGCCTAGGTCTTGGCCGCGCGGCCCTGTCATCTGGGCCCCTCGTGTGGCCCCCTGACCTGCCCTTCCGCCTACTTAAAGCCTCCTTCGCGAAACCCCCAGTACCAAGAGCCACGATACGGAAAACCTTACTGAGACGCCGCCGCCGCCAATCCCATCTCGGGGGATTCAGGAGATCGCCTCCGGCACCTGCCGGAGAGGGGAATCATCTCCGAGGACTCTACGCCGCCATGGTCGCCTCCGGAGTGATGTGTGAGTAGTCTACCCTCGGACTATGGGTCCATAGCGGTAGCTAGATGGTTGTCTTCTCCCCATTGTGCTTCATTGTCGGATCTTGTGAGCTGCCTAACATGATCAAGATCATCTATCCGTAATTCTATATGTTGCGTTTGTTGGGATCCGATGAATAGAGAATACTTGTTATGTTGATTATCAAAGTTATGTCTATGTGTTGTTTATGATCTTGCATGCTCTCCGTTACTAGTAGATGCTCTGGCCAAGTAGATGCTTGTAACTCCAAGAGGGAGTATTTATGCTCGATAGTGGGTTCATGTCTCCGTGAATCTGGGAAGTGACAGAAATCTCTAAGATTATGGATGTGTTGCCACTAGGGATAAAACATTGGTGCTATGTTCAAGGATGTAGTTACTGATTACATTACGCGCAATACTTAATGCAATTGTCTGTTGTTAGCAACTTAATACTGGAGGGGGTTCGGATGATAACTCGAAGGTGGACTTTTTAGGCATAGATGCATGTTGGATAGCGGTCTATGTACTTTGTCGTAATGCCCAATTAAATCTCACTATACTCATCATAATATGTATGTGCATGGTCATGCCCTCTTTATTTGTCAATTGCCCAACTGTAATTTGTTCACCCAACATGCTGTTTATCTTATGGGAGAGACACCTCTAGTGAACCGTGGACCCCGGTCCAATTCTCTATACTGAAATACAATCTACTGCAATACTGTTCGTTCTCTCGCAAACAATCATCATCCACACTATACATCTAATCCTTTGTTACAGCAAGCCGGTGAGATTGACAACCTCGATGTTTCGTTGGGGCAAAGTACTTTGGTTGTGTTGTGTGTGTTCCACGTTGGCGCCGGAATCTGGTGTTGCGCCGCACTACATCCCGCCGCCATCAACCTTCAACGTGCTTCTTGGCTCCTACCGGTTCGATAAACCTTGGTTTCATACTGAGGGAAAACTTGCTGCTGTACGCATCACACCTTCCTCTTGGGGTTTCCAACGGACGCGTGCTGTACGCGTATCAAGCTCTTTTTCTGGCGTCGTTGCCGGGGAGATCAAGACACGCTGCAAGGGGAGTCTCCACTTCCCAATCTCTTTACTTTGTTTTTGTCTTGCTTAGTTTTATTTACTACTTTGTTTGCTGCACTAAATCAAAATACAAAAAAATTAGTTGCTAGTTTTACTTTATTTGCTACCTTGTTTGCTATATCAAAAACACAAAAAAATTAGTTACTTGCATTTACTTTATCTAGTTTGCTTTATTTACTACTGCTAAAATGAGTAATCCTGAAGTTGAAGTTCGTACGTTTAAGCAACGAGGGGGAGAATGTTTAAGAGATGCTTGGTATAGAATTAGTGATGCCCATAATAGGTGCACCAAGAAACACTCCACCACTATCTTACTCAGGAATTTTTATGTTGGTATCTCTAGCTGGAATAGGTATGTTCTTGATAGTCTCGCGAAAGGTAACTTCCTAAGTACTCCTGCATTAGAAGCTAGCTGCATTATTGAGAGTCTATTTGGAATACCCCCTGTTGATGAAGTTAAAACTGAAATCTCTCTTGAAGATGTTATGAAAAAATTGGAAACCTTAGAGAAATTTTTTCCAAGTATTGAAGCTAAATTGGAAATGTTACTTGATAAAACTGATGAACTTGATAAATCCTTAGGAGGAATTGATGAAAGAATTAGTGTCCTAGGAACTTGTGTTGTCCATGACGATCAAAGCAATAGGATTGACGAACTTGAAAAAGCTATGGGAACCTTGGGTTCAACATTTTCTTCTCTTAAATATAAGGAGAAAGCTTATGTGGGTAAGGAGCAAAAGTTTATGTATGTCTCTAAAGTGCCTAAACCAAAGAAGTATTATTATAGGCCTAAAATTGACAAAGCCCTTAGTACCACTACGGATGGGGGAGCTCATAATAACGATGCACCACCCTCCGATAATACTTGATACACACTTTCTGCGCCTAGCTGAAAGGCGTTAAAGAAAAGCGCTTATGGGAGACAACCCATGGTTTTTACTACAGTACTTTGTTTTTATTTTGTGTCTTGGAAGTTGTTTACTACTGTAGCAACCTCTCCTTATCTTAGTTTAGTGTTTTGTTGTGCCAAGTAAAGTCTTTGATAGTAAAGTTCATACTAGATTTGGATTACTGCGCAGTTTCAG
Source organism: Lolium multiflorum (assembly GCA_030979885.1). Lineage (NCBI taxonomy): Eukaryota > Viridiplantae > Streptophyta > Magnoliopsida > Poales > Poaceae > Lolium > Lolium multiflorum. The sequence goes on from CM061748.1 coordinate 246,120,217, forward strand.
ATTTCTTTGCTGTCACGAATCTGGGCAAAATTCTCTGTAGGTAACTCAGAAAATTATGCCAATTTACGTGAGTAATCCTCAGATATGTAACTTTCATTCAATTTGAGCATTTTCATTTGAGCAAGTCTGGTGCCTCGATAAAATTCATCAATACGAACTGTTCTGTTTTGACAGATTCTGCCTTTTATTTCGCATTGCCTCTTTTGCTATGTTGGATGAATTTCTTTGATCCATTAATGTCCAGTAGCTTTATGCAATGTCCAGAAGTGTTAAGAATGATTGTGTCACCTCTGAACATGTTAATTTTTATTGTGCACTAACCCTCTAATGAGTTGTTTCGAGTTTGGTGTGGAGGAAGTTTTCAAGGATCAAGAGAGGAGTATGATGCAACATGATCAAGGAGAGTGAAAGCTCTAAGCTTGGGGATGCCCCCGTGGTTCAACCCTGCATATTCTAAGAAGACTCAAGAGTCTAAGCTTGGGATGCCCAAGGCATCCCCTTCTTCATCGACAACATTATCAGGTTCCTCCCCCGAAACTATATTTTTATTCCATCACATCTTATGTGCTTTTCTTGGAGCGCTGTTTGTTTTTGTTTTTTGTTTTGTTTGAATAAAATGGATCCTAGCATTTACTTTATGGGAGAGATACACGCTCCGCTGTAGCATATGGACAAGTATGTCCTTAGGCTCTACTCATAGTATTCATGGCGAAGTTTCTTCTTCGTTAAATTGTTATATGGTTGGAATTGGAAATGATACATGTAGTAAATTGCTAAAATGTCTTGGGTAATGTGATACTTGGCAATTGTTGTGATCATGTTTAAGCTCTTGCATCATATACTTTGCACCCATTAATGAAGAAACACTTAGAGCTTGCTAATTTGGTTTGCATATTTGGTCTCTCTAAGGTCTAGATAATTTCTAGTATTGAGTTTGAACAACAAGGAAGACGGTGTAGAGTCTTATAATGTTTTCAATATGTCTTTTATGTGAGTTTTGCTGCACCGGTTCATCCTTGTGTTTTTTTCAAATAACCTTGCTAGCCTAAACCTTGTATCGAGAGGGAATACTTCTCATGCATCCAAAATCCTTGAGCCAACCACTATGCCATTTGTGTCCACCATACCTACCTACTACATGGTATTTCTCCGCCATTCCAAAGTAAATTGCTTGAGTGCTACCTTTAAAATTCCATCATTCACCTTTGCAATATATAGCTCATGGGACAAATAGCTTAAAACTATTGTGGTATTGAATATGTACTTATGCACTTTATCTCTTATTAAGTTGCTTGTTGTGCGATAACCATGTTCCTGGGGACGCCATCAACTACTCTTTGTTGAATATCATGTGAGTTGCTATGCATGTTCGTCTTGTCTGAAGTAAGGGAGATCTACCACCTTATGGTTAAACATGCATATTGTTAGAGAAGAACATTGGGCCGCTAACTAAAGCCATGATCCATGGTGGAAGTTTCAGTTTTGGACAATATCCTCAATCTCATATGAGAAAATTATTAATTGTTGTTACATGTTTATGCATAAAAGAGGAGTCCATTATCCGTTGTCTATGTTGTCCCGGTATGGATGTCTAAGTTGAGAATAATCAATAGCGAGAAATCCAATGCGAGCTTTCTCCTTAGACCTTTGTACAGCGGCATAGAGGTACCCCTTTGTGACACTTGGTTAAAACATGTGCATTGCGATGATCCTAATCCAAGCTAATTAGGACAAGGTGCGGGCACTATTAGTATACTATGCATGAGGCTTGCAACTTGTAAGATATAATTTACATGATACATATGCTTTATTACTACCGTTGACAAAATTGTTTCATGTTTTCAAAATCAAAGCTCTAGCACAAATATAGCAATCGATGCTTTTCCTCTATGGAGGACCATTCTTTTACTTTCATTGTTGAGTCAGTTCACCTATTTCTCTCCACCTCAAGAAGCAAACACTTGTGTGAACTGTGCATTGATTCCTACATACTTGCATATTGCACTTATTATATTACTCTATGTTGACAATATCCATGAGATATACATGTTACAAGTTGAAAGCTGAAACTTAATCTTCCTTTGTGTTGCTTCAATGCTTTTACTATGAATTATTGCTTTATGAGTTAACTCTTATGCAAGACTTATTGATGCTTGTCTTGAAGTACTATTGATGAAAAGTCTTTGCTTTATGATTCACTTGTTTACTCATGTCATATACATTGTTTTGATCGCTGCATTCACTACATATGCTTTACAAATCGTATGATCAAGGTTATGATGGCATGTCACTCCAGAAATTATCTTTGTTATCGTTTTACCTGCTCGGGACGAGCAGAACTAAGCTTGGGGATGCGATACGTCTCCGACGTATCGATAATTTATGTTCCATGCCACATTATTGATGTTATCTACATGTTTTATGCACACTTTATGTCATATTCGTGCATTTTCGGGAACTAACCTATTAACAAGATGCCGAAGTGCCAGTTCCTGTTTTCTGTTTTTGGTTTCAGAAATCCTAGTAACGAAATATTCTCGGAATTGGACGAAATCAACGCACAGGGTCCTATTTTGCCACGAAGCTTCCAGAAGACCGAAGAGGAGACGAAGGGGGCCACGAGGCGGCCGACTACAGGCGGCGCGGCTAGGTCTTGGTCGCGCGGCCCTGTCATCCGGGCCCTCGTGTGGCTCTCGACCTGCCCTTCCGCCTACGCAAAGCCTCCGTCACGAAACCCCCACTGAGAGCCACGATACGAAAACCTTCGAGACGCCGCCGCCTAATCCCATCTCTGGGATTCAAGATCGTCCGCACCCTCCGGAGAGGGGAATCATCTCCCGAGGACTCTACGCCGCCATGGTCGCCTCCGGAGTGATGTGTGAGTAGTCTACCCCGCCGGGCTATGGGTCCATAGCGCAGCTAGATGGTTGTCTTCTCCCCATTGTGCTTCATTGTCGGATCTTGTGAGTTGTCTAACATGATCAAGATCATCTGTCTGTAATTCTATATTTTGCGTTTGTTGGGATCCGAAGGAATAGAGAATACTTGTTATGTTGATTATCAAAGTTATGTCTGTGTTGTTTATGATCTTGCATGCTCTCCGTTACTAGTAGATGCTCCTTGCCAAGTAGATGCTTGTAACTCCAAGAGGGAGTATTATGCTCGAGTAGTGGGTTCATGTTCTGTGAATCAGAAGTGACAACTTCTAAGATTATGGATGTACTGCCACTAGGGATAAAACATTGGTGCTATGTTCAAGGATGTAGTTATTGATTACACTTACGCGCAATACTTAATGCAATTGTCCGTTGTTAGCAACTTAATACTCGGAGGGGGTTCGGATGATAACCTGAAGGTGGACTTTTTAGGCATAGATGCATGTGGGATAGCGGTCTATGTACTTTGTCGTAATGCCCAATTAAATCTCACTATACTCATCATAATATGTATGTGCATGGTCATGCCCTCTTTATTTGTCAATTGCCCAAGCGTAATTTTTTCACCCAACATCTTTGTTTATCTTATGGGAGAGACACTCTAGTGAACTGACCCGGTCCAATTCTCTATACAAATACAATCACTGCACATCTTTCTACTGTTCTCGCAAACAATCATCATCCACACTATACATCTAATCCTTTGTTAACAAGTTGAGATTGACAACTCATTTGTTTCGTTGGGCAAAGTACTTTGCTGTAAGCAGCAGTTCCACGTTGGCGCCGAATCTCCGGTGTTGCGCCGCACTACATCCCGCCGCCATCAACCTTCAACGTGCTTCTTGGCTCCTCTTGGTTCGATAAACCTTGGTTTCATACTGAGGGAAACTCCGTGTACCATCACACCTTCCTCTTGGGGTTTCCAACGGACGCGTGCTGTACGCGTATCAAGCTCTTTTTCTGGCGCCGTTGCGGGGAGTCAAGACAGCTGCAAGGGGAGTCTCCACTTCCCAATCTCTTTACTTTGTTTTTGTCTTGCTTAGTTTTATTTACTACTTTGTTTGCTGCACTAAATCAAAATACAAAAAAATTAGTTGCTAGTTTTACTTTATTTGCTATCTTGTTTGCTATATCAAAAACACAAAAATTAGTTACTTGCATTTACTTTATCTAGTTTCCTTTATTTACTACTGCTAAAATGAGCAATCCTGAAGTTGAAGTTCGTACGTTTAAGCAACGGGGGGAAGAATGTTTAAGAGATGCTTGGTATAGAATTAGTGATGCCCATAATAGGTGCACCAAGAAACACTCCACCACTATCTTACTCAGGAATTTTTATGTTGGTATCTCTAGCTGGAATAGGTATGTTCTTGATAGTCTCGCGAAAGGTAACTTCCTAAGTACTCCTGCATTAGAAGCTAGCTGCATTATTGAGAGTCTATTTGGAATACCCCCTATTGATGAAGTTAAAACTGAAATCTCTCTTGAAGATGTTATGAAAAAATTGGAAACCATAGAGAAAATTTTTCCAAGTGTTGAAACTAAATTGGAAATGTTACTTGATAAAACCGATGAACTTGATAAATCCTTAGGAGGAATTGATGAAAGAATTAGTGTCCTAGGAACTTGTGTTGTCCATGACGATCAAAGCAATAGGATTGACGGACTTGAAAAAGCTATGGGAACCTTGGGTTCAACATTTTCTTCTCTTAAATATAAGGAGAAATCTTATGTGGGTAAGGAGCAAAAGTTTATGTATGTCTCTAAAGTGCCTAAGCCAAAGAAGTATTATTATAGGCCTAAAATTGACAAAGCCCTTAGTTCCACTACGGATGGGGGAGCTCATAATAATGATGCACCACCCTCCGATAATACTTGATACACACTTTCTGCGCCTAAAGGCGTTAAAGAAAAGCGCTTATGGGAGACAACCCATGGTTTTTACTACAGTACTTTGTTTTTATTTTGTGTCTTGGAAGTTGTTTACTACTGTAGCAACCTCTCCTTATCTTAGTTTAGTGTTTTGTTGTGCCAAGTAAAGTCTTTGATAGTAAAGTTCATACTAGATTTGGATTACTGCGCAGTTTCAGATTTCTTTGCTGTCACGAATCTGGGCAAAATTCTCTGTAGGTAACTCAGAAAATTATGCCAATTTACGTGAGTAATCCTCAGATATGTACGCAACTTTCATTCAATTTGAGCATTTTCATTTGAGCAAGTCTGGTGCCTCGATAAAATTCATCAATACGAACTGTTCTGTTTTGACAGATTCTGCCTTTTATTTCGCATTGCCTCTTTTGCTATGTTGGATGAATTTCTTTGATCCATTAATGTCCAGTAGCTTTATGCAATGTCCAGAAGTGTTAAGAATGATTGTGTCACCTCTGAACATGTTAATTTTTATTATGCACTAACCCTCTAATGAGTTGTTTCGAGTTTGGTGTGGAGGAAGTTTTCAAGGATCAAGAGAGGAGTATGATGCAACATGATCAAGGAGAGTGAAAGCTCTAAGCTTAGGGATGCGGTGGTTCACCCCTGCATATTCTAAGAAGACTCAAGAGTCTAAGCTTGGGGATGCCAAGGCATCCCCTTCTTCATCGACAACATTATCAGGTTCCTCCCTGAAACTATATTTTATTCCATCACATCTTATTTTCTTGGACGTCGGTTTGTTTTTGTTTTTGTTTTGTTTGAATAAAATGGATCCTAGCATTTACTTTATGGGAGAGATACACGCTCATTGTAGCATATGGACAAGTATGTCCTTAGGCTCTACTCATAGTATTCATGGCGAAGTTTCTTCTTCGTTAAATTGTTATATGGTTGGAATTGGAAAATGATACATGTAGTAAATTGCTAAAATGTCTTGGGTAATGTGATACTTGGCAATTGTTGTGATCATGTTTAAGCTCTTGCATCATATACTTTGCACCCATTAATGAAGAAACACTTAGAGCTTGCTAATTTGGTTTGCATATTTGGTCTCTCTAAGGTCTAGATAATTTCTAGTATTGAGTTTGAACAACAAGGAAGACGGTGTAGAGTCTTATAATGTTTTCAATATGTCTTTTATGTGAGTTTTGCTGCACCGGTTCATCCTTGTGTTTTTTTCAAATAACCTTGCTAGCCTAAACCTTGTGTCGAGAGGGAATACTTCTCATGCATCCAAAATCCTTGAGCCAACCACTATGCCATTTGTGTCCACCATACCTACCTACTACATGGTATTTCTCCGCCATTCCAAAGTAAATTGCTTGAGTGCTACCTTTAAAATTCCATCATTCACCTTTGCAATATATAGCTCATGGGACAAATAGCGTAAAAACTATTGTGGTATTGAATATGTACTTATGCACTTTATCTCTTATTAAGTTGCTTGTTGTGCGATAACCATGTTCCTTGGGGACGCCATCAACTACTCTTTGTTGAATATCATGTGAGTTGCTATGCATGTTCGTCTTGTCTGAAGTAAGGGAGATCTACCACCTTATGGTTAAACATGCATATTGTTAGAGAAGAACATTGGGCCGCTAACTAAAGCCATGATCCATGGTGGAAGTTTCGGTTTTGGACAATATCCTCAATCTCATATGAGAATAATAATTAATTGTTGTTACATGCTTATGCATAAAAGAGGAGTCCATTATCTGTTGTCTATGTTGTCCCGGTATGGATGTCTAAGTTGAGAATAATCAATAGCGAAATCCAATGCGAGCTTTCTCCTTAGACCTTTGTACAGGCGGCATAGAGGTACCCCTTTGTGACACTTGGTTAAAACATGTGCATTGCGATGATCCGGTAATCCAAGCTAATTAGGACAAGGTGCGGGCACTATTAGTATACTATGCATGAGGCTTGCAACTTGTAAGATATAATTTACATGATACATATGCTTTATTACTACCGTTGACAAAATTGTTTCATGTTTTCAAAATCAAAGCTCTAGCACAAATATTGCAATCGATGCTTTTCCTCTATGGAGGACCATTCTTTTACTTTCATTGTTGAGTCGGTTCACCTATTTCTCTCCACCTCAAGAAGCAAACACTGTGAACTGTGCATTGATTCCTACATACTTGCATATTGCACTTATTATATTACTCTATGTTGACAATATCCATGAGATATACATGTTACAAGTTGAAAGCAACCGCTGAAACTTAATCTTCCTTTGTGTTGCTTCAATGCTTTTACTATGAATTATTGCTTTATGAGTTAACTCTTATGCAAGACTTATTGATGCTTGTCTTGAAGTACTATTGATGAAAAGTCTTTGCTTTATGATTCACTTGTTTACTCATGTCATATACATTGTTTTGATCGCTGCATTCACTACATATGCTTTACAAATCGTATGATCAAGGTTATGATGGCATGTCACTCAGAAATTATCTTTGTTATCGTTTTACCTCGGGACGAGCGAGAACTAAGCAGGGGATGCTGATACGTCTCAGCGTATCGATAATTTCTTATGTTCCATGCCACATTATTGATGTTATCTACATGTTTTATGCACACTTTATATCATATTCGTGCATTTTAAGGAACTAACCTATTAACAAGATGCCGAAGTGCGATTGCTGTTTTCTGTGTTTTTGGTTTCGAAATCCTAGTAACGAAATATTCTCGGAATTGGACGAAATCAACGCACAGGGTCCTATTTTGCACGAAGCTTCCAGAAGACCGAAGAGGAGACGAGTGGGGCCACGAGGCGGCCGGACTACAGGGCGGCGCGGCCTGGGTCTTGGCCAGCGCGGCCTGTCATCTAGGCCTCGTGTGGCCTGACACACCCTTCCGCCTACTTAAAGCCTCCGTCAAGAGCCCCGTCACAGAGAGCCACGATACGGAAAACCTTCTGAGCCGCGCCGCCAATCCATCTCGGGGGATTCAAGAGATCGCCTCCGGCACCTGCCGGAGAGGGGAATCATCTCCCCGGAGGACTCTCGCCGCCATGGTCGCCTCCGGGGTGATGTGTGAGTAGTCTACCCCTGGGCTATGGGTCCATAATTAGCTAGATGGTTGTCTTCTCCCCATTGTGCTTCATTGTCGGATCTTGTGAGCTGCCTAACATGATCAAGATCATCTATCTGTAATTCTATATTTTGCGTTTGTTGGGATCCGATGAATAGAGAATACTTGTTATGTTGATTATCAAAGTTATGTCTATGTGTTGTTTATGATCTTGCATGCTCTCGTTACTAGTAGATGCTCTGGCCAAGTAGATGCTTGTAACTCAAGAGGGAGTATTTATGCTCGATAGTGGGTTCATGTCTCCATTGAATCAGGAAGTGAGAAATCTCTAAGATTATGGATGTGTTTGTTGCCACTAGGGATAAAACATTGGTGCTATGTTCAAGGATGTAATTCACTGATTACATTACGCGCAACCATAATGCAATTGTCGGTAGCAACTTAATTGGGAGGGTTCGGATGATAACTGAAGGTGGACTTTTTAGGCATAGATGCATGTTGGATAGCGATCTATGTACTTTGTCGTAATGCCCAATTAAATCTCACTATACTCATCATAATATGTATGTGCATGGTCATGCCCTCTTTATTTGTCAATTGCCCAAGTTGTAATTTTTCACCCAACATCTGTTTATCTTATGGGAGAGACACCTCTAGTGAGCTGTGGACCCGGTCCAATTCTCTATCATGAAATACAATCTCTTACAATCTTGTTCTCTGTTTTCTGAAAACAATCATCATCCACACTATACATCTAATCCTTTGTTACAGCAAGCCGGTGAGATTGACAACCTCATTGTTTCGTTGGGGCCAAAGTACTTTGGTTGTGTTGTGCGGGTTCCACGTTGGCGCGGAATCTCTGGTGTTGCGCGCACTACATCCCGCCGCCATCAACCTTCAACGTGCTTCTTGGCTCCCCCTTTGGTTCGATAAACCTTGGTTTCATGCTGAGGGAAAACTTGCCGCTGTACGCATCACACCTTCCTCTTGGGGTTTCCAACGGACGCGTGCTGTACGCGTATCAAACGTTAACACAAATTGAGAAGCATTTTGAAGGGTTTTAAAGGTAGCACATGAGAATTTACTTGGAATGGTTTGAAATGCCATGCATAGGTATTTATGGTGGACACTCTGGAATAACTTGGTTTTCATGTGTTTGGAGGCACGAGCAGCGTTCCCGCTCAGTACAAGTGAAGGCTAGCAAAGACTAGGGAGCGACAAATCAAGAGAGCAGAAACTGTCATAATCATGCTTGCGGCAAATAAATTAACAGAGGCATAAAGTGATACAAGGTCTGAAGCAATGTAAATCATTGAGGCTTAATTAACTTTTGTTCAGTCATATGCATGCGTGAGCATGTGCCAAGTTAATTCAAACGAATTATTCAGAGGAGGATACCACAATATCATATCTATTTATGAATAAAACAATGCAAGCAAACATCCATGACATGCTACTCATATTAATAAATTGGAGCTTAACATGAGAGATCATGAACTACTAGACTTTCTTAAGTGACATATACCTCACATGAACCAACCAAGCATGCTCACATGGATGAGTATATGTACAAAAATGAAAACAAATAGAGTTCATACCAGCCTCTCACCACAATCAGATTGTCGTAGATAGTCATTATTGCCTTTTCACTTGTGTAGCTTGAATGATATGGAATGAGAAACCACGCTCCAGCCACCGAAGACCATTGAATTCATAAAGAACTTTACAAAACCAAAGAAGAACAGCAAATATTTTTGGTGTTTTTGAATTTGAAACAAGAACAAAAGGAAACAAGCAAACAAAGCAAAATCTTTTTGGGTTTTCTTATAGCAAACTAACGATAGCAAATAAAGCAAAATGAAAGAAAGAAACCAAAATAACAAATGGTAAAGAGAAACAACAGAAATATTTTTGGTCTTTTTGTGTTTTAGGAAAGAAACAAAACAAAAACAAGAGAATGAAGACTAGAAGAAACACATAAAAGCAGGATGACAGAAATCTGCCAAAACCTGACAGCAGTACAGAAATCGATTTTTACAAAAATCTTCCGTTGCTCAGATCGAAAAGTGTTCAACTAATGAAAGTTAGATAACAACCTGGGGAACATACACAAAAATTGGCAGCTCAAAATAACGTTCTGGCTGTGCGCACGAATTTTTCTAGTAACAGTCCAGAATCTGTTTTCAGGCAGCACCTCCCCAAATATCATCTTCCTCTCATTAGAAAACCACTCAAAGAAACTAAACAAGTATGTACAAGTATCCAGCAACCATAATATGCAAAGAATGAGTGATGCTGGTATACCTCCCCCAAGCTTAGGCTTTTGGCCTAAGTGGAGATCAACCCCAGGGTGGGGTTCCATGCCGGTGGATCATACATGGCGTAGTCATAATAAAGTCCCGATGCAGAAGAAAAGCGTGGAGGCTCCTCATGCCCAGCTTGTGGATGCGAAGAACTTGCTGCATCGGATGATGAGTCGAGGTGTTCCTCGTCGAAAAATAGGACCAACAGTATAATTTTTGTGAATTTTTGAAAACTTTGAAAAATGCACATTTCTGGGTATTAAGTTTATTATTACTGGCCAGGAAATTTTTTGAAATCTCTAACTAACTAAGGAACTTTACAAAACAAGAGTGCTACAGCAAGTAGAACAAGTGGAGGAAGAAAGAGATGTTGTTTACCTCCTCTATGCATATAAAAAGTATTTGTTAACAAGGTTGATCAAGTCTTGCCACCAAATAAATTTTACATAGCATAAGAAGAAATAAACCTCAAATCAATCATGTTACCTTGAATTGTATTGATATGGATCCAATCACAAGAGTTTGATATTCTTCTTTAGGCTCATATATAGGACAATCGATAGTTCCAACTTTGATAGTTCTCACATTTGAAATTGTATTAACTCCACATGCTTTCTCAATCCTCTTGGGAAAATAAACGGTATGCTCCTTGTCATCAACATTGAAAGTAACTTTTCCTTTATTGCAATCAATAACATCCCCTGCAGTGTTAAGAAAAGGTCTCCCAAGAATAATAGACATATTATCATCTTCAGGCATTTCCAACACAACAAAATCAGTTAATATCAAGCAGTTATTAGTAACTTGAACAGGAACATCCTCACATATACCAACGGGAATAGCAGTAGATTTATCAGCCATTTGCAAAGATATATCAGTAGGTATCAACTTATCTAAGTAAAGTCTCTTATAAAGAGAAAAAGGCATAACACTAACACCGGCTCCCAAGTCACATAGAGCAGTTTTAACATAATTATTCTTAATAGAACAAGGAATAGTCGGTATACCTGGGTCGCCAAGCTTCTTTGGAACCTTACCATTGAAAGAGTAATTAGCAAGCATAGTGGAAATCTCCTCATTGGGAATTTTCCTTTTGTTAGTGACAATATCTTTCATATACTTTGAATAAGGAGGCAATTTAATAGCATCAGTCAAAGGGATTTGCAAGAATAAAGGTTTCATCCAATCACAAAATTTATTATAGTGTTCTTCTTCCTTTGATTTTAATTTCTTAGCAGGAAAAGGCATTTGCTTTTGAACCCAAGGTTCTCTTTCATTACCATGTTTCTCAGCAATAAAATCTTCTTTAGTATACTTTTTGTTTTTAACATGCTTTTCAGGTTCTTCTTCAACCTCTTCTTTATCGGGAGTATCATTCTTATCATTATCTTTATCTTGTTCATTACCACTTTCAGTTTCAGCATCAGAAATAGAAATACTATTAGGATCATTAACGGGTTCAGAGGATTCTACAACATTCTTATGTTTCTTTTTCTTTTTCTTAGATGGAGCACTAGTTTTAGTTCGTTGAGAATCTTGTTCAACTCTTTTGGGATGTCCTTCAGGATATAGAGGATCCTGGGTAGAAACACCACCTCTAGTTGTTACTTCATAAGCATGTTTTCTTTAGAATTATTTCCCAACAAGTCATTTTGCACTTTAGTGAGTTGATCAATTTGAGTTTGAACCATATGAAAATATTTAACAAGCATCTTAACATCATTGGAGGTTCTCTCCACAATACCATGCAATTCACTAATAGCTCGAGAATTTTCCATTAAATGATTCTCTACTCTCATATTAAAATTTTCTTGCTTAACAATATAATTATCAAACTCATCTAAGCATTGAGCAGGAGGTTTTGAATACGGAATATCTTCCCTAGTAAAGCGTTGAAGAGAGTGTACCTCAATCATTGATGAAGGGGGAGTTATCTTACATAAATCTTCTATAGGAGGTAAATTCTTCACATCTTCAGGTTTAATACCCTTCTCCTTAAGAGACTTCTTGGCTTCCCTCATATCTTCATCATTTAATTTAATCATACCCCTCTTCTTCAATATCGGTGTCGGGTTGGTTCAGGTGTAGTCCAATCATCATGATTCCGGCCTATTTTAGCCAATAATTCTTCAGCGTCGTCTGGAGTTCTTTTCCTGAAAACACAACCAGCACAACTATCCAGGTATGCCCTAGACTCAATGGTTAGTCCACTATAAAATATATCAAGTAAATCATGCTTTTCCAAATCATGTTCAGGCCGAGCTCTAATAAGAGAGCAAAATCTCGCCCAAGCCTCAGGCAATTTCTCTCCATCTTCCTGGTCAAAATTATAAATTCTCTGCAAAGCAATATGTTGAGCACTAGCAGGAAAGTATTTCCGGAAGAAAACATCAAGCAATTCTTTTGGACTTTTAATAGAATCAGGTGGCAAACTATTATACCAAGTTTTAGCGTCATCCTTTAATGAGAATGGAAAGATTTTAGCAACAAAGTAAGTACGCTTCTTTACATCATCAGAAAACAAGCTACTCAGAGTAGATAACTCAATCATGTGTTCAACAGCACTTTCTTTTTCAGTACCACAAAAAGGTGTTTTCTCAACAATAGCTATATGAGATAGATCAAGAGAAAAATCATAATCCTTATCCTTAATGTTTATAGGAGATGTGGCAAATTTAGGATCGGGAGGCAGTTTATATCTAACAGCATGTTCGCAAGCAACTTTTTAATTTTTCTTGCATCGGTAAGTAGCATTGCATTTTTCAATAAAATCATCATCAAGTTCCACATAATCTTCATCAAGATCATCACTAGAATATTCAACGGACTCAGGTGAATTAACAGGTGTAGCAACATTTTCATTAGGAGTTTCGGTATTTTCAATTTGTCTAGACTTAGCAATTGTAGCATCTAGAAAAGATCTAACGAACCATCATTATCAAGCACAGCAGAAGCATCATCAAAATTATAAGAGGAATTTTCAGATTCAGCAGAAGTATCAGCATTTGAAGCATGTGGTGGTGAAACAAGTTTACTTATCACAGATGGTGAATCAAGAGCAGCAGAGGTACTCCGAGTTGTACCTTTTCTTGTAGTGGATGGTAATATGGCGACTTTAGTATCGCGAGGTTTACCCATGATGGAGAATTTGCAGCGAACAATATCAATCCAAGTGAACTTCCAAATAAAGCTATGCTCCCGGGCAACGGCGCCAGAAAACGATCTTGATGACCCACAAGTATAGGGGATCGCAGCAGTCTTCGCGGGTAGTAAAACCCAATTTATTGATTCGACACAAGGGAGACAAAGAATACTTGAAAGCCTTAACAGCGGAGTTGTCAATTCAGCTGCACCTGGAAACAGACTTGCTCGCAGAGTTTATCGATAATAACGATTTTATAACGATGCGAGTAGTGAAATAACGACGGAGTAACAAAGACGAGCGTGTTATAGTAAACGCAGGATTAAAATACTGCAGGCACGGGGACGGATGAACGGGCGTTGCATGGATGAGAGAAACTCATGTAACAATCAAAGCAGGGCATTTGCAGATAATAATAAAACGGTGTCCAAGTACAAAGCAATCAATAGGCATGTGTTCCATATATAGTCGTACGTGCTCGCAATGAGAAACTTGCACAACATATTTTGTCCTACCAGCCGGTGGCAGCCGGGCCTCAAGGGAATCTATTGGATATTAAGGTACTCCTTTTAATAGAGTACCGGAGCAAAGCATTAACACTCCGTGAACACATGTGATCCTCACATCACTACCATCCCCTCCGGTTGTCCCGATTTCTGTCACTTCGGGGCCATTGGTTCCGGACAGCGACATGTGTATACAACTTGCAGGTAAGACCATAAACAATGAATATCATGATGAAATAATAACATGTTCAGATCTGAGATCATGGCACTCGGGCCCTAGTGACAAGCATTAAGCATAACAAGTTGCAACAATATCATCAAAGTACCAATTACGGACACTAGGCACTATGCCCTAACAATCTTATACTATTACATGACCAATCTCATCCAATCCCTACCATCCCCTTCAGCCTACAGCGGGGGAATTACTCACACATGGATGGGGGAAACATGGCTGGTCGATGGAGAGGCGTCGGTGGTGATGATGGCGATGATCTCCTCCAATTCCCGTCCGGCGAGTGCCTAACGGAGACTTCTGGCTCCTGAGACGGAGTTTCGCGATGTGGCGGCGTTACGGAGGGTTTCGGCGACTTCGACTTCCTCCCGTGCGTTTTTAGGTCGAAGGCAATAAGTAGTCCGAAGGAGGGCGTCGGGGGCCAGCCGGGCCACCACACACAGGGCCGCGCGGGCCCCTCCCCGCCGGCCTGGTGTGTGGTGCCCCCACCTGGCTTGCCCTTACGCTCCGCCAATAATGCAGGAAAATAGGACCTTCGCATAAATTCCGAGATTTTCTGAAAGTTGGATTTACGCACAAAAACGAGACATCGAGAGATTCTGCTGAAAACAGCGTTAGTCCGTGTTAGTTGCATCAAAATACACAAATTAGAGGCAAAACAATAGCAAAAGTGTTCGGGGGAAAGTAGATACGTTTTGGACGTATCACATGCCTACATGATTAATGATCTTGATGTTGTCTTAATGCTATTTCAATCCTATCAATTGCCCAACTGTAATTTGTTCACCCGACACTTGTTATTGGAGAGTTACCACTAGTGTAGATAGCTGGGAACCCCGGTCCATCTCTCATCATTATATACTCGTTCTACATGTCATTGGAAGTAGTATCAACTATTTTCCGGTGCCATTGCTCTGTGTTATTACTCACTGCTGCTGTGTACATACTACTTGCTCTCATACTACTGCTGCTTTCACATCACCCCTGTTACTAGTGCTTTTCCAGGTGCAGCTGAATTGACAACTCAGTTGTTAAGGCTTATAAGTATTCTTTACCTCCCCTTGTGTCGAATCAATAAATTTGGGTTTTACTTCCCTCGAAGACTGCCGTGATCCCCTATACTTGTGGGTTATCAGGGTCGTGCTTGATGCGGCCGTCTTCGCCAACGTCGTGTCCGCTGCTGGTTGAGACTTGAGAGAGAGAGAGAGGAGGTGAGGCTGGAGAGAAAGAGAGAGACAAAATGGAGGAGGGAGTGGTCAGGCCACGTACCTGCTCACGAAGAGTCGAAGACGTTGCAGACCGCCTGTCCTCGCCGCGTCCGTTTCCGCTTGAAAGCGTCATGAGCGCTGCTGGACCCGTCTTGCTCCTAAGGATCTCCTCCCCCACCATATGATTGTCTTCTATTGTGATGTGGCGACAGCGGTGGGAGGGTGACGGAGGTGGCACACGTGGGGATCCTGCAGTGGTGAAGCTGGGTAAGCGGGGGAATCGACCGACGATAGTGCTATCAATTGAACTCGATCCATCCGCGACTTGCCTGCCTCTGTCCCGTCATGGCTGATTGATACGTCTCCGACGTATCGATAATTTCTTATGTTCCATGCCACATTATTGATGATATCTACATGTTGTATGCACATTTTATATCATATTTATGCGTTTTCTGGAACTAACCTATTAACAAGATGCCGAAGTGCCAGTTGTTGTTTTCTGCTGTTTTTGGTTTCAGAAATCCTAGTAACGAAATATTCTCGGAATCGGACGAAATCAACGCCCAGGTTCCTATTTTGCCGGAAGCATCCGAGCACCCGAGAGCCGCCGGAGGAAGCCCAGGGACCCACACTACACCCTGGCGCGGCCGAGAGGGACCACGCCGCCTATGGTGTGGTGGCCCCGGGCCCCTCCGAGGCTGCCCTTCCGCCTATTTAAAGCCTCGTCGCGAAAACCCTATCACGTTCGACGAAACCACGAAACCTTCCGAGCGCCGCCATCGCGAAGCAAAGATCTTGGGGACGGGAGTCTGTTCGGCCGCCGCGGGACGGGAAGTGCCCCAGGAAGGCTTCTCCATCAACACCGCTGCCATCTCCGCCATCTTCATCACCATTTGCTGCTCCCATGAGGAGGGTAGTTCTCCATCGAGGCTCGGGGCTGTACGGGTAGCTATGTGGTTAATCTCTCTCCTATGTACTTCAATACAATGATCTCATGAGCTGCTTTGCATGATTGAGATCCATATGATGAGCTTTGTATCGCTACTAGTTGTGTGCTACTCATGTGATGTTATTAAAGTAGTCTATTCCTCTTGCATGGTGTAAAGGTGACTAGTGTGTGCACCATGTGGTTCTTGTCGTAGGCTATGATCATGATCTCTTGTAGATTGTGGAGTTAATTATCATTATGATAGTATTGATGTGATCTATTCCTCCTTCATAGTGTAATGTGGACAGTGTGTGCACTATGTTAGTTCTTGGTTTATTTTGCAATGATCTATTATGCTCTAAGGTTATTTAAATATGAACATTGAATTGTGGAGCTTGTTAACTCGGCATTGAGGGTTCGTGTAATCCTACGCAATGTGTTCATCATCCAACAAAGAGTGTATGTAGCACATATGAGAAAGAGTTATTTATTATGCGATCAATGTTGAGAGTGTCCACTAGAGAAAGTATGATCCCCAGGCCTTGTTCCTAAATACTGCTATGCTGCTTGTTACTTGTTTTACTGCGTTACTACTGCTGCAATACTACCACCATCAACTACACGCCAGCGAGCTATTTCTGGTGCCGTTGCCATTGCTCATATATATTCATACCACCTGTATTTCTATCTCTTCGCCGAACTAGTGCACCTATTAGGTGTGTTGGGGACACAGAGACTTCTTGCTTTGTGGTTGCAGGTTGCATGAGAGGATATCTTTGACCTCTTCCTCCCTGAGTTCGATAAACCTTGGGTGATCCACTTAAGGAAAACTTGCTGCTGTTCTACCTCGCTCTTGGAGGCCCAACATCTCTGAGGAAAAGGAGGGCGTAGACATCAAGCTATTTTTCGGCGCCGTTGCCGGGAGGAAAGGTAAAGGTACTCACACCGGATCTCGGCTACTAAGCTATTTTCGGCGCCGTAAGTACTCGAAGCTATTTCCTTTAGATCCTGCAATTGCAACTTTTTGTTTCTTGTTTACACTAGTTAGGCATAATGGAAAACAACAAAAATATGAGAGATCTTTATGAACTTTATCTTGAATTAGGACATGATGTGTTTGAAGAGAGAATTAAAAAACCCATGGAACTTTATATGCATGCTAATGGGAATGTTATTGATATAAATGCTTTGAACACTATTGTTGCTAATGCTATGGAAAATTCTAAGCTTGGGGAAGCTGGTTTTGATGAGCATGATCTTTTTAGTCCACCAAGCATTGAGGAGAAAATTTTCTTTGATGATACTTTGCCTCCCATATATGATGATTATAATGATAGTGGTCTTTTGGTGCCACCTACTATGGAGAGTAAATTTTGTTGTGATTATACTATGCCTCCAACACTTGATGAGAATAATAATGATAGCTACTTTGTTGAATTTGCTCCAACTAATTACTAATAAAATTGATTATGCTTATGTGGAGAGTAATAATTTTATGCATGAGACTCATGATAAGAATGCTTTATGTGATAGTTATATTGTTGAGTTTGCTCATGATGCTACTGAAAGTTATTATGAGAGAGGAAAATATGGTTGTAGAAATTTTCATGTTACTAAAACACCTCTCTATGTGCTGAAATTTTTGAAACTACACTTGTTTTATCTTCCTATGCTTGTTACTTTGCTCTTCATGAACTTGTTTATTTACAAGATTCCTTTGCATAGGAAGCATGTTAGACTTAAATGTGTTTTCAATTTGCTTCTTGATGCTCTCTTTTTCTTCAAATACTATTTCTTTGAGTGCATCATTAAAACTGCTGAGCCCATTTTAATGGCTATAAAAAAGAACTTCTTGGGAGATAACCCATGTGTTATTTTGCTACAGTACTTTATTTTATATTTGTGTTTTGGAAGTTGTTTACTACTGTAGCAACCTCTCCTTATCTTAGTTTTGTGTTTTGTTGTGCCAAGTGAAGCCTCTAATCTAAGGTTGATACTAGATTTGGATTTCTGCGCAGAAACAGATTTCTATCTGTCACGAATCTGGGCTGTTTTCTCTGTAGAAAAATCAGAAAAATATGCCAATTTACGTGCGTGTTCCTCAGATATGTACGCAACTTTTATTAGTTTTGAGTTTTCTGATCTGAGCAACGGAAGTATTTATTAAAAATTCGTCTTTACGGACTGTTCTGTTTTGACAGATTCTGCCTTTTATTTCGCATTGCTTCTTTCGCTGTGTTGGGTGGATTTCTTTGTTCCATTACCTTCCAGTAGCTTTGAGCAATGTCCAGAAGTGTTAAGAATGATTGTTTCACCTCTGAACATGTGAGTTTTGATTATGTACTAACCCCTCTAATGAAGTTTATGAGAAGTTTGGTGTGAAGGAAGTTTTCAAGGGTCAAGAGAGGAGGATGATATACTATGATCAAGAAGAGTGAAAGCTCTAAGCTTGGGGATGCCCGGTGGTTCACCCCTGCATATATCAAGAAGACTCAAGCGTCTAAGCTTGGGGATGCCCAAGCATCCCCTTCTTCATCGACAACATTATCGGGTTCCTCCCCTGAAACTATATTTTTATTCCATCACATCTTATGTGCTTTTCTTGGAGCGTATGTGTGCTTTTATTTTTGTTTGTGTTTGAATAAATTGGATTACATCATGCTTGTGTGGGAGAGAGACACGCTCCGCTGTTGCATATGAACACATGTGTTCTTAGCTTTTAATATTCATGGCGAAGTTTCTTCTTCGTTAAATTGTTATATGGTTGGAATTGGAAAATGATACATGTAGTAAATTACTATAAATGTCTTGGGTAATGTGATACTTGGCAATTGTTGTGCTCATGTTTAAGCTCTTGCATCATATGCTTTGCACCCATTAATGAAGAAATACATAGAGCATGCTAAAATTTGGTTTGCATATTTGGTCTCTCTAAGGTCTAGATAATTTCTAGTATTGAGTTTGAACAACAAGGAAGATGGTGTAGAGTCTTATAATGTTTTCAATATGTCTTTTATGTGAGTTTTGCTGCACCGGTTCATCCTTGTGTTTGTTTCAAACAACCTTGCTAGCCTAAGCCTTGTATCGAGAGGGAATACTTCTCATGCATCCAAATACTTGAGCCAACCACTATGCCATTTGTGTCCACCATACCTACTTACTACATGGTATTTCTCCGCCATTTCAAAGTACATTGCATGAGTGCTACCTTTAAATTTCCATTCTTCACCTTTACAATATATAGCTCATGGGACAAATACCTTAAAAACTATTGTGGTATTGAATATGTACTTATGCACTTTATCTCTTATTAAGTTGCTCGTTGTGCGATAACCATGTTCCTGGGGACGCCATCAACTATCCTTTGTTGAATATCATGTGAGTTGCTATGCATGTTCGTCTTGTCTGAAGTAAGAGCGATCTACCACCTTATGGTTAGAGCATGCATATTGTTAGAGAAGAACATTGGGCCGCTAACTAAAGCCATGATCCATGGTGGAAGTTTCAGTTTTGGACATATATCCTCGATCTCAAATGAGAAAATTATTAATTGTTGTTACATGCTTATGCATAAAAGAGGAGTCCATTATCTGTTGTCTATGTTGTCCGGTATGGATGTCTAAGTTGAGAATAATCAATAGCGAGAAATCCAATGCGAGCTTTCTCCTTAGACCTTTGTACAGGCGGCATAGAGGTACCCCTTTGTGACACTTGGTTAAAACATGTGCATTGCGATGATCCGGTAGTCCAAGCTAATTAGGACAAGGTGCGGGCACTATTAGTATACTATGCATGAGGCTTGCAACTTGTAAGATATAATTTACATGATACATATGCTTTATTACTACCGTTGACAAAATTGTTTCATGTTTTCAAAATCAAAGCTCTAGCACAAATATAGCAATCGATGCTTTTCCTCTATGGAGGACCATTCTTTTTACTTTTATGTTGAGTCAGTTCACCTATTTCTCTCCCACCTCAAGAAGCAAACACTTGTGTGAACTGTGCATTGATTCCTACATACTTGCATATTGCACTTATTATATTACTCTATGTTGACAATATCCATGAGATATACATGTTACAAGTTGAAAGCAACCGCTGAAACTTAATCTTCCTTTGTGTTGCTTCAATGCTTTTACTTTGAATTATTGCTTTATGAGTTAACTCTTATGCAAGACTTATTGATGCTTGTCTTGAAGTACTATTCATGAAAAGTCTTTGCTTTATGATTCACTTGTTTACTCATGTCATATACATTGTTTTGATCGCTGCATTCACTACATATGCTTTACAATAGTATGATCAAGTTTATGATGGCATGTCACTCCAGAAATTATCTTTGTTTATCGTTTACCTGCTCGGGACGAGCAGAACTAAGCTGGGGATGCTGATACGTCTCCGACGTATCGATAATTTCTTATGTTCCATGCCACATTATTGATGATATCTACATGTTATATGCACATTTTATATCATATTTATGCGTTTTCTGGAACTAACCTATTAACAAGATGTCGAAGTGCCGATTCTGTTTTTGGTTTCAGAAATCCTAGTAACGAAATATTCTCGGAATTGGACGAAATCAACGCCCAGGTTCCTATTTTGCCCGGAAGCATCCGAACACCCGAGAGCCGCCGGAAGCCACGGGGCCCCACTACACCACGGCGCGGCCGAGGGGGGCCGCAGCCTATGGTGTGGTGGCCCTAGGCCCCTCCGAGGCTGCCCTTCGCCTATTTAAAGCCTTCGTCGCGAAAACCCTATCACGTTCGTGAAACCCACGAAACCTTCCAGCCGCCGCCATCGCGAAGCCAAGATCCGGGGACAGGAGTCTTTCCGGCACGCCGCCGGGACGGGGAAGTGCCCGGAAGGCTTCTCCATCAACATGCCATCTCCACCGCCATCTTCATCACCGCCTTTGCTCCCATGAGGAGGGTAGTTCTCCATCGAGGCTCGGGGCTGTACCGGTAGCTATGTGGTTAATCTCTCTCTATGTATTTCAATACAATGATCTCATGAGCTGCTTTACATGATTGTGATCCATATGATGAGCTTTGTATCGCTACTAGTTGTGTGCTACTCATGTGATGTTATTAAAGTAGTCTATTCCTCCTGCATGGTGTAAAGGTGACTAGTGTGTGCACCATGTGGTTCTTGTCGTAGGCTATGATCATGATCTCTTGTAGATTGTGGAGTTAATTATCATTATGATAGTATTGATGTGATCTATTCCTCCTTCATAGTGTAATGTGGTCAGTGTGTGCACTATGTTAGTTCTTGGTTTATTTTGCAATGATCTATTATGCTCTAAGGTTATTTAAATATGAACATTGAATTGTGGAGCTTGTTAACTCCGGCATTGAGGGTTCGTGTAATCCTACGCAATATGTTCATCATCCAACAAAAGAGTGTATGTAGCACATATGAGAAAGAGTTATTTATTATGCGATCAATGTTGAGAGTGTCCACTAGTGAAAGTATGATCCCTAGGCCTTGTTCCTAAATCTGCTATCGCTGCTTGTTTACTGTTTTACTGCGTTACTACTGCTGCAATACTACCACCATCAACTACACGCCAAGCTATTTTCTGGTGCCGTTGCTACTGCTCATATATATTCATACCACTGTATTTCACTATCTCTTGCCGAACTAGTGCACCTATTAGGTGTGTTGGGGACACAAGAGACTTCTTGCTTTGTGGTTGCGGGGTTGCATGAGAGGGATGTCTTTGACCTCTTCCTCCCTGAGTTCGATAAACCTTGGGTGATCCACTTAAGGAAAACTTGCTGCTGTTCTACAAACCTCTGCTCTTGGAGGCCCAACACTGTCTACAGGAAAAGGAGGGGGCGTAGACATCACTGATGCAGCCCAGGCCGGCACCGGCGAGGGATGAGGCGGAAGTTCCGTTTCTCACCAGAGGATAACAGGAAGGGGGAGGCGGCAAAGTGGCATACCCTATCGCCGCACGCCGCCGCTCGCCTATATTTCTTCTCCTTGTGTGGCAATGGGAAAATGACGCTTCTTTCGTATGAAGAGGGACGTCCTCGTTTGTGGTTTGCTCGATGTTCATCGAACGGGAGCAGCTTCAACGCGCTGGAAACGCTACGACGCGGGTCAGCACAAATCCCATATCAATGAACGCGAGACGGAAACAACGCTCCAGGTCAGAGTATTCCCCTCCACTCGCCGTCACTCGTCGTCGCCTGCTCCACGGTCACGGCTGCACGACGCTGTCGAGGCCGCTCTGAACCAGCGCCCATCTCCTCCTGGTAACCGTGCTCTAGCTCTGTGCTGCCGCTGCCCTGGCGCACTCGCTCGCCTGCGCAACCAGCTTCACGGTTGTGGACGGCGCACCACGCCGTCGAGGTCGTCTCAACCATGCTGGAGGATGGCGAGTGAAGGAGCAGGAGTCCGTTTCGTGGCCGCCACACTCATCCTCTCTGTTGCCGCCGCTGTTGTAGCCATGTACTGCAGGAAGCGTTGTTAACTGAATTTCAACCTGCTGTTGTAATTGAATATGTACATAGAAATCACTACATCATTCACACAGTTTAATTCTGACAAAATCAATCTCCAAAAGAGCTGATATTGTGGGTAAAACTGTTACTCCGCTGATCAAATTGTGCAAGTGAGGTACCATTGGGATGGTATTACTGTGTACTACAACTTCTATTTTGGGCCTAAGCAGCCCATTGGCGAGCAGAGCAGCACCTCCGCTCCGGGTTCTGGCGATCTCCTTCTCCCCTCGTTTCTTCCTTCAGCTTCACGCACCTTTTTTAATTTTATCCTCGAGCCTTTTCCTGAGCTAGACCATGCGGTTCGTGTCTCGCGTTCGTTGATACGGGATTTGGCCGACCGGCGTCGTAGCGTTTCCAGCGCGTTGGAGCTACTTCCGTCCAATGAACATCGAGCGAACCAAAAGTGAGGACGTCCCTCTGCAGTTGTTGCCCCTAAATCAGAGGATCGACAAGTTTGTGCGCCAGTAATGGTCCTGATTGCACTTTGTTTGCGAATAAGTCCCGGGGTTGCTTTCCATGTAGCACAAACAATTACAATTACGGTGATCGATATTTCTTTCCATGTATATGTGTGTTACCAATTGTTCTCTCCGGATTGATTGTGGCGATCCCGTTATAAATGTTCTTGACATTGATTTCGGAAAGTGATCGGTGTTTAGAAGATTTCAAGCAGTTAGATCGCACGGATGGCTAGATATCAAGCGAGAGACGTTTAGTAAGATTGGACGGTCAAGATGTCTCCAATCTTTGACATCAAATATTTTTGACGACGTACCAACTCGAATATAATAGTAAAGATATATATATTGAAACCAGAAATTGTCGAGGATGCATTAATTTCAAAGTGTATTTATATTGTCATCCATTACTCCGTTACATCGACATTCTTATTACAGTAGCAGCTAGACCAATTCCACCATCAAATCTTATCCATGGCTCACTCACGCTTTCTCTGCTTAATGGTTGCACCCATGTAGTATGATATCCTACTCCATTGACCAAGGATTCCAACAAATCAAATTCATTGAACAGATTACATCAGGTAAATTTCACTGGGGGGGTCAAGGTTAGATGCTGGCCCCTTTTGCATGGTTGTTTATATGGCATGCACTTTGCATGGTCAGTTTTAAGGTTCATATGATATGCAGGTTCGACGGTCTTATCCATTTCTGGCTGCAGCAGCAATGGCGATATTGTCGAGCTCGAGGTTTCTCGGCAGCGCAGGGGCCTTCAAGGCATGCACCAAGTTCTTCTACAACACCATCAGCATGCACAACCTCGTCCTGCTCTGGTGTGCAGCCGCCCACCGCGGAAAGCTCGGGATGAGCTCGACTCCTCTCTCGTTTCCTCCACCTTTGGAAGAACAAAACTCACCGTGCTCCGTTGCGAGGAGATCAGCCTCACCCCCCGCCGTGTGCATGCCGTTGCCGTCCTCATCTCCACACCTAATGCCGCCGCCATGCCCGCCAAGTTGAGGTCGGCGCAGCGTCACTGTAGTGTGCACAGAATGTGTCCGAGCTCGGCGTCCACATTTTCTGGCGCAATAGGGTGGCCGTCAAGTCGATGGGCGGCGTCCCCAAGAAGATCGTCGGTGACGCGCTTAAGCGTACGAACGCTGCTGGCTGCCCAACGTCGCCAAGGACGGACTCTCCGCGGAGTGGCCGTTTGGTGACGCCACTCTTGCACCAACGACAAAGTGGAGCTGATCACGACCATGCAGCTGTTCAGGCTGGAGAAGATCGTGAGCCTTCTTCTGGTGGACAAGGATGATGTCTAGTGTGCATTCCTCCTCATGCTCCTCAAAGCGGCCAGCACCCTGTACAAGCCTACAAGGCCAAGCAGGTAAGGATGGCTGCGAACCCAAAGCGGATGCTCATGAAGCTATGGCTGCTGGCTAGGAGCATTACTGTCGACCAGCATTAGCAACTGATGGTGCAGAGCAGTTACCAAACACCGAGCAACAATGTTTTGGTCGATCTGCCAAGTTATTATGCTCCTAGATCTGAACAAAGTTTTGCCATGGAAGAAACAAAGCGGCAACTGCCACTACGTGCTGCATGACTGGGCAGTAAGTTTTGACACTGGATTTCAACAATCCATCAGTTTGCTACGCTGAAAGTGATGCTGATACACTCTCTATCCTTATTTTTTTGTCTGCACTTTGCATTTTCTTTGAGACTTTTCCCTGTTAAATTGTGGGGTTTGTTGTGTACATTGATTTGATGATTCAGATCGATCAAACAGAAAGCAAGTGATGTCCTCATTTCTGTTTACATGATTTTAGTAGATTCCCTAAATTATTGTCTTACAGTTAGATGTGCATTTTGTATTGTATTAAACATACCAGTATCAGTCAGTCTTGTAGTTTACGAGTGTTGTTTTTCCTGGCCGGTTGGAACGGGCAGGGGCTCTGCCGGCGGGGGCGGTTGGTGGGCAATCAGAGGCGCTCTACTCCCTGCCCGTCCTACAGTTCAATGGCAGCGGGGGCACAAAGGAACACTTGTCCAATGCTTGGCCCAAATATGCACTTTTTTCCTGCCAAATGCTTCTCTTAGAGCCCTCTCCACAGCTCTGTAGTTCCAGGATGCAGGGAGGCAAGGTCCAGCGGGCATGCTGCTTTATAAAAAATCGCTATTTCAGCTATTTTTTTGCAGGGTATATAGAGATTGCAGCATAAATACAATTGCAATTTGCATGTTTCATATGCATGAATCACTGTTTTGCCTATGTCGCTGGCAGGTGAAACGTTCAGTAAAATGTCTTTTTCAGTTGCAATTTGCATGGTCCATATGTATGGATCACTATTTTATCTATTTTGTTTGTCGATCCAGCTTGGTGAGCAATTTCAGATGCAGTTTCGCCTTTGAGTTGTTAATCCTGCTACTTTCATTTGACTCAGTCTCAAATGAACGTCGGGTCAAAGGGACGATTTAGACGTATTTTCAACAGTACTTGCTCTACTGTGTCCATTTCTTTGTTTCAGCTATCAACAGATCAAATGGCCAAAGGCTCAAAACGGCGGCAAAGCAACTGTGAAAAGAAATCCCATCTCCACCTCTATCCATCCTGTATGCCCCTTTTCACATAGTTAATCCGATGATTCTTCTTGAGAAATGGCGAGTTGTAATATGGGCAGCACAACTGAAGGGAGCAGGCAGATTCAGCATGACAAAACGAACGCCAGGTTCAGCATGATTGTTTCAAACACAGTTCCGACGGTAATACATTGTCCGTTCAACAGATAGGGCATTGCAAATAACTAAGCAATTCTACCTAAAATACAGTAATTTTAGCATATCAAAATTGGAGACGAGAACAACACTTGGTATGGTCTGCATATGGTCGCTTGAATCTTGTTGCTATCGAGGTTGCTACACTTCGCATGGTGCTTTGAATCCTGTTTGAGGAGCAATGGCAGGCGTTTCCATCTGTAGCATGAGCTATGCAGATTAAATTACAAACCATACATATGCATATGCCAATACCAACGCTGCACAATCTGTAATTTTGAAGAATTTCATCTGTACTACAATGCATGTTACCAGCTAGCATCTAACGTCTTTAAAAGGTGCTGTACTATTGTAATTTTGAACGGAATTTCGTCTGTACTACAATGCATGTTGCAATTGCAAATGTAGAAATCATGTGTATTATCAAACGTATATTATTTTGTACTACAGTTCAAGTTGCATTTCACGCTCAGATTCTACAGGTTAGAATACAACTACCATTCCGACCAGCAAGCTAGCGACTAAATATTTTCAAACGTCTTCTTCAACATTTCGAAGACCATGGATCTTTCAAACGTCAATATTATTTAGTTTGTTATTGCATTAGTATTTTTCTTTCTCAATACTAATATTTTTAAGTCTTTCGTGTGTGATGGAGATTCTTAAGAGGCAGACCACCAATCATGCTTAAACTTTAAGTATATACAAATCTAGAGTAGGGGGCAATGGCCCCCTGCCCAACGATAACTTCACTACTGTGAACAAGGGGGCCCTTGATATCGTTTCGCCCTAGGGCCTCCGAAATCCATGGACCGGCCCTGGGCATGAATCCCAAACCCCCCATGAATAACACGGGGAGGCCACCGGCGACACAGGCCACGATCCCAACGGACCATTTGCTGTGGCACTCTTGATAATCGTCACCCCGAGTGCTATTGCGCAAAGCGCAAAGGGCTTGATCTCAGTAGAATCTCCTGCCATGATCGCAGCAGTTGCTGCCAAAACCCCTCCGACCCAGTTTGTAATAAAAGTTTTTCGTAGCGGCATTGTGCCTAAATGTGAGCATAAAAAAACTTGGGAAAGAAGAAGAAGAAGAAGAGGAGATTCAACGGATCAAGAACAGATGGAACGTGAAAGCAAGAAACGCAAGAACAGATCGAACCAAGGCCGGTGTTGAACAAGGAAATGAGCAAGAGATAGAGATATATATCGGGTAACATAAAAAAACTTGTGAAAGAAGAAGAAGAGGAGATTCAACGGATCAAGAACGGATGGAACATGAAAGCAAGAAACGCAAGAACAGATCGAACCAAGGCCGGTGTTGAACAAGGAAATGAGCAAGAGATAGAGATGTATATCGGGTAATGAGACAAGTGGGGTGTCTCTCTTTTGAGAGAATGGAGTTGTGTGTATGCAGACCTATCACATGGGACTGTTGGCTAGAATTTTTCTTTTTTCAAATTAAGAATGAAAACCTGGCATCTATCTATCTATTATTATTACTAGTAAGTGGCACGTGCTTTGCACGTTTTGGTAGCTAAGAAGAGTTCAATATTTTAAAAGGTAACCAATAATGACTTATGGTGCTCTGAGAAATGATAAAATGAGATCAATAATTTTTTCTGGTTCATTACAGTCAATTTCATGTGAAGTATACCAAGAGATGTTGAGAAATATTTGGGGTCTATTTTTAGTGTACTAACTTTTTACCGAATTTGATTCTTGTTTAAAGTTATTTCTAAATAAGAGATATGTGACCAGACAAACAATTTAGAAAATATAAAGACCAAAACATATTAATTATTTTTAATATAACCATGTCATGTGCAACCATTTCGTCTATTAAGGTTATCGTTTATAGTGCATTTTTTATTCTATTAGAAATCAGGGTGTACCTTCTTCAGCTTTTAGGGGCAAGGTGCAAGTGTATTTTCTTTCTATTCTTTCCATCCCTAAATAAGTCGCTCGGTTTGTCCACATTCATATTACCTACACATGTTTTAGATACACACGAATCTAGAAAATCCGCCCTGTTAGCACAAAGTCTGTAATTTTGGTTCCAATTTTTTTATTCAAGTGGTGTAAAGAAAACCATCATCACAGAACAGATGAGATGTGTGAAATATCCCTTTCAGTTGTTTCTATTAGTTAACATTTTTGATACAAAGCAATTGCAGCATGAAAAAGAAAATCAGTCTAGATGTAACTCCATAGTCTGCTGGTCGTGGCAGGTTTTCCATAAAAACAATCCTGCGCATGTACGACAGGTCCTAGTTCGTGTCACGCAAAAGTTCAGCTCAATCCTGAATTAAATATACATTCACACAGCAAAGCACAGAAGCTGCAAGTTTGTATGAGCTTTTGTTTTCTAGAACGTTCGGCTAGTTGCTAGGAGGTTCACACGGCAAAGCACACAAGCTGCAAGTTTGTATGAGCTTTTGTTCTCTAGAACGTTCGGCTAGCTGCTAGGAGGTTCACACGTGCACAATGGAGCTGGACTGATTGGATGCACAGTGCAAATTAGGAGGCGAATCCAGCACAGCACAGCCGTTCGATCATTACCGATGATACTTGATGGACGGCGGATGATAGTATTGTACTGCAAATCAACGGCTGCAATAGCTTCATAGGTGTTTTGGCGGGAAACTGTGAACGGGTCGGTAAATCCAAATTCAAAACCGCCACACTATAGTAGTAGAGATATATGAATCAATATTTTACTCCCGCCGGTGTAGGAAGTGAATCAATATATACACTCAGCAAATGCATCAACTCCACTTTAAAAGATACATCAAATCCACAAGTAGCAGCGTGCTTAGATCAGAGACGAATCTAGAGATCCCGTAGCGTGCGTTGTGCTCCTGGAGGTTGACGAACCGGATGGGGAGCGACAAATCCGGAGCATCTTCACAAGCTTTGTGCTGCCCAAAATGCTGCAGATCGGAGATCCCGTGGCATGCATGTGCTCCAGGAGGTTGACGAACCGGATGGGGAGCGGCGAATCCGGACGGGGAGCGCGGGGCGTCCAATGGCAAGGCAGAGAACGTCGCTGGGCGGCCGATGGCGAGGCGACCACCGGCGGCGGGGCGTCCGATGGCGAGGCGGCCATCGGCGACGGGGCCGCGGGCGGCGGCGAACCCTTACCCTAGCTGGCCATGGCAGTGAGATGGTGAGACTTGGGAGGAGGGGAAAATGATTCTCGGGGTGGTCGGGCTGGACCGATTGAACTGGGCCGGGTGGGTTATAAGGAGTGGCAAAAAATTTGTAAATAAGAAAAATTACAGAGGGCAATTCGGTCCTATGGCACTCGGGAAGCAGGCAAAAGCTTGGGAAGCACCTCCCGAGCTGCTTTCGCTCGCGGCCGCTCGCGTAGTGCATTTCGAGACCCTGCTTCTGGCAAGCGCTTTTCAATTATTGGGTGTTTGTTTGGGCTTCCGCTTTTGAACCTCAAAAGCAGAAGCAGAAGCCTAAACAAACAGAGCCTTAGACTGATTTCTACTCACGTCACAATTTATTCTAAGATCACCATTTCAGATCTACAAGCTGGATCACCATTCCAACATAACCTAACAATTGGAAGACCCGGTTTCCCGTGTCGTTTCTCCTTGAACCCGGCCACTCGGGGGAACAAGACACAAGTTGACCATGGTACGGTACCCCATTCAAAGCTCCGTAGATATTATTGTACTAATATACTCCAGAATTTGACAGTAGAGTGCCATTTATCCGAAGGGACAAGCCAAACTAATTTTTTTTTTGATACGGATGCTGCAATTTGATTCTTTAGACTCCTGAATTTTGACTAAGGATTCATCGTCATAACATGCTTCAGCATCTCTTCTCCTTTCCAGCTGTGAGTCGTTCTCAGTATTTATGAAAAGTGCTAGATTCTTGAGTAGACACTGGACAAGCACTGATACAGTGCGAACCGTACAGCGCGAAGGCTGCTATCCTTGTAATGATTGGCAGATCTAAACTCTAATGGATCATCATTTTTGCGACCTACGGAGTAAAACTCAATTCCCAGATGGATGGGCAGTTGGAGACGCACGGATGATGCGAGACCAACGTGCAACAAACGCACAGCCGGGGCTAGATCCAGTTACTTTAGTTTAATTAAGATCACTAATTAAGCATGTCTCAGATCTGTCGGAGCGCTTAAGATTTTTTTTTTATAGATAAGCGCTTAAGATGGGTAAGCCTAGCTAGCGGTCGACCGCTGCATCCAACGCGCGCGGTCGATTCCGAACAGGCCGCGTTTTATCCAATTTTGGAAAGTTCATCGGCCCGCATTTTTTCCAATTTCGGAAAGCTCGCGCCAGCTTGCTGTAAAAAGCAGAAGGCGTTGCGGGCGAGAATCGAACCCTCGACCTCGCGGGTAAACGCGCCGCACTGCGACCCAGCTGACCAGCTGGCCAGCAATTAGTTCGCGTCATAGGAGGAGATGGACATATTTTGTACCACATTCAACAGCGTAGCAACAGTAAAAAAATGAACTTGCTCAAAACTAAAAAACGTCGCGCACTTTGTTCAATACATAGACAACCTAGCAAACGAACCAGCCCTTACAATTTAGATCGCGTATGCACTATAACTAGAATTGTTGCTGAATCTTTCCTAATTTTATTAAAAATATTTTAATAATATGTTAGCTCACAATTTATCAACCCCTCCACATGATATTTATCAATGGCAATGCGAAAAGTTATGGACCAGAAAAAGCTTGTATTATTTAGAATATTTTGGGTCATTTTTTGCTCATAATTTATCAACACCTCTGTTCGTTATTTATCGACGGTAAATTTGAAGAGTTATCAACCCATAAAGCTAATTTTATTTAGAATATCTTTGGAATATTTTTAGCTCCAAATTTATCAACCGCTCTGTCCCGTAATTTATCAACGGTAAAATGTGAAGAATTATCAACCCGAAATACTAATTTAATTTAAAATACAATGGAAACATTTCTATCTCACAATTTATCAACCCCTCCACCTAATATTTATCAATGGTAATGCGAAAAGTTATAGACCCGAGAAAGCTTATATTATTTAGAATATTTTGGGATATTTTTTGCTCACAATTTATCAACCCCTCTATTCGTTATTTATCGACGGTAAATATGAACAATTATCGACTCGTAAAAGTTAATTATATTTAGAATATCTTTGGAACATTTTTAGCTCCCAAATGTATCAACCCCTTCGCCTGTTATTTATCAACGGAAAATGTGAAGATTTATCAACCCGAAATACTAATTTAGTTTAAAACATTATGGGAATATATTTAGCTCACAATTTATCAACCCCTATGCCCATTATTTATCAACGGTAAATGTGAAAAAGTTATCAACCCGAAAGGCTAATTTTATTTAGAATACTTTTACGAACATTTTTAGCTCATAATTTATCAACCCCTATGTTTGTTACTTAGCAATGGACAATATCAAGAGTTATCAACCCATAAACTTACTTTCATTTATAATATTTGAGAAACATTTTAGCTCACAATTTATCAACCCCTCTGCCCGTTATTTATCAACGGTAAATGTGAAAAGTTATCGACCCAAAAAACTGATTTAACTTAGAATATTATGGAAACATTTTTAGCTCACAATTTATCAGTCGCTCTGCCCATTATTTATCAACGGTAAATATGAAAAGTTATCGAACCGAAAATTAATTGAGCAAAAGGTAATATTTATTTGAGTTGCAAGTGGTAGTTCATTTGAGTTGCAAGTGGTTTCCCCACCCGTTATTTTCCCCTCTAGAAAACCACTGGCCCGAAAAAGGGAATTGAAAAAGTTAGTCCAGAATAACATGAATTTTATACAAAAGTAAGATCAAAAAATTAGAAAGATAAAAAGTAAAGGGAACTAAAAAAAGGGAATTGACAAAAACGATTTTTCCAAAAAATAAAGGAAAATGTAGGAGAAAGAATTATTTTAAAAGGGTAATAGTCTAAATAATATGACTTTTGGTACAAATAATACAAACAAAATTATTTTAAAAGGGAATTGTAGAAAGGGATTTGTAACAAATAATTTGTAAAAACGAAATTGGAAATAACAATGCAACAGCCTCACGTCAAAAAAGCAAGTCGCTGCCTTGTTGCAAAAAATCAGCGCCGCGTGCAAGCAAAACAAAGAAAAAAAAAAGCAAGCCAGCCATGCATGCATGCCAGCAACTAGCGAAAGCAAATACTTCTATTGCACCGTATAGAAGCAAGCAATGCTAATCACATCGAGACAAACAAACTAATCAGCGCGGAGCGCGGAAAGTGGACAGCTCATGGCGTGGAAGTGGTGAGTGGCGCGGATTCTCTACCCTGCAAGAGGCAGGGCACAGCTACAGTACCCTGACCTGCCAATCTTGATCCTTGGATCGAAAATGAAAGGCAGAGATTGGGACAAATACTGTAGCGACGAAAACACTGTAGCGACGACACTGTAGCGACGACACTGTTCATTGATCACTGTAGCGACTGATCTAAATCGTCAGATTCGAATCCAACGGCCGAAAAATGATGGCAGGGCAGAGGCACTGTAGCTCTCTGCCCTGCAAGAGGCAAGTCAGAGAATCCGGCCACGTGAGCGGGACCACACTCCTGGCGTGGGGATCGAGGTGGGCTAGCGCTGCGCCTGGAAACCTGATCGCCTGCGCGATCGATCGCGAGGCAGGGAATTCGGGCCGACCCTATACACCGACCAGGTCGGTGCCGATGCGAGTTGCCGCACACCCCTGGTCGGGTATTGGGCCTGGCCCATTTAACTTTTTCGCTTTCGCTTTCGTTTTCTCTTTTTTTTTTCCTTTTTTCTTTTTCCGTTTTCTGTTTTATTTTTCTTTTTCGTTCTGTTTATTTTTTCTTTTGTTCAAATTAGAAAAGTTTTTATTCAAAAAACGTCAAATTTGAGAATTACGAAAATTCGAAAACTGTTCAAATATGAAAACTGTTTAAATTCAAAATTTGTTCAAATATGAAAATCGTTCATATTCAAAATTTGTTCAAATTTTAGTTTTGTTCAAATTTGAAAATTGTTCTAATATGAAAGTCATTCAAATTCGAAAATTGTTCAAATATAAATTTTGTTCAAATTTAGAAATGTTCAAATTCGGAAATTGTTCATAGAAAAAAAATACATTTTTTGTTCAAATCTGAAAATGTTCAGATTTTTTAAAAAGTGATTTATTTTTAATTTGATTTTTTAATTTTTTTTACAAATGTTCAGATTTTTAAAAAAGATTCTTTTAAAAAAGAAAAAGAAAACAAACAACAGAAAAAAAAAGAAACGAAAAAGAAAAAACCAGCTTACCTGATGTTGGGCTGCGGCCCAGTTTAGTAATCCGGGCGCGGGGTGTGCGGCAACCGGCTTCCGCGCCGACCAGCTCGGCATACAGCAGCACCCGGGAATTCGGCTTAAGATATTCTTAAAAGAACTGGAGGCCGGCCTTAGCCCTGCGTTATATGAGCAACCCAAATAACTCACCAGGTGCAGGCGTATCCTATATACTCCAAAAAAAAAATAGTAATTTCAAATAAAGTAAAAATTGAATTATTTTGGAAATTAAAGATAATTCAGTATTGTACTCGTATAAAATTGTTTGGCCAGGAAATGATTTACATTGATTTCAGGCAAAAAAAAAACAAATCTATGACGAATATAGCGTGAATAGTCAAGTCTGTTTTTTCACCCAGTAAACAAGAGAAGTTATTCCATGGTGAATATTTGATATACGAGTAAAATACATGATCATCTTTGATTCCAAAAAAGATTTAAATTTTTTTAACCTTTTTCTGAATTACTATTTTTTTTAATATAGGTGCGCTTGCTCCCAGATTCACCAACGTATTTTCTCGCAAATAACGGCATATCAAACCGTTGAGGCACACAGTGAGGAGATACATAAGACTAGCCTTAATGGGAATATCATAAGAGCATCTCCAGCAGCGTCCCCCAAAGCGGTCCCAAAGGGCGCCAGATTTATCGTTCGGGGGACGTGTTTCCTTCGTGCCGCGCTTGGGGACGTCGCTTCCCAGCCGTGTTCCCCAAACGTACCCCCAAAACTTTAAAACAGTGTATTTTAATAGATAGAAGAAAACTTTGTACTAATATTCAAATCGGTGCAACATAAACAAATTACATATAAAAACTTTGAAAAAATATAAATAAATTACATATAATTTTTTTAAACTACTTCTTCTTTGATGGCCCCACCTCGTCGTCCTCACGGTGGCGCTTCATGCTCGTCACCTCTTCCGAAGAGGCGGTGTCGGTCAACGCATCAGAGGAACTTGTATCCTCCTCGTCATCGACGGTGCTCGCCGGCTGCGCCTTCTTGGCCTTGGCCTTCACTTTCATGTCCGCCTCCGCGTTCGCCCGAGCCAACGCCACCGTCGCCTCCTCAGACCATTCCTCCTCCTCCTCCACGGCCTCCCATTCCTCCGGATGCCCAGTGGCCGTGGGGAATCATCACCGCTGCTAAGCGTCGTGACTCTGTCCGTCCAATGGCGTCATCCTGGAGACTTGCCCTCGTTGTCGGTGTCTGATGGAAGCTGAGAGAGATCGCTCATCGTGAGAGGTTTGGATGAATGGCGACCAGTTGTAGATCCGAAAGCGCCTACGTAGGGATCTTATTGAGCGCGGATGAACGGCGGCGCAGAAGTCGAAGAGAGCAACGGTTGCTCTTCCGCGGAATTCGCGCTCCACTCCGGCGGTTCGCGCGTCGATCTACGCGGTTGCCAGTGCGACGGTTCCCCTTCTCGGCAACTGCACCGTCGCTACATAGGCGGCGGTTGAGCGTCCGAGCCGCTGATGCGTCGGGCCCGCGCCTCCTCGCTTCTCATTTCGTTGTGTCCGGCGTGCCCGGAGCGTTTCTGTGAGACGGGCTCGGCGCCGCACATGTTGGGTCGCGTCGGACAAAAAGGGCCTTTGGGGCACGTGGCTGGGAACGATTTTTTGTCCGACGCGCCCCAATCCCTTTGGGGGACGCGACTGGAGATGCTCTAAGTAGTATCATGCATGCTATGTTGAAAAAATTTGATGTGGCGCACCAAATAATGAGGTGAGAGATGGGAGTGATTGATGACGCGTAAAGCACACGCTCGTTGGGAACCCCAAGTGGAAGGTGTGATGCGTACACAAGTTTCCTCGCAAGAAACCAAGGTTTATCGAACCAGTAGGAGTCAAGAAGCACGTCGAAGGTTGATGGCGGCGGGATGTAGTGCGGCGCAACACCAGGGATTCGCAACGTGGAACCTGCACAACACAACCAAAGTACTTTGCCCCAACGAAGCAGTGAGGTTGTCAATCTCACCGGCTTGCGTAACAAAGGATTAGATGTATAGTGTGGATGATGATTGTTTGCAGAAACAGTAGAACAAGTATTGCAGTAGATTGTATTTAATGTAAAAGAATGGACCGGGTCCACAGCTCACTATAGGTGTCTCTCCCATAAGATAAATAGCATGTTGGGTGAACAAATTACAGTCGGGCAATTGACAAATAGAGAGGGCATGACAATGCACATACATGATATGATAAGTATAGTGAGATTTAATTGGGCATTACGAAGTACATAGAACGCTATCCAACATGCATCTATGCCTAAAAAGTCCACCTTCAGGTTATCATCCGAACCCCTTCCGGTATTAAGTTGCAAACAACAGATAATTGCATTAAGTATGGTGCGTAATGTAATCAATAACTACATCCTCGGACATAGCATCAATGTTTTATCCCTAGTGGCAACAGACATCCACAACCTTAGAACTTTTGTCACTCGTCCCAGATTTAATGGAGCATGAACCCACTATCGAGCATAAATACTCCCTCTTGGAGTTAAGAGTAAAAACTTGGCCGAGCCTCTACTAATAACGGAGAGCATGCAAGATCATAAACAACACATAGGTAACAGATTGATAATCAACATAACATAGTATTCTCTATCCATCGGATCCCGACAAACACAACATGTAGCATTACAGATAGATGATCTTGATCATGTTAGGCAGCTCACAAGATCCAACAATGAAGCACATAAGGAGAAGACGACCATCTAGCTACGCTATGGACCCATAGTCCGGGGGTGAACTACTCACTCATCACTCCGGAGGCGATCATGGCGATGAAGAGTCCTCAGGAGATGATTCCCTCTCCGGCGAGGTGCCGGAGCGATCTCTGAATCCCCGAGATGGGATTGGGCGGCGGCGTCTCCAAGGTTCCCGTATCGTGGCTCTCGTGCTGGGGTTTCGCGACGGAGGCTTTAAGTAGGCGGAAGGGCAGGTCGGGAGGCGACGCGAGGCCCACACACGCGGCCGGGAGGTGGGCAGCCTGGCGTGTCGCCGCCTCGTCGCCTCACTTCGTCTCCCCTCCGGTCTTCTGGAAGCTTCGTGTAAAAATAAGCCCCTGGGCGTTGATTTCGTCCAATTCCGAGAATATTTCCTTTGTAGGATTTCTGAAACCAAAAACAGACAACAACTGGCTCTTCGGCATCTTGTTAATAGGTTAGTGCCGGAAAATGCATAAATATGACATAAAGTATGCATAAACATGTAGATATCATCAATAATGTGGCATGGAACATAAGAAATTATCGATACGTCGGAGACGTATCGATAAGCTTAGTTCTGCTCTTCCCGAGCAAAACGATAACAAAGATAATTTCTGAGTGACATGCCATCATAACCTTGATCATACTATTGTAAGCATATGTAATGAATGCAGCGATCAAAACAATGGTAATGACATGAGTAAACAAATGAATCATAAAGCAAAGACTTTTCATGAATAGTACTTCAAGACAAGCATCAATAAGTCTTGCATAAGAGTTAACTCATAAAGCAATAAATCAAAGTAAAGGTATTGAAGCAACACAAAGGAAGATTAAGTTTCAGCGGTTGCTTTCAACTTATAACATGTATATCTCATGGATAGTGTCAATGTAAAGTAATATAACAAGTGCAATATGCAAGTATGTAGGAATCAATGCACATTCACACAAGTGTTTGCTTCTTGAGGTGGAGAGAAATAGGTGACTCAACATAAAAGTAAAAGAAAGGCCCTTCGAGAGGAAGCATTGATTGCTATATTTGTGCTAGAGCTTTGGTTTTGAAAACATGAAACAATTTTGTCAACGGTAGTAATAAAGCATATGTATCATGTAAATTATATCTTACAAGTTGCAAGCCTCATGCATAGTATACTAGTAGTGCCCGCACCTTGTCCTAATTAGCTTGGATTAACACGGATTATTATTGCATGACATATGTTTCAACCAAGTGTCACAAAGGTACCTCTATGCCGCCTGTACAAGGGTCTAAGGAGAAGTTCGCATTTGGATTTCTCGCTTTTGATCATTCTTCAACTTAGACACCCATACCGGGACAACATAGACAAAGATAATGGACTCCTCTTTTAATGCTTAAGCATTCGGTTAATATTCTCATAAGAGATTGAGGTTTTATGTCCAAACTGAAACTTCCACCATGATTCATGGCTTTAGTTAGCGGCCCAATGTTCTTCTCTAACATTATGCATACTCAAACCATTTGATTGTGAAAACCGCCCTTACTTCAGACAAGACGAACATGCATAGCAACTCACATGATATTCAACAAAGTGTTGATGGCGTCCCCGGAGCATGGTTATCGCACAACAAGCAACTTAATAAGAGATAAAGTGCATAAGTACATATTCAATACCACAATAGTTTTTAAGGCTATTTTGTCCCATGAGCTATATATTGCAAAGGCGAATGATGGAAATTTAAAGGTAGCACTCAAGCAATTTACTTTGGAATGGCGGAGAAATACCATGTAGTAGGTAGGTATGGTGGACACAAATGGCATAGTGGTTGGCTCAAGGATTTTGGATGCATGAAAGTATTCCCTCTCGATACAAGGTTTAGGCTAGCAAGGTTATTTGAAACAAACACAAGGATGAACCGGTGCAGCAAAACTCACATAAAAGACATATTGTAAACATTATAAGACTCTACACCGTCTTCCTTGTTGTTCAAAACTCAATACTAGAAATTATCTAGACTTTAGAGAGACCAAATATGCAAACCAAATTTTAGCAAGCTCTATGTATTTCTTCATTAATGGGTGCAAAGTATATGATGCAAGAGCTTAAACATGAGCACAACAATTGCCAAGTATCAAATTATTCAAGACATTTTAGAATTACTACATGTAGCATTTCCCGATTCCAACCATATAACAATTTAATGAAGAAGATTCAACCTTCGCCATGAATACTATGAGTAAAGCCTAAGCACATATTGTCCATATGAAACAGCGGAGCGTGTCTCTCTCCCACACAATGAATGCTAGGATCCATTTTATTCAAACAAAAATAAAAATAAACCGACGCTCCAAGCAAAGCACATAAGATGTGATGGAATAAAAATATAGTTTCAGGGGAGGAACCTGATAATGTTGTCGATGAAGAAGGGGATGCCTTGGGCATCCCCAAGCTTAGACGCTTGAATCTTCTTAAAATATGCAGGGTGAACCACCGGCATCCCCAAGCTTAGAGCTTTCACTCTCCTTGATCATATTGCATCATTTCCCTCTCTTGATCCTTGAAAACTTCCTCCACACCAAACTCAAAACAACTCATTAGAGGGTTAGTGCACAATAAAAATTTACATGTTCAGAGGTGACATAATCATTCTTAACACTTCTGGACATTGCACAAAGCTACTGGATATTAATGGATCAAAGAAATTCATCCAACATAGCAAAAGAGGCAATGCGAAATAAAAGGCAGAATCTGTCAAAACAGAACAGTTCGTAAAGACGAATTTTAAAGTGGTACCAGACTTGCTCAGATGAAAATGCCCAAATTGAATGAAAGTTGCGTACATATCTGAGGATCACTCACGTAAATTGGCATAATTTTCTGAGTTACCTACAGAGAATTAGGCCCAGATTCGTGACAGCAAAGAAATCTGTTTCTGCGCAGTAATCCAAATCTAGTATGAACCTTACTATCAACGACTTTACTTGGCACAACAATGCACAAAACTAAGATAAGGAGAGGTTGCTACAATAGTAAACAACTTCCAAGACTCAAATATAAAATAAAAGTACTGTAGTAAAAACATGGGTTGTCTCCCATAAGTGCTTTTCTTTAACGCCTTTCAGCTAGGCGCAGAAAGTGTGTATCAAGTGTTATCAAGAGATGAAGCATTAGCATAACTTGTTCTAATAATAGAATCATAAGGTAACTTCATTCTCTTTCTAGGGAAGTGTTCCATACCTTTCTTGAGAGGAAATTGATATTTAATATTACCTTCCTTCATATCAATGATAGCTCCAACAGTTCGAAGAAAAGGTCTTCCCAATATAATGGGGCAAGATGCATTGCATTCAATATCCAAGACAACAAAATCAACGGGGACAAGGTTATTGTTAACGGTAATGCGAACATTATCAATCCTCCCCAAAGGTTTCTTTTTAGCATTATCAGTGAGATTAACATCGAAATAACAATTTTTCAATGGTGGCAAGTCAAGCATATCATAAATTTTCTTAGGCATAATACTTGCACCAAGATCACATAAAGCATTACAATCAAAGTCATTTACCTTCATCTTAATGATGGGCTCCCAACCATCCTCTAGCTTTCTAGGAATAGAAGTTTCAAGTTTTAGTTTCTCTTCTCTAGCTTTTATGAGAGCATTTGTAATATGTTTTGTAAAGGCCAAATTTATAGCACTAGCATTGCGACTTTTAGCAAGCTTTTGTAAGAACTTTATGACTTCAAAGATGTGGCAATCATCAAAGTCTAAACCATTATGATCTACAGCAATGGGATCATCATCCCCAATGTTGGAAAAATTTCAGCAGTTTTATCACGGCATTTTCAGTTTTAGCAGTTTCAGGCAGTTTTTACTTTGCGTTAGAAGTAGAAACATTGCCAACACCAATTCTTTCACCATTATTAGTAGGAGGTGCAGCAACATGTGAAACATTAGCATTGCTAGTGGTGGTAATAGTCCAAACTTTAGCTACATTATTCTCTTTAGCTAGTTTTTCATTTTCTTCTCTTTCCCACCTAGCATGCAATTCAGCCATTAATCTTATATTCTCATTAATTATAACTTGGATGGCATTTGCTGTAGTAACAATTTTATTTTCAATATCCTTATTAGGCATAACTTTCAATTTCAAAAGATCAACATCAGAGGCAAGACTATCAACCTTAGAAGCAAGAATATCAATTTTATTGAGCTTTTCCTCAACAGATTTGTTAAAAGCAGTTTGTGTACTAATAAATTCTTTAAGCATAGCTTCAAGACCAGGGGGTGTGTTCCTATTATTGTTGTAAGAATTCCCATAAGAATTACCATAACCATTACCATTATTATAAGGATATGGCCTATAGTTATTACTAGAATTGTTCCGATAAGCATTGTTGTTGAAATTATTATTTTTAATGAAGTTTACATCAACATGTTCTTCTTGAGCAACCAATGAAGCTAACGGAACATTATTAGGATCAACATTAGTCCTATCATTCACAAGCATAGACATGATAGCATCAATCTTATCATTCAAGGAAGAGGTTTCTTCGACAGAATTTACCTTCTTACCTTGTGGAGCTCTTTCCGTGTGCCATTCAGAGTAATTAATCATCATATTATCAAGAAGCTTTGTTGCTTCACCAAGAGTGATGGACATAAAGGTACCTCCAGCAGCTGAATCCAATAGGTTCCGCGAAGAAAAATTCAGTCCTGCATAAAAGGTTTGGATGATCATCCAAGTAGTCAGTCCATGGGTTGGGCAATTCTTAACCAAAGATTTCATTCTTTCCCATGCTTGAGCAACATGTTCATTATCTAATTGTTTAAAATTCATTATGCTACTCCTCAAAGATATAATTTTAGCAGGGGGATAATATCTACCAATAAAAGCATCCTTGCATTTAGTCCATGAATCAATACTATTTCTAGGCAGAGATAGCAACCAATCTTTAGCTCTTCCTCTTAATGAGAAAGGAAACAATTTCAATTTTATAATATCACCATCTACATCCTTATACTTTTGCATTTCACATAGTTCAACAAAATTATTGAGATGGGCAGCACATCATCAGAACTAACACCAGAAAATTGCTCTCTCATAACAAGATTCATAAAGCAGGTTTAATTTCAAAAAATTCTGCTGTAGTAGCAGGTGGAGCAATAGGTGTGCATAAGAAATCATTATTATTTGTGGTTGTGAAGTCACACAACTTAGTGTTTTCAGGAGTCATTTTAACAGTAAATAAAGCAAACTAGATAAAGTAAATGCAAGTAACTAATTTTTTTGTGTTTTTGATATGGAGAACAAGACAGTAAATAAAGTAAAGCTAGCAACTAATTTTTTGTGTGTTTTGTTTAAGTGCAGCAAACAAAGTAGTAAATAAAATAAAGCAAGACAAAAACAAAGTAAAGAGATTGGATTGTGGAGACTCCCTTGCAGCGTGTCTTGATCTCCCCGCAACGGCGCCAGAAATTTAGCTTGATGACGCGTAAAGCACACGCTCGTTGGGAACCCCAAGTGGAAGGTGTGATGCGTACAGCGGCAAGTTTCCCTCAGTAAGAAACCAAGGTTTATCGAACCAGTAGGAGTCAAGAAGCACGTCGAAGGTTGATGGCGGCGGGATGTAGTGCGCGCAACACCAGGGATTCCGCCAACGTGGAACCCGCAAACACAACCAAAGTACTTTAACGAAACAGTGAGGTTGTCAATCTCACCTTTGCTGTAACAAAGGATTAGATGTATAGTGTGGATGATGATTGTTTGCAGAAAACAGTAGAACAAGTATTGTAGTAGATTGTATTTAATGTAAAAGAATGGACCGGGGTCCACAGTTCACTAGAGGTGTCTCTCCCATAAGATAAATAGCATGTTGGGTGAACAAATTACAGTCGGGTGATAACCCACAAGTATAGGGGATCGCAACGAGGGAAGTAAAACCCAAATTTATTGATTCGACACAAGGGAAGGTAAAGAATACTTATAAGCCTTAACAACGAGTTGTCAATTCAGCTGCACCTGAAAAGCACTAGTAATAGGGGTGATGTGAAAGTAGCGTAATATGAGAGCAATAGTGTAACACAGCAGCAATAATAGTAATATGAGAGCAATGTCACCAGAAAATAGTTGATACTACTTCTAATGTCATGTAGAACGAGTATATGATGATGAGAGATGGACCGGGTTCCCAGCTATCTACACTAGTGGTAACTCTCCAATAACAAGTGACAAGTGTTGGGTGAACAAATTACATTGGGCAATTGATAGGATTGAAATAGCATTAAGAAAGAACATCAAGATCATTAATCATGTAGGCATGTTTCCCATATATAGTCATACGTGCTCGCAATGAGAAACTTGTACAACATCTTTTGTCCTACCAGCCGGTGGCAGCCGGCCTCTAGGGAATCTACTGGAAATTAAGGTGCTCCTTTTAATAAAGCACCGGAGCAAAGCATTAACACTCCGTGAAAACATGTGATCCTCATATCTAAGCCTTCC
Organism: Lolium multiflorum; assembly: GCA_030979885.1. Classification (NCBI taxonomy): domain Eukaryota; kingdom Viridiplantae; phylum Streptophyta; class Magnoliopsida; order Poales; family Poaceae; genus Lolium; species Lolium multiflorum. The sequence continues at coordinate 246,162,727 of CM061748.1, forward strand.
CTCCAGTTGTCCCAATTTTGTCACTTTGGGGCCTTTGGTTCCGGACATAGACATGTGCATACAACTTGTAGATACAATCTAAGCAATAAGTATAGAGCTTAAATCTAAGATCATGCCACTCGGCCCTAGTGACAAGCATTAAACACAACAAGATTGCAGCAACAATAACTTCATAAACTTTGTAGATAGACAATCATAACGTAACAATCCATCGGATCCCAACAAACACAACACCGATTACATCAGATGAATCTCAATCATGTAAGGCATCTCATGAGATCATTGTATTGAAGTACATAGGATAGAGAGTACCAACTAGCTACTGCTAGAACCCGTAGTCCATTGGGGAACTACTCACGGAGCATGATGGAGGCGGTGGCGTCGATGGAGATGGCTTCGGGGCACTTCCCCGTCCGGGTGCGGGAGAGAGTTCTGTCCCCCGAATGGAGTTTCGCGATGGCGACGGCGCGGAGTCTTTCTAGAGTTTCGTCAAAAGGTATCGAGTTTTTAGGTCACTGGGCTTAAATAGGCGAAGAGTCTGAGTCGGAGGGTGCCCGGGCCCCCTCACAGAGGAGGCGCGGCCGGGCCGGGCCGCGCCGCCATGTTGTGTGGTGGCCCCCGGCCCCTCTCCGACTCTCCTTCGGTGTCGGATGCTTCCGGGAAAATAGGGTTCGGCGTTGATTTCGTCGAATTCCGAGAATATTGCCCGAACAGCCTTTCTGAACCAAAAACAACAGAAATGCTGTTGGCATCTCGTTAATAGGTTAGTTCGAAAAATGCATAAAAACATTATAAAGTGCAAGCAAAACATGTAAGTATTGTCATAAAACAAGCATGGAACATCGAAAATTATAGTACGTTGGAGACGTATCAAGCATCCCCAAGCTTAGTTCCTGCTCGCCTCGAGTAGGTAAACGATAAAAAGAGTAATTTCTGTAGTGACATGCTACTTACATAATCTTGATCATCCTATTATAAAGCATATGAGATGAATGCAGTGACTCAAGGCAATGATCTATAGTTGCTAACAAATAGATAACATATAGCAAAACTTTTCATGAATAGTACTTTCAAGACAAGTATCAAAAAGTGTTGCATAAGAGTTAACTCATAAAGCAATAAATTCAAAGTAAAGGCATTGAAGCAACACAGAGGAAGATTTAAGTTTCAGCAATTGCTTTCAACTTTCAACATGCATACCTCATGGATAATTGTCAACACAAAGTAATATGATGAATGCAAATATGCAAGTATGTAAGAATCAATGCACAGTTAACACAAGTGTTTGCTTCTAAGATGGAAGGAAGTAGGTAAACGACTCAACATAAAGTAAAAGAATGGCCCTTCGCAGAGGGAAGCAGGGATTAAATCATGTGCTAGAGCTTTTTAAGTTTTGAAATCATATAGAGAGCATAAAAGTAAAGTTTTGAGAGGTGTTTGTTGTTGTCAACGAATGGTAATGGGCACTCTAACTACCTCATCAACCAGACTTTCAAGAGCGGCTCCCATGAAGGACGTTATTTCTACCAGCAAGGTAGATCATCCCTCTTCTCTTTTGTTTACACATGTACTTTAGTTTCATTATATTTTTTTATTTTTTAGATGACACTCCTCCCAACCTTTTCTTTCTCAAGCCATGGCTAACCGAATCCTCGGGTGCCTTCCAACAATCACATACCATGGAGAAGTGTCTATTTGCAAAATTAAGTTGCTTACTGATAGATCAGGGCAAAACATGTGAAGAGAATTATTAATGAAGGTTGATTAATTGGGGGTGGGAACCCCGCCAGCTCTTTTTGCAAAATTATTGGATAAGCGGATGAAGCCACTAGTCCATTGTGAAAGTCTGTCAAAAGTAAATGACAAGATCGAAAGATAAAACACCACATACTTCCTCATGAGCTATAAAACATTGACACAAATAAGATATAATAGCTTTTGAATTGTTTAAAGGTAGCACATGAAGTATTTACTTGGAATGGCAGGAAATACCACATAGTAGGTAGATATGGTGGACACAAATGGCATAGGTTTTGGCTCAAGGTTTTGGATGCACGAGAAGTATTCCCTCTCAGTACAAGGCTTTGGCTAGCAAGGTTGTTTGAAGCAAACACAAGTATGAACCGGTACAACAAAACTTACATAAGAACATATTGCAAGCACTATAAAACTCTACACTGTCTTCCTTGTTGCTCAAACACTTTTACCAGAAAATATCTAGACCTTAGAGAGACCAATCATGCAAACCAATTTCAACAAGCTCTACGGTAGTTCTCCACTAATAGGTTTAAACTACATGATGCAAGAGCTTAATCATGATCTACTTGAGAGCTCAAAACAATTGCCAAGTATCAAATTATTCAAGACATTATGAAGCACTTTCTGTTTCCAACCAAATATCAATAAGTGCAGCGGTTTTCAACTCCGCCATGAACATTAAAATAAAGCTAGGAACACCAGTGTTCATATGAAAAAGCGGAGCGTGTCTCTCTCCCACACAAGGATTGCTAGGATCCGAATTTATTCAAACACAAACAAAAATAAAACAAACAGATGCTCCAAGTAAAGCACATATGATGTGACCGAATAAAAATATAGTTTCAATAGAAGAAACCTGATAAGTTGATGAAGAAGGGGATGCCTTGGGCATCCCCAAGCTTAGACGCTTGAGTCTTCTTGAAATATGCAGGGATGAACCACGGGGGCATCCCCAAGCTTAGACTTTTCACTCTTCTTGATCATATATCATCCTCCTCTCTTGACCCTTGAAAACTTCCTTCACACCAAACTTCTCATAAACTTCATTAGAGGGGTTAGTACTCAAAAAACTTGAATCCACCTTGGTCCTGTAGTGACACATTGCAATAACTCAATAAAACATTAGCTACAGCTCTCCACGTCTAGAAAGCCTTGCTTAAAGTCCACAAGAGACAATGCAAAAAACAGAGACAGAATCTGCCAAAACAGAACAGCCAGTAAAGACGAATTTTAAACAGGTACTTCCGTTGCTCAAATCAGAAAACTCAAAACTAATGAAAGTTGCGTACATATCTGAGGAACACGCACGTAAATTAGCATAATTTTCTGAGTTACCTACAGAGAAAACAGCTCAGATTCGTGACAGATAGAAATCTGTTTCTGCGCAGAAATCCAAATCTAGCATCAACCTTCGATTAGAGGCGTCACTTGGCACAACATTGCAATAAAATAAAGATAAGGAGAGGTTGCTTCAGTAGTAACAACTTCCAAGACACAACAAAACAGTAGCAAAATAAAGACATGGGTTATCTCCCAAGAAGTTCTTTCTTTATAGCCATTAAGATGGGCTCAACAATTTTAATGATGCTCACATAAAGATGAGAGTTGAAGCAAAAGAGAGTATCAAAAAGCAAGTTCAAAACACATTTAAGTCTAACCCTCTTCCTATGCATAGGAATCTTGTACACAAATAAATTCATGAAGAACAAAGTGACAAGCATAAGAAGATAAAACAAGAGTAACTTCAAAATTTTCAGCATATAGAGAGGTGTTTTAGTACCATGCAAATTTCTACAACCATATTTTACTCTCTCATAATAATTTTCAGTAGCTTCATGGATAAACTCAACAATATAACTATCACATGCAGCATGCTTTTCATGATCCATAAACACACAATTTTTATCAAGCTTAAAAAAAATAGGATCAGATCTTTCAAAACCACTTTTATCAATACTATAACAAGATGATTGATCAATCTCAAAAGATATGGGACTCCTAGATAAAGTCAAGACTTCTCCAATCCCATTTTCATTAGTAGTACAATTAATATTATCAAGTAACATAGGACCATCATCTAGAGATTTATCATAAACTTTTGCTAAGCAAAACTCTTTAGTACCATGCATTTCGACATCAGGCATAAACAAAGCATTATCATAAGATTTATCAAAGTAGCATGGATTATCATAAATGACAGTAGCATAATTATTCTCACAAGTTTTACTCATAGGGAATATTTCAAGAGAATCCACAGGAACATAACATTCAACCTCCTTTGGTAAGCATGGAGGACAATCAAATAGTGTAAGAGATAAAGAGTTACTCTCATTAGAAGGTTGGCATGGGTAGCTAATCCATTCTTCCTCCTTTTGTTCATCACTCTCCTCTTCTTTTTCATCCAATGAGCTTTCAGGTTCATCAATTTCCTCCTCTTTTTCATCCAATGAGCTTTCGGGTTCATCAATTTCTTCTTCCACAGGTTCCTGCAAATTGTGAGTGCATTCTTGTGCATTAATGAGTCTCGTTATAATCAATGATATAAGGATTATCACTGTAGCTTTCTATGCAAAAATTAAGGATAGAAGAGACATAATCTTTAAGGTCCTTACAAACAACACAAGTTTCATAATTTTTAACCATGAAGAATTCTATCTCAGAGGCTCCCATAAATATGACAAATTGTTCTACCTCTTCAAACCCAAAATGAATATAGCTATTCCGATTATAGTTCTTAATTAAAACTTCCTCACTAAAGCCACATTGAAATTTCAGATGTTTAGTATCCTCTTTAGAGCAACAGTTTATATCATGGCGTTTAAGCAAGATTTTAGCAATTGTATTTAATTTTTCTATCACATCACTCATAACTTTACCCTTTCTTGATTCTCTATAATTATTATATAATACAATAAGCTCCAAGTAGGTTGTAGGTTCTCCCATAGCAACAGTTTTTAATTTTTTGGTTTTTCAAATTTTTATGGATTTTTGGGTATATAAGGAAAATAAAACAAAACAAAAACAAACTAGACAAAAGTAAACTAAGCAAAGTAATACTAGACAGAAATAAACTAAGCACAAATAAACTAGACAAAAGTAAACTAAGCAAAACAAAATAAAATAAAACAGAGAGAGAGGTAGAGTGTACTCCCCAGGTGAACTTATGAGTAGAGCTATGCCTCCCCGGCAAAAACAGTCTTGATAACCCACAAGTATAGGGGATCGCAACAGTCTTCGAGGGAAGTAAAACCCAAATTTATTGATTCGACACAAGGGAGGTAAAGAATACTTATAAGCCTTAACAACTGAGTTGTAAATTCAACTACTGAAAAGCACTAGTAACAAGGGTGATGTGAAAGTAGCAGATGGGAGCAAACAGAAATGATAGGCAGTAATATGAGAGCAATGGCACCGAAAATAGTTGATACTACTTCTAATGTCATGTAGAACGAGTATATGATGATGAGAGATGGACCGGGGTTGCTATCTACACTAGTGGTAACTCTCCAATAACAAGTGACAAGTGTTGGGTGAACAAATTACAGTTGGGCAATTGATAGGATTGAAATAGCATTAAGAAAGAACATCAAGATCATTAATCATGTAGGCATGTTTCCCATATATAGTCATACGTGCTCGCAATGAGAAACTTGTACAACATCTTTTGTCCTACCAGCCGGTGGCAGCCGGCCTCTAGGGAATCTACTGGAAATTAAGGTGCTCCTTTTAATAAAGCACCGGAGCAAAGCATTAACACTCCGTGAAAACATGTGATCCTCATATCTAAGCCTTCCCCTCCAGTTGTCCCAATTTCTGTCACTTTGGGGCCTTTGGTTCCGGACATAGACATGTGCATACAACTTGTAGATACAATCTAAGCAATAAGTATAGAGCTTAAATCTAAGATCATGCCACTCGGGCCCTAGTGACAAGCATTAAACACAACAAGATTGCAGCAACAATAACTTCATAAACTTTGTAGATAGACAATCATAACGTAACAATCCATCGGATCCCAACAAACACAACACCGATTACATCGGATGAATCTCAATCATGTAAGGCAGCTCATGAGATCATTGTATTGAAGTACATAGGATAGAGAGTACCAACTAGCTACGCTAGAACCCGTAGTCCATGGGGGAACTACTCACGGAGCATGATGGAGGCGGTGGCGTCGATGGAGATGGCTTAGGGGCACTTCCCGTCCGGCAGGTGCCTGAACAGAGTTCGTCCCCCGGGTGGAGTTTCGCGATGGCGGCGGTGCCCCTGGAGTCTTTCTGGAGTTTCGTCAAAAGGTATCGAGTTTTTAGGTCACCAGGGCTTAAATAGGCGAAGAGTCGGAGTCGGGGGGTGCCTGGGCCCCCTCACAGGTGGCACGGCAGGCCGGGGCGCCGCCATGTTGTGTGGTGGCCCCCGGCCCCTCCGACTCTCCTTCGGTGTTCTGGATGCTTCCGGGAAAAATAGGGTTGGGCGTTGATTTCGTCGAATTTCGAGAATATTGCCCGAACAGCCTTTCTGGAACCAAAAACAAAAACAGCAACTGGCCCTTCGACATCTCGTTAATAGGTTAGTTCCGGAAAATGCATAAAAACATTATAAAGTGCAAGCAAAACATGTAAGTATTGTCATAAAACAAGCATGGAACATCGAAATTATAGGTACGTTGGAGACGTATCATCGGGAAATTGACAAATAGAGAGGGCATGACAATGCACATACATGATATGATAAGTATAGTGAGATTTAATTGGGCATTACGACAAAGTACATAGAGCTATCCATGCATCTATGCCTAAAAAGTCTACCTTCAGGTTATCATCCGAACCCCTTCCAGTATTAAGTTGCAAACAACAGACAATTGCATTAAGTATGGTGCGTAATGTAATCAATAACTACATCCTCGGACATAGCATCAATGTTTTATCCCTAGTGGCAACAGCACATCCACAACCTTAGAACTTTCTGTCCCTGTCCCAGATTTAATGGAGGCATGAACCCACTATCGAGCATAAATACTCCCTCTTGGAGTTAAGAGTAAAAACTTGGCAGAGCCTCTACTAATAACGGAGAGCATGCAAGATCATAAACAACACATAGGTAATAGATTGATAATCAACATAACATAGTATTCTCTATCCATCGGATCCCGACAAACACAACATGTAGCATTACAGATAGATGATCTTGATCATGTTAGGCTGCTCACAAGATCCAACAATGAAGCACATAAGGAGAAGACGACCATCTAGCTACTTATGGACCCATAGTCCAGGGTGAACTACTCACTCATCACTCCGGAGGTGATCATGGCGATGAAGAGTCCTCCGGGAGATGATTCCCCTCTCGGGGGTGCCGGAGGCGATCTCCTGAATCCCCGAGATGGGATTGGCGGCGGCGGCGTCTCGGAAGGTTTCCGTATCGTCTCGGTTCGGGGTTTCGCGACGGAGGCTTTAAGTAGGCGGAAGGGCAGGTCAGGAGGCGACGCGAGGCCCACAGGCGCGGCCGAGGTGGGCGCGCCGCCCGGCGTGTCGCCTCGTCTCACTTCGTCTCCCTCGGTCTTAAAAGCTTCGTGTAAAAATAAGCCCCTGGGCGTTGATTTCGTCCAATTCGAGAATATTTCCTTTGTAGGATTTCTGAAACCAAAAACAAAAAAAACAAGCGGCTCTTCGGCATCTTGTTAATAGGTTAGTGCCGGAAAATGCATAAATATGACATAAAGTATGCATAAAACATGTAGATATCATCAATAACGTGGCATGGAACATAAGAAATTATCGATACGTCGGAGACGTATCAATCATAATATGATACATATCATAGCACGTAAAACTAGAAAACTTAATGACAAACACATTATGTACACAAATTTACATCGAGATTCTACAAAACATTAAATATGATGATACTATGATATTATCTTATTATACTATGCAGTGTGGGGTAGTATCATAAACTAGTATCATGGTGCATGATACTAGTGTATGATACTTCCCATTGTGACTACTCTAACCTTAGAGTCCTACTATGCGTGTGTGAAACAATTAAACTTTGTTTCAGTTAAAATATATGCATAGGAAAAACCAAATACAAGCACATGCATAAGTGATATAAAGATTTACGTGGAAAACCTCAAAAACATGAGAAGGAAAAAAAATACAGGTGTGGATCTACCGGTCCACACAACCATCACTATGAGCAACCTTGGTACAAAATCTTATCTAGACATCTAGAGATTACAACACACTTCTCCTCGTTGCCCACCAGAAACAACAACATCAACCACAAGAGGTAAGATACAACAAAGACATAGCTATCACAATTTATGTCCTCTTCGTTAATCAGCAAAATGCTCTGAAATCACATATCCAATTAGAACCACAATATACTAATTAAAAGTCAGCTCAATCACACTGTTTTAGTGCCTAAACTATTCGTCTATTAAAACTGGTTTGTGCTGACTTAACCACTCTCAAGTATGATTCTCAACTGACCCAAAACTCAAACCAACTAACCAGTTGAAGTACTCAAAGTAAGGAACAAGCTCACCGAGTTTGGAACCGATCTAAGAATATTAGAGCCTCCAAACACCAGTTTGAATACATACCAGTTAGATCTCAACAATCTGGACATAAATCACCTTAATCATTCCTCTCTTCTCACTTAGTTGTGGTGTTTAGTTTGTTCTCCGATCCTCTCATAATAACAGCCATGTTCCGGCGTGCTCTCTTGCTCTCACACACCCTGCAGCCACTAAAGATGGCTAGGGTTTTCTCTTTTCTACATTTCAAGGTGCGAACATCGATCAATAGTTGATACGTGTTAGGTTTTATAGGTTAATGTTGGGCTGCCAACACATCTCCATGTGGAGGCAAATGGCCAACAAGAATACACTTTCAAACAACTTATAATATGCAACACGAACCAACGGAAGATAAAACAAGAAAATGCATAGACTCGGAGGTGAACTGGCCAAGGTGATTTGGTACTCCTTGTTGGTCTAGCTCAATTGGACTCAGGCATAGTGGAGTTCTTCATTTTGAACAAATGCTTCATAATCATCTTATAGTAGGCTTTGTTTGGGCATTGGATGCTCCACAAAGATTTCTAGCATCCTCCCGTAGCTCGCCTGCGTTCTATCCAAAACTTGTCCGTACGGAGTAAATTGTATGCTGATCTCGCAGTGTATAAGCCTGATCTATAGTGTGCCTAGGATGCAAAATCTTTGCAACCATCAAAGCTAAGTGCATGCTCAAGATTCGATCATCAATTTTATCATTGAAAGAGGCTCGCACAATGTCTTCCTTCCAAGATGAGAGATCATCACTTAGAAAGCAATTCACCTTGGCATTGTCCTGTAATTGGCAGGTAGGTATGATAGAGCCAAGCTGGTGTATTAGGGGAACCCAATTATCATCAGAGATGCTTGCTCCATCACCGACCCTCTAAAAGCAAGCCCCGCTACAAAACTTCTCCCCCTTGGGGACACTACACCAAGTGCAGGAAGCAGATCTAGGCGTGGAAGCAGTCAAAATATCACGGTTTGGGAAGTAACTACTCTTAAGAACTCGAGCACAGAGTGAGTTAGGCTCGGTTAGGAGACACCAACATTGTTTACCTAGCATGGAGTGGTTGAAAATAGGCATGTCCCGAAATCTCATGCCACCATATTTTTTGGGAGTGCACATCCAATTCCAAGACCTCCAATGTATCTTCAGAATTAAGTTAGTTCTAGTCTGGGATTGCTGGGTTTTTTCTTAGCCAATATTTTCAAAATTTTGCCGAAAATGGGGTTTACCGGTTACCATGAGAAAATCATTATACCAGGCGAATTTAATGGTATCCACATAATTTGGTTAATTTTGATTTTTTGATAAGTTTTGAACGAACTTATAAATTCGTTTGACCAATCTCCGGTGGTATTTTGGTGGTGTGTTTATGACTATTTCGTGGGACTATTTTTCTCAACAGCATGCCAAAACATCAAATATGCAAATTACATGTCTGTATGCTACTTATGTCCATGTGAGTACTTTTTTCTTTCTTTCTAGAAACCCGTACTTATGAAGTACAAAAGTTCGACCACCTTTTGTGTCAGAAAAATCTTTTGAGAATACATTTGAGTTTTGAGTAGTTTTTTTTTTAGAACATTGAGTTTTGAGTAGTGGAATTATGATTTTGATGGTTCAAGCCCGGCCAGCAACAACATAATTTTGCAAGGTAACGAAAACCAACATAAAAGTCCATGGGGAAGATCAGGAAACAACCGAACTTTAGCCCAGCCCAGCGTGCGTTTGGGCCCAGCCTGGTAGTAGTTGATTAGTTAGGGTAGCTGGCAGTCTGGCATCCCGTCCAAGCACTCGGCCGCCGCCGCCGCCGTCCCACCTCACCGGCCGCTGCGCTACCAGCCCGCACCGGCGCCACGCACCAGGGCGCCGCCTCCCCCCCCGACGCCGAGTACATCGCCGCCGCCTTGTCGGACGTCTGCCGGACGAGCTACAGTTGGAGGAGACGAGTTCCTCAAGGAGCGCCGCCCGCCGTCGATCGTCGCCTGCCGGTCGTCCCCCATCGACACTCGCGCGCCCGCTGTCCCGCATCAGCCCTCGCGTGCGTCCCCCTCCCCCCGTAGACCCTCGCCGCCTCCCACACCATGTACGGCGTCGGCGGCGGCGGGTTCAACGCGCCGTCCACAGCCTCCGGCAAGCGCAAGAACCAGGAGGACGACGAGGAGGACGAGGAGGAGGAGACCGGCGACGGCCGCGTCCTCGAGGCCTGGGAGCGCGCCTACGCGGACGACCGGTCGTGGGAGGCGCTGCAGGAGGACGAGTCGGGCCTGCTCCGCCCCATCGACACCAAGAACCTCGTCCACTCCCAGTACCGGCGGCGCCTCCTGCTGCGCTCCGCGGCCGCCGCGGCCCGCATCCAGAAGGGCCTCATCCGCTACCTCTACATCGTCATCGACCTCTCCAGGGTTAGTGGCCGCATCATGTTTTGATTTCCCCTGTCCCTTTTGGTTAGCCATTCCCGATCGAACACCTGGTTTGGGATCAATGGGGATGTCGAGCAATGCTGCTTGTGCTAATCTCGCTTTCTATTGGTTAGTATGCCATCTTGTACTGCGAGTGATCTGGTGTGCTTAAGTAACCGGGCTATAGATTTGGTTCCCCTAAAATGGGGATTAGAGGCATTATCGGTGAAGTCGTGACTGGTGACCAGCTGGATTGATTTGTATGTTAGTAGTTTTGACGAGCAGCTTGTGTCTTTTTGTAGAGCAGCGGTGCTTCATTATGTTTGTGTAGGAAGAACTAGGTACCTTTGACATCTGATCCGTGTCCTTTGACATTTGATCCATGTCCTTAGCTGTGTTGATCCCACTACAGTTCATGCATATCTGTCCTTGTGTTCTCTTTTAATAGCTGAGTGTGAGTGCTGTCATGGTATAATTGGTGGATGTTAGGGGATTTTCGAGGATTTGTTGGTATGGCAGTAATCTGGGGCAGACCAGATGCAAAACCAAAAAAATGAATGGAGGGGATGCCAATTGCTTAGGGCTCCTTTGATTCGTAGGATAGGAAATGTATAGAATCGGGATGTCTTGCCTACTTAAATCCTATGGAAAGAGGAATTCTCTTTGATTGTAGTGAAGGAATTGTCCATGAGGTCTAACGTAATGTTATTTTCCTTTGAAATTGCACTACAAGGTTCCCATGAGATTAGTTCCTATGGGATACAATCCCATGAATCAAACATTTCCGCAGGATCTCAATCCTACACTAATCCTATGAATCAAAGGAGCCCTTAGTGGGAGAAATCGGCGAACTAAAATTGAAACTAGGACATAAGACAAGACATTCTGTTGAGTCACATAGCAATGATCTGTTTTATTGTGTATTCTGATGGAAAATGTTCATGTTCTTTTCTCTCTTCATTAACAGCTCCTTTGACTCTTCTGCTGTACCTTGCGAAACTTTATATTTGAGAAACATATTGTCTACATCTAATCAATTATGCCTGTCAGTATTTGTTGTTGCTAATTTGCTTTTGTTGCATTTATACTGTTCACAACTTATTTATCTACTTGGCACTCTCTTGTAATCACCTCTTTTCTGGCTGTATATTGATCATTTAGGCAGCTTCGGAAATGGACTACCGTCCTAGTCGAATGGCCGTTGTTGCAAAGTGTGCTGAGGCATTCATAAGAGAGTTCTTTGATCAGAATCCTCTAAGTCATGTTGGACTAGTGACAATTAAAGATGGCATTTCTCATCGCCTTACAGATATTGGTGGGAGTCCAGAGTCACAAATCATGGCGTTGATGGGGAAGCTTGAGTGTTCTGGTGATTCATCTCTCCAGAATGCTCTAGAACTTGTGCATGGTTATTTGAACCAAATCCCGTCATATGGTCACAAAGAAGTATTGCTTTTGTACTCTGCCCTTAATACATGTGATCCTGGTGATATAATGGAGACTATAGAAAAATGCAAGAAATCGAAAGTTCGATGCTCAGTTATTGGGCTTGCTGCAGAAATTTTCATTTGCAAGCATCTCTGTGAAGAGACTGGTGGGTCCTACACAGTCGCATTGGATGAGGTGATAAAATGTGCTTTTGTTTTCCGCTTTTACTGTTGATTATTAAAACCCTGTGGTGATAAAATAATATTTATTTCTTTTGACAGTCCCACTTCAAGGAATTGCTTCTGGAACACGCTCCTCCACCACCTGCAATTGCAGAATATGCTGCAGCTAACTTGATTAAGATGGGTTTTCCACAGAGGGGAGCGGAGGATCTTATCTCCATCTGCTCTTGTCATAAGAAAGTTAAGTCCGGGGCTGAAGGCTACATATGCCCTAGATGCAAAGTTAATGTGTGCGAGCTTCCAACTGAGTGTCGAACATGTGGTTTAACACTTGTCAGTTCTCCACATCTGGCACGGTCGTATCACCATCTATTCCCTGTAGCTCCATTTGATGAGGTGACATTCAAATTGGGTCAAAAGGGAGGACAAAATTGTTACGGCTGCCAGCAGAGCCTCATTAACTCCGGTATGTCACAGCTCATATCTGCAACCTTTTCACTTAGGTTATTCATTTTCAAATGAGGAAATATCTTTTGTATCCTTGGGTCTCATTTCTGAAAAAATGGGGATTATCGTAATGATGTAGATCCAGTCGTTGTTGACATTCCGTCTGTATGATCTTACATTTAGTAGCAATTGTTGTGTGAACCATGGGATACTTTTTTTTTACCATTCATTATCACATCTGAGTGAAGTTTGGCCACTAAATCTCATGAACATGGCATAGTGTGAATTGGAAGATATAAAAGTGTGGAACCAGCCTTAAGTTTTTCAGCAGAAGCGACCTGCCAACAAAAAATTGCATAATCATGCAGTTTCGAGAATGGTGGAAACTATTAAGTAGTATCATTAGCACCTATGAGTATACATGTTCTATCTTTGTCATCTCACATGATTCTCCTTTCACTGCAATCCTATCAATGTTTTTCTCTGTATGTTACTGTAGAATCTTATGTGTTGTGATCATCTGGTTCATTGACAAAACCTTCTATGTCTTTGCAGCTAGCCAATCTAATCTGCATGTATGCTGTCCAAAATGCAAGCAGCACTTCTGCTTTGACTGTGACATCTACATCCATGAGAGCTTGCACAATTGCCCTGGTTGCGAGAGTCAGCGCAGTTTGCCTTGATAGAGATGCCAATTGTGTGCATTATGCAGGTGTTGATCTTTTTTTTTTGGTCAGAGAGCTGCTCATTCTTGTAAAGCTTTCTTGCACAGCTGCATTGATGGCAACAATGTTGGATAATCAAACAGTGTGCAGATAACACCAGCCATCCATTTTGTTGACGCCTCTTGTTAGATTGAGTTAGCTAGTTAAGCTCCAGATACAATTTTAGAGGCTGAGTTGGTGAGAAGAGATGTTGACAAATGTACAACGTGAATGGGATCCAGTAGTTCTTGCTTTTTTTTTTCTTCTTCTGAAGCAAGATCAATATATGTTTATTTCTTCAACATCGCCGAGCATTCAAATTCTTGCTCAACTTTGTTTCTCGGTCAGGAACCAATTTTTCTGGATGTGAAGTTCTGTGGCATGGTACATGGTTTTTTCTTCTTCTGAAGCAAGATCAATATATGTTAATTTCTTCAGTATGGCGACTCATTCAAATTGTTACTCACAAGTGGTAAATCTTTGTTTCTGGCTCAGGAACTTTTTTTTTTTGTATGTGAAGTTGTGTGGCATGGTACATTGGTTGTTGTTTCACATCTTATATTTTCCGTGGCATAAACCTTCCTGGCAACCCTGGATATCACTTGAGCTGTAGGAGTGATCTCACCACGAGCTCACCGGATTGCAGGGGCAGCTTTGGAAGGCTTGGGCCCCCCCCAAAGATCAAGTTCTTCGCTTGGTTGGCTCTCCATAGTAGGCTTTGGACGGCGGACCGCCTAGCGAGAAGGGGTAGAACAAATTGCGGTCGGTGTCCGAACGGCGGCTCACCTTCTCTCCCATTGCCGCTACTCCAAGCGCCTTTGGGGATGGTGAAAAGTTGGATTGGCATTCCTTCCATCCACCTCCATGCGTGGACGGACGATCTCAACCTTGAGGGATGGTGGTCCAAGTTGTTAAATGAGGCTTCGGGCAATCGTAAGGCCTTGTCCTCCATCATCATGCTTGTTAGTTGGACCATTTGGAAGGAGCGGAATGCTAGAATTTTCAACCATAAGTCCGCACCAACCGCCGCCCTCCTCAACATCATCAAAACCGAAGTAAAGCTTTGGGTTGCCGCGGGTGCGAAGTGTTTGAGTTTTGTAACAACGGGAGAGTAATCCCTTAGCTTTCCCTTCGGGTTTTTCTTTGTTTTCTTTGGTGAACCTTCGGTCTTGTCTAAAACTCTTCCCCTTAATTAATGAATAGTGGCAAATCTTTTGCCACTCGTTTCAAAAAAAAAAGAGATAGTTCAGTGCTTTGCCAGGTTGCCGGCGCCGTGCAGTGCTTAATTGTGCACCGTGTGCTGTATGGAAGGAGACCCTATCCTATCTGTGTCTGTCAGCGTCGCAATCTCGTCCGGCTTGTTAGATTGGATTATAGCTAGTTAAGCTCCGGATATAGTTAAGATGCCGAGGTGCTTAGAAGAGCCGTTCACGATTGTGCAACGTGAACGGGATCCTGTAGTTCTTGCTGTTTTTTTCCCTCCTCATGAAGCAAGATCAATATATGTTAATTTCTTCAATCTGGTGATCCGTTCCATTTTTTTTACAGGCCGCCTCATTAAAAACCTCCCAGCTCCCTTCGGTACCCTGGGAGGAAAAAAGTGCGTCTGAAACTTGTCGCTTTCAATAAAAGTTAGGTTACATCGTTTGCAACAATCTCCGCCACACAGGGCGGTGCTGCATTACATAGAGAATCACTAGCATCAGATTTCCCTAAGGAAGCAAGACTATGAGCTGCAGCATTGCCTAAACGACCTACTTTCACTACTGTGATACCACCGTAGACCCTCAGAATATCCTGAGCCTGCATATATAGATTCCATCATTCAGATCTATCCCTGTCACTTGCATTCAAAACCTGGACGGCTCGGAGGCAATCAGTCTCCAGACTACCTTGACCTGCAAAATGTTGGATTAGGTGACCCAGACCCTCAAGACAAGCTAGGACCTCAGCCTCCTCCGCACTAACACATGAAGCTACATGTTTCCATTCAGTTCGTAGAACTCGACCCTGGGAATCTCTGGGAATCTCTTGCAATGATACCAATCCCAGTCCGCTTTGAAGTCGGATTCCAGCCCGCATCAACATTCACCTTGACCTGTCCTTCTTCTGGCGGTAGCCACTCGGAAGCAGCCCGCCCCTCAGGTAGTGGTTTGGGCATCTCCGCACTTGTCTTCCCCTTCAGGTCAGAAGAACTCACTGGGGTATAAGCATACATTCTGAAGGAGTCAATATAGCTGCGGAGGTACGGGAAAGAGGCGGCCACTGATGCTTTGCCGTCTCCATGCACTAAGTTATTACGATGATGCCAGACCCTCCAGAGGAGAAAGATCACATAATCTCTATTCCTTGCTGGGGTCTGATCAAGAAGGCGGAGAATCCACTCCCTACCAGATTGGAGGAAGACTTCCTCACTCGGCATGGGCCAAAACCGGCGCATCTCCTCGCGGAGGATGCGCGCGATAGTGCATGTGACCAGGGCGTGGTGGGTATCCTCGCTGCCCCGCCCACATATGATACAAACCGGATCAACCTTTGACATACGCCGGTGCAGAGCTTCACGGACAACAAGAGTATTTGTCGCTGCCTTCCAAGCAAATATGCGCATTTTGGGGGGCACGGCGGCCTTCCAGACTAAATCCCAAACCTTTCTGTCTCCTCCGAACTGGACTGTCCTGAACTCATCGCTTCGAGAGCAGGCTGCAGCCCCAACTTGTAGGCAGATCTGACAGTGAACTGACCGCTCTTCTCGGCAACCACGCGACGAAGTCCTCCGATGCCCGAGTGGAGATTCTAATTGATAGAATTGTGGGCACATCCAAAGGGTGGCACGTCTGTCTGACAATTCCTTCATCCCATGGCACAGCTGGTAATCCTTGTTGCTCCGTAAGGAACCGATTTTTTTTTTCGAAAGATCCAGCAAATGCTGGCATTCATTGATAAGCAGAGGGAAATCGTACACACATGTCGCCCGAACGAAAGTACATCCGGAAACGAGCAGAAAAGAGAAAGAAAAGAAAAAAGAGACTATGGTGACGATCGAGCCACCCTCGTGGCACTAATTCGTCACCGTGCAACGCAAAACCACGGTCCTGCCTCATAGAGCCATGGTCGCCAAGCTTCCGAGGCCGCCGCCTCGGCTTACAACCGCCTTCCGGGGCCGCCGCCCCGGCATCCTCCGCTCAGACCACGAAGCCACCCCACGGTCAGCTGCAAGCCCGTCGCACCACGAGGGTTGAGAAGCTCCAAGGCGACGCCTTTAAGAAGGTAACAGCGTTTCCGTCGCCGCCGCCCGCTCCAAAGGAGCTTAGGTTTTCACCCGGAGAAACACAAGCCACCCGCATCGGTAGAGGATCACAACTCCCAAACGACGCATTCAAGAAGGAGAACGACACCCTAGGGCGCCGCCGCCGTCGGCACCTAAGTGCGAGGTTTTCACCTGGAGCGCGATTTCGACCGCCAAGCCCAAGGGCCTAGGCTAAGGATCGAGCAGCAGAACACGCAGCGTGGCTCCATCGGCGACCACCAATCCTGACCACATGCCGCAATAGTCGCGCAGCACGACCACCTATCCGGGGCGCCGCCCCCTCGCTGCCGTGCAGCAGCTGTAGCGCCTCACACTGCTGCCACCCGCACAACACCACCAAGCCAACAAATCTGGGGCCGCCGCCCCAGCTTCCTCGCAGCCAGAGGCATGCCGGGCCAAGGAGAGGCACCCCGCGCCCCTAACCTGCGCCGCACAGCCTTGGGGCCTTCTCGAGCCGTGCTGCTGCGGAGAAACCTCCAGCCACGGCACCGAGTCGCAGCCCCAAGTGGATCGACGACGCCATCGGCCATCCATGCCGAACATCGCCACGGGACTCCAACCTCGCCAGCAAGACGAGAGCTCGGGCCTGCCCAAGCACAGATCGGGACCGCTGAGACCCGGATCTGGCCTTGCAGCCGAGCTCGAGCCTGTGCCCCGTGCCCATGGCGCCCTCCGTGTCGCAGACGCCGCCCGCCCAAAATGCCAGATCTACTGCGGCAGAAGGCCGGCCGAGCACCGCCCGAGACGCTGCCCAAGCAGCCACCACGGTCGTCGAATCCGTGCCGAAGAAACCCGGGGCCGCCGCCCCGGCGACCTAGCTCCACCGCGAGCAGCACGCCGACCAGGGCGTCGCACCGCCGCCGTCGAAGACCCCCGCGCGCGAGGGATGGAGACCCGCCGCCGCCGGCTACCACACGGCCTTTGGCCGGCGGCTACGCCCAGCGGCGGCGAGGCGGCGAGGGAACCGAATTTGGATGTGAAGTTCTGTGACATGATACATGGATTGTTGTTTCACATCTTAGATTTATTTTGTGGCGTTGGCCTTACTTTCAAACTGGATAGGAAGACGCCCTGGGGATTGTATTGCCTCTGTCGTACGCTTGGTTGAAAACGCAAGCGGATTGCAGGGTGCAGCTAATCCAAAGGGAAAATGATCCTTTAGGTGCTCCAAACAGACGGTGTCGATGGCACAGCCGCACAGGTCCAGTATTTCAGTGTTTGCCAGATTGCGCGCCGGCGCAAGCGTATTGCCTCTGTATGGAACGAGACCCTATCCGACTGTGTTTGTCGCCGTCGCAGTCCCTCCCAGCTTTCTGATAATGTTGCCCGGCACTGCTGCGTTGATGTTGTCCGTGGGCCATTGAGAGCTCGTTGCAATGATGCTTGAGTGGACTTTTGCTTCGGCTTGGAGGAGAGACAGCGACATGATTCACCATCCATCATCCTGCTCCTCCGGCGCAGCCTGCTGCCTGTTACAAAGTCAGAACTAGTGCATCCATCATACTACAGGCCTCCTCACTTCTCCGTGACCGGCGCCGGCACTAGTTTCCTGAACCAGCCCGTTGGTGGTGTTGTGTAGTTAACCAGAACCCGGAACGTAGACGTCAGTGTGATTTGGGTCTTTCTTGTATCAAGTGGCTAAAAGTTTGCCATGATGAAGCCGCAAGCTTTCTCGGAGTCGGATGCAAATTGCAAAAGGTGCGGTGGCTTTCCGGGACTAGCCTTTTCTAGCCCGTAAGTTTACCAAACAACTTTCTAGCACCAAAGATCATGGTGCTAGCTGCTGCTTTACGGCTGAAATCTATAGCATGACTACAGAGCTACTATCTGCCATGAGCCCCATGAAAGATGTGTGTGCTTCGCTAATTATATTTTATATCGAGCAACGCATCCGTGAGCCTCGTGCGTCACCAATTACATTATTTTTGTTCGTCCAGCTAGCTCAGTTCGCTGACGCGATGAAGGAGACAACATAACAGCTGCATCAGGGCGTGATTGCTTCCTCGCAACATTTCTATCATTCTATGTATCCGGGGAACTTAGCTCTAGGAGGAGTTCTGTCTTCTGTGTGAAAATGCAATCTCTCTAATTCTTCATGGTGTATATCATCTAGCTAGTTTGGTTGCTAACAATTTCTTCCGAGCATCATCGTAGAAGTCAAGCCTCCACCGTTTAATTGCCCATAATTTATGTTTCATCTAATCGACCGTGGTTTGGTTACGAGCCCTTTCATAGAAGCACTGCTTACAAGGTGTTCGCGAAATCAGCAAGACTAACATAGTTACAAAAGTGGACCATGATGCAACACAAATTTATCAACCAAGGAAGCTACGGAGCTACTTGCCAGCGTTCAGCGGTGCTAAAGATTCTGTGTGCCCTTTGCTAATTATTACTACCTCCATTTCGATGAATAAGTGAACCAACTTTGGCCTGAAAATTTGAGCAACAAAATCTTGATTTTTTTTATGTAATTAGTCTCGTTGAATTTGTATTGAAAAACACTTTCTTATGATGCTAATTTTACACCAACAATCTTTATATATTTAGAGAATTTTTAGTCAAAGAAAAAACACTTAAAATAAGGATGCCTTACTTATTGAAATGGAGGGAGTCTATTTTGAATCAATCGAGCAGCGCACTCCGTCGTGCGTCACTAATTATATATTGTTTGTCGAGCTAGCTGAGATCAGCTCAGCTCGCTGACGCCATGAAGGAGACAATTGAACAGCTGCATTGTATTGTGGCTTGTTGCGACGACGCACTCGGTGGTTCACCTGCATCAATGTACAGATGTACTTGTAATATCAGCAATGAAGGCTGGCCAACTAGCAGAGCGCCGGCCGTAGCTACATAGGGGACTTGATTGATTGTCAACTACTCTATCGAGATTCGAGAGTCTCCGGTGTGGCGGTGTTACTGAAATTGATCGATTTGGCCTGATCAACTGACGGATCTCCTTTAGCGCGTTTCCTCAACCGGCATTGCTTCCGTCGTCGGCTGGATGACGTGACGAGGAACGCGTTAGGCCGGCGATCCTGGCCTTCTGCGTGAGCACACCGCCACAACACCATGATCTTTCTTCAACGTACACGAGGAATTCAGTCCGTTTCGAAAGAGAGCGAAGCAGCCTGCTCAAGTTGCACATATGGGATCCACTTAAAAAGCATGAAAGCTTGCTGTCTGTTTGGTGTACCAAAAGCACAAATGTAAGTATCGTGTGATCAAAGTCATATTAGTTCATTTTAGAACGCACACACAATAGCCCTCAGCCTCATGTGAAGACGGGGCCCACCATAAAAACGATTACTACTACTCCCTCCGTCCCGGGTGTATAAGGTTAGTCAAAAGTTAAACCTCACTAAGTTTGATCAAACATTTATAAAAAAATACCAACATCTACAATATTGAATAGACATTGTTTTTTGTGAAAATTCCACCGATGTATTAATAATCATCAATAGCAGTACAAACAGACTCAAAGTAATAAAAATTACAGGCATGTCTTTGGACCACCTAGCGACGACTACAAATACTGACGCGAGCTGAAGATGCACCACCGTCCCTGCCTCTCCACCATCAGCGTTAGGCAAGCTTGTTGTAGTAGAGCTTGTTATAGTAGAAAAACGGAAAGTCGTCGTGCTAAGGTCCTAAAGGACTAGCGCACCAGAGCATCAACCGCCGCCAAAGATGACAACCGTAGATTGAAAGAGACTGACTTGAGCCCACAACAACGAACACGAAAATCAACCGGACACACAACTCCACGCGCCCTCCGCCGATGCAAGACGCACCACCGGAGCAAGGATAAGGCGGGGAGGACCTTATTCTGACTTCAGGGTTTAGCCGCCGCCTCACCATCCCGAAGAAGACACTGAAAACAACCTAACAAAGAACAAAAACGCTCCACCGGCGAGAGCCGTGGTCCGTCAAACCTCCAAGACCCCAAGGCCACCGGAAGCGGATAGGACCGGCGGTGTCACCGGCGAGGGGACAGAACCCTAGATGGGTTTTCCTCGCCGCCTTCCTTTCGCCTCCTCCTAAGTCCCGTATGTACCGGTTCAGAATAACAACGTGAATCTATTGAGGTTGATTTAGTACTCTCTATGTTCATAATTTTTTGTATAAAATTTGTATTTTTTATATTTTAGGACGGAGGAAGTACTACATTACATGAGTTTCCTTCTACTACAGAAGATGTAGTCTAGCGGACAGGTGGAGCTGGAGTACATAATTCATGAATGCATTTATCTAAATAAATCATGAATGCATATGAGAAGTCGTGAATTATTTTTCAAGACCATGCATGCAATACATGCTTTCCATGAAAATCCAGGACTTCCGTTCAAATAAATAAAAACATCCAGGACTTTGCCTCATGCATTGGTTGAATCTGGTGATGACGAGCCGTATTCCTCTCGTACTCGATGGAGGCACCAAAGTGATGACCAAACTCCTCTAAACCTCACGGTTGAAGTACTTACTGCTGCGTGTGGACGACCTTCTTACCCCGACGTAGGAGTACAAGGGACACAGCTTTGTCATGTGCTATTTTGCTCGGCGAGCTCAAACTAGCATGGTTTTTGTTGAGGAATATGTTGTGGAATATTCTCTTGTGTATTATTGTGTATTATTTCTTTCCTTATGCCTCCTCTTTCTTTGTATAGTTGAGGACGCGGTGGCCCACATTGTACCTATATATGTGTGCATATGCACCAGAGTAATACATCGTGCAACACAACCTGTCTACATGGTATCAGACACCCCACGATCCTAACCTAACCCTAGCCGGCCGACCTCTCTCCCCTCCCCTCTCGGCCGCCGCCCGTCCCTCCCAACCCTAGCCGCGCGCTGCCCCTCTCCTTGCGCCGCCGCCCCCACCTCCTACCTTCCCTCCTCCACCTTAACGGCCCCCCACCACCACCGCCATGTCCTCCCTCTCAGACGCCACCAATCCCTTCGCCTCTTCACCATCCTCCGCCTCCATTGCCCCCACCCCCGCCCTCATCCGCGACGTCCCCTTCACCGCGCACGTGCCCATCAAGCTCTCCCGCGCCGACAACAACTTTCATCCATGGAAGACGTACTTCTACCTCCTCTTCCGCGAGTACAATCTTCGCAACCACATCGACGGCACCACCAACCTCCTCTCCCAGCGCGACAACGACTGGATGGCGATCGACGCCACCATCACCCGCTGGCTCTTCCTCACCATCGCGCCGGACATCTTCAAGACCGTCGTCCGCGACGGCGATGATGCTCGCACGGTGTGGACGAAGATACACGGGCTCTTCACCGACAACAAGCTCCAGCGCGTCGTCTTCTTGCAGCAGGAGTTCTTCGGCACTCCCCAGGGCGCCCTCTCCCTGGACGCCTACTGCCTGCGCCTCAAGGCCATCGCCGACGAGCTTCAGGACCTCGGTTTCACGATGGGGGACGAGATCCTCCTCTCCACGCTCACAGCTGGTCTCAGCGAGGATCTTGGTAACGCCGCCGCTAATCTCACACTCATGACTAACCCTACTTTCGAGCGCGCAGTCTCCTATCTTCGCCTCGAGGACCGCCGCCTGGCGAACCAGCGCGCCCGCGCCCCTCACACCGCCCTCGCTGCTGGGCTCGGCAAGGGCGCCCCGGCCGGCCAGACCGGCTTCTCCTTCCCGCCTCGTCCGCGGCGCCTTTCGTTGCTCCTCCACCGCAGCAGCAGGGGCAGCAGGGACGACGTCGACGTGGCCGCGGCAACGGCCGCAACACCGGTGGCTACGGGGGTAGCGGCCCCGCCCCACCTGGCAGCCGGCCCCGCCACCTTGGAGCAGCGGCTTCAACCCGTGGACCGGGGTGGTGCATGCCTACACTATGCCCGTGCCACGCCCTCCAGCTCCAGGTCTTCTTGGCCCCGCGTCCACCGAGCGCCGTGATGGGATTCATAGCATAGAAAACAAAAAATTCCTACCGCAAGAACGAATAACAAGCCAAGATCTAATCTAGTAGATGGTAACGAGAAGATCATGAGACTAACCCTTGAAGATTTCCAAAGCCTACGAGATTAGATCTCGTTGTGGATGTCGATCACTTGCCGCTTGCAAAAGCGTAGAAGATCTTGACGGTGCCACGTCGGGCAGCACCTCCGTGCTCGGTCACACGTTCGGTGTTGATGACGACGTCCTCCTCCCCGTTCCAGCGGGCAGCGGAAGTAGTAGATCCTCCTCGGAATCCCGACACGATGGCGTGGTGGCGGTGGTGGTGGAGATCTCCGGCGGGCTTCGCCTAGCGTGGGGAGGTATGAGGAAGGGGGCGGCTAGGGTTTGGGAGAGGGGGTGCTCGGGGCGCCGGCCATGGTGCCCCTTGGGTGGTGCGGCCAAGTGTTGGCAGCCCCTCTCTCCCCTCATTATATAGGTGGAATCCCTAGGGTTTGACCCAAAAGTTCGAATTAGACCCCAATTCAAAACCTTCCATATGGATGAAACCTAGAGGGATAGGGACTCTCCCCTTTCCCCCCTTGTTGGCCGGCCAAGGAGGTGGAGTCCACCATGGACTCCACCCTCCCACTTGGTTGGCTGGTTTAGGGTTGGTGGAGTCCCTCCGGGACTCCTCCTTCCATAGTGATTTATTCCGGATAATTCTAGAAACCACCTTCCATAAATTCACCGGATCATTTCCAAACTTGGAAAGTGACTTCCTATATATGAATCTTATTCTCCGGACCATTCCGGACCTCCTCGTGATGTCTGGATCCCATCCGAGACTCCGAACAAAACTTGAACTCCATTCCATATTCCATATCTACTTAAAACGACATCAAACCTTAAGTGTGTCACCCTACGGTTCGTGAACTATGCAGACATGGTTGAGACTTCTCTCCGACCAATAACCAATAGCGGGATCTGGAGATCCATAATGGCTCCCACATATTCAACGATAACTTAGTGATCGATTGAACCATTTACATACGATGCGATTCCCTTTGTCTCGCGATATTTTACTTGTCCGAGGTTTGATCATCGGTATCTCCATACCTTGTTCAACCTCGTCTCCGACAAGTACTCTTTACTCGTACCGTGGTATATCATCTCTTATGAACCATTCATATGCTTGCAAGCTAATCAGACGACATTCCACCGAGAGGGCCGAGTATATCTATCCATCATCGGGATGGACAATATCCCACTCTTGATCCATATGCCTCAACTCATACTTTCCGAATACTTAATCCCACCTTTATAACCACCCATTTACGCAGTGGCGTTTGATGTAATCAAAGTACCCTTCGGTATAAGTGATTTACATGATCTCATGGTCGAAGGACTAGGTAACTATGTATCGAAGCTAATAGCAAGTTGAACTTAATGACATGATCTTATGCTACGCTTATTTGGGTGTGTGTCCATTATATCATTCATCTAATGACATAACCTTGTTATTAATAACATCCAATGTTCATGATCACGAAACCATGATCATCTATTAATCAACAAGCTAGTTATACAAGAGACTTACTAGGGACTCCTTGTTGTTTACATAACACACATGTATCAATATTTCGGTTAATACAATTATAGCATGGTATGCAAACATTTATCATAAACACAAAGATATATAATAACCACTTTATTATTGCCTCTTGGGCATATCTCCAACAGTCTCCCACTTGCACTAGAGTCAATAATCTAGTTTACATTTGTAAAGATATACCATCTTGGCCTTCTGGTGCTTTATCATGTTTTACTTACGGGAGAGGTTTTAGTCAACGGATCTGACACGCTCAGAAACGTATGTATTTTGCAATTCATTTGCATCTAAACGCATCACTCATTTTCCAAATGAGTCGGCATTTATCGTATATGTTCGATCTTCTGGTGGAACCTTAATTCCGCGGTCTGAAATATGTCACTAATATTGTCACACACAATATAGCTTCAAAGTTCTGACACTATCGGAACTACACCAAGCTCTCAAAGAACTCCTCGACTTAAACATCCTCAGTCATTGTCAAAGTAATGACATACTCTGCCTTTGTTTGTAGAATCCGTCACAATATTTAGAACTCTTCTAAATCTAGCATTGTGCTACCTTTTAAACAACACTTAGTCTAATTTAAATTTGAAATTCACTTTTATATGTGACTAAACTAATATCGGTGCAACACTTTACAGCGATTTGTTTGTCATTACCCCATACAAAACTATATATATATCCTTGGTTCTTCTAAAGTACTCAAGGATATTCTTACTGTCATCCAATGATCATCATATGAATCATTCTGGTACATGCTCATAACACTTTAGAGCACAAGACATCTGATTGTGTACATATTATTTGTGATCTAAAATCACTCATGTGGGTTTACACATTGAGTGTCAAATACACTCAAGTCTTGTTAAACCTTCTCATGGAAAGAACACCTTCTTAATATTTCTATATTGAACTACTTCAATATCCATTCTATGTACTTTGACTTAAACTTATTATGTGTTTCAATCTATCTTCATAGATCTTGACACTAAATATGTTTCAGTCCATATCCTTTCATTGAAGTTAATTCTCAATGAAACCTTTTATTCACATCAAGTATATAATTACATCATTTATAATCAACGAGATGTCATCTACATAAAGTATTATAAATATGTCTCAGCGCTCCCACTTAATTTCTTGCAAACGCAAGCATATTCATCGTTTCTGATGAAATCAAAAACTCTTTGACTATTTCATCCGGTGAAGATTCCAACTCCGTGATACTCACTTCATCTAATTGAAGTTCGTATACCTATCTAGTATTCCACGGACCAGCAAAACTCTTGGTTGTATCTTGTATACACCTTTAATACACCTGTTAAGTAATGTATTTTGCCATCCTACTAGCATATCTCATAAAAGAAATATGTAGCGATTACTAGAAAAATCCACATAGACTATAAGCATCGTTTACGGAAGATCTAATCTTATCGTAGTCAAGTCTTTGAACTTTGTCGTAAACAACTTTTCGACAAGTCGTGCTTCTTCAAGGATATTCCATCCAAGTCCATCAATTTTATAGATCTATTTACTTTCAAAAGTATTCATCTATCTTGGAGTTCATGGCGCATAGCCATTTTAACGGAGTCAGGGCCCATCATAACTTCTTTGTATGTAGTTGGTTTATTGATGCGCGTATAATTGACACGTTCGTTGGGAACCCCAAGAGGAAGGTGCGATGCGCACAGCAGTAAGTTTTCCCTCAGTAAGAAACCAAGGTTTAATCGAACCAGTAGGAGTCAAGAAGCACGTTGAAGGTTGATGGCGGCGGGATGTAGTGCGGCGCAACACCGGGGATTCGCGCCAACGTGGAACTGCACAACACAACCAAAGTACTTTGCCCCAACGAAACAGTGAGGTTGTCAATCTCTTGGCTTGCTGTAACAAAGGATTAACCGTATTGTGTGGAAGATGATTATTTGCAGAAAACAGTAAAACAAGTATTGCGGTAGATTGTATGCGATGTAAAGAATAGGACCGGGGTCCACAGTTCACTAGAGGTGTCTCTCCCATAAGATAAAAGCATGTTGGGTGAACAAATTACAGTCGGGCAATTGACAAATAGAGAGGGCATAACAATGCACATACATGACATGATAAATATAGTGAGATTTAATTGGGCATTACGACAAAGTACATAGACCGCTATCCGGCATGCATCTATGCCTAAAAAGTCCACCTTCAGGTTATCATCCGAACCCCTTCAGTATTAAGTTGCAAACAACAGACAATTGCATTAAGTATGGTGCGTAATGTAATCAATAACTACATCCTTAGACATAGCATCAATGTTTTATCCCTAGTGGCAACACACATCCACAACCTTAGAACTTTCACTGTCCCAGTTTAATGGAGGCATGAACCCACTATCGAGCATAAATACTCCCTCTTGGAGTTAAGAGCAAAAACTTGGCCAGAGCCTCTACTAATAATGGAGAGCATGCAAGATCATAAACAACACATAGGTAATAACTTGATAATTAACATAACATAGTATTCTCTATCCATCGGATCCCGACAAACACAACATATAGAATTACAGATAGATGATCTTGATCATGTTAGGCAGCTCACAAGATCCAACAATGAAGCACAATGAGGAGAAGACAACCATCTAGCTACTGCTATGGACCCATAGTCCAGGGGTGAACTACTCACTCATCACTCCGGAGGCGACCATGGCGGTGAAGAGTCCTCGGAGATGAATCCCCTCTCCGGGAGGAGATCTCCTGAATCCCCAGAGATGGGATTGGCGGCGGCGGCGTCTCGATGGGTTTTCCGTTTCATGGCTCTCGATGCGGGGGTTTCGCGACGAAGGCTATTTGTAGGCGGAAGGGCGGGTAAGGCGGCACGAGGGGCCTGAACGACACCGCCCTGGTTTCCGGCCACCTCGTGGCCCACTTCGACTCTCCTTCGGTCTTGGAAGCTTCGTGGCAAAATAGGACCACAGGCGTTGATTTCGTCCAATTAGAGAATATTTCTTTACTAGGATTTCTGAAACCAAAAACAGAGAAAACAACAACTGGCTCTTCGGCATCTTGTTAATAGGTTAGTCTTGGAAAATGCACGAATATGACATAAAGTGTGCATAAAACATGTAGATATCATCAATAATGTGGCATGGAACATAAGAAATTATCGATACGTCGGAGACGTATCAGCATCCCCAAGCTGTCCGAGCCGTGTGGATAACAAAGATAATTTCTAGAGTGACCATCATAACCTTGATCATACTATTGTAAACATATGTAATGAATGCAACGATCAAAACAATGGTAATGACATGAGTAAACAACTGAATCATAAAGCAAAGACTTTTCATGAATAGTACTTCAAGACAAGCATCAATAAGTCTTGCATAAGAGTTAACTCATAAAGCAATAAATCAAAGTAAAGGTATTGAAGCAACACAAAGGAAGATTAAGTTTCAGCGGTTGCTTTCAACTTATAACATGTATATCTCATGGATAATTGTCAACATAGAGTAATATAACAAGTGCAATATGCAAGTATGTAGGAATCAATGCACGGTTCACACAAGTGTTTGCTTCTTGAGGTGGAGAGAAATAGGTGAACTGACTCAACATTAAAAGTAAAAGAAAGGTCCTTCAACGAGGAAAGCATCGATTGCTATATTTGTGCTAGAGCTTTTATTTTGAAAACATGAAACAATTTTGTCAACGGTAGTAATAAAGCATATGAGTTATGTAAATTATATCTTACAAGTTGGAAGCCTCATGCATAGTATACTAATAGTGCCCGCACCTTGTCCTAATTAGCTTGGACTACCGGATCATCGCAATACACATGTTTTAACCAAGTGTCACAATGGGGTACCTCCATGCCGCCTGTACAAAGGTCTAAGGAGAAAGCTCGCATTTTGGATTTCTCGCTTTTGATTATTCTTAACTTAGACATCCATACCGGGACAACATGGACAACAGATAATGGACTCCTCTTTAATGCATAAGCATGTAGCAACAATTAGTGTTCTCATATGAGATTGAGGATATATGTCCAAAACTGAAACTTCCACCATGAATCATGGCTTTAGTTAGCGGCCCAATGTTCTTCTCTAACAATATGCATGCTCCAACCATTAAGGTGGTAGATCTCTCTTACTTCAGACAAGACGGACATGCATAGCAACTCACATGATATTCAACAAAGAGTAGTTGATGGCGTCCCCAGAAATCATGGTTATCGCACAACAAGCAACTTAATAAGAGATAAAGTGCATAAGTACATATTCAATACCACAATAGTTTTTAAGCTATTTGTCCCATGAGCTATATATTGCAAAGGTGAATGATGGAAATTTTAAAGGTAGCACTCAAGCAATTTACTTTGGAATGGCGGAGAAATACCATGTAGTAGGTAGATATGGTGGACACAAATGGCATAGTGATTGGCTCAAGGATTTTGGATGCATGAAGTATTCCCTCTCGATACAAGGTTTAGGCTAGCAAGGTTATTTGAAACAAACACAAGGATGAACCGGTGCAGCAAAACTCACATAAAAGACATATTGTAAACATTATAAGACTCTACACCGTCTTCCTTGTTGTTCAAAACTCAATACTAGATATTATCTAGACTTTAGAGAGACCAAATATGCAAACCAAATTTAGCAAGCTCTAGGTGTTTCTTCATTAATGGGTGCAAAGTATATGATGCAAGAGCTTAAACATGAGCACAACAATTGCCAAGTATCAAATTATTCAAGACATTTTAGAATTACTACATGTAGCATTTCCCGATTCCAACCATATAACAATTTAACGAAGAAGATTCAACCTTCGCCATGAATACTATGAGTAAAGCCTAAGGACATATTTGTCCATATGCAACAACGGAGCGTGTCTCTCTCCCACACAATGAATTCTAGGATCCATTTTATTCAAACAAAAACAAAAACAAAAACAAACCGACGCTCCAAGCAAAGCACATAAGATGTGACGGAATAAAAATATAGTTTTAGGGGAGGAACCTGATAATGTTGTCGATGAAGAAGGGGATGCCTTGGGCACCCCAAGCTTAGACGCTTGAGTCTTCTTAGAATATGCAGGGGTGAACCACCGGGCATCCCCAAGCTTAGAGCTTTCACTCTCCTTGATCATATTGCATCATACTCCTCTCTTGATCCTTGAAAACTTCCTCCACACCAAACGAAACAACTCATTAGAGGGTTAGTGGACAATAAAAATTAACATGTTCAGAGGTGACACAATCATTTTCTTAACACTTCTGGACATTGCATAAAGCTACTGGACATTAATGGATCAAAGAAATTCATCCAACATAGCAAAAGAGGCAATGCGAAATAAAAGGCAGAATCTGTCAAAACAGAACAGTCCGTAAAGATGGATTTTATTGAGGCACCAGACTTGCTCAAATGAAAATGCCCAAATTGAATGAAAGTTGCGTACATATCTGAGGATCACGCACGTAAATTGGCATATTTTCTGAGCTACCTACAGAGAGGCAGGTCGAAATTCGTGACAGCAAAGAAATCTGTTACTGCGCAGCAATCCAAATCTAGTATGAACTTTACTATCAAAGACTTTACTTGGCACAACAAAACACAAAACTAAGATAAGGAGAGGTTGCTACAGTAGTAAACAACTTCCAAGACTCAAATATAAAACAAAAATACTGTAGTAAAGACATGGGTTGTCTCCCATAAGCGCTTTTCTTTAACGCCTTTCAGCTAGGCGCAGAAAGTGTATATCAAGTATTATCAAGAGATGAAGCATCAACATTATCTTGGTCTTTACCCTTACCTTTCTTGTTCTTTTTCTTACTCTGTGGCTTAGGGAATATATGGCTACCCCCGGGTGTAGAGGTGAATTTTAGGGTGCCTTCTCTCATGTCTATGACTGCTCCCAATAGTTTCAGCAGGGATCTTCCGAGTGTGATTTGTCCTGTTCCTGCGCATTCAATGACAAGATAATCAATGGATTTTGTTCTCCCAAGAATGGTTGTATGCACACCCGCAGCTATTCCTTTAGGAATTATAACAGAGTTATCAATAAGAGTTATTCCTTCTCCCCCTTCAGTGAATTCCCAAAGTTTCAAAGATTTATGAATACTCTTAGGCATTAGGCAAAATTCAGTCATAATATCACAATTAGCATGAAGAGTTTGGTCACCTATGACAATTTTAATAGTAGGATCCCATAATGAAGGTTCAGAGTTCACTAAAACTTGATCAAGACGGTTACGAATATATCCATAATTTTCATTTAAGCGAGATGCACTTGTCTCAAGAGTGTTTAATCTATTATAAATGCTAATAAGGGCTGAATCAAAGTTATTAGCTGAATCATGTGATGCAACCAACTTCTTTATGGCATTAAAAGCTTGATCCCCATTGCAATGAAGGAAATCTCCTCCCACTAGAGCATCCAAGGCATATCTATAGCGAATCATAAGACCAAAATAAAAATTACTAAGGAGTAAACTTAGAGTCATTTGAGGTTCAGCTTTACGATAAGAAGTAAAAATCCTGGACCAAGCATCTTTAAAACTTTCCTCATCCCCTTGTTTAAAAGTAAAAACTAATTCCTCGGGTGAAGAAGTAACAGGTACAGAGCTAGACATGATAACAAAAGTAAACTAAATGCAAGTAACTAATTTTTTTTGTGTTTTTGATATAGAGTGCAAGACAGTAAATAAAGTAAAGCTAGCAACTAATTTTTTTTGTGTTTTGATATATAATGCAGCAAACAAAATAGTAAATAAAGTAAAGCAAGACAAAAACAAAGTAAAGAGATTGGATTGTGGAGACTCCCCTTGCAGCGTGTCTTGATCTCCCGCAACGGCGCCGAAAACAGATCTTGATGCGCGTATAATTGACACGTTCGTTGGGAACCCCAAGAGGAAGGTGCGATGCGCACAGTGTAAGTTTTCCCTCAGTAAGAAACCAAGGTTTAATCGAACCAGTAGGAGTCAAGAAGCACGTTGAAGGTTGATGGCGGCGGGATGTAGTGCGGCGCAACACCGGGATTCCGGCGCCAACGTGGAACACACAACACAAAAGTACTTTGCCCCAACGAAACGTGAGGTTGTCAATCTCAGGCTTGCTGTAACAAAGGATTAACCGTATTGTGTGGAAGATGATTGTTTGCGAGAAACAGTAAAACAAGTATTGCATTAGATTGTATGCGATGTAAAGAATAGGACCGGGGTCCACGGTTCACTAGAGGTGTCTCTCCCATAAGATAAAAGCATGTTGGGTGAACAAATTACGATCGGGCAATTGACAAATAGAGAGGGCATAACAATGCACATACATGACATGATAAATATAGTGAGATTTAATTGGGCATTACGACAAAGTACATAGACCGCTATCCGAGCATGCATCTATGCCTAAAAAGTCCACCTTCAGGTTATCATCCGAACCCCTTCCAGTATTAAGTTGCAAACAACAGACAATTGCATTAAGTATGGTGCGTAATGTAATCAATAACTACATCCTTAGACATAGCATCAATGTTTTATCCCTAGTGGCAACGACACATCCACAACCTTAGAACTTTCTGTCACTGTCCCAGATTTAATGGAGGCATGAACCCACTATCGAGCATAAATACTCCCTCTTGGAGTTATGAGCAAAAACTTGGCGAGCCTCTACTAATAACGGAGAGCATGCAAGATCATAAACAACACATAGGTAATAACTTGATAATTAACATAACATAGTATTCTCTATCCATCGGATCCCGACAAACACAACATATAGAATTACAGATAGATGATCTTGGTCATGTTAGGCAGCTCACAAGATCCAACAATGAAGCACAATGAGGAGAAGACAACCATCTAGCTCCGGAGGCGACCATGGCGGTGAAGAGTCCTCCGGGAGATGAATCCCCTCTCCGGGGTGCCGGAGGAGATCTCCTGAATCCCCAGAGATGGGATTGGCGGCGGCGTCTCGGTAAGGTTTCCGTATCGTGGCTCTCGGTGCGGGGGTTTCGCGACGAAGGCTATTTGTGGCGGAAGGGCAGGTAAAGAGCGGCACGAGGGGCCCAGACGACGAGCCGCGCGGCGGGGCTGGGCCGCGCCGCCCAGTGTCTGCCACCTCGTGGCCCCACTTCGACTCTCCTTCGGTCTTCGAGCTTCGTGGCAAAATAGGACCCTGGGCGTTGATTTCGTCCAATTCCGAGAATATTTCTTTACTAGGATTTCTGAAACCAAAAACAGCAGAAAAACACAGCAGCTGGCTCTTCGGCATCTTGTTAATAGGTTAGTGCCAGAAAATGCACGAATATGACATAAAGTGTGCATAAAACATGTAGATATCATCAATAATGTGGCATGGAACATAAGAAATTATCGATACGCGTATCATTTATCATTGTTCAAAATCAATCCTTTGTTCACAAATCATTTATTTGATCACAAAGTAAATCATACCTACAAGGTTCAATAGGTACTTTGATCTCCATGACTATAACATTTTGTAGACACACTAGTAGGAAAACGCTTATAGGTGGAGCTTAGTTCTGTGGCGCACCAATAAAAATGCGCCACAGAAAGATTTTTTGTGGCGCACGAGGAGTGATGCGCCACAAAAGTAGCTTATTTTTGTGGCGCACTACTGAACCATGCGCCACAGAAATTATGTGGGGCCTACATCCTGCCACCACCAATTGTTAGTGTAGGTATTTCTGTGGCGCACAGTGCATGCTGCGCCACAGAAATAACTGTTTCTGTGGCGCACTGGCTTCGGTGCGCCACATAAGTAGTTGATTCTGTGGTGCACTTGTTCTGGTGCGCCACAGAAATAAGGGAACTTATATCATCGCCGTACCCTCCCCCACGCCTGTTCACCTCCGCGCGCCTCTCCCCTCTCCCCTCTCCTCCGATCCGTACCGCCGCGCGCCGCCATGGTCGTCGCCGTCGCCATCGCCGTCGCTGCCGCCTTCCTCCGCGAGGGCCGCATGCCGCCACGCTCCTCCCATCCCCGCTGCCTGCAGCACAAGCTGCCGCTACGGCGAGGAGGGGCCGCCGCGAGGAGGGGCCGCCGTCGCGTCAAGGTGGAGGAGCCGCTGCGTCCTCCTCCTCCTCCACCCCTGTCGTCGGTGATCTCTCTCCCCTCCGCTCCCCTCCCTCTTAATTCCTCTCCCGCGCGCGCACAAGGTGCTCGACGAAATGCTGCTGTCGGTGTGCTACTGTTGTGCTGTTGTACGTTGTTGTTGCTGTGCTGTTGCTGTTGCTGTGCTGCTGCTGCTGTGCTGTGCTTGCTGTTGGCTCATTGCTCATGCCTTTTACTTAATGTCCGAAGCTATTGCTATGTCTCTGTAGCTTCTCACCATATATTGGATGAACTCCTTAATTATGCAGTAATGATTCCTTTGATGTGTTATTGAAGCTTGGATGGAAGCCAACTAGAGTTGGGTACCCTAGCTTTGTTTTGAACTCAACTGAGTAATGATAAATTTCTATTTCTTGTTGGCTTGGATGAATTTATGGTTGATGTACCTCAGTAGTGGTTCACTGGTGTGATTGCTTGTGCTGTGCTGTGTTGTGACCTCATTAGCTCTTGCTACTGCCACTGGTTGCATCTCATAGTTGGATAATTGGTGAAAATAGAGATATTCACATTAGGGAATCATGTAAATGAATGCCACTATGGTATCCTTTGAAGAAAATGGGATGTTTCTGATGGTTTAAAAGACTAAGTGATGCTAGGTTATTAAGTTGGCTGTCAAGGTTGGTTTTATCTGGTTAAGTTGGATAGGCTATGTGTTCTTGCTTACTTATGCATATCCATCTCTACTGGATTGACTAGCTCAGCTTGGCCTCTCTCTTGCCAGCATCACTTGGTTACTACCAAGTGATGAGTAATCCCTTATGGTACCCCAGCTTTGTTTTGAACTCAACTGAGTAATGATAAATTTCTATTTCTTGTTGGCTTTGATGAAAATAGAGATATCCACGGTAGGGGATCATGTAAATGAATGCCACTGTGGTATCCTTTGAAGAAAATGGACTGTTTAGATGGTTTTAAAAGGCTAGGTGGTGCTAGGTGATTAAGTTGGCTACCAAGACTTGTCTCATCTGGTTAGTGGGATATGCTATGTGTTGTTGCTTGTTTAGGCATATCTATCACTTACTGGATTTACTGGTTCTTGATTGGCCTCTCTTTTGCCAGCATCACTTGGTCTATTCAGCCACGGCGACTTCCTGATCTTCCGCAAGGTCTTCATCCTCCTCAGTGTCGACCAGGCCTATCGTGCGCTTGAACTTGTCTTGGTACAATGGGTGGCGCTGTTCATACGAAGTTAGTCTCGGACCATGTGCGCGAATTGTACTCCACTTGGAGCGTCAGATCCTTGAGTGGCGCTGAGGCCTGCCACGGCCAGCTCGACTGCTTCTTTCTCAGATAAATGAACCGAATAACATCGGTTCTTGATAGTTTTGAAACGTTGAATGTATTCAGACACCGTCTCTCCTCGCCTTTGCCGAACCTGTGTCAGATCGGCAATGCCAGCTTCGGTAGCTTCCGAATGATATTGTATGTGAAACTATTCTTCCAGCTGCTTCCATGTCCGAACTGAATCGGGGGTAGCGAGGTGTACCACCCAAAGGCTGGACCCGTGAGAGATTGAGCAAAGAACCTCACACGTAGCGGTTCTGATGCTGAAACCATGCCCAGCTGTGCCAAGTATCGGCTCACGTGCTCGATGGAGCTAGACCCTTCCGATCCACTGAATTTTGTGAAGTCAGGGAGCCGATACTTAGGTGGCAGCTGGATCAGGTCATACTCATTGGGATACGGCTTGGAATAGCCGATTGTTTTCTTCTTCGGCGGGATACCGAACTGGTCTCTCAAGATTGCGCTGATCTGATCCACAGTAGGAGCTGTAGGGGTTGAGGTGTCCGGACTTGTTGTAGTGGCATATTTAGTTAGCCACGCTGTTTCTCAGCATCTGCTCCAGAACTCCCCGCTGCTCCAGCAATCCCTCCTGCCGTAACAATCGCTCTGCTCCGGCAATTCCTCCTGCGAAAGTTTGGATCGCATGCGTCCAGTTGTTGCTCCGGCACGTATGTGCACACGTATCCATGTGGGATCTCCTTGGGCGGCTCATACAAGAATTGGTAGTCGCCAGGATCACCTCCAACCTTGTAGACCACGCCGGTGAACCTTGTTGCTGTGGAGCTGCCATCGCGTCATCAGCTCACGGCATTGTATCCATAATGGAAAGAGCGACTAGCTCTCACACTTGTACTCTTCCGTGAGTTCAGAAATCACCAATTTGGAGTCTCCAAAAATCTCAACCGCTTCCGCCGTTCAATAGCAACTCCATTCCCTTGCACATCGCTTCATACTCGGCAACATTGTTGGTGCAAGGGTAGCTATCGATGGAGAAGGAAAATGTTGCCCCCCGAGGCGACACGAGTAGCACGCCGATGCCGCAACCATCCTCACGAGACCGATCCATCGAAGAACATGGCCCATGCACACACAGATAGTGCGGCTACGTCCGTTTTATTCGTTCAACGATAAGATCGACCAACGCTTGTCCCTTGTTTGCTTTCGCAGGTTGATACCGGATATCAAATTCCGATAACGCAAACATCCATTTGCCGATTCGGCCTTTCAATACAGGAGCCGACAGCATGTGCTTGATGACATCCGATTTGCATATGACGATGATTTCTGCTGACAGCAGATGTGCTGGATCTTGGTGCAGGTGAAAAATAGAGAGCACAACTTCTCAATTTCAGGGGTACCTTG
This sequence comes from Lolium multiflorum, assembly GCA_030979885.1. Classification (NCBI taxonomy): domain Eukaryota; kingdom Viridiplantae; phylum Streptophyta; class Magnoliopsida; order Poales; family Poaceae; genus Lolium; species Lolium multiflorum. The sequence goes on from CM061748.1 coordinate 246,198,779, forward strand.
TTTCTGCATCCAACATCCTTCTGCTGAGGTAGAAAACCACTTTTTCCAGACCATCATAAACCTGCACCACCAGCGATGCGATGGAGGTGTCGCCAGCGATAAGTAAATGTAGAACGCCTGTCTTGCTGTGGCGGAACTAACACAGGTGGCTTCGTTAGGTATTCCTTAATATCGTCAAATGCCTGTTGTTGCTCTGCCCCCAGCGAAACTCCTCATCAGACTTGATTTTAACCAATCCCATGAACGGCTCGATTCGTCCTGACAAGTTGGAGATAAACCTTCTGATGAAATTAATTTTGCCGATGAGACATTGAAGTTCCTTCTTCGTAGTGGGTGGCTTCATCGTTCGCACTGCCTCTTGACTTTTCAGCCGATCTCAATTCCACGTTCATGAACCAAGAAACCCAAGAACTGACCGGCCGTCACACCAAAGGCGCACTTCTTTGGATTCATTCTTAGTCCGAACTTCCTAGTTCGGTCCAGGACGTGTCGCAAATCCTCCAAGTGTCCATCCGTCGAAACAGACTTGACCACCACGTCATCGATGTAAATTTCCACCAATTTGCCGATTAAATCATGAAAGATGTAATTCATGGCTCTTTGGTATGTTGCGCCAGCATTCTTCAGTCCAAAAGTCATGACTACATATTCAAACAAGCCCACTGAGCCTGGCACTCTGAATGCGGTCTTGTGTATATCTTATGGAGCCATAAAAATTTGGTTGTAACATTGCCATCCATGAAACTTAAAATTTTATGACCAGCAGCTGCATTGATTAATGTCTCTGCTATTGGCATTGGATATTCATCCTTTGGAGGGGCCTTTGTTGAGGTTCCGAAAATCTATGGCGACGCGCCATCGGCCATCCTTTTCTCCACAGTGCGACATTGGAAATCCATTCAGCGTACCTCATGTCTGATGAACCCGGCGTCCAACATCTTCTGGATCTCCTTCTTGACTTCCACCAAGATTCCGGCCTTCATCTGTCGTGCTCTGCTGGAATGGCCGAAATGCTTTTTTCGAAACCGATGCTCAATGATGCTCTGTCTAACCAGGCATCTCCGTATAATCCCATGCAAAACAATCGGGTACTCTTTTAACAAGGCTATCATCAGGCCCCTGAGATGTGGATCTAACTTTTCTGATAAATGTTGGTCATGGCTTATCCCCAGGACCAATGTCAATCTCTTCCAGCTCATCGGTGATGTAAACCCATATCCCACTTTCCATCGCACGCTAGATCAATCTGAACATGCAAGGTGTATGTTGAGGATAATTTTGGCTGATTGCTAGAATCGGCCTCCTTTTTCATCGCAATGCTCAATGAGGGTCTACAACTTCTTGGTTTCCTACTATGGCTACGTGACATGCTCGAGATGAGATTCGTGCTTTTTATTTTTTGGGACGATCGCGATCGGCCGCCACGTACACCTACTGATTTAGATCTTGTTACTCTGTCGGGCGGTGGATAAGACCAGCCTCACCCCGTTTTTGAAGCTTCGATGCGTTCACAACCGTCCAAACTGATTCCAGAGAGCGGCTCTTGGTCGTTTGCATCCCAAATATTCATGGCAGCTAGTGAGATCTCGATTGAGTCATCTGCCTGAACAACCTCCACTTCATCTCCTCCCAAGTATGATGCGATTGGCTGCATTGTTGATGGGATGCCCAGAGCTTGAACATTGAAACTTCATTTGTTCCCTTCCTCTGCGGTCTACATTCAGGCGTTCTCGATTGTAGGCAATCGGCTCATTCTGAGTCCCAGCAGTAAAGAAAGGACAGTTCCAATGCCTATCCATGTCTTCTTGCTCTCTTGACTTCCCTCTAGCGTGGCGCTCGTACCCTTCATCGTCTCTATCATATCGACGATACCTCCTGTCATCTGCATCGACCGCGATATCTTTCATCATCCACGTCGTAGCGCCGGCGTCGGTCATCTGCTGCTCATATTTGTTAAGGAGATGCGCGGAGAGTGGTCGTTGATACCGCACGCTTCTCACTTCTTCTTCTGTACATGCTGTTATCATGTTGGGGCCGATCGCGTGGATCGGCCTCGTCTTTCTCCTTGCCACGGTGGCCTCGCTTTATCTTTGCCATGGCGGGTCCCAAGCCCCGCCATGTTGACACTAAAGAAAAACCTGGCTCGCATCTTAGAGAGTGGCGAGATCCACCATGTTGACGCCGGAAACGGATGTGTGTCTACTTTCATGGCAAATTGTCCGAAGATTAATCGGCCTGACTCTATCGCCATTTGAATCTGTGCGCGCAACACTTTGCAATCGTTGGTGGCGTGGGTGAACGTGTGATGCCATTTGCAGTACGGCCTACCGTTCATCTCTTGTGACGTAGGAATCTTGTGGCCTTCAGGTAACTTCATTGTTTCTCCTTCAGAAATCAAAAATCTGCTCGGTTTGCTTAAATCAAAGTCAAACCCTTTTGGAGGCCCTGGTTGTTTCACCCATTTGCGGGACACGGGAACTGCCGTCCGAGTCCATTCAGCCATGGCGACTTCTGATCTTCCAAGGTCTTCATCCTCCTCGGCGTCGACCAGGCCTATCGTGCGCTTGAACTTGTCTTGGTACAATTCTGGGTGGCGCTGTTCATACGAAGTTAGTCTCTGGACCATGTGCGCCAACGAATTGTACTCCACTTGGAACGTCAGATCCTTGAGTGGCGCTGCGAGGCCTGCCACGGCCAGCTCGACCTTCTTTCTCAGATAAATGAACCGAATAACATCGGTTCTTGACGGTTTTGAAACGTTGAATGTATTCAGACACTTGTCTCTCCTCGCCTTTGCCGAACATGTGTCGGATCGGCAATGCCAGCTCGATAGCTTCCGAATGATATTGTATGTGAAACTGTTCTTCCAGCTGCTTCCATGTCCGAATGGGGGTAGCGGGTGTACCACCCAAAGGCTGGACCCGTGAGAGATTGAGCAAAGAACCTCACACGTAGCGGTTCTGATGCTGAAACCATGCCCAGCTGTGCCAAGTATCGGCTCACGTGCTCGATGGAGCTGGACCCTTCTGATCCACTGAATTTTGTGAAGTCGGGGAGCCGATACTTAGGTGGCAGCGGGATCAGGTCATACTCATTGGGATACGGCTTGGAATAGCCGATTGTTTTCTTCTTCGGCAGGATACCGAACTGGTCTCTCAAGATTGCGCTGATCTGATCCACAGTAGGAGCTGTAGGGGTTGAGGTGTCCGGACTTGTTGTAGTGGCATATTTAGTTAGCCACGCTGTTTCTCACATCTGCTCGAACTCCCATTGCTCGCAATCCCTCTGCCGTAACAATCGCTCTGCTCGGCAATTCCTCCCCGAAGTTTGGATCGCGTGCGTCCAGTTGTTGCAATCCGGCACGTATGTGCACACGTATCCATGTGGGATCTCCTTGGGCGGCTCATACAAGAATTGGTAGTCACCAGGATCACCTCCAACCTTGTAGACCACGTATGCGGTGAACCTTGTTGCTGTGGAGCTGCCATCGCGAATGGCGGTGGTGGCCTGGGGTGGAATGGTATCTCTCCCTGGTGAGTCCCTAAGCAGGTCCGACGGAGAATACGATGTTTCATGATTTCTTGCACCACACGAAGCGCAACTCGCTCAAGCGTATTCACCAGGCTCTCAGAATGCCGATGTAGAGAATGAGCCACAGCATAGTTAATTTCTTGGCGCAGGGCTCTGGTACGTTCCTCCGAAGGGAGAGACAGATCTAATCCCTCGAACGCGCCTTCGGGTGTGAATCCTTTGAACTGATGCCGTGCGAACGGGTCTTCTCAAAAGAGCCGATGAGATCGGCTTCAAAGATGGCCTTCAGCTCATCGTATTTCTTCTTATGCTCTGCAGGTAGATCCTCGTACTTGATCGGTTCGTCCGACATCTTGGCTGCCGATGTTGACGTGGTTGTTGTAGAAAGTGTCCCCGGGATGTGCCAGAATGTGTTGCTGCCAAAACCACCGGTGAGTAGTGGTTAAGCAACACGAAGGCGCAGAGACTCCCAAGCTGCTAAGTGGGCCATGGTGCCTCGCGTCGTCCCGCAAAGTCCCGGCACACGTCTGGCGGTTGCAGGGCGTGCCTGACCTATACCTGATCGGGAAGGTGTTGGATTGCTTCAACTAGTCTCTGCATGGTAGACACGTAAACATTAAATACGAGCCTCGATCTCTCAGGTTGCCACGTGGATCGGCTCAAGGGCCGATCCCCCATGGTTCACATTGTTTGATGACATGGGGATCCTGCTTGATCAAAACAAAGCTAAACCAATCTACGATAGTTTAGGGTTTTCACCGCATAATCGGAACATCCTACGCGTAGTTGGGCCTAGCAGATACGAAAGATGATGGAAACTATTCCTAAAAGAGGCCTAAAAACCAACGTTAAGTCAATTCCCGGAACATCCCTTATAGGAACGGTGAAACAACACCTCACGCACTACCGGATCGTCAACCCCAGCATAAGGCCTAATCATGCGGATATTAAACTAATCCTTGGAACAAGGAGCAACTATAACGAGATCGGATCTACTAAGTAACGAACAAGCAAGTGCTGCCCTTACACCTAGATAGGTGTAAGGGCAGCTAGATGTCGAGGGACGGCATTGCTAAGCAAATATGCATAAGAAAAGCATCAATGCAAGCCCCAAAACATCTACGATAAATAGTGCTACTCGCCATCAACAACGCTTCAGCACAGGTAACACAAGGTAACGAATAAACGTATCTTGCCTAGATGCAAGATGCTATCTAGGCAGCATGATGCTTAGGAAGAAACCCTCGAAATAAGGGGTGGCGATGCGCCTGGTTTGTGTTTGTTGTGAACGTGATTGTCCTCCTTTCTCAATAACCCTAGGTACATATTTATAGTCAAGGGACTTTCTAATTCGGAAGTACACCTGACCGTGTACGAGCCAAACTCTATCTTTTAATTCTAAATACGATCTAATAATATAGATACACGGGCAATTCAGCCCAAACTCACGTGCAAGGCCGCTTCAGATATTCTCCACGTGTATCTTCTTCAAGCCCATCTTAATCGCGGCCCACCTCTGATCCGGTCAAATTCTGGTGATAACACATGCCCCCCTGGTTTTGGAAATGACAATTTCAAAATCACTCTGTTTTTTCTTCGTCGGGTCATGTCGTGGCAGAGCAGAACCGTCGCAGTACCCATCATGATGATGCCTTGCCTCCTCAACTTCTCCGCGTGACCTGGCACCACTTCCTCGGAAACTGCCGTGGCATTGAATCTCCACTATATCCCTCTTATTTAACCGCTCCAAACAGTTCGCCACTTCATCCCCTTGCTCTGTTCTGGCCATCGGCACCAACAAACCCCAATCTCAGAGCAATGTCTTCCTCCTCTTCCTCCTCTGCCGCGTCGGATCTCTCCTCCCAGACCTTCTCCTCCTCCTCCTCCTTCTCCCGCGAACCCACGCCAGAGTGGGATCCGGTGGCGGCTCAAATGGCGGCGCACGACGAGCACGCCCCAGAGGAGTGGGACCAGGAGGACCACGCCTCCTTCGGTCCGAGGACGACAAGTCCTTAACCAGCGGAGATGAAGACCTCCAGTTCCTCGCTGATGGGGAGCTGGAATCGGAAAGCGGGGACGACTCGTTCTCCTAGGACGATTACACCTCCTCAGGAAGAAGAGGAGGAAGATGACAGACGACTCCCTCGAGGGTTACCCACGGCGAAGGGCCTCACTTTGGTGGACGGCGATGGCGGCGACGATGACGAGGAGGACGAGGCTCCGTGGGGGCTACGGGAGCGGCGACGAGGAGCCCGCCGGCAGCGGCGCGACGAGAGCTCGGGAACGACGACGAGGGCAGCGATGTCCCGTAGACTAGGATCTACTAGTGTAGGCCTAGTAGTAGTAGCAGATTGGTCAATAGACCTTTCTTTTGTTCTTCCTCCCTTGAGCAATCGGCTCTCTCTTTGTAAGAAATCCTATTATTAATGAAGAAAATATTCCCCTATTAATTTTGCTTTCTTGTCAATTTTGCCGATTGTCAAACGAAGTCGCTGTACAAAGAGCCGATGGCAAGGCATCGGCCTGCACTACAAACGCGATTTGAGGCCAAACAGTTGCCTATTCACACGGTCAAACAGGTCCAGTCCATGTCCAAACTATCCTCCAACCTTAAACGCGCAGATTCAAATCCTCAGCAAATCCACTGGGAGATTCATCTCAGATATCATGATCTCTGGTCTGAAACTGATCTGTTAACCTGCTCAATTGAGCTTGTTCCTCTAGAGTCGATAGCAATGCATCGGCTTTTATTATTCTGAAGTTGATGTCCGTGCATCGGCTGTACTAGTATACTGTTGTCTTCGCATATTTTCTCAAGTCGATGTCGTGCATCGGCTGTGATTTATGTACACATTTTTTTGGCCGATTTTAAATCCCCCATACCTCACTTGCCCATCATCCCACATGCTTGGGAAATACTTCTTGAGATGCTGGCCATTGACAGCCACTGGGAACTTCACACCATCCAATTGCTCAAGCATGTATGCATTCCCCTTTAAAACTTGATCGACTTTGTACGGGCCGTGCCAATTTGGAGACCATTTACCATACACTTTGTCCTTAGTCCCCAACGGCAATACAGCTTCCCATACCAGATCACCAACTTGGAACTCCTTTGGCTTCACCTTCTTATTATATGCGCGAGCCACCTTAGCTTTATTCTCCTTGATTTTCTCAAGTGACCATAGTCTGAGTTCCGTTGCATCCTCAATCTTGTCGCTCATTAGGGCTGCATATTCTTGGGTTAAATCATTCTGAAATGTTATCCGTCTCGACCCAGCCTTGATTTCCCGGGGTAACACAGCTTCTTGTCCATAGACCAGCTGGTATGGCGAGGTTTTATTGCTCCATGACACGACATGCGATAAGCCCACAAAGCTTCTGACAATACCTCATGCCATCGTCTAGGGTGCTCGTCGATTTTCCTTTTAATCAGCTTGATCAGGCTTTTGTTGGACGCTTCGGCCTGCCCATTTGCTTGAGCATAGTATGGAGACGATCGGATCATCTTGATTCCCATATCCTCGCAGAATTTTCTAAACTCCTTGGAAACGAAGACCGAACCTCCATCGGTCGTGATAGTCTGGGGAATCCCGAATCTATGAATGACATGTTCCAACACGGCGATAACATCTTTCGATGCTCTGACTTCATAGGGCCTCCACCCATTTAGTGAAATAATCTGTAATGGCCAGAACCCATTCATGGCCTTTGCTCGATGCGGGATGGATTTTGATCATATCCATGCCCCAACCTCGGAATGGCCAAGGTTTGATGATAGGATTCATTGCTGATGCGGGTACCATCTGAATGCTCCCAAACTTCTGACATGCTTGACACCCTTTATATCTTTGAAACAACCTTCAAGCATGGTGGGCCAATAAAATCCCGATCGCTGATCAGCCACTTCATCTTATGAGCCGATTGGTGAGTTCCACAGGCACCTTCATGCACCTCATGCAAGAGCCGATTGGACTCGGCTGGTCCCAAACATTTGAGAAGTAATCCTTCCAATGTCCTGTAGAACATGTCATCGCCAATCAGTACATACTTCATGGCCCTATATCTTATCCGTTTAGGTGCCCCCCGAGCCGAATCTTTCAAGTAATTGAAGATATCGGCTCTCCAATCATCTGGTTCCATGAACTGCACCTGGAAATCGGCTCCATCGGCTACGTCCTTGTATCCTGACGCCATTTGTGCGAGATCGTTTGCCTCGGTATTTTGCGACCTTGGGATCCAATGGAAGTTTATATATCTGAACCGCGTCATCAGCTCACGGCATTGTATCCATAATGGAAAGAGCGACTCGCTCTCACACTTGTACTCTTCCGTGAGTTGAGAAATCACCAATTTGAGTCTCCAAAAATCTCAACCGCTTCCGCCCCAGCGTCCAATAGCAACTCCATTCCCTTGCACATCGCTTCATACTCAGCAACATTGTTGGTGCAAGGGGTAGCTATCCTGATGGAGAAGGAAAATGTTGCCCCCGAGGCGACACGAGTAGCACGCCGATGCCGCAACCATCCTCACAGACCGATCCATCGAAGAACATGGCCCATGCACACACAGATAGTGCGGCTACGTCCGTTTTTATTCGTTCAGCGATAAGATCGGCCAACGCTTGTCCCTTGACTGCTTTCGCAGGTTGATACCGGATATCAAATTCCGATAACGCAAACATCCATTTGCCGATTCGGCCTTTCATACAGGAGCCGACAGCATGTGCTTGATGACATCCGATTTGCATATGACGATGATTTCTGCTGACAGCAAGATGTGCTGGATCTTGGTGCAGGTGAAAAATAGACGGCACAACTTCTCAATTTCAGGGTACCTTGTTTCTGCATCCAACATCCTTCTGCTGAGGTAGAAAACCACTTTTCCAGACCATCATAAACCTGCACCACCACTGACGCGATGGAGGTGTGCCACCGATAAGTAAATGTAGAACGGCATGTCTTGCTGTGGCGGAACTAACACAGGTGGCTTCGTTAGGTATTCCTTAATATCGTCAAATGCCTGTTGTTGCTCTGCCCCAGCGAAACTCCTCATCAGACTTGATTTTAACCAATCCCATGAACGCCTCGATTCGTCCTGACAAGTTGGAGATAAACCTTCTGACGAAATTAATTTTGCCGATGAGACATTGAAGTTCCCTCTTCGTAGTGGGTGGCTTCATCATTCGCACTGCCTCTTGACTTTTCAGGCCGATCTCAATTCCACGTTCATGAACCAAGAAACCCAGGAACTGACTGGCCGTCACACCAAAGGCGCACTTCTTTGGATTCATTCTTAGTCCGAACTTCCTAGTTCGGTCCAGGACATGTCGCAAATCCTCCAAGTGTCCATCCATCGAAACAGACTTGACCACCACGTCATCGATGTAAATTTCCACCAATTTGCCGATTAAATCATGAAAGATGTAATTCATGGCTCTTTGGTATGTTGCGCCAGCATCTTCAGTCCAAAAGTCATGACTACATATTCAAACAAACCCACCGAGCCTGGCACTCTGAATGCAGTCTTGTGTATATCTTCTGGAACCATAAAAATTTGGTTGTAGCCGGCATTGCCATCCATGAAACTTAAAATTTTATGACCAGCAGCTGCATTGATTTCTGCTACTGCATTGGATATTCATCCTTTGAGTGGCCTGTTGAGGTTCCGAAAATCTATGGCGACGCGCCATCGGCCATCCTTTTCTCCACAGGTACGACATTGGAAATCCATTCAGCGTACCTGCATGTCCTGAACCGGCTCCAACATCTTTTGGATCTCCTTCTTGACTTCCACCAAGATTTCGGCCTTCATCTGTCGTGCTCATTGTTGGAACGGCCGAAATCCTTTTTTTAGGGGGAAGCCGGTAATGATGCTCTGTCTAACCCAGGCATCTCCGTATAATCCCATGCAAAACAATCTGGGTACTCTTTTAACAAGGCTATCATCGGGCCCCTCAGATGATGTGGATCTAACTTTTTGCTGATAAATGTTGGTCGTGGCTTATCCCCAGGACCAATGTCAATCTCTTCAGCTCATCGGCTGATGTAAACCCATATCCTAGCTTTCCATCGCCTGCTAGATCAATGCTGAACACAAGCAAGGTGTATGTTGAGGATAATTTTGGCCGATTGCTAGAATCGGCCTCCTTTCATCGCAATGCTCAATGAGGGTCTACAACTTCTTGGTTTCTACTATGGCTACGTGACATGCTCGAGATGAGATTCGTGCTTTTTATTTTTTGGGGCCGATCGCAGGGATCGGCCTTGCCACGTACACCTCTGATTTAGATCTTGTTACTCTGTCAGGCCGGTGGATAAGACCAGCCTCACCCCGTTTTTTGAAGCTTCGATGCGTTCACAACCGTCAAACTGATTCCAGAGAGCGGCTCTTGGTCATTTGCATCCCAAATATTCATGGCAGCTAGTGAGATCTCGATTGAGTCATCTGCTGAACAACCTCCACTTCATCTGACTCCTCGAAGTCTTCATCTTGAGACGACTCAGCTCGTTTGTCCTGAGGTGGGAGAGGCCGAGGCAGCAGACACTTTGAAACTTCATTTGTTCCCTTCCTCTGCGGTCTACATTCGGGCAGTTCTCGATTGTAGGCAATCGGCTCATTCTGAGTCCCAGCAGTGTTTAAAGAAAGGACAGTTCCAATGCCTATCCATGTCTTCTTGCTCTCTTGACTTCCTCTAGCGTGGCGCTCGTACCCTTCATCGTCTCTATCATATCGATGATACCTCCATCATCTGCATCGGACCGACGATATCTTTCGTCATCCACGTCGTAGCGCCGACATCGGTCATACTGCTGCTCATATTTGTTAAGGAGATGCGTGGAGAGTGGTCGTTGATACCGGCCTTCTCACTTCTTCTCTGTTAGGTACCGTCTGTTATCATGTTGGGGCCGGTCGCGTGGATCGGCCTCTTTTTCTCCTTGCCACGGGAGTGACTGCTTTCTCCTTTATCTTTGCCATGGCGGGTCCCAAGCCCCGCCATGTTGACACTAAAAAAAAACTGGCTCGCATCTTAGAGTGAGCCGAGATCCACCATGTTGGCGCCGAAACGGATGTGTGTCTACTTTCATGGCAAATTGTCCGAAGATTAATCGGCCTGACTCTATCGCCATTTGAATCTATGCGTGCAACACTTTGCAGTCGTTGGTGGCGTGGGTGAACGTGTGATGCCATTTGCAGTATGGCCTACCGTTCATCTCTTGTGACGTAGGAATTTTGTGGCCTTCGGGTAACTTCAGTTGTTTCTCCTTCAGCAGCAAATCAAAAATCTGCTCAGTTTTGCTTAAATCAAAGTCAAACCCTTTTGGAGGCCCTGGTTGTTTCACCCATTTGCAGGACACGAGAACTGCCGTCCGAGTCCATTCAGCCACGGCGACTTCCTGATCTTCCGCAAGGTCTTCATCCTCCTCAGCGTCGACCAGGCCTATCGTGCGCTTGAACTTGTCTTGGTACAATTGGGTGGCGCTGTTCATACGAAGTTAGTCTCTGGACCATGTGCATGTGGTGTACTCCACTTGGGCGTCGGATCCTTGAGTGGCGAGGCCCAGCCACCGGCTATTGCTTCTTTCTCGGATAAATGAACCGAATAACATCGGTTCTTGACGGTTCTGAAACGTTGAATGTATTCGAGACACCGTCTCTCCTCGCCTTTGCGAACCTGTGTCGGATCGGCAATGCCGCCAGTAGCTTCCGAATGATATTGTATGTGAAACTGTTCTTCAGTGCTTCCATGTCCGAGATGCGGGGTGGCGAGGTGTACCACCCAAGGCTGGACCGTGGATTGAGCAAAGAACCTCACATGTAGCGGTTCCCGATCTTTGAAACCATGCCAGTGTGCCAAGTATCGGCTCACGTGCTCGATGGAGCTAGACCCTTCCGATCCACTGAATTTTGTGAAGTCGGGGAGCCGATACTTAGTGGCAGCGGGATCAGGTCATACTCATTGGGATACGGCTTGGAATAGCCGATTGTTTTCTTCTTCGACGGGATCTGAGCGGTCTCTCAAGATTGCGCGATCTGATCCACGGTGGAGCTGTAGGGGTTGAGGTGTCCGGACTTGTTGTAGTGGCATATTTAGTTAGCCACGCTGTTTCTCAGCATCTCTCCGAACTCCCGCTGCTCCGCAATCCCTCCTGCCGTAACAATCGCTCTGCTCCGGCAATTCCTCCTGCAAGTTTGGATCGCGTGCGTCCAGTTGTTGCAATCCGCACGTATGTGCACACGTATCCATGTGGGATCTCCTTGGGCGGCTTATACAAGAATTGGTAGTCGCCAGGATCACCTCCAACCTTGTAGACCACGTATGCCGGTGAACCTTGTTGCTGTGGAGCTACCATCGCGAATGGCAGTGGTGGCCTGGTGTGAAATGGTATCTCTCCCTGGTGAGTCCCTAAAGCAGGTCCTGACGGAGAATACTGATGTTTCATGATTTCTTGCACCACACGAAGCGCAACTCACTCAAGCGTATTCACCAGGCTCTCAGAATGCCGATGTAGAGAATGAGCCACGACATAGTTAATTTCTTGGCGCGGGCTCTGTACGTTCCTCGAAAGGGAGAGACAGATCTAATCTCGAACGCGCCTTGGTGTGAATCCTTTGAACCCGATGCCGTGCGAACGGTCTTCTCAAAAGAGCGATGAGATCGGCTTCAAAGATGGCCTTCACTCATCGTATTTCTTCTTATGCTCTGCAGGTAGATCCTCGTACTTGATCGGTTCGTCCGACATCTTGGCTGTCGATGTTGACGTGGTTGTTGTAGAAAGTGTCCACCGGGTGTGCCAGAATGTGTTGCCTGCCAAAACCCACCGGCGAGTAGTGGTTAAGCAACACGAAGAGCGGGAACTCCCAAGACGCTAAGTGGGCCCTGGTGCCTCGCGTCCCGCAAAGTCCCAGCACACGTCCTGGCGGTTGCAAGGGCCACGACCTATACGATGGAAGGTGTTGGATTGCTTCCTAGTCTCCTGCATGGTAGACACGTAAACATTAAATACGAGCCCGATCGGCTCTCGGGTTGCCACTGTGGATCGGCTCAAGGAGCGATCGCCCCATGGTTCACATTGGTTTACGATGACATGGGGATCCTGCTGATCAAACAAAGCTAAACCAATCTACGATAGTTTAGGGTTTTCACATAATCGGAACATCCTACGCGTAGTTGGGCCTAGCAGATACGAAAGATGATGGAAACTATTCCTAAAAGAGGCCTAAAAACCAACGTTAAGTCAATTCCCGGAACATCCCTTATAGGAACGGTGAAACAACACCTCACGCACCGGATCGTCCAACCCCAGCATAAGGCCTAATCATGCAGATATTAAACTAATCCTTGGAACAAGGAGCAACTATAACAGATCGGATCTACTAAGTAACGAACAAGCAAGGTGCTGCTCTTACACCTAGATAGGTGTAAGAAGCTAGATGTCGAGGGACGGCATTGCTAAGCAAATACGCATAAGAAAAGCATCAATGCAAGCCCCAAAACATCTACGATAAATAGTGCTACTCGCCATCAACAACGCTTCGGCACGAGTAACACAAGGTAACGAATAACGTATCTTTAGATCGCAAGATGCGATCTAGGCAACATATGCTTACGGAAGAAACCCTCGAAATAAGGGTGGCGATATGCGGTTTGTGTTTGTTGTGAACGTGATTGTCCTCCTTTCTCAATAACCCTAGGTACATATTTATAGTCCAAGGGACTTTCTAATTTGAAGTACACATCGTGTACGAGCCAAACTCTATCTTTTAATTCTAAATACGATCTAATAATATACAGATACACGGGCAATTCAGCCCAAACTCACGTGCAAGGCCGCTTCAGATATTCTCCACGTGTATCTTCTTCAAGCCCATCTTAATCGCGGCCCACCTCTGATCCGGTCAAATTCTGGTGATAACAGCATCCTACCTGGCCTCGCTGACCCCATCCCTGAATGTTAATATTTCTTTCGACCAACAAAGTATGAGGCATATGATATCTAGTTGAGATACCACTTGGCTCTTTCTTCCACTTCTTGGGAGCAAGAGAATGATGAGTGCGGGGCGCGGGACACACGGCCTGAAGCGCGCGACACGGGCCGGCATAATGCTTTGGGTGAGCCGACACAGTCTTTGCATCAGGACTCGTTCACGCACGGTGAGGAAGAAAAGTGGTATCTCTGCAAGCTGCTATGCACTGTGAGTCTGGCAATAGTGGTGATGGCGATTATCATTATTCCCAGATAAGTCCAATCGTGTGGTCCGGCCATGGAGAAGAGCGCGGAGCGCGGAGGCGGACCACAAGGGAGGCGGGCGGGACTAGTGATTCTGCGCGGAGGCGGATCGGCGTTGTTGTCTCGTCAAGGACCCGTTCACGGGCAGTAGGGAAAGGGGCCCTTACGCAAAGTATCTTATCTTGCGGCGTATACTGCAACTATGGTTTGACCATAGTATTTGTGTTGACCAACAATGTATGAGGCACTTATTCCATTTTGTCATTCCATTTGCTTTGGTATTTTCAAAATGCCGATGATTAAAATGTTTGGTCACCGGTACACTCTGGGGTGGCGTAAGTGAGCCTGGTAAGATAGCACAAATATCAATCTCTTGTGCGTCGGACTTGGTCTCACTGACGCCATCCCGGAATGTTAAAATTTGTGTTGACCAACAATGTATGAGGCACTTATTTCATTTTGTCATTCCATTTGCTTTGGCATTTATTCCATTTCTCTTGTGCATCAGACTTGTTGGTCTCACTTTCTTCCATTTTAATCATAGTAGGAACCAGATGAAGACCCGATGCAAGCGAGCCTGGTGGGTAGAGAGGAGGGAGCAAAGGAGGAACCGGATGAAGACTACTTTGTATCTCGAAATTGTGAATTTTGTATGAATTGAGAGTTGTATGCAAAACATTTGACACTTGCCACTATATATGTATCTCGATCGGGCTCTAAGTACTGTGATGATGATGTATATGTTGCTATGTTATATGTGTCCGTATTATATCTGTCTATCTATCTATATTATACCTGTATACGTGTACAAAACCTGTATAAAACACAGTATAATACACCAGGGGAGCACAAAATCGAGTATACACGTACATTGTTGTGGCGCACCAAAATAGAATTCGGTGGCGCCCTATTTACTGTGGCGCAGTGGCCATGTCGTGCACGAACACAATTCTGTGCCGCATGGATCGGTGCGCCACGAAACCTATTTTTGTTAGCGACGTTTCTGTGGCGCACATGAACCACGGAATCAAGTTTCGTGCGCCAGATGAGGCTTCCTACTAGTGACATGGAGCCATGATCATCGTGGACGCTTCTAGAACCATTTCCGCTGCTACTCTGATCATCATGCTCGGGTTCATCAACCTTATCAAGTTTATTGTCCTCCCACTCAAATACTTCGCTAGAAAACAATTTCTTGGAAATAAGCAAGTAACATTAACAAACACTTTTGTCTTTTAGTTCATAGTGGAAAGAATTCCCAATCTCTGGGATAACCAACAAAGACATTCATCCGATTTTAGTTGTAAACTTATTTACATATGCTATGCATAGCAAAATTTAAGAAACGACTATTAGGGTTTATACCCATGCCATAACTCGTATGGTGTCATTTCAACGGATCATGATGACGCTCTATTCAGTGTAAAAGCGGTAGTCTCTAAAGCATAATCCACAAAATATAATGGCATCATTTTATCTCATCATTAATCCAACAAGGTTGGGATACATCTCTCAGATACTCCATCATCACTATGATACTCCAAGAAACGTGAGTTGTAGAACAATTTCATAACTCTCTTAGATGTTCGCTAAAACTCGTAGTTCAAATATTTCCACCATGATCCAATCATAGATATTTGACTTTTCTATTACGATGATTTCCACTTCATGCTGAAATTTATTTGAATCCATTAAAATGTTTCAAACTTCTTCCTAATTGAATATATCCACATATATATACTCAATTCATTGTTGGAAGTTTTCATGAAGTAGAAGAATCTCCCGCACACAACTATGCCCAGTGAACCACATACATCATCATGCATGTTTCCACTAAGTTAGTTGCCCGTTCAACTCTTGGCCTATGAACGGTATTTTAGTCATTCTCTTTTAGAAAATATTTGCAAGTGCCAAACGATTCAAAAATCAAATGACTCCAAAAATCCATTTGCATGGAGTTTCTTCATCCGTTCCTTTCTAATATGACCTAAATGACGGTTCCACAAATAAGTGGAATTCAAATCATTTGCCTTATGGCATTTTAGCGTCAGTGTTATGTATGTGTGTTTCACCATTAAGATTTATAATAACTTATCCATATATACATGGAGTAATGTCATAATTTGAACAACTCATTGTTTTCATTTGACCAGAACAAAACAACAATTATGAAGTTCTTTATTATAAATCTGAAGGTCTTGATAGAATGCCAAGGACGAACATAATAACACTTTATTTTTGTTCCAGACATGCATTCCTATCATATTCCTTGTTAATCACTTAGGCCATTGTATTCTTGTATTGCGTTGTTTTGTATGACAGTTCATACCAACCAATATGGTACCCAAGAATTTCATTGTGTGACCAAACTAGGAATACATTCATAACATGTATATCATTTATATACACCTGAGCTAGACTTTCTAGTCTTTTCTTTCTTTCTGCCAAAATATCTTTTGTAGTTTCTCTTTTAGCTTTCCTCATTCTCAGAAAACACTTCACCTTCAATAACTTCTAGGTGTGTTGGTCAAATACCAATAACCTTGAGGTTCTTATTTTGAAGTTGATCATCATATGACAAGTGTTCCAGATTTCACTATTAGTAACTTTGTAATATGATGAACAATTTCACTCATAATTTTATCCATCATATCATGACGACTTTACGAGACCATGTCTGTACATGCTAGGCTCGTAAAGTTTAACCTTAGTATTCGCATGTGCAAATCTGGCTTGCACCCGTTGTATGCACACGTAGAATCTATAACACCCGATCATCACGTGATGCTTCGAAACGACGAGTCTTAGCAACGGTGCATACTAAGGACGATCACTTCATGGATATGCGAATATCGTTAGTGCCCCAATAGTTGGAGGATTGGGACGCCTTGCGTCTTCAACCTTCGTACATTCCCATAAAACTTATGAGTTTATGTAGTCTCACCAAATTATATTCTATCACCTTGCAATAAGGTCTTAGATATCACATATATCTCATACCTTGCTTAGAAAACTAAATTTTCAGCTCCTTACTTCAAACAGATTTGAACTTCAAGTTTCACGGAGACAAGATGATTCTAGGTACTAATTGAAACCATTGTTCTTTGAATCAGCAATATGAGGTTTACTAAAAGTTTGCAATAGGACTTAATAATTTCTTGATTCTTTAACAATACGGTACGAGTTCGTAAAGTTACTTGTCAGACTTAACAATATTTCTATCTCAATTACAACACTAGCGCATGGTAGAAAACGGATGCCAATTCTACAAATTTAAGTCAAAATACTATTCAGACTATGTTCATGATAATTAGTTCATGTTTTAATCTAATTAGTAATAAACTCCCACTTAATACAACATCCCTCATAGTTGTTAAGTGGTACACATCCACTACACCAAAACCGATCATCACGTGAGATGATGTAGCTTCAATGGTGAACATCAACATGTTGATCATATCATCCATATGGCTCGTGTTCAACCTTTCGGTTTTCGTTGTTCCGAGGCCTTGTCTGTACATGCTAGGCTCTTCAAGCAAACCCAAGTATTTCCGCGTGTGCAACATGGCTTACACACATTGTATGTGAACGTAGAGTCTATCACATCCGATCATCACGAGATGCTTGAAATGACTGTAGCAACGGTGCATACGAGGGGAGAACAATTTATTATCTTGATATTAATGTGAGGGATCATCTTATAATGCTACCGTCGCGATCTAAGCAAAATAAGATGCATAAAGGATTAACATCACATGCAATTAAAAAATGTGATATGATATGGCCCTTTAGTCTTTGCGCCTTTGATCTTCATCTCCAAAGCACTGACATGATCTCCATCATCAACGGGCATGATCTCCATCATCATCGGTGTAGCGTCAAGGTCCATGGCGCCGTCTTCATGGTTGTTCACCACATGTATCAACTATTACAACTACTTTGAAACAATACTACTACATGAAATATAAAGACAACCATAAGGCTCCTGCCGGTTGCCACAATACAATAATGATCATCTCATACATATTCATCATCACATCATGGCCATATCACATCACCAAACCACGCAAAAACAAGTTAGACGCATCTAATTTGGTTTGCATATTTTACGTGGTTTAGGGTTTTCGAATAAGATTCAATCTACCTACGAACATGAACCACAACGGTGATACTAGTGTTGTCAATAGAAAGAGTAAATTGAATCTTCACTATGGTGGGAGAGACGGACACCCGCAAAGCCACTTATGCAATACAAGTTGCATGTCGAGCGTGGAGCAAATCTCATGAACGCGGTCATGTAAAGTTAGCCCGAGCTGCTTCATCCCACCATGCCGCAAGATGCAAAGTACATGAACTAAAGACAAGAAAGCATCAACGCCCACAAAACAATTGTGTTCTACTCATGCAACCAATCTATGCATAGACACGACTCTGATACCACTGATGGGATTTGTAGCATAGAAACAAAAAATTTCCTACCGCAAGAATGAATAACAAGCCAAGATCTAATCTAGTAGATGGTAGGAACGAGAAGATCATGAGACTAACCCTTGAAGATTTCCAAAGCCTATGAAATTAGATCTCGTTGTGGATGTAGTCGATCACTTGCCGCTTGCAAAAGCGCGTAGAAGATCTTGACGGTGCCACAGTCGGGCAGCACCTCCGTACTCGGTCACACGTTCGGTGTTGATGACGACGTCCTCCTCCCCATTCCAGCGGGCAGCGGAAGTAGTAGATCCTCCTCGGAATCCCGACAACACGACGGCGTGGTGGCGGTGGTGGTGGAGATCTCCGGCAGGGCTTCGCCTAAGCGTTGCGGAAGAGGTATGAGGAAGGGGACGGCTAGGGTTTGGGAGAGGGGGTGCTCTAGGGCGCCGGACATGGTGCCCCTTGGGTGGTGCGGCCAAGTGTTGGCAGCCCCCTCCCGCTCCCCCTCATTATATAGGTGGAATCCCTAGGGTTTGACCTTAAGTGTGTCACCCTACGGTTCGTGAACTATGCAGACATGGTTGAGACTTCTCTCCGACCAATAACCAATAGCGGGATCTGGAGATCCATAATGGGTCCCACATATTCAACGATAACTTAGTGATCGATTGAACCATTTACATACGATACCGATTCCCTTTGTCTCGCGATATTTTGCCCGAGGTTTTGATCATTGGTATCTCCATACCTTGTTCAACCTCGTCTCTGACAAGTACTCTTTACTCGTACCATGGTATATCATCTCTTATGAACCATTCATATGCTTGCAAGCTAATCAGACGACATTCCACCGAGAGGGCCCATAGTATATCTACCCGTCATCGGGATGGACAATATCCCACTTTTGATCCATATGCCTCAACTCATACTTTCCGAATACTTAATCCCACCTTTATAACCACCCATTTACGTAGTGGCGTTTGATGTAATCAAAGCACCCTTCCGGTATAAGTGATTTACATGATCTCATGGTCGAAGGGCTAGGTAACTATGTATCGGAAGCTAATAACAACTTAATGACATGATCTTATGCTACGCTTATTTTGGTGTGTGTCCATTATATCATTCATCTAATGACATAACCTTGTTATTAATAACATCCAATGTTCATGATCACGAAACCATGATCATCTATTAATCAACAAGCTAGTTATACAAGAGGCTTACTAGGGACTCCTTGTTATTTACATAACACACATGTATCAATATTTCGGTTAATACAATTATAGCATGGTATGCAAACATTTATCATAAACACAAAGATATATAATAACCACTTTATTATTGCCTCTTGGGCATATCTCCAACACTTCGACCCCCTCGCCGGCCTACGGCGGCCTGCCCTCCTATGCGCCTCCCCAATAGGCGGGTTGGGATCCCGCGCTCGTCGCGGCTCTCCAACAGGCACACATCGCCGCTCCCTACGTCGGAGGGGGCGATTGGATCATGGACACCGGCGCCTCCTCTCACATGGCCTCCTACCCGGGTAACCTATCTTGTTCCTATCCGACTTCCACCACTTCCCGCATCATTGTCGGTAACGGCGCCAGTCTCCCTATTACTCACATTGGTTCCACTAATTTTCCCTCCACGTCTAAACCTTTGTCTCTTAAGAATGTCATTGTCTCTCCTGAACTTCATCATAATCTAGTTTCTGTCAAAACTCTTTCTCGTGATAATTTTGTAACTGTTGGAATTTGACGCTTTTGGTTTCTCTGTTAAGGATGCCCGTACCCGTATGGTACTCCACCGATGTGAGAGCCCTGGAGATCTCTACCCGGTCCAGTCATCTTCATCACGCTCCGGACCTCGTGCTTTCTCCGCCGGCATCTACCTTTGGCATGCTCGTCTTGGTCATCCTAGCTCCACCGCACTTCGTCAAATACTACGGGGTTTTCCTTTTCATGTAATAAAACGGCTGCTCATACTTGTGAAGCATGTCGTCTGGGCAAACATGTTCGTCTACCATTTAGTTCGTCTTCCACAGTTGCGTCATTCCCTTTTCAGTTAATTCATAGTGATGTATGGACCTCCCCGATTTCTAGTCATTCTGGTTTTCTTTATTATCTCGTTATTTTAGATGACTACTCTCACTTTGTTTGGACTTTTCCTCTTCGCCACAAGTCCGACGTTGCCACCACCCTTTCCGCTTTCTACACCTACGTGTCCACCCAGTTTGGTCGTCCTATACACGCTCTCCAGACAGATAATGGTAAAGAATTCGATAACACCGCCGTTCGCCACCTTCTCTCGTCTCACGGTACCATCTTCCATCTCACATGTCCCTACACCTCGCAGCAGAATGGTCGTGCTGAGCGCGTTCTCCTTTTCACGCCCATGTGCCACCCACCTTTTGGCCCGACGCCTTAGCCACCGCCACCCTCCTCATTAACCTTCATCCATGTCGTACCCGATGGAACTATGCGCCTCACCATCTCCTTTATGGTTCTCCTCCATCCTACGATGGCCTTCGGATTTTCGGATGTCGTTGTTACCCCAGCACCATCGCCACCGCACCTCATAAACTCGCTCTGCGCTCCATTCTGTGCATTTTCCTCGGTTACCCGGCTAACACTAAAGGCTATCAGTGCTATGATCCCGTGTCCCAACGGGTCCTCACATCCCGACAAGTTTACTTTGATGAGCATTCCTTTCCCTTTGCCCAGGAATAGGTGGTGTTGTGGGTATACTTGCTGTACCCGGCCAGTGCCAGCCCGGCTGCCCGGGTAGATGGTGATGGGCATGGGCCCGCGCCCTTGCTGTTGCCGGAAGATGTCCGGCCAAGGAGCAGGGAGCCGGATCCGACCGACCTTTGGAGGAACCCGGATCCATGAAGGCCCAGTGGGGACCCGGATCCGGTACGACGTAGATGGAAGGGAGGATCCTTGACGTACACGGCAAGACGTTGTACCGTAGTTAGGAAACCTGTATCCGGGTAGGACTCTCCATGTAAACCCTAGATCCGTGCGCCTTTATAAGCCGGATCCTAGGAGCCCTAGAGGCACAACCACAACTCATTGTAACAACGCGCGCCCGGATAATTCCAGACAAGCAGCGGTAGGCCCTGTCGTCGTGCAGGTGTTCCGAAGCTGGGTAAATCGCGTACCACCGTCCCGTGTGCACTCCGCCCTATGGCCCCTACTTCTTCTCCCCCTCGTGAGGATCCCTCCTCCGAGGTACCGTCGAATAGGCAACGACAGGTGGTGCCTCCGTCCTCGTCTCCGAGCGACCCCACGTGGCGGCCTCCGCCCTCCGCCATGCTTGGCCCGGCCTCCGCGGTTTGACTGCTCGGCCACCGCCTCGACGTCTCGAGCTCTACCGGCGGCCCCTCCACGCGGCCGGCCCCGGCGCCTGCCGGCGCCGAGACCGGCCTCCGGCCGCCAAACCGGCTCTCCCCCGCCGGCCCGCCCCGGCCCTCTGCCAGGGCCACCACCGGCCGCCCGCCTCCCGGTCCGCAAACCGCACCCACCGCCCGCCCGCCGGCCTCCCTGCCCGGCCGGGCCGGTGCCACCGCCGGCCCGCCGACCTCCGCCGGTCAAACGGCGCCCTAGCGGCCAGGCGGTACCGGCGCCCGTGACGCGTGCCCACGCCGACATCGCCGCCGGCGACGCGCTACCCTGCGCAGGCGAGCTGCGCCGCCTCGACCTCGACCTGCGGGCAGCCGGCTCCACTGCCCGTCTCCGCTCGGGCGGCCCTTCGCGATCCCTTGTGGCTCGCCGCCATGTAGGAGGAGTTCGACGCGTTGCAGCGCAACAAGACATGGCAGCTGATACGTCTCAAACGTATCTATAATTTCTTATGTTCCATGCTAGATATATGACAATACTCACATGTTTTATATACACTTTATATCATTTTGATGCATTTTCGGCACTAACCTATTAACAAGATGCCGAAGCGCCAGTTCCTATTTTCTGCTTTTGGTTTCAGAAATCCTACACAGAAATATTCTCGGAATTGGACGAAACAAAAGCCCACGGTCTTATTTTGCAGGAGAGAAGAGGAGACGAAGAGGGGCGACGAGGCGGCCACACCCTAGGGGCGCGGCCCCACAGGGTGGGCCCTCGAGCGCCTCCCGACTACGCCCTTTGCCTATATAATCTCTCGTGACGAAAACCTATCACCGAGAGCCACGATATGAGAAAAGTTCCAGAGCCGCCGCCGCCAATCCCATCTCGGGGGATTCGGGAGATCGCCTCCGCACCTGCCCAGGAGGGGAATCATCACCGGAGCGCTCTACATCACCATGCCCGCTCCGGATGATGCGTGAGTAGTTCTTCCTTGGACTATGGGTCCATAGCAGTAGCTAGATGGTTGTCTTCTCCTCTTGTGCTATCATGTTTAGATCTTGTGAGCTGCCTATCATGATCAAGATCATCTATTTGTAATGCTACATGTTGCGTTTGTTGGGATCCGATGAATATTGAATACTATGTCAAGTTGATTATCAATCTATCATATATGTGTTGTTTATGTTCTTGCATGCTCTCCGTTGCTAGTAGAGGCTCTGGCCAAGTTGATACTTGTAACTCCAAGAGGGAGTATTTATGCTCGATAGTGGGTTCATGCCTCCATTGAATCTGGGACAGTGACGAAAGTTCTAAGGTTGTGGATGTGTTGTTGCCACTAGGGATAAAACATCGATGCTTTGTCTAAGGATATTTGTGTTGATTACATTACGCGCATACTTAATGCAATTGTCTGTTGTTTGCAACTTAATGCGGAAGGGGTGCGGATGCTAACCCAAGGTGGACTTTTTAGGCATAGATGCATGTTGGATAGCGGTCTATGTTCTTTGTCGTAATGCCCTAATTAAATCTCATAGTAGTCATCATGATATGTGTATGTGCATCTCTATTTGTCAATTGCCTGTAATTTGTTCACCCAACATGCTATTTATCTTATTGGAGAGACACCACTAGTGAACTATGGACCCCGGTCCATTCTTTTACATCTGAAATACAATCTACTGCAATCACTGTTCTCTGTTGTTTTCTACAAGCAAACATCATTCTCCACACCATACGTTTAATCCTTTGTTTTCGGCAAGCCGGTGAGATTGACAACCTCACTTTAAGTTGGGGCAAAGTATTGTGATTGTGTTGTGCGGGTTCCACGTTGGCGCCGGAATCACGGTGTTCGCCGCACTACCTCCTCCACCAACAACCTTCAAGTGGCCTTCATCTCCTACGGTTCGATAACCTTGGTTTCTTTCGAGGGAAAACTTGCTGTGTCGCATCACACCTTCCTCTTGGGGTTCCCAACGGACGTGTGCTTCACGCGCCATCAAGCAATTTTTCTGGCGCCGATCAAGACACGCTGCAAGGGGAGTCTCTCACATCCAATCTCTTTACTTTGTTTATTGTCTTGCTTTAATTTATTTTATTTTCTGTTTTGTTTGCTTTCTTTATATCAAAAACACAAAAAATTAGTTACTTGTTTTACTTTATTTAATTCAGTTTGCCTTATTACTGTTAAATGAATACTCCTGAATACACTAAGTTGTGTGACTTCACTAGTTAGGCTTAATGGAAAACAACAAAAATATTAGAGATCTTTATAGTATTTATCTTGAGTTAGGACATGAGGTGTTTGAGAGAAAATTTAAAAACCTATGGAACTTTATATGCATGCTAATGACAATGTTATTAGTATGAATGCTGAACACCATTGTTGCTAATGCTATGGAAAATTCTAAGCTTGGGAAGCTGGTTTTGAGGAGCATGATATTTTTTGTCGCCCAAGAATTGAGGAGAAAATTAATTATGATTACAATATGCCTCCTGTATATGATGATTATGGTGATGAGAATAATGATAGCTATCTTATTGAATTTCCTCCCACTACAATTAATAGTAATGAACATGCTTATGTGGAGAGTAATAATTTTATGCATGTAGCTCATGATAAGAATGTTTCATGTGATAGTTATATTATTGAGTTTGTTCATGATGCTACTGAAAATCTTTATGAGAGAGGACAATATGGTTGTAGGGATTTTCATGTTACTAAAACACCTCTCTTTTTGCTTAAAATCTTGAAGTTGCGCTTGTCTTGTTTTCCTATGCTTATTGCATTATGCTTACATGACTTGTTTATTTACAAGATTCCTTTTCATAGGAAGTGGGTTAGACTTAAAAGTGTTTCTTATTTGCTTTTGATGCTCTCTTTTGCTTCAACTCTTATTTCTTGCGAGAGCATCATTAAAATCACTGAGCCCATCTTAATGGCTATAAAAAAAGCACTTCTTGGGAGATAACCCATGTATGTTTTTACTACTGTTTTGTTGTGTCTTGGAAGTTTTTACTACTGTAGCAACCTCTCCTTATCATATTGTTGTGCCAAGTAAAGTCTCTAATAGTAAAGTTGATACTAGATTTGGATTCTGCAGAAACAGATTTTTACCGTCAATTTGAGTAGATCTCTCGTAGAAGAATCAAAAAAATCCGCGAAAATTCATGCGTGATCCTCGGATATGTACGCAACTTTCATTAGTTTTGAGCTTTTTCATCAGTCTGTTAAGTGCCTCTAAAAAATTCGTCTTTACGGACTGTTCTTTTTGTGATTCTGCCTTTTATTTCGCATTGCCTCTTTTCTTGTGTTGAGTAGATTTCTTTGTTCCATTAACTTTGTAGCTTTGGGTAATGTCGAAGTGTTAAGAATGATTGTGTCCCCTCTGAACATGTGAATTTTTGATTTTGCACTGACCCTCTAATGAGTTTGTTTTGAGTTTGGTGTGGAGGAAGTTTTCAAGGGTCAAGAGAGGAGGATGATATACTATGATCAAGAAGAGTGAAGAGTCTAAGCTTGGGGATGCCCCGTGGTTCATCCGCATATTTCAAGAAGACTCAAGCATCTAAGCTTGGGGATGCCCAAGGCATCCCTTCTTCATCGACAACTTATCGGGTCACCTCTAGTGAAACTATATTTTATTCCGTCACATCTTATGTGCTTTACTTGGAGCGTATTTTGTTTTGTTTTTGTTTGTTTGAATAAAATTGGATCCTAGCATTCCTTGTATTGGAGAAAGACACGCTCCGCTTTTTCATATGAACACTGGTGTTCTTAGCTCTATCTTTAATGTTCATGGCGGAGTTGAAAACCGCTTCGTTGATTGCTATTTGGTTGGAAACAAAAAATGCTTCATGTAGTAAATGGTATATGGTCTTGAATAATTTGATACTTGGCAATTGTTTTGAGCTCTCATAGATCATGTTTAAGCTCTTGCATCATGTAGTTTAAACCTATTAGTGGAGAACTACTGTAGAGCTTGTTGAAATTTGGATTGCATGATTGATCTCTCTATGGTCTTGATATTTTCTGGTAGAAGTGTTTGAGCAACAAGGAGACAGTGTAGAATCTTATAATGCTTGCAATATGTTCTTATGTAAGTTTTGCTGTACCGGTTCATACTTGTGTTTGCTTCAAACAACCTTGCTAGCCAAAGCCTTGTACTGAGAGGAAATGCTTCTCGTGCATCCAAAACCTTGAGCCAAAACTCATGCCATTTGTGTCCACCATAACTACCTACTATGTGGTATTTCTGCCATTCCAAAGTAAATTGCTTGTGTGCTACCTTTAAAATTTCATTCCTTGTCTTTGCAATACATTGCTCATGGGAAAATAGCTTGAAAACTAGTGTGGTATTGAATATGTTGCTTATGTATCTTATTTATTATAAGTTGCTTGTTGAGCGGTAACCATGTTTCTGGGGACGCCATCAACTTTTTACACCTTTGTTGAATATCATGTGAGTTGCTATGCATGTTAGTCTTGTCTGAAGTAAGGGTGATTTATCATGATTAAATGGTTTGAGTATGCATATTGTTAGAGAAGAACATTGGGCCAAACCAAAGCCATGTATCATGGTGGAAGTTTCGGTTGGACATTAATCCTCAATCTCTTATGAAAATATTATCATTGTTGAATGCTTAAGCATTAAGAGGAGTCCATTATCATTTTCTATGTTGTCCCGGTATGGATGTCCTTAAGTTGAGATCTATCAAAGCGAAATCAAATGCGATCTATCTCCTTGGACCTTTGTACAGGTGGCATAGAGGTACCCCTTGTGACACTTGGTTGAAACATATGTAATGCAATGATAATCCATGGAAATCCGAGCTAATTAGGACAAGGTGCGGGCACTATTGGTATTCGATGCATGAGGCTTGCAACTTATAAGAGGTTTTATGCATAACACATATGAATTATTACTACCGTTGACAAAATTGTTTCCATGTTTTCAAAATAAAAAGCTCTAGCACATGAGTAATCCATGCTTCCCTCTGCGAAGGGCCTTTCTTTTACTTTATGTTGAGTCAATTTACCTACTTCTTTCTATCTTAGAAGCAAACACTTGTGTCAACTGTGTGCATTGATTCTTACATGTTTACTTATTGCACTTGTTATATTGCTTTATGTTGACAATTATCCATGAGATATACATGTTACAAGTTGAAAGCAATTGCGAAACTTAATCATCCTTTGTGTTGCTTCAAAACCTTCTATTAAGAATCTATTGCTTGATGAGTTAACTCTTATGCAAGACTTATTGATACTTGTCTTGAAAGTACTATTCATGAAAAGTCTTTGCTATATGATTCGTTGTTTAGTCATTATCTTTACTATTGCTTGAATCACTTCATTCATTTCATATGCTTTACAATAGTCTGATCAAGATTATGATAGTAGCATGTCAGAAATTATCCTTGTTATCGTTTACCTACTCGAGGCGAGTAGGAACTAAGCTTGGGGATGCTTGATACGTCTCAAATGTATCTATAATTTCTTATGTTCCATGCTAGATATATGACAATACTCACATGTTTTATATACACTTTATATCATTTTGATGCATTTTTAGGCACTAACCTATTAACAAGATGCGTAGCGCCAGTTCTGTTTTCTGTTTTGGTTTGAATCCTATACGGAAATATTCTCGGAATTGGACGAAACAAAGCCCACGGTCTTATTTTGCACGGAGCCTTCAGTCCGAAGAGGAGACGAAGAGGGGCGACGAGGCGGCCACACCCTAGGGGGCGCGGCCCCGCCCTTGGGCGCGCGCCCTATGGGGTGGGCCCCTCGGGCCCCCCACTCTGCCACTTCGCCTATATAATCTCTCTGTTGCGAAACTCTATCACCGAGAGCCACGATACGAGAAAAGTTCCGGAGGCCGCCGCCGCCAATCCCATCTCGGGGATTCAGAGATCGCCTCCGGCACCTGCCGAGAGGGAATCATCACCAGAGGGCTCTACATCACCATGCCCGACTCCGGACCGATGCGTGAGTAGTTCATCCTTGGACTATGGGTCCATAGCGTAGCTAGATGGTTGTCTTCTCCTCTTGTGCTATCATGTTTAGATCTTGTGAGCTGCCTATCATGATCAAGATCATCTATTTGTAATGCTACATGTTGCGTTTGTTGGGATCCGATGAATATTGAATACTATGTCAAGTTGATTATCAATCTATCATATATGTGTTGTTTATGTTCTTGCATGCTCTCCGTTGCTAGTAGAGGCTGGCCAAGTTGATACTTGTGACTCCAAGAGGGAGTATTTATGCTCGATAGTGGGTTCATGCCTCCATTGAATCTGGGACAGTGACAGAAAGTTCTAAGGTTGTGGATGTCTGTTGCCACTAGGGATAAAACATCAATGCTTTGTCTAAGGATATTTGTGTTGATTACATTACGCGCGTACTTAATGCAATTGTCTGTTGTTTGCAACTTAATACTGGAAGGGTGCGGATGCTAACCCGAAGGTGGACTTTTTAGGCATAGATGCATGCTGGATAGCGGTCTATGTTCTTTGTCGTAATGCCCTAATTAAATCTCATAGTAGTCATCATGATATATGTATGTGCATCTCTATTTGTCAATTGCCCAACTGTAATTTGTTCACCCAACATGCTATTTATCTTATTGGAGAGACACCACTAGTGAACGTGGACCCCGGTCCATTCTTTTACATCGAAATACAATCTGCAAACTCTGTTCTCTTTGTTTTCTACAAGCAAACATCATTCTCCACACCATAGGTTTAATCCTTTGTTTTCGAGCAAGCCGGTGAGATTGACAACCTCGCTGTTAAGTTGGGGCAAAGTATTGTGATTGTGTTGTGCGGGTTCCATGTTGGCGCGAATCCCTGGTGTTGCGCCACTACACTCCTCCACCAACAACCTTCACGTGGCCTTCATCTCCTACTGGTTCGATAACCTTGGTTTCTTTCTGAGGGAAAACTTGCTGCTGTACGCATCACACCTTCCTCTTGGGTTCCCAACGGATGTGTGCTTCACGCGCCATCAGCAGCTTGTTCCCCGCCCACCTTAGGCCAATGTCATCACTGGGAAGTGGGTCTTCAAGCACAAGTTTCATCCGGATGGTACACTCGATCGTCACAAGGCTCGCTGGGTGGTCCGTGGTTTCCAGCAGCGCGAAGGAGTCGACTTCCATGACACCTTTGTGCCCGTTGTTAAACCCGGCACCATCCGCACTGTTCTTCAGCTCGCTGTCTCTCACGGGTTGTTGGTGCACCAGATGGATGTCTCTAATGCTTTCCTCCATGGTCATCTTGAGGAGCAGGTGTTCTGTCAGCATCCTATTGGGTTCGTCGACTCTGATCATTCAGATCATGTTTGCCTGCTCTCTCGGTCCTTGTATGGGCTAAAGCAGGCACCTCGCGCTTGGTACCAGCGGATCACAGCGTTTCTTCATCAGCTCGGCTTCCGCTCCACTCGCTCCGATGCATCGCTGTTTGTATACTGCCAGGGCACTGCCACAGCTTATCTGCTTCTTTATGTCGATGATATTATCTTGACAGCCAGCTCTCCTCAGCTGATACGGCAGTTTACTGATCGTCTTCGGGCTGAATTTGCTCTCAAGGACTTGGGCCCTCTCCACTACTTCCTTGGCATTGAGGTGGTTCGGCGTCCGGATGGTTTCTTTCTTCATCAGCGGAAGTACGCTCATGAGCTTCTAGATCGCGCTGGGATGCTTAATTGCCACCCCGTTACTACGCCTGTCGACACGAAGGCCAAACTCTCCGCCACTGATGGTTCACCAGCTCCGGATGCTTCGTTCTATCGATCTATTGTTGGCGCTCTGCAATATCTCACTCTCACCCGGCTAGAGTTGCAGTATGCTGTTCAGCAGGTGTGCCTCCATATGCATGCTCCTCGAGATTCTCACTGGACCGCGGTGAAGCGGATTCTACGCTACATCCGCGACACTCTCGACCTTGGCTTGACTCTTAATGCCTCGTCTACCACGGACATCATCGCCTACTCTGATGCTGACTGGGCTGGCTGTCCTAACACCCGCCGCTCGACTTCTGGGTATTGTGTTTACCTTGGGCCGTCCCTCATCTCTTGGTCATCCAAGAGGCAGCCCACCGTATCTCGCTCCAGTGCCGAGGCTGAGTATCGGGCTGTGGCCAATGCTGTCGCGGAGTGCACATGGCTACGTCAGTTGCTTCTTGAGCTCTCCTGTCCGGTGGATAAGGCCACTGTTGTCTTTTGTGACAACATTTCAGTTGTGTATCTCTCCGCCAACCCCGTACATCATCGCCGGACCAAGCACATCGAGCTCGACATTCACTTTGTTCGTGAACAGGTTGCTCTTGGACGTATACGTGTTCTCTACGTTCCTACATCTCAGCAGTTCGCGGACATCATGACCAAGGGTCTCCCTACGGCGGCCTTTGAGGAGTTTCGATCCAGTCTTTGCGTTGGTTCTGGCGACGCTTCGACTGCGGGGGGTGTTGAGGAATATGTTGTGGAATATTCTCTGGTGTATTATTGTGTATTATTTATTTCCTTATGGCCCCCTCCTTCTTTATATAGTTGAGGACGTGATGTCCCACATTGTACCTATATATATGTGTGCAGATGCACCAGAGTAATACGTCGTGCAACACAACTTTTCTACAGTTTTTGCTGAGTTTATACTCCTCCGTTTTAGTAGTTAAAGATTGGATCCTCCCGTAGTCAACTTTATACTTGTTGCTTCTCAAATTGTATAATATTTTTCAACTTATTCCGTGTAATGCATATATTTTAAAAGACATGTCTGGCACATGCAGGTGTGGCTGCTCGCTTCATCACCAAACCTAAAGAGAAATTCGCATGTGGTAGGTGATTCACCATGAGGAAGGCAATTTCAATCACAGAAAAGTAAAATCACTTTCAATTATATCCATCTCAAAATATCCTTTTGTTTATATTCGTTAAATATTGTAGAAATTGATATTCCCATAATATTAATCAAGCTTTACAAAAAAAATGAAATTCAGAAAAATATAATACTATGTCGCAAGCTGCCAATGTTGTTCTATTGCTCCACTGGCAAACAGGGCCCGCAATACAGTGCACCGCCCCCGCTGCCACCGCCCCCAGTTAAGCGACCTCCACCATCCACCCCGCCCCGCCGCCGTCTCTCCAAGTTGGAGCAGTAACTGTTACCCCCGTCGCTTGCTAGAGATTTAAAGCCCGTGCGACCTTGTGTGTGTCCTGTTGGTATCCCTTGCACGTTTCCATCCTCCTCCTCCTCCCGCGAGTCAAACCACAAGGAGAAGGAGCCGCACCCAAACGCTCCACCTCCATCCAGAGTCGCCAATGTCGTGCCGCCTCCCCTCCGATTCCAACCCCACGCACCGCATGCCGGCGGCGGCGGCAGTATAAGACCCCTAGCAGAGAGCTGGGTCGGTCTCGCTCTGGGCCTGGGAATCGAGGACCGAGCCGCGCGCGCGTGCGTTTTCGGAAGCGGCAGGCGAATGGAGAGCGCGTGGAGGAAAGCCAAGAGGGCGCTGGCCCTCCGCCTCTGCGTGCACGTCCCCGCGGTGGCCGGCGACGACGACGGCGGCGGCGCCAGCGAGCGCCGGCACGGGTCGTCGTCGTCGTCGTTCGCGGGCGGCTGTCGGAGCGAGTCCGCCGTTTCGGTGGCGGGGTCGGCCAAGGACGACCCGGCGGCGGCGGCCGCGCTGCGGAGGTCCAAGTCCGGGAGCAGGTCCTCCTCCAAGGTGAGCCCCTCGTCGATCCCCGTATACGAGCGTTTCTCTCAGTAATTATCGCGTCTGTGTTTCTGATTCAAAAACGAGGGTGCGGAATTTCGGTTTGATCGGTAATCTTTGGGAGCTCTGCATTTTTTCAGTGATTTTGATCTGAGATGTTAACATACATATACAGCGGATTAGTTGTGCATCCGTGCGAATTTTTGGGTTCGCTTGACCAGTCTTAAGATTTTTTTTTCGAAATCGACCTGTTTAATATTCATTTAGATGATGATATTCTGCATGCTTATGATATTTCTTATGTGGATATCCCCTGTAGTTCGTTCGTTCTGACTTTTGAGCGCAGACCGTGAGAGCCGGCCATTCTCCTTGTGATTACCGTCGTCGTTGTCCTGTGCGTCCCTTCCAAACCATTACCATACATGTGCTTCATTTTCTGACCTGTTGCGGCCCTGGACCAGTTACTTCTTGCCCTCGGCATCAGATACTCAAACTTCTCTATCAGGATACAGCAGTATGCTAGCTGTGATCTGCACCTTTTAATCTACTAAGAGCATCTCCAGTCGCGTCCCAGCGTCGTAAATGATTTGGGCCATCTGGGACGCCAAAATCGCACAAAAAAGAGGCCCACCGTCCTCAAACAACGTCCGGATGTCATTTTAATAGAGGCCACATGTGGGAAAAGTAGGTGAGAAAGTGTGGGGAAAGAATTGTGATAGCTGTATGCGTGATGCCCTTTTGTGTCTGGCGTCACGTGAGCTACTAGGACACAAATGGGCTAATTAGCTTTGGGGGACGCGGACGGTTTTCTTTCATTCATGATCCAAACCTCATTTGGGGGACGCGACTGGAGATGCTCTAATCTATACTATTTGACTTGGAGGATAGCTTAACGCGGCCCACCTTCTTAGCTGCGTCCACTATTAATGAATTCCACTTGCCCCCTCCCCAGACAAGGACAGCCAAAAGTCTGCCCTCCTTTGCTCATCACCTGCCCGTGGTGCGGTCACGTGTAGCAATCCCCACTCCACCACCAGCTTTCCTTCTTTATGGCGAACGTTCCAACTTGTTGACACCAGCTATGCATGCGCTATCCACTGCATTTGCGCAATAGGCATGCAAATTGATGATGAAATGGCTTCTTCTCCTTCGCATTATTTTCGTGTGGTGAGTATGCCTTAACTGGTGCCAACCGCATGCTTGGTTTGACGACCGGTTCAACAAGCAACCTCACGGGGATCGTCGCCTCATTTAGTTGACATTTTGTTGTGTGCTGCGCTCACCAACTTTCCGTTTGACAAATAAAACATGTGTACAACAGGTTAATGCTAGCTAAATTGGACTGTGAACTTGCATTTTTTGTTTTGAAGCTAGATAACGAAGACTTGAGATATATGGTAATTGGATAAAGTGAGCTATAAACTACTGTAATAGTGTTGGTATAAGAGCAGAACGGAATTATTTTGTCCATTGCGAGCAAACACGGAAACAAATAGCCTTTTCCGGAAACAGAGACGGAAAGTTTAGGACGGAAGCGGAAACTTTGGCCCCGGAAAAGGAACTCAATTGAAATAACAGTTTGCGCCAAAACGGAAGCGGTACCGGATTTTCCGCATACGTATGTACGTGCCTTCCACATAGTGACCTAGCGAAAGGACCCCTCCTCATAACTCCTATACTTGTGCTGAATCACTTCAATAATATCTAGTATACTTTGACATGAACATATTTTCTTGATATGAAATTTTCTACAATCACTTGGCAAAGTGAGCTATAGTTTGTTTTGCTGTGTTCTCTGCATGGTTCAAGGGGGTTTTGTGTTGTCGCAAATATCTGTGTCCATTCAGTATTCACTACTGCTACGAACGCGTTTCGGGCACTATTCCTTTCTGGCTTTCTACTGCAGCTACATAATATGGAAACAAAACTGATAAGACCCATTTCCATCCATTTCGTTTCACTCCATAGGTGTAGGACTTGTAGTAAAAAAATGACACATGCTAGTTCAATCGAGACAGGTGTCACCTTGTCCTTTGGTCAGTTCATCAAAACATACGCTTCCCGTCTAAAACAGAGCCCCTGTTTCGTTGTTCTTTGCACTAAGTATTTATGATATCAACTAATCTGTTAAAGTTGGATAATCACGATGATTTCACAATGATATAAGCATGATTTACATCTGTTCTGAACTTCACCAGTTAAAGTTAGATGACCTAGATAAAGAGGAAAACTGTAAGTTGCATATGAGACACAGATATGCTTCGCCTAGTCTTTCAGAACACATATATGTGTGCCCTTTAAGAAGCTGTTTATTTCTGAATTCGTTCTGCAAAATTCAATATAATTATATTGATATCTATTTTTTTATACTTCAACAGAGAAAATGTGCAATATGCTTTGACTCTATGAGATCTGGCCATGGTCAAGCCTTGTTCACTGCTGAATGCTCTCACAAGTTCCATTTTCACTGTATCGCATCTAATGTGAAACATGGGAATCATGTCTGTCCAGTCTGTCGGGCAAAGTGGAAAGAGATACCCTTGAATCGGTCACTTTCTTTGAACGTTCCTCGGGGAAGAGTTGGAATTAATCAAGCCCAATTGCCCCAGCAAGATGCCTATGTGGCTCTTCTCCACCAAGTTCCAAACCGCCAGCGAGGAGCTCGTCGCTTACATATTTCTGAGCCAACAGACTTCAATGATGATGAACCGTTACAGCAGGCAGAAGCTTTTGACAATCTTAACTTTCGGTCTACGAAGACTGCAGAGATCAGCATGTATCCAGAATTCTCATCCATTCCACAGTCATCATCTCAAGATGGATTTTCTGTTCTGATCCATTTGAAAGCCCCCAGTGCTAGTCCAGACCAGGCCACTGGCAGTTTGGTCAATGAAAGCTCAGTTCGGCCCCCAAACCGCCGTGCTCCTGTTGATCTTGTCACTGTGATCGATGTTAGTGGCAGTATGGCAGGCACCAAGCTGGCGCTACTAAAGCGGGCAATGGGTTTTGTTGTTCAACACCTTGGCCCGTCAGATCGCCTTTCTGTAATTGCTTTCTCATCTGCTGCCCGAAGGCTTTTCCACCTTCAACGAATGACGCATCATGGCAGGCAGCAGGCTCTGCAGGCTATTAACTCGCTTGGTGCTGGTGGTGGTACAAACATTGCTGATGGACTCAAGAAAGCTACAAAGGTGATTGAGGATCGCAGCTATAAGAACTCAGTGTGCAGTATCATTCTTCTGTCTGATGGGCAAGATACCTACAGTGTTTCCTCAAATGTTCAAGGAGGCTCTGCAAATTATGGATCACTTGTCCCACCATCTATTCTGAACGATGCACGCCGGATGTTGCCTATTCATGCTTTTGGATTTGGAGCAGACCATGATTCAGACTCCTTGCATTCAATTGCTGAAGCTTCTGGTGGCACATTTTCCTTTATCGAAGATGAAGGTGTGATGCAAGATGCATTTGCTCAATGTATCGGTGGGCTTCTTAGTGTTGTTGTACAGGAGATGCGACTTAACATGGAGTGCGTTCATCCTGGTGTTCAACTCTGTTCCATCAAATCTGGTAGCTACCCAAGCAAGGTGGCAAGAGATGGACGGAGCTGTTCAGTTGATATTGGTCATTTGTATGCTGATGAGGAGAGAGACATATTGCTGTCTGTGAACATCCCACAGTGTCGTGAAGAGACCTCGCTGTTAAAGGTTGCTTGTTCATACAAGGATCTAGTAACAAATGAGACCATCAAGCTTCAAGGCGATGAGGTAAAAATCAACAGGACGACATCAACCATATCTGAAGCTGTATCCATTGAGGTTGATCGCGAGAGGAACCGTATACATGCCGCTGAGTCTATTGAATCTGCACGGTCTGCCGCAGAGAGGGGTGCTCTCTCTGAGGCTGTGACCATTCTCGAGGACTGCCGGAGGAGATTATTGGAATCCTTCGCAAGCCAGAGTGGGGACCGTCTATCCATGGCCCTTGATGCAGAACTGAGGGAGATGCAGGAGAGGATGGCAAGCCGCCAACTCTATGAAGCTTCAGGGAGGGCGTACATGCTATCTGGACTGAGTTCACATTCCTGGCAGCGAGCGACAACACGCGGAGACTCGACAGATAGCAGCACTGTCGTTCACTCCTATCAGACACCATCCATGGTTGAGATGCTACAGCATTCTCAGAGCTATATCCCTTTGCCTCAGGGCCAAAGGCCACAAGTCCGGCCAGCCAGGTCGTCGGGAAGGTAGCTGACCATTGTCTTGGCAACCAAATGCGCTGACAATGGATAAGGATTTCGTCTTACCTTTCATTGTAGCTATTAGCTTGATTGTTGGTACATACTACCTGCCGATTTTTATGCTTATTTGGTTATATTATGAGTTGTAGTGGGTTTATACCGAAGAAACTGAGCTGGGTAGTGAATACCGGGTACATACTGGGACATTACCCTCTCCTGTAAGAAATAAGAGGTTGGAATTGTATATAGTCTGGTAACCTAACATTTTTTCAACTTGTATCTTAAATTCTTTAGTTGATCTTTGGTGATGTTATTTCATATCCGGCGTCAGTGTATTTAGTTCCCTACATGCATTTTTATACATAGAGCTTAGAAAGAAATCCGGGGTAAAACTACTATTCCCTCCATTCCATAATTCTTATCGTGGTTTTAGTTAAAATTTGAATTAAAACCACGGGAATAATTTATGTAAAGGAGGGAGTTCAATGGGTTGTCTTTTGCTATAATATTCTTCGTCTTTTTTTTTTTGCGGGGAAAAGAGATTTCATTAACTAGTCACAGGGTTACAATCGTGTTCAATCACCTCAGTGATATCCGGCGGGCATACACCAATCCACGCCCCAGTTCTACCCTGAATCCGTCCTAACTTTGCCAGCTCGTGGCTGGCATTGTTTGCTTCTCTATCTATTTTAACTAAAGTACCATCTCTTTCCCGTAATGATTCTGGAATAACATTTACTCTAAACCGCGTATGCAGAGATGTTCGGGTTGGTTTGCTTGATTGCCTCCGAGCAGTCTGATTCCAGGCTGAAGGCCTGCTGGGTCCATTGCAAAGCTTTCTGCACTCCAGCCTCGATCACCAAAAGCTCTGCTTCAAGTGCGTCATGGGCTCATGGCAGTGTTGCACTGGCTGACATGCTGCAAAGAGGACCGCTTCACGACGGTCACGCAGCACCATGCCGATTCCTGCTCGTCCATCTGTGGAGAAAGCCCCATCCACATTTAGTTTCAGTTCATTGTCTGCTGGACGTGCCCACTGCTGGAGTTTGATTTGCCTATCCTCAGTCATACCTTGTTCCCTCTTAAAGCCCTTGCGCTGATCTACCAACATCCTGCCTTTTGCAATATCAGAATCTGGGAACTGCTTGATCATCATGAGTGAGTTTAGGTAGCTCACTAGAAAATGTCTTGAGCCCTCAATTGGTGGGCAGGGTTTATTGTGGGTCATCTCATTGTGTGCATGTCAAATCCACCATATGGTCATCAAGGTCATCGCCCGCTGTTCCCAGAGCTAGCATGCAAAATCTGTAGAAGCCACTCATGCTCCTCTGGTCGCAGGGCATCGAGGTTGGGAAGGTCCCAAACTCTATCATTGCACGCCATAGCGCATGGGCATGTGGGCTCTTAAGAACGTGTGTAGGGAATCCTCCTCCTCTCGTCCACGTATCTGGCATATTCCCGTAGTCGCCATTCCTCTTCGGAACATGTTTACTTGGGTAGCGATTGCATTGCAGCATATCTTCCAAGCCAGAGTTTGGACTTTAGGTGGAACTGGGCACTTCCAAATCAGTCGCCAACTTGGCCTAACTCCATCTTGTCGAGAGCTTGTTGCCCCACAATCCTGCTGCATCATGTCTCGGTGGAGTGCAAGGTGGTATGCACTTCTTACTGTGAACATTCCAGTTTTCTCCGGGAACCAGGATATAAAATCGTTTTCATTCCTTCTTGACGGCTTGATCTGCATTATTTCTTTGACATCCTCATCCGAGAAGTATTGCTCCAGGCGCTGCAGGTTCCATGACACATCCGGTAGTAGGAGATCTGCTACCCACCGGTATTTGCATCTCCCTTCAGGTGATTGCGGTTTATGGTTTGATTCCCGGGATCCAAGGATCCCGCCATGCACGTATGGTCGCGCCGTTGCCGACCCGCCATATGACTCCCTTCTTGAGCAGCTCCAAACCATACTCAATTTCATGCCACGTCGACGAGCCATTACCTGAAAACACAGTATCCAACAAAAGACCATTAGGATAATATTTAGCTTTTAAGATTTGTGCACAGAGTGTATCAGGATATTGTAACAGGCGCCAAGCCTGCCGGGCTAGCAAAGACTGATTGA
Organism: Lolium multiflorum; assembly: GCA_030979885.1. Lineage (NCBI taxonomy): Eukaryota > Viridiplantae > Streptophyta > Magnoliopsida > Poales > Poaceae > Lolium > Lolium multiflorum. The sequence continues at coordinate 246,236,399 of CM061748.1, forward strand.
AAATTCTCATACCCCGAAATCCAACGCCACCGTAATCTTTAGGTCTTAGCATGATGTCCCATGATATCCAGTGTGTCTTCCTTCGCCCATTTTCTGCTCCCCACCAGTACCTCCTAATCATCCTCATTAGCTCATCGCATAGGCCAAGTGGGAGCTTAAAGACGCTCATCACATAGACTGGAATTGCCTGGGCAATTGATTTAGTAAGGACTTCCTTTGCAGCTCGAGATTTATGATTGTCATCCCATTCCACTAGGCACTTTGAGAATTTTGTCTGGAGGCTTTCGAATTTATCTCTTAACATCCTACCTTCCGGGGTTGGGAGCCCAAGATATTTTGATTCAAAAGTTTCTTATGCCATACTTAGTATCTCTTTTACTTCCACCCTTCTTGCTTATGGACATGCCTCACCGAAAAATATAGAACATTTCCCAGGGTTGATGAGCTGGCATGTGCTCCTAGCATAGATGTCTAGCACCTCGAGAACTTTCTGCGCTTGTGCCCCCTGTGCTTTGAAAAAAAATAAGTTGTCATCTGCAAATAAAAGGTGGGATACCCTGGGTGCACTCCGGCAAACTTTGAGAGGGTCAAAGTATGTGAATCAACAACATTCTGTAAAAAGTGTGGACAGCCCATCCACAACAGACAAGAATAGGAATGGAGAGAGAGGATCACCTTGTCGGAGGCCCCGCGAAGGAGAAATACATCCAGGAGGTTTCCATTGAATTTTACCTTGTAGATCACCGAGGTGACACATGATATTATCAAGTCCACCCACCAATGAGAGAAACCTATCATTTGCATCACTTTCTTAAGAAAATCCCAATCCACCCTATCGCAAGCCTTGGATTGGTCCAACTTGTATGCACAAAAATCTTTGCTTGTATTTGGGTTGTGCTCAATAAAATGAAGGAACTCAAAGGCAACCAATGCATTATCTGTGATCAATCTTCCTGTAACAAAGGCGATCTGGTGGATTGAGACAATTTCGCCCAATATTGGTCGCATCCTATTCACCATACACTTTGCAATAATCTTATATATGACTGTACATAGACTTATTGGTCGGAAGTCCTTCAGAGTTTCAGGCTGGTCATTCCGAGGGATTAAAACAATAGACGTGTCATTTACACCTTCATGCATGTTTTCTATAGCAAAAAATGCTTAATAACCTGTTCTTTGATAGTACCCCAGTTTCGTTGGTAGAAGTGACCTGGGAAGGCATCCACCCCTGGCGCTTTTAGGGGGCCTATTTGGAACAGTGCATCACCGATTTCTTCATCCATAAAATCCCTGCATAAATCATCATTCATAGCATTAGTTACCTTTCCCTTAGTCAGGCCAATGAGGTCATCAGAATTAAGCGATGGATCACGGGTAAAAAGTTCTTGGAAATATGATGTGGCCATTCTTTCCATATCGGTACATCTTTCCAAACTCCTTCATTATCTTTGAGCCTTTTTATTTTATTAGTCCGCGCTCCTCAGACTGCTTTTTGATGAAAAAAAATTTGTGTTCCCGTAGCCCTCTTTCACCCAAGTGACACGGGATCGTTGTAGCCACATCATTTCTTCCTTGTACAAAAGCTCGTTCATAAGATCAGTAGCTTGGCGTATTTCACGTTGATCTGGATTTGCTATCTTCAAAGCTTCTAGACGTTTTCTTGATTTGTCCAATTCCCTTAAAATATTATCGAACATTTTCTTGCTCCAAGACTGCAGCGTAGTCATTACCCGGTCTAGCCCCTGCATGATATCATCCAAGTCAGTCTTTTGTCCTGCTTCACCCCAGGCTGTAGCTAATATTTATGCAAGGTCTGATTTCCTCTCCCAAAATATTTCATACTGGCGCTTTGGCTGTCGATGTGGCGCACGCACTTCTTGCTCCATCTGGACGAGTACTGGACAATGATCCGAGACAGGCGAAGTAAGGTGTACCACCCTTGTATCAGCATACCGGTCTCGCCACGCCGGCGTACTCGAACATTTGCTCTGCCAAGCCTCTTATTGTCATACGTATATGGCACACCTGAAAAGCCAAATCAGTTAGGTTGCATTCATATAAAACCTCACAGAAAGCACCGACCTGGTTTACCGGCCGAGGGGTACAAGATAGGTGCTCCTCCTGCCAAATAGCCTCGTTAAAATCACCCAAAACCAGCCACGGAAGATTTGAAATAGTTTTAAGTTGTCGAAGTTTGTCCCACATATTATGATGATCTTCTACCCGTGGTTCACCATAAACACAAGGCGTCATTGGGGCGCATTTGGGGACTCACACACATACGCATCAATATATCTTTCATTTATAGCTTGGACTTCTACAATTATTTGATCATCCAGAAAAGTGCTAAACCACCACTAAGACCATCACTACTAATACCAGTAAAACCTCTTAAACCTAACATATGACACATCTTATTTGTACTTTGCCTAGTTTCACATAAGAAAAATAAATGTGGACTCCAAACTTGGGAAATAGCAGCAAGTTCACGCACTGTCGGGTTATCCCCCCTCCACCCCCGACAGTTGAACGATAGACAATTCATTTCTCCTGACGAGGCCCTACATTCGTCCTCGTCAGGTTTCCGGGCGCCACATGCCCCGTCGTGATCTTCCTCCTCGTCTTTGCTGCTACATTGTCCTCCTTCACGTCCTTCTTCTCCCCTTGTGCTTCGGTTGTTCCCGCCTTTCTGCCCTTCTTTGGTTTACCTCCCACCGGTGCACTGTAATTGAGAGCCAGAGATAAGTCAAGTTTCTGACCCGACCCCTCAGTTGCATCATCCTCGCCCGCCGTTCTCTTGCCTAAGATTGACTCAACATCTGCCATAGACACATCAGAACCACTAAGGGGGGTTCCAAGCCAGGACAAACCTCACAGTGGTGGGATCATGTCACTGGAATGCAGTCTAGACGGCGTACCGCGGTTGTCATGGGTGAGCGACGCCATCGTCTGCATGATCTGCATGGCGTTTAGTGCAAGCGCTACCTCCTCCTTCCCGCTTCCTCTTCCCTGCATGAACGTTTGCTTCCCTGGCACCACATCCATCCCCCGTGTTGCATTGTCACGTTCCCTGGCTTCCTTATCCTTGCTCAGTTTCAGCTGTAACTTGTTTAATGTGTTTGCCATGGATATTTCTTCCTCCTCTCCAGTACGGCGTTCCTGCTCTTTAAAGCCATCATGGGCATCAACGACTGGTGGGATATCAGTGACAAGCCCACCTTGGTCGGCTTGTACCTGGCGGCCAGCATTCGGTGGTATCCCCAATGAAGAAGAATTAACACTGCCTTCGGAGAGTTGAACCTCAGAAATTTCTTGGCTGCAGGTTCGTCAGGCGTGGAGACCGCACGACTTTGGAACTTCCGTTTTGCCGAGCAGCGCAGCGTAGCATCATACTGCAATGATGGTGTTCCCATTATCCTTCTCTCACATTGGTCCTCGTTGTGTCCAATAAAACCACAATGAAAGCAGAAATAGGGTACGCGCTAATATCGCATGTGGTAGATTTTCGGAGTTAGTTGTCCCTAGGTGATTTTGAAGCGGTCAAGAAGCCGCTGATTCAGTGGCCAATCAATGCGAATCCGAAGGTACTCGCTAAGCTCCAGCTCTTCTGCATCCACGTCTACTGCAACAACCTTGCTAAATTTTGAGCCCAGCGAGGTCTCTCCATACTCCTTTGTCTACTTCTTCCATGCATGGTACATCATAAAATCGCACCCATAGCCGGACTGTATCCAGGACAGCTTCAGACGGCGGTGCACTGTCAACAAACGGTGCAATCAGGCAAGCCAGTGGATCCATGGTCCTGCTTTCTCAACAAATTTGTAATCGCCCTCCCGATTGAACGTGATGATGTAGAAATTGTCCTTTAGAGGTTTAAAGATCATGTTAACACGGATGCGCTAAACATCAGTAAAGTGCTTATGGATCAGGGTGAAATTCGCAGCCTTGAGCGAATAGTAGCGCGCCAACATACACCAGACCATGGGCGCCGCTACAGGGGCCTCCTCCTCCGCTTCCTCCTCCATACATAACTCATCCTCCAGGTTGGTTTCACCAGAGACCCTCGCTTCTGGCCCTGAATTCTTCCCCTCCACCGTTGCTCCATCCCAGTTGCTATCCAAACCTTCTTCAACACTCATGATCGCCAGGCGTGTTTCTGTCTGTGCCAACGCAAAGACGGCACCTGCCGACGCTTCGGGTGGGTGGGATCCTCACTGGTTCCCGCATGATCACGCGCACCACCGGTCATCACCATGCTTCTTGCCGGAACAGATCTCAGTTGCACGCCTAGGTCGTAGATCGCTGATTGGTTGTCAAAGATCTTGATTAGGTTTGATACTCGCACGTCGTGAGACGGCTTTATATGCCTTCCCTTCCCGATCCAATCTGGAGTTTCTTTTTGGCAGACACGGTTCCAACACCCTTCCACCACCGTCGTACTCACCCTGGACTCTGCCACGCCGTCACATACTCGTAGACTTCCCAAATCAGGAGCGCTCCCGTCCATAGTAGGGTGGCGGCGGCCGATCGCCTCGGCGTCGCCCTTAAGCCCTAACCCTAGATGTAGCGTAGAACAAACGGTTATATATTGCGTTAAAGTTGGATATGTGTTCGTTATCAAAGTCTGCCCATTTTGGTTTCATCTATTAATTTAAAGATGTACACACAAATAAATATTTTTGGACGGATAACAAAGTCATGCCAAGTTAACAGAAGTACATAACAAAGTGTAGCCATGATTTTTCAACAAGTCCAGGGCCATTAGACCATCTCCAACGAGGGGAAGTATGTCATTCGCGCGTTCGAATAGGTTGCGGTGGACAAAATCACGGCCCTATGCGAGAGCACAAAAAATTGTTTGTCAGTCATTGCGTCCATCGCAATCTAAAGGTGGCCCAAATCCGTGTCTGCTATGCGTGGCCACGAACGAAGCATAGATGTGTGGCCGGTCCTCCCCTGCCTATTCGCTGGCCTGCTAGGAAGGGCAAAACCCATTTTTTTAGTTAAAATGAAAACATATTTTTTATTTAATAGACCTAGTCTGGGCCCTATGCAAGACCTCATCGCCATTGCCAATACGACCGAGGATTCCACTCGACGCTGGTGTGGTGTGGTACACATGAGGATTCCACTCCAACTTCAGTTGGATGGCCCTGCGCCACTGGCTGCTCTCTCTCTGGTGGCCTTCCTCCGCGCGTGCCTTGCCACGCTTGCTAGTGTGCTCCCGCTCTACCTGTCCGCGCATTAGCTACGTGGCGCACGTGGCGGCTCGTGAAGTCGGCATCCTAGTGTGCACGGAGCCAGGCCAGCCCATCGGCAGCAGCCTATCTATTCCCCCGCTCACGATTCGCGCACCACTCCCGGTCGCGTTTCTCCTCCAGCCGGTACTCCTCCTCCAACTCCTGGTGCGCCCGCTGCTCGTGCGGGGGATCTGGAGCAGGCGGCGTGCTTCCGCTACGACAATGAGCACATCCCTCTGCGCAAATGGGGCGCGGCGTCGATGGTAGCGTTCACCTCCTCCAGTTCACGCTGGTGAGCTACCAGCTGATGTGACGAACCAGGGCACAAGCAGTCATACAATGGTTTTATATGTGTGCAGAGGTGCTAAAACAATGTTGGTGAGTACCAGGTTTAAGTTGGTGACTAGGTCTATTAAGATTGACGGAAAGTGATGGACATGAGTTGGCCATGGAAATCTGTTAAAGTGTTGATGATAATATTGTGAATTTGAATCAGAATGACTCTAAACGACGTTGAAATTCCTTCCAGTTATATAATTGTCACACATATCATTCGCTGTTGTGTGATAGTGTTAAATAGAAAGAAAGGACTATAGTTGCAGGTGGAGTCATGTGCAGGCAAGGAGTAGCAGTGGAGCTCACAGAAGACAACTCGAGTCTGGAGTACATGGAAGTTTGACAATTGAACGAACTTAAGGTGGTGCAGAATATTCACCAAGGTGGAGTTTGTTGTGTTTGTGTCGAATATTATGTACGAGTTGTGATATATTTAGACTCTGAGTTGTAATAGATGTGGATAGGTTATGATATGGACATCCCATCTATTGATACAATGGTTATACCTACAACTACAGAAATACAAGAACCAATGGCTCGAGCTTGTGCCAAACAGGTACTTGAAACTATTTCTCACATTACTGCCTAAATTAGATGTGTTTGTTAGTCTTAGAAATGATGCCCCTAGAATGGATGATAGGGACAAGCATTGGAGCATGATCATGCATGGAGATGACAACAATTATATGAGGATTGAAGAGGACGTCACAAGTGAAAATTTCGAAACTTTGAAACCGCTGTAATGATGATTAAAGACTTGGACAAATTATTCAAGATTACACTTCATAATTTCATCCAAAGTGTGATATGGAACTGCATCACCTTTATTTTTGGGCTAGGCCCATGTCAAATTCGCAGCTATTAAGTTGACCACTTTTTAGAGTCCGAATTAGAGGATAAAATACCATCTAGAGGTTGGTTTGACCACCATACCTATGGTTGGTCGGAATCCTCAGTTTTTCCTCCTCAAATACCACCATGGATGTCATTTTTAGACTTGGATTTTGTTTATACTAAAACTTAGCCATAGCTGCAACTGTTGTGTACTTCTTTTGAGGAAAACGCTTAGAACAAGACCGAATATTTAGAATCCCACCTTTTTCATAAAGCTTTCCTCATATATTCATAATATCTTGATTGAAATATTAGTTCTTACTTATTCTTGATTTTAAGTAGGAATTAGAACCCTTGCTAGTTAGGTTGATTGTGTATGTACAAGATAAGTAATTCACGGAGATTGGCCTAGCGACTGCATTGGTGCATGTACTTCGCACGTGTAGTCGGATCGTCAAGCCCGAACTCCACCAACAAATAGAATTATCTTCATGTCATCGAAAGTCCCTAGTGGTATAAGATTTCAGGTTGCTAGGTGAGATTTACAATTTTACTAGTGTAGATTGCTTTCGCCATCATACCTAATTAAGCACGAAAATCTAAAAAAATACAATTAGGGTTTTAGATCATACCATCATATAAACCACCATGCGCATTTGCATTGTCTTTTCAGTTTTGCATCGTTGAATTTGCGTCCATATCTTCGTGTCGAGTTACTAGTCTTAGCGTCTAGTTCCCTTAGAGTTTTGAGTACGGGTCACATTAGTCACGCTGCAGTGCCGTATGCTCGCATCGCTCACAGATCACCGCCACCACCCTATACACCACCATATCCTTCCGCCACCTCCGCATACACCCACCATATACTTCTGCCACCATATGTTACTGCCGTTCTTAAACCCTAACAATCTCCATCCACTTCTACCACGACATGACATGGATTCTTGCAGTTTCCTGCTACGACACAAGTTCGAGTAGAATTAGGTTTAATCTTTCCTTTGTTGTTTTTGTTTCCTGCAAAATACAATTATTTATGATCATGATACTATTTTATTAGCCACTTTTGGAGATGTTTATAGGCTAAGTTGAGAAATAAATTGATGTTTAGTACTACGTATCACCCCAAACTGATGGACAAACTGAAGTAGTCAATGTAACCTTGTCTCCTATGCTGCCGTCTATTTTAAAGAAGAACTTAAAATATGGGAAGAATGTTTATATTGAATTTGTTTACAATCGCTCGCAGCATTCTACCACTAAGATGTGCCAATTTGAGAATGTGTATGGTTTTATTCCCCGTGCACCTATTGATTTGTTATCATTACTATTTTCGGTGCAGAATAATTTGGATGCTACACAACGTGCCGAACTGATATTAGCATTGCATGAGACTACTAAAGATAACATAGACCACATGAATGATAAGTATAAAATTGCCAGGGATAGAGGAAGAAAGCATGTTATATTTCATGTTGGTGATCTTGTTTGGTTGCATTTGCGCACAGATTATTTTCCTGATTTGCACAAGTCTAAGTTAATGCCACGCATTGCGGGTCCTTTTAAGGTGCTTGAGAAAATACATTATAATGCATATAAACTTGAGTTGCATGCAGATTTTGGTACAATTAGTTCTACATTTAATATTGCAGATTTGAAACCCTACTTTGAAGAGGATGGTGAGATTGAGTTTTGGATGACTTCAATTCAAGAAGGGGAGCATGATGTGGACATCCCATCTATTGATACAACCAAGGTACCTGCAACTACACAAATACAAAGATCTATCACTGGAGCTCGTGCCAAACAATTTATCTATTCAGTATTTTCATTCCCTGTAACTATTTCTCAGATACATGAGAATATGATGTTGCCTAAGTTAGATGTTTTGTTACTCTTAGGAATGATGATTCTAGTATGGATGAGAGTGACAAGCATTGGAGCATGATCATGCATGAAGATGGCATCAAACATATGATGATTGAAGAGGACGCCACAAGTGAATATTTCAAAACTTTGAGGCCACCATAATGATGATTGAAGACTTAGACGAAATATTCAAGATTACACTTCATAATTTCATCCAAATTATGATATGGTGATACACCACCTTTATTTTTGGGCCAGTTCAGTGTCCAATTTGCAGCAATTAAGTTAGCCACCTTTTAGAGTCTGTATTGGAGGAGAATATGCCATGTAGAGATCTGTTCAGCCATACCATACCCATGGCTGGTCGAAACCCTCAACTTTTCCTCCTTAAATACCCACATGACCATCACTTTTATACTTGGATTTTGTTTAGACTAGAAGTTAGATATTGCTGCAACTCTCGTGTACTTCTTTTGAGTCCAACACCCAGAACAAGACCGACTATTTGGAATCTCACCTTTTCAATAAAGCTTTCCTCATATATCCGCAATATCTTGATTGCAATATTAGTTCTTACTTGTTCTCGATTTCAGGCAGGAATTAAGAGACTTGTTGGTTAGGCGGATCATGCACCTGCTAGATTAGTAACTCTCGAAGATTGGCATAGCGATTGCATTGGTACACGTACTTTGCCTCTGTAGTTGGATCGTCAAACCCGAACTCCACCACAAAATCGAATTATCTTCATCTCATCAAAAGACCACACACCTTCGCACTATCAGGTTAAATGTAGTGTTTGAGTCGGACTCTTGTAGAATAAGCCTCCTATATAATGTGAGGGGTGCCACACAATATAAATTATGACGACTTGATTGCGGTAGGAACGCAAGGGAAGCCGGCGGCTTATGCCGGTGCCCAATGCGGCCAAGTGCTGCAGTAGCAAAGGGGAGGAGCGCCCGTAATCATGACCCACCGAGTAAGTGAGTTCGCTAAATTGCGTTAACAAAGATTGGTGTCGTCCTAGTGCCGTGATTGCTTAATTTTCGGTGGATCCACTATGCTCCTACAACGATAACAAGATACAAATACAATTGCATTAACAAATACAGTTCGTTACACAATTTAGAAATATGCAACTAGCATAGATTAAAAGTGCATCCGAGTTAATAAATATAAATCGCTTACAATCAGAGAAGGAAACCAACCAATTAACCATAAAAATATGAATAATTAAATAAAAAATCATTTGTTAAATGAAATGATGTAATAATAATCAAGAAAAATTTACATAGTTATGGAGCTACAACAGAAAAACTGGGCTAGCTTAGAATTAGAGGCCTAAGTTTTCTCTTTAGAATTAGAGATTTCGTGGGCTAGCTTAGCAAGAAATACAAATCACTAACCAAATACTCAGGAGGCCATGACCTAGCGCGGCCCTAACGTTGCTTCACCCCTGGATTTATAATACCACCGTCGCGGGTGCATTCCCGCAAAACCTATTCACCGCTTATTGCGGGATTTAGTTGCCACACTGCACATGTGGCACAATCTTGGACCAGGACATTTACTCTAGTTTTAGCCAACGATGGAGGCTTTGTTCTTTGGGTTTGATGGTTTTTTTTGTCTTCGGTTGTGGTTTATCCGTGGATATTCCTTCCTTTTTGTCAGGTTTTACAATGTCTTATTTATTTTGGTTATTATATTTTCGATTGGTGAACAATTTCAAACTCTGAACGATTTTTTTAAAAAATCTAAAAAAATATTAATTTTGAATATTTTGAAAATTTGAACCTTTTTAGATCTAGAATTTTTTCAAAATCCGAACATTTCTCAATTTTTTAGAACTTCGTAGTTTAAACATTTTTTTTTGAGTTTTACTGTTTTCAAAATCTTGAATTTTTTTCTTCAAATTTGAGCTGTTTTTTTTAGTTTGAACATTGAATTTTAAAAATTTCAAACCGGCTTGCCAAGTACTTCTAGGCATCGGGGGGCGGTCGGCGGTGGTTGCGTCGTGGATGGACGGCATTGTCGGGGACACGCAACATCATGTCGTCTTAAGGAAGAAGACAAGGGAGATTTTGCAAGAATTGGCATTTGGGGCTTTGCCGAAAAACTTAAAAGGAGAAAGATACGAAGAGGCGCCGCACAACTTAACCTTCCGTGCGGCGCACAGCGAACCGTTGGATTTCAATCCCCTCTCACCTTATTACGTCGACCACACCTAGCTAACCTTATCCACTCAACTCCGTCCGCTGCAGACACAAAATCCCCCATCCCAACCGGAGATTCCCTCGAGGACTCGTCGGAGATTCCCATGGTGGCGCCGCGGGAGAGCCCCGCGCTGGTATATCGACTGTCGAGGCCGCCGTCCCATGCTGGGAGGTCGAGGTCGCCGCAGGATAGCCGCCTCACGCCATGAGGTGGCAGATAGCCGTGCCAGCAATGGGATGAGCTGTGCAAGGGGAGCTGGAGGCGCGCCAACTGGGAAAGGCGACGGCGGAGCGGTCCGACTCGTCGCTTCTGGGCGCGGCGGCGGCTGTGCGGCCCGAGGCGCGGCTGCTGGGTGCGGTGGCGACGGAGCGTCCTGCGCACGGTGCCCCGGCACGGCCCGTCGACGCGCGGCTCGGTGACTCTGCAGCCTGCGTGGTCAGCGACAGGTACGCGGGAGGCGGTGCTCGCGCTGATACGCTTAACCAGGAGACGTTCGCGGGGCCGGTGCTGGAGGCTACGCCGTGGCCAAGTTCCTGGCTGCAGCCTCCTCGTATCGTCGCCCTTGCTGGCGTCGGTCCTCGCTGGTGGAGGAGCTAGCTCCAAGCGAGATCTCGCTGCTCGCGTGGCCCTGTGCACCCTTGACCGGCATGTGTGCTCGCAGACGCACCAACACCTCGCTACTAGGAAGCTTGCTTAGCTTAGCTTAGCTGTGTGTGCGTGCATCGATTGGTTAGGGTTAGCTTAGGATAATCTGGTGATTGGTCTTTTTGGTTAGCTTACCTTAGGATAATCTGGTGACTGTATAATGGAGACTAGCTAATTTGATAACTGTGACCAACTAATCCGGTAATTGATACTAAGATAATCTAGACAAATGATTTTCATAAGTACACACATAGATAACCTGATAACAAATCTAAAAAAAGGGATAACCTGACAACCGTGACTATTTAATCTGATAATTATTAATGGAATAATCTCCCAATTGCATTTTTATAAGTATAACGAAAACCTGGTAATTATGGTTATTTAATCTGATAGGTTTGCTGCCCGTGATATTTTTTGTGGTAAATGGTGACCATGACAAATTAATCTGGCAATTTGGTGTGAACAAATCAACGGCATAAAAATCAGCTGATGATGTCCTGAAATAATGTTAAATAGTCTGGTTTTTTAAAATGTTATATGTAATCATGAGTGCAAAAGTGGCCATCACAAGCAGCTACTAGTATATGTTCGACTATTATGAAAAACGGAAGAAGATCATGTTATCCTTTTGGATGCAACTTTGCATATGGTGGCGCTTTTGAACCTACTTTTCTTTTTGCTAACGCAGCGTTGGTCTGTGGCTGACCAGTAACTGCATTTATTGGGCAGAACATAAATTGTTTGAGTTGGGAGATCGGCGAAAAAAGCGCTGCATGGGTGGGTTAGCAAATCAGCCGCCGCACGGAAACGCACATATGCGGCGCCGCTGGGTAGTGCACAATACCATTTTCAGATCTATTTGCAGAAACAGTTGGGGAGACAGGGAAAATAATCACTGGCCTTCCTAGCATACTAGAAGGTTCACATATTTTGTTTTTGAAGTTTAGAGCTATTTCAACACATTTCAAACAGAGGTAGAGTTTGAAAAAATTTAGCCTTTCCACTTCAATTTAGATGCAATTTTTCTTAGTGAAATTTTACATGATGCTTAATCATGATGCACAATTAAACCCTAATTTAAATTTAGCTAATACATGAGTGCTCATCCGTTCTAGTGAAAACTGATATATAATACAGGTTTTTCTTAGTGAATTTTGGATGCTATCACTCTTCGAAAATAATAGCAGAAAACCATCTTTTATTACATATATGGGTAAAATACAGAGTTATGGTATTCCTACTAGTCTACTAGTACTAAAAGAAAGATATACTACAGTATTGGCCTGAAAACTGGCTTTGCTCAACTTCATGCATGTCAGTGTTTGACTTTGGGCAACACTAACCGACATCAAGCAGGGAGGACCCCCTCGAATCTTGGCCTTGCAGACGAGCACCGTATCGAAGCAGGACACCATGTTGCACCCCGACGGCATCTTCAGCACCACGTCCACCGCCGCGTCACCTCGTTGAAGCTCGCCGGCCAGCTGGTCCCGGAGGAAGCGCGGCAGCGCTACGTCCTGCCCCCACACCCTGGCCCGACCCTCGCGCTCCCCCTTTGCCTCGGCGCAGAACGCCCCCACGGAGCCCTTGCCGAGGAATGCGTCCCCGTAGGACAGTGACGCCGTCGAGAGCTCCGGGACGCACGCCTGACACTCCTCCCTGGTGTTGCTGATGCGGAGGGTGAGGTTGAACACCGGGGATAGCGTCGGGTGGCGGTCACCCGCGACGTCGTCCACGTCTAGCCCGGCGACGCCCGTGATGGAGATCGAGTACTGGGGGGGTTGGTTGTGAGGATATGCTGCCCAGCCGGACTTTTCCACCAGAAAATATAGGCCACCACACATGACCGCGAGGAGCACCGCGCCGAGGAGCACGATCAGTAGGTCGCGGCACCTTGGTCTTTCGTTGCAGCTTTGTCCCGTCATGCTCGCAAAAGCTTCCTGATCTCGATCCTTGGACCTTGCGTGCTCTTTGATCAGGACGTAGTTCTGCTCGAACGGCCGTACGTGGTGCAGAAGCAGCTCAGCGATCGGTATAAAAGGAGGAGAGGTCGTTCCGTCGTTGCGGGCACGTTCGCGGACGGATACGGATTCTTGGTCCGTCCCGGAATAGGCAAGTTGTTTTAGTTTACACAGAGGATTCATAATTGTGTCCCGGAATCTGGAAGATACGGCGTGCTTGATCTGCCGCATCTGCGGGCTTGTTTGCTCTTGTGTTAATCGGAGAGGAACTAGGAGTACTATGCAGCATAGCTGATGCTGATATACAAGTCCTATGTCGGCTGATGGAGCACCTCCAGCTTCAAATTTGGTCTAGATCATAGCGAAGTCACATCTGAAGGGTATATTACTGTACTTTTTTCCATTTGAACTTACTGTTGAGGATACTGATCCTTATGAATACATAGTACTTTGTCTGTTGTTCTCGTGACCTGTTGCTGCATATTGGCCGCCCTTCTTTTCTTTGATATAACTACTGCTGATTCTGCATTCGGAGTATACAGTATAGTGATGATGCTGAACACTTTCGTGTTTCTGTTTCAAGTATTTTGAAAAAATCCGTCTAAAATATTTACTATTCTGAGCGCCTCCTGACATAGGCATCCCCAATGGGCCTGCCGAAGATGGTACCCGGGGTTTACTGAAGGCCCACGATTCGAAGAATAAGAAGAATCGGAAGCCCAAGTAATTATTAAGGAAAGCTAGAGTTGTATTAGGAAATAATACTTGTAATCTTGCGGGATGGGTTGGAAACCCTCCCGGACTCTGTAACTTGTGTATCACGAATCCCTCGGCTCCGCCTCCTATATAAGGGGGAGTCGAGGGACAAAGAAGGCATCGATTCATTGTCTCACGAAACCCTAGTTTTCACATCGTCGAGCACTTTTCGGCTGAAACCTTCGAGATCTACTTGCCCTCTACTTCCGACTAAAACCCTAGTCTACAACTTGTGGGCATCGATAAGTTAATCCCTTATCAATTGGCGCCGTCTGTGGGAATTAGAGGCGTTAAGGATCTGATCTCGATGGCACGTTCAAGATCGTCGACTTCGTCAACTGCAAGCAACGCGATGGACAGAGGTAAACATATCGAAACTGGTCTAGTCGATTTTGTTCCTCACCCGCCCTCCCGTTTGGATGCATATGCGTATCTGGAGGAGCCTATGGAGATGACGTTTGGAAGGTTCCACTTTCGCGTCGAGAAAGAAGGAGCGTATCGTCTCGAAATTCCGATCTCGTCGGGATTATCAGCGGTCGATCCCAATTTCTCAAGTTCAACATCATCAATCGAGTCAGGCGACGAGGAGACTTCATCGCCACGCTTCATCAGCACCAAGGCAAGTGAAAAACTCGCCAAGATCTTCAGCGACATGTCCTTCGAGTCATCTGCGGACTCTGATATAAGCGATGACTCGAGCAACGTCGACAGCTTCAACTTCATCGACAAATCCACTATTATTGGAGAGGTCTTCACCAATCTCTATGATGGTGTCACCAAACCCAACAAGGTTCAGTATTCAAAATATCATCAGATTTATGCCATTGGAGATCCGAGTCGCCCACAGGAGGAAACATCGGAGAACTTCGACGTGGCGGGAAATCCGTACGTCGATCCTGCAGATCTCACGAGAGGTCTAGGAACAAAATATATCGGACCAGGAACACGAGAGATGGTGCGATTTCCGCAGGAAGTATGGGATCGAGTCGCACGAGCTATTGATGGTACAGAGCCAATGACCGTAACGGCGACACCTGAGGAGTTACAAGCGTATCAATATAGGCTCGCGCGTACCAGGCGGGAGCTCGAAAAACAGAAAATCGCGTTGGATAGGAGGCAGGAAGCAGCTTCTGCGTCAAGCAGGCGAAGAGCTAACTTGAGTCAACAATCTGGTACTTCAGGAGATAGTCATAGAGCAGCTCGAAATAGAGCGAGATCTCGGCTGCAAAATATACCTAAGGCAGATAGGGAGAATCTGGTCCAAAACCTCGACATGTCCTTTATGTCCATAGACATGAGAGGGAACATTATCCCTAAGACACCAGAAGCTGGATACATGGCGACGCAAGCGTTCATCCTCGCATCCAAGCCACCTCCGAGATCCAAGAGAAGTATTGTACAATATGGATATGGCAGGAGTTGGAGCCATGGGAACGGCGTTTATAAATTCGCCTCCGAAGGATCAGCAAGGCAAAATAGTCCATGACCTACTGCAGCAGCACCAGGTCCCGAGAGAACAAGTGGAGCAAGAGACACAGCAGCACAGGCACGGGTGGACAGAGCATGAAAAATAGAAGGGAACATCGGCATTCCCCAGAGATAGATGACGAGGATATGTGTGGGCTGCCATGCTTTACAAGGAGGGTCCGGAAAACTCGAGGGTTTAAATTACCTGATAATTTCAAAAAATTCGACGGCCTGCAAGACCCAGAGGATTGACTAATCGATTATCTCGAGATGGTGAAGCTGATAGGAGGAAACAGAGCAACAGCCATGTAGAGCATCCAAGTACATCTAAGTGGAGCCGCGCGATCTTGGATAAAGAAGCTTCCTCCGGGTTCCATCGACAGCCGGGACAGTTTCGAGGATGTGTTCGTCAAGAACTTTCGATCCACCTGCAAAAAACCCGCATCACTAGAAGAGTTGATAGCATGCCGACAAAAGCATGATGAATCAATGAGAAAGTACATCCAAAGGTGGAACATCATTAAAAACTCGGCAGAGAACATATCTGATGAGAGAGCGATAGATGCGTTCGTAGCAGGAATCCGACGAGGAGATTTTGTCGAAGACTTGGGGAGAACCAACCCAAAGACAATATCATCATTGATGGAAATAGCAAATAGGTGGGCAGATGGAGAAGATGTTGTTCACAATAAGCGGCACAGGTCGCCTGAGGAGGACCGCAGTCGAAATTTCCAAAATAGACGACGATTTCCTCGGCAGTACTCGAGTTATGACGCTCCTAGCCAAATATCGGCCGGTTTCCGAGGAAATAATGGAGGAGGCAATAGAGATGAATATCAAAGGAGCAGCGAACAGCGAGGCGACAATAGAGATGACTCTCGAAATAACAGGCAAAATAGTGGGCCAAGGTTCCAGAGACCTTTCGTGTCTCCCGAGGATATGATGAACGGGCCGTGTCAGATGCATTTTTATCTTGACAGCAATGGGAAGAGACAGTCAGGACATCTGCAGAAGGAGTGTCGAAATTTTCAAGCAATGTCGAGATTTGCGGGGCAAGCCAATGCCCAAGCAACAAACAGAAATCCCCAAGGTCCCAGAAGCGAGATTCACTTACCACCTCCTCCCGCAATTACGGACAAAAATCGGCATTAGCTCAGAATAGCGGCAGCGCCACACCCACCTCCATATGTTGATCCCAATTCCAACGGTGCGGTCTCGATGATTCAGAAGGCTCGGCCGTCCAATAGAGCTCAGAAAGTAATCTCGCGACATGTGTTTATGGCAGAAAAGATGCCTCCACCAATGATCGAGTACCTCAATTGGTCGGGATAGGACATTGGCTTCACAATAGCGGACCACCCGCAACAAGTCCCTCGACCAGGGCAGTCAGCACTTATCTTACCAGCAGTAATTGCAGGATTCGACGTATCTCGAGTATTCATAGATGGCGACAGCAGTTTAAACCTTAAGTACGCAGATACACTAAGGAAGATGAACATCTCCCTAGCAAATCTGAAACCAACCGACACACGTTTCCATGGTATCACACCGGAGAAGCCAAGTTATCCGTTGGGGAAGATCAATCTCGACGTTCAGTTTGGGACCCGAGAAAATTACAGAATAGAAAGGCTGGAGTTTGAAGTCGTGGATTTCCCGTCACAATATCACGCCTTGTTGGGACGACCAGCATATGTCAGGTTTATGGCGGTACCACACTACACATACTTGTTATGGAGGTTACCTGGACCTAAAGGACCAATCACAGTCAAAGGAAGCTTCGTGTTAGCCGATAAGTGTGACAAGGATTTTCATCGACTATCAGAAACTTTCGGGATGCAAGCAGAATACATGGCGTCAAGGCTCACAACTGATTATGATGTACTACCAGATGTAGGGAGGCCTAACAAGGAACCAATCTTTAACACTGCAAAAGATTTCAAGGAGGTGCAGATTCACCCAACACATCCGAAAGCAGACGTCCATCGCGCAGAACATGGACCTCGCATAGGAAGCGCGCTCATCGAGTTCCTCCGTGAGCCCGGAAAATCTTCACATGGTGTCCAGTGACATTACAGGAGTACCCAGGGAACTTGCCGAGCACACCTAAACTTGGATCCACTAGCGAGACCAATTAAACAACCTTTGCGGCGTTTTTCGGAACCAAACCGCAAAGCTATGCGTCGAGATTGATCGACTCAGAGAAGCTGGTTTTATTAAAGAGCTGCATACGGAGGCCACGTGGGTAGAAAACCCGTGCTGGTCCCGAAAAAAACACTAAAGTCCTTCGCATGTGTGTCGACTTTACGTGTCTCAACAAGCATTGTCCAAAGGATCACTTTCCCTCCCAAGGATCGATCAAATTATCGACTCCACGGCAGGATGTGAACGTCTTTCTTCCTGGACGCATATTCTGGTTATAACCAGATCAGGTTGAAAGAAGAGGATGAGGTCAAAACAGCGTTCATTACACCTTACGGCGTGTTTTGCTACAAAACAATGCCTTTTGGTCTGAAAAACGCGGGATCAACATATCAGCGAATGATGCAGAAGTGCTTAGCAACACAGATTGGGAAAAACATACAAGTGTACATTGACGATGTCGTTATAACGTCAAAAAAGGGGACAACACTGATCGAGGACTTAAAGGAAACTTTCGACAACCCCGACAAGTTTTGTCTCAAGCTGAACCCGACGAAGTGTTCTTTCGGCGTCCCTGCAGGAGAACTTCTCGGGTTCCTAGTTTCAGCAAGAGGGATTGAGGCCAATCCAGAAAAAATTCAAGCTATCGTAACTATGAGGAAGCAAACAAAGTTGAAAGAAATACATCGATTAAACAGGCGAGTCGCAGCTTTAAGCGATTCGTCGCAGTGGAGAAAAGACGTTACCGTTCTATGCTTTAATCAAGCAAGGAGAGAAGTTCCAGTGGAACGAAGAAGCAGATATAGCTTTCGAGGATCTCAAGCGCACAATTTCGACACCACCAATCTTGGTGGCGCCTAAAGAGAAGGAACCCCTCTTATTATACATAGCAGCCACACCTCAGGTGGTCAGCACGGCACTTGTCGTCGAAAGAGAAGAGGAAGGAAAACTCCATGGAGTGCAGAGGCCGGTATATTTCATAAGTGAAGTTTTATCGCCTTCAAAGCAGTACCAACGGTACGGTAGCTAGCATATGGAGTGTTTACAACCGCAACAAATTGCGGCACTATTTTTGGCGCATCCGAAATAGTGGTCAACGAGGTGCCCTTATCCAACATACTAAACAATCCAGAAGCTACGGCGTGTCTCCCTTGGGGAATAGAACTTTCCCCTCGGGACATCACGTATGAAAAAAGAAAAGCAATAAAGTCGCAAATTTTACCAGATTTCATCGCAGAGTGGATGGAGCTACAAAATACAGGACCCCCGGATTTATCAAGAACCTGGACTATGAACTTTGACGGGTCCAAGAGATTAGAGGGAGCTGGAGCAGGTGTGATACTAATATCACCTGAAGGTGACAAATTAAAGTATGTCTTACGGATGACGTTTCCAAACGCGTCTAACAATGAGGCCGAATACGAAGCTCTTATACACGGGATGAAGATGGGGAAGGCTTGTGGTGCAACTCGACTAAAAATATTTGGCGACTCACAATTGGTGGCTCAGCAAGTCATGAACCAATGTGATGCAGTCAATGATAGCATGGTAGCATACAAAGAAGTGTACAACGAGCTAGAGAAGCTATTTGATGGATGCGAAGTAAATCACATCAGCAGGCTGAGCAATGATGAAGCCTATGTTCTTGCAAACATCGGGTCGTAGTGCCTCGCAATTCCACCAGGCGTATTCTGGGAAGAGATAGCTCAGAGATCTACAAAGCTGAAGAAAGCACAGAAGAAGCAGAAGGATGAGAAAACCTCGAGGGCTCCTAAAGAAGCACTAGAAGAAGAAGAGGAACAGGAACTAGTGATGATGGTGCAGATTCCATGGATGCAAGCGTACATATCATACATCTTAAGGAAAGAAATACCCGACGACCCAGTTGAAGCAAGGCGAGTTATTAGACGATCTAAAGCCTTTACTGTGGTCAAAGGGGAGCTGTACAAGCGGAGCATTTCGGGTGTGTTACAAAGGTGCGTCACACCCGAAGAAGGAAGGATAATTCTGAAGGACGTACACGAGGGAATATGTGGTCATCACGCAAGCAGTCGAGCTATCGCCCAAGGTTTTCAGAGCAGGATTTTATTGGTTGACAGCAATCGAGGATGCGAAGAAGATAGTACGAACTTGCGACGCGTGCCAGAGATTTGCCGCGAAGCCTCATTCTCCGTACCGTTGTCTGGAGGATACGAGTATATGCCAATACCGTTGTCTTGGCCCTTTGCTCAATGGGGCCTCGATATGGTGGGAAAGTTACACAACGCCTCGCCAGGAGGATACGAGTATATGCTCGTCGCTGTCGACAAATTCACCAAGTGGATAGAAGCAAAGCCGATAAATTCACCGACGCAGCGTGAATAAAGTTCGTGAAAAGTATTGTCTTTCGGTTTGGAGTACCTCATAGCATCGTCACACAATGGCGGTAATTTTACATTCAAGGAGTTGAAGGCATACGTGCGAGTAGGCATCAAATTGCACTTCGCGTCGGTTGGGCACCCGCAGACCAATGGTCAAGTCGAGAAAGCCAATGGTATCATCTGCAACGGTATCAAGAAGCGCTTGTTAGGACCATTGGAAAAGCTCGACATACTTGGCCAGAAGAGTTGCCGAGTGTATTATGGAGTATTCGAACAACACCAAATACAGCGACACAGGAGACTCCGTTTTTCTAGTCCATGGAGCCCAGTACTGCCGATAGAAATAGAGCATGATTCTCCAAGAGTTACGGAATACGATGAAGAAGCTTCCATAAAAGCATTAGAAGACGATGTCCACGCACTTGACGAAGCTCGAGATGAAGTATTATCACGGGTCACTAAGTACCAGCAAGACTTGAAAAACTACCACAGTCGACGTTTGCGGCCAAGATCCTTTCAGGTTGGAGACTTAGTTCTGTTGGCGTCCGAAACCCACCGGCGAGCAACGGCTGGCAACACGAAGAGCCGGGAACAACCTAGAGCTGCGGCTGGCCTGGTCCCTCCGACGGCCCGCAAGCTCTGGCACGCACGTCCGATCTGGTGCAAGGGCGTGCCACCTGATCTATACTTGATCAGGAAGGTGATGGATTTGCTTCGCTTAGTTTCCTGCATGGCATACACGTAAACATTAAATACGAGCCTCGATCGGCTCTTAGGTTGTCCTGTGAATCGGCTCAAGGAGCCGATCCACCCATGGTTCGTATAGGGTCTACGATCACATGGTGGTCCTGCTTGATCGATATATAGCTAACACGACCTACGACGATTTAGGGTTTTCACCGCATAATCGGAACATCCTACGCGTGATTGAGCCTGGCAGCCACGCACGGTGGTAATAAACCAACCCTAGACAAGGCCTAAAAACCAACATGAAGTTGATCCCCGGAACATCTTATCTAGGGCTAGCAAACTACACCCTACGTGCTACTGGATCCTTCAACCCGTTTGCAAGGCCTAACTATGCAGATATTAAACTAATCCTTGAAGAACAAGGAGCAATCATAACGGATCGAATCTACTAAATAAAGATCAAGCAAGGTGCCGCCCCTACACCTAAGATAGGTGTAAGGGCGGCTAGACGTCTAAGGGTTGCATGGACGAAAGCATGTATCGTGGTAAAACAATGCTAACCCTAACACATCTATGATAACTACGTTGCTCGCCATCAACAAGGCTTCGGCACGAGCAACGCATGAACAACAAATAAACGTGTCTTGCCTAGATCGTAAGATCTAGGCAACATGATGCTTACCGGAAGAAAACCCTCGAAACAAAGGGGGTTGGCGATGCGCCTAGATTGGTTTGTGATGAACGTGATTGTTGTTTTCCTCAATAACCCTAGATACATATTTATAGTCTGTAGACTTTCTAACATGGGAATAATCCCAACCGTGCACGAGCCAAACCCTAACTAACCGACACGTATCCTACTATATTTACAGATACACGGGCAAACTAGCCCAAACTTTCTTGTACAAGGCCGCTTCATGTATATCTTCCATGTATATTCTTCAAGCCCAATCTTGATCGCGGCCCACCTCTAATCCAGTCAAATTCTAGTGATAACACATGCCCCCTGGTTTTGGAATTGATAATTCCAAAATCACTCTGCTTTTTCTTCATCGGGTCATGTCATGGCAGAGCAAAACCGTCGCAGTATTCTTCATCATGATGCCTTGCCTTCTCAACTTCTCTGCAAGATTTGATAGCCTTAACATCACTTCCTCGGAAACTGTAACGGCATTAAATTTCCACTATGCTCCCTTTATTTAACCGTGCCGAACGATTCACCTCTTCATCCCCTTGCTCTGTTCTAGCCATCGGCACCAAAAAAACCCCAATCTCAGAGCAATGTCTTCCTCCTCTTCCTCCTCCGCCTCGTCGGATCTCTCCTCCAGTCCTTCTCCTCCTCCTCCTCCTCCTCCCGCGAACCCACGCCGAGTGGGATCCGATGGCGGCTCGGATGGCGGCGCACGACGGCGCGCCCCGGAGTGGGACCAGGAGGACACGCCTCCTCCGTCTCGGTCCGGGGACGACAAGTCCTTGACCGGCGGAGAAGAGAACTCCGGTTCCTCGCCGATGGGGAAGCTGGAATCGGAGAGCAAGGACGATTCGTTCTCCTGGACGATTACACCCCCTCGAGGAAGAGGAGGAGGAAGACGACGACGATGACTCCCTCGAGGATTACCCGCCGGCGAAGCGTTTCCGCGCCGGGTCGGACGACGACGATGACGATGATGATGAAGATGAGGAGGCCCCCAAGGGGGCCGCTGGAGCAGTGACGAGGAGCCCGCCGGCAGCAGCGCCGACGAGAGCTCCGACGACGACGAGGGCAGCGACGGCCCGTAGAATAGGACCTACTAGTATAGGCCTAGTAGTAGTAGCATATTGGTCAATAGACCTTCTTTTGCTCTTCCTCCCTTGAGCAATCGGCTCTTTCCTTGTAAGAATTCTCCTTTATTAATGAAGAAAATATTCCTCTATTAATTTTGCTTTCTCGTCAATTTCGCCGATTGTCAAACGAAGTTGCTGCACAAAGAGCCGATGGCAGGGCATCGGCTTGCACCCTAAACACGATTTGAGGCCAACAGTTGCCTACTCGCACGGTCAAACAGATCCAAACCCTGTCCAAGCCATCCTCCAATCTCAAACGCGCAGATTCATCTCCTCAGCAAATCTAATGAGAAAATCATCTCAGATGCCATGAACTCTGGCTTGAAACTGATCTGTTAACCTGCTCAATTGAGCTTGTTCTGTCTAGAGTCGATGGCAATGCATCGGCTTTTTCATTATTCTAAAGTCGATGTCCGTGCATCGGCTGTGATTTGCATATAAATTTTTTTTACTGGCCGATTTCATGAATCGGCCCCCATGTTTCATTGCCCATGTATCGCACATGTCCGATGGCCCCCAATATTTCATTGCCCATGTATCGCACATGTCCATCGCACATGTTCATCTGATTAGGTGCCCCGGAGCAATCTGTCAGTGCTAGAGATATCGGCTCGCGTTAACCAAGGAGCTACTTGCTTATCGGCTCCATAAGGACCAATGTTGACTTCTTCTAACTCATCAGCCGATGTAAACCCATACCCTAGCTTTCCGTCACCTGTTAGATCGACACTGAACACAGGGAAAACGTGTGGTAAGGATAATATGGGCCGATTGCTGGAATCGGCCTCCATCTTGATTGCATTGCTGAATGAAGGTGTACTTCGTGGTCTGGCTTTACTATGACTACGTGACATGCTTGAGACCAGATCATCACTTTTTATTTTTTGGGGCCGATCACAAGGATCGGCCTTGCCACGTACATCTATAGCCTTTCCTCTTGTTACACGGTCAGGCGGTGGATAAGACCAGCCTCACCCGTTTTTGTCACGTCGATGCGCTCGATCGTCCAAAGTGATGCCGAGAGTGGCTCTTGGCCTGCCGTCTCCCAAACGTTCATGCCAGCCGTTGAAATCTCAGCTGAGTCATCTGCGTGGACGACCTCTACTTCATCTCCATCCCACTGAATTAGACATTGGTGCATCGTGGATGGAATGCAACAGTTGGCGTGGATCCAATCTCTCCCTAGCAGGACAGCATAAGTGCTCTTGCTATCGACGATGAAGAATGTTGTAGGGATGGTTTTCCTCCCTACGGTCAGATCCACGTTCAGAACACCTTGAGCTTTAGATGCTTGGCCGTTGAAATCGCTCAGTGTAACGTTGGTCTTGATCAGATCCGAGCTAGAGCGTCCCAAACGATGTAGCATGGAGTATGGCATGATGCTCCGGTGTCCACCAGCATCTTGTTGACAGGCTGCCCATTGATGTAAAATCGCACGTACAGGGCCTTCAGGTGCCTGTAGCTTCTTTCTCGTGGCTTCTCGAAGATAACTGGCCGTGGGCCACAGTCAAGTTGTGCCACAGGTGCTTTGTCAAATCCTGGAGCACAAACTCCTTGGAAGGATGAACACCATGTTTGTACCAGCCGATGTCTCATCATCGGCTTTCCTTTGCTTGGGCGCCACTCCATCTTTGTGGTCGACCCTCTTCATCCGGGGGTTCGTTGAATTTTCGCGGCCAGATCAGCCGCGCCTTCTGCGTGTGCGGGTATAACCTTTCGCTTCCTCCAAACCACGTAGTCGCTGAACCCTACGCTTTTGGGAATGGCTGAGTCCATCGGGGCACCACCTTGGCCGATGGTACTTATCTTCTTCTTCTTCATCGTCATCTTCTAATCGAGATCTTCCACCCGAGAGGACTCGGCTTGCTTGTTCCGAGATGGGAGAGGTCCTAGACGCTTGAACAACGACACGTCTCTGTGCTCTTCTTTTTCTATCTACATTCGGGGCTTGCCGATTGTAGGTAATCGGCTCATTCCTGAATCCCAGCGGTGTTTGAAGAAGGGACAGTCCCGGTGCTTGTCCACGTCGTCTTGCTCTCTTGATTTATCCTTGGCATGGCGCTCATATCTCTCTCGTCTCGATCATGCCGACGCTGTCTCCTGGCGTCCTGCTAGCCAGATCTCTTTCGTCACCGTCGTCGTATCGTCGGCGTTGGTCGTACTGACTCACATATTTGTTGAGGAGATGATCAGAGAGAGGTCGTTGATATCGCACATTCTTCACTTCTCCCTCTGTGATGTAGCGCTTGCCATCGTGTCGGAGCCGATCACGCGGAACGGCTTCTTCCTTGTCCTTGCTATGAGAGCGGCTGCCCTCGTCTCTGTCCTTACCAGGGTGGTGCCCAGGCCCTACCATGTTAATGCTGAACGAGAAACCTGGCTGGCACCTCCAGGGTAAGTGCACTCCACCATGTTAACGGCGGGGAAGGGGTGTGTGTCGACTTTCATGGCGTACTGGTTAAAGATTAGACGCCCTTGCTCTATCGCCATTTGGATCTGCTGACGCCACACCCTGCAGTCGTTGGTGGTATGGGTGAACATGTTATGCCATTTGCAGTATGGCTTTCCGTTCAACTCCTGTGCCGTGGGGGTTTTTAGGCCTTCGGGTAACTTTAGCTGCTTCTCCTTGAGTAAGAGGTCGAAAATTTGCTCAGCTTTGGTCACGTCGAAGTCAAACCCTCTTGGAGGTCCTTGTGGCTTAACCCACGGGACACGGGGCTTGCCCCGAGTCCATTCAGCCACTGCTACCTCTTGATCTCCCGAGCCTTCATCTTCATCTGCCTCAACCGGACTACCGCACGCTTGAATTTGTCCTGGTACAAGTCCAGGTGGCGTTGTTCATATAACGACAGTTTACGAACCATATGCGCCAGCAAGGGTAGTCTGCTTGGGAAGCCATATCCTTGATCGGCGATGCGAGACCCACTACCGCCAACTCGACTGCTTCTTTTCAGTCAAACGAGCCGAATAGCATCGGTTCCTAACGGTCCGAAGCGCTGGATGTACTCTGACACTGTTTCTCCGCGCTTCGACGTACTTGTGCTAGATCGGCAATGCCAGCCTCGAAGCCTCGAGTGATACTGCATGTGGAACTTGTTCTTCCAACTGCTTCCAACTCCGGATTGAGTCTCGTGGCAACGATGTGTACCACCCGAAAGCCGATCCCGTGAGGAGTGTGCAAAGAACCTCACACGTAGTTCATCTGATGCTGAGATCGTGCCCAGCTGCGCCAAATATCGGCTCATGCTCGATTGAACTGGAGCCATCTGACCCACTAAACTTGGAGAATTCAGGGAGCCGATATTTGGGTGGTAGTGGGATCAATCGTACTCGTTGGGGCGGCTTGCATAGCCGATTGCCCTCCTTTTGGCACCATGCGAAGCTGGTCTCTCAAGATTGCCGATCTGATCCCGATGCGGCTGCAGGAGTTGAGCTCGAAGATTCGCTGGAGTGGCGTACTAGCCAGCCATGCTTGCTTCTCAAGCTCGAGCTAGCCTGCAGTTGAGCTCTGGAGGTTTGTTGGCGTGGCATACTTAGCTAGCCACGTGCGCTCTCACGATCTGAGCCAGGTACGGGAGTTGAGTTCGGGAGGTTCGTCGAGGTGGCGTACTTACCTAGCCACGTCGCTTCTCAAGTTCGATCCGAAGCTCCTCCTGTTGTTCGTCCCTGTTGCGATCGGTTCGTGAGTGCCCGATTCTGCGATGCGCACGTATGTGCACGTGTACCCATGAGGGATCTCCTTAGGCGCCTCATACAAGAACTGGTAATCACTAGGGTCACCACCGATCTTGTGGACGACGAATGCCGTGAACTCGGCACTTAGTGTTGCCAACGCGAATGGCAGCGGTGGTCGGGACTGGTGGTATCTCTCCTTGGTGAGTCCCTAGAGCAGGTCTGACGGAGAGTACCGATGCCTCATGATTTCTGGATCACCCGAAGGGCGACACGCTCCAAAGTGTTCACCGAGCTCTCGGAATGGCGGTGTAGCGAATGCGCTACCATGAAATTCTCTGACGCGAGAGACCTGGTGCGTTCTTCGAAGGGTAGACGGGTCTACTCCATCGAGCGCGCCTTCGGGCGAGAACCCTTTCCACGATGTCGTGTGAGCGGGTCCTGCGGAAAGAGCCGATGAGGTCGGCTTCGAGGATAACTTTGACCTCGTCATACTTCTTCTTGAGCTCCTCGGTCAGATCCTCGTACGTGACTAGTACCTTCCGCCATCTCAGATGTAGATGGCGATGCGATTGATGTTGAAGACGGTCCCACCGGGCGTGCGAAATGTGTTGGCGTCCGAAACCCACCGGCGAGCAGCGGTGGCAACACGAAGAGCCGGGAACAACCTAGGCTGGCTGGCCCTGGTCCCTCCGAGCGGCGGCCCGCAAAGCTCCCGGCACGCCGTCCCGATGCTGGTGCAGGGCGTGCCACCGATCTATACGATCGGGAGGTGATGGATTTGCTTCGCTTAGTTTCCTGCATGGCATACACGTAAACATTAAATACGAGCCTCGATCGGCTCTCAGGTTGTCCTGTGATCGGCTCAAGGAGCCGATCCACCATGGTTCGTATGAGGTCTACGATCACATGGTGGTCCTGCTTGATCATATAAGCTAACACGACCTACGACGATTTAGGGTTTCACCGCATAATCGGAACATCCTACGCGTGATTGAGCCTGGCAGCCACGCACGGTGGTAATAAACCAACCCTAGACAAGGCCTAAAAACCAACATGAAGTTGATCCCCGGAACATCTTATCTAGGGCTAGCAAACTACACCCTACGTGCTACTGGATCCTTCAACCCGTTTGCAAGGCCTAACTATGCAGATATTAAACTAATCCTTGAAGAACAAGGAGCAATCATAACAGATCGAATCTACTAAATAAAGATCAAGCAAGGTGCCGCCCCTACACCTAAGATAGGTGTAAGGGCGGCTAGACGTCTAAGGGTTGCATGGACGAAAGCATGTATCGTGGTAAAACAATGCTAACCCTAACACATCTATGATAACTACGTTGCTCGCCATCAACAAGGCTTCAGCACGAGCAACGCATGAACAACGAATAAACGTGTACTGCCAACATGATGCTTACCCGGAAGAAAACCTTCGAAACAAAGGGGTTGGCGATGCCCCTAGATTGGTTTGTGATGAACGTGATTGTTGTTTTCCTCAATAACCCTAGATACATATTTATAGTCCGTAGACTTTCTAACGTGGGAATAATCCCAACCGTGCACGAGCCAAACCCTAACTAACACGTATCCTACTATATTTACAGATACACGGGCAAACTAGCCCAAACTTTCTTGTACAAGGCCGCTTCATGTATATCTTCCATGTATATTCTTCAAGCCCAATCTTGATCGCGGCCCACCTCTAATCCAGTCAAATTTTGGTGATAACAAGTTCTACGACTCAATCAAAACAGCACTGAAAAACTCGAGTCGCCATGGCTTGGCCCTTACATCGTCACAGAAGTAATCGAATGAGGAGCGCACAGGATAAAAGACAAGAAGACGGGGGTTCCCGAGAAAAACCCCTGGAACGTGGCGCAACTAAGGCATTTTTACGCCTAGAGTCGAAATATAGTCCTCCTTGTTAAAATACAATGTACTGAAACGCCCGCGAGTTTTCAGACGCACTCTTTTCCTTTCAGGGCACCGAGTGGGGCTGAAAGGTTTTTAATGAGGCGGGCTCGCGGTGCTGCAATATAGTAAAAATTATTGGTGACATACATCTTTTTTCGTCGACAGACTCGGGGGCTCATAACCCGTGGCAACAAATATATATATATTCTCGCAAAATAGTAAATTCATCGAGACGCAAAAATAGCTTGAGCTCCGGCCAAAGGCTCGGGGGCTTTACAATATAGATTATACTTTACAATATAGACAACTTCATCATCAAGATAAATTCGACAAGAAAAAATATACAGGAATTCCCGCAATATAGTAAATCTCAGTTGCTACCTAATATATCATCTATGTTTATCCTGTCATTGTTTACAGCACCAGTCGTATGTTCAACATAGCTACCTTTTACAAAGAATTCTGAGTCCATCCGAAGAAGTTCGTCCATCATTTCTTCGGCTACAGGGGTTACAGTGTTGTTGATTTTATCGATGTTCCTCTTTCGCTTCGATTGCTTGGCCAGACACTTGGTGACAATCTTTGTCAGATCTAATTTCGGGTAGCAGATCTGTATCATAATCATGACGAATCTTGCCCCAGCAGATAGCTGAGCCCGTACAAAATTATGGATACGAGGGGCATTTCGGAACTTCTCCATCAGAGCAGGCAGAGTGTCTGGTATCTTGTTACGAGGAAACATGGTACTATAAACTAAAGACAAGGTTCGTGTGCAGAAGTCGAGAAAATCGCGGACCTGACTCGCGCGATCTTGAAATCTGATTATTTGGCGAGTACGCTCAGGAGTAACCCAGAAATTGGAACCATGTTGACGAGCAAGCCTGAGAAGCACATTGGTTCGGGCTTCCACGCGTTGATCTTCGGCAGCAGTATCCAAAAAAGAACCTATTTCAGCGAGAGCATCAGTAAGGAATCAAGACAGTAAGAACAAGAGACAGCATGACTACGTTTGCAAAGCATACCTGTCATATCCAAACTTGCTTCAGTCATCAACTCGAGCATAAAATTCTCTCGGGTGGTAGCCTGTGCAGCTTCAGCGACAACGGTTTCTTTGGCAGCTATGGCCTCCTAAGCTTGCTGCAGTGCAACTTTCTCTTTTTCAAATGATTTTCGAGACTGATCCATCATTATAAGTGCCTGTTTCTTCATATATTGAAGCTGTTGACGGAGTTCTTCCAAGTCTTGGCTGAACCCTTACTCGAGGAATCTTCAAAAAATTCGTCATCAATAGGTGTTTTCTTCGAGTGGGAGGAAGCAGAAAAAGCATTGGAAGGACGAGGAGTTGAAGTGTAGTTATCAAATATCAACTGGAAATAAAAGTTTCGACATCAATCATCAAGCAAAATAGATCTTCATTGATTTGCAAAGTATTTACATGGATATTACAAAAGGACGATTCCCTACTGAACTAGTAGGAGAGTGTCGCCAAAAGCTACTTCGGCGACAACATTAAAAAAAGAAGAGAAAACAAAAGAGAAGGCAAAGTGGTCTACTTGACCTCCGGCTTCGACGAACTGGGAGCAGGAGTTGGCTTGCATCCAAGGAAGGCAAGGATTGGCTTTGATTTTGGCTTGGCAGCCTTAATCAAAGATTGCCATTTCTTCGTCTCCATCTCCTTTATATCGCCAACTTTAGCCCAGTCGTTGTCTTGTTGGCTATCAGCAACCAGAGCAATGGTGCCTTCGATGCCAATCTTCAGGCCTTCTTGGCGAAGTTTGAGCCCAAGATCTTCTTGAGAGTTGAAGCACTTGGCGAGAGCAGTGAAAATCTCGGGCTCTTCTTTCTTCGGGAAGAAATAAGGAAAAAGACGCGACAGACCTGTTCTGGCTTCAGCAAGACCTTCGCGTGCCTCCTCTCCATGAAATTCAAGGAGAGAAAGCGCGTCAAGAAGCCGATCACCTTCAGGACATTCCAAGTCAAAATCTTGATGCGTTTTCCCTAAAAACAAGCAAAAGAAAGCTCGTCAAAAAATGCGCAAGGATAAATTTGACAACCCGAAGAAATAGCAGGGATTTGAGTATGATACGCGTAAAGCACACGTCCGTTGGGAATCCCAAGAGGAAGGTGTGATGCGTACAGCAGCAAGTTTCCCTCAGAAAGAAACCGTTTATCGAAGCAGTAGGAGTCAAGGAACACGTGAAGGTTGTTGGTGACGGAGTGTGGTGCGGCGCAACACCAGGGATTCCGGCGCCAACGTGGAACCTGCAAACACAATCAAAGTACTTTGCCCCAACGTAACAGTGAGGTTGTCAATCTCACCGGCTTGCTGTAAACAAAGGATTAAATGTATAGTGTGGAAGATGATGTTTGCGAAGAACAGTAAGAACAATGTTTGCAGTAGATTGTTGGGTGAACAAATTACAGTTGGGCAATTGACAAATAGATGGGGCATAACAATGCACATACATATCATGATGAGTAGTGTGAAATTCAATTGGGCATGACGACAAAGTACATAGACCGCTATCCAGCATGGATCTATGCCTAAAAAGTCCACCTTCGGGTTAGCATCCGCACCCCTCCAGTATTAAGTTGCAAACAACAGACAATTGCATTAAGTATGGTGCGTAATGTAATCAACACAAATATCCTTAGACAAAGCATCGATGTTTTATCCCTAGTGGCAACAGCACATCCACAACCTTAGAACTTTCTGTCACTGTCCCAGATTTAATGGAGGCATGAACCGACTATCGAGCATAAATACTCCCTCTTGGAGTTACAAGTATCAACTTGGCCAGAGCCTCTACTAGCAACGGAGAGAATGCAAGATCATAAACAACACATATATGATAGATTGATAATCAACTTGACATAGTATTCCATATTCATCGGATCCCAACAAACACAACATGTAGCATTACAAATAGATGATCTTGATCATGATAGGCAGCTCACAAGATCTAACATGATAGCACAATGAGGAGAAGACAACCATCTAGCTACTGCTATGGACCCATAGTCCAGGGGTGAACTACTCACACATCAATCCGGAGGCGATCATGGTGATGAAGAGTCCTCCGGGAGATGATTCCCCTCTCCGGTAGGGTGTCGGAGGCGATCTCCTGAATCCCCGAGATGGGATTGGCGGCGGCGGCGTCTCTGGAAGGTTTTCCGTATCGTGGCTCCTGGTACAGGGGTTTTCGCGATGAAGGCTTTAAGTAGGCAGAAGGGCAGGGTTGGAGGCGTCACGAGGGGACCACACACTAGGGCGGCGCGGGCCCCTCCTTGGCCGCGCCTCCTTAGTGTGTCGCCACCTCGTGGCCCCACTTTGTATTCTCTTCGGTCTTCTGGAAGCTTCGTGGAAAAATAAGACCCTGGGCGTTGATTTCGTCCAATTCCGAGAATATTTCCTTTGTAGGATTTCTGAAACCAAAAACAGAGAAAACAACAACTGCTCTTCGGCATCTTGTCAATAGGTTAGTGCCGGAAAATGCATAGTAATGACATAAAGTGTGTATAAAACATGTGAGTATCATCATAAAAGTAGCATGGAACATAAGAAATTATAGATACGTTTGAGACGTATCAAGCATCCCCAAGCTTAGTTCCTACTCGCCCTCGAGTAGGTAAACGATAACAAAGATAATTTCGAAGTGACATGCTATCATAATCTTGATCAATACTATTGTAAAGCATATGAGATGAATGCAGTGATTCGAAGCAATGGTAAAGACAATGATTTAAACAACTGAATCATATAGCGAAGACTTTTCATGAATAGTACTTTCAAGACAAGCATCAATAAGACTTGCATAGGAGTTAACTCATAAAGCAATAAATTCATGGTAGAAAGCTTTGAAGCAACACAAAGGAAGATATAAGTTTCAGCGGTTTCTTTCAACTTCAACATGTTTATCTCATGGATAATTGTCAACACAAAGTAATATGATGAATGCAAATAAGCAAGTATGTAAGAATCAATGCACACTTGACACAAGTGTTTGCTTCTAAGATAGAAAGAAGTAGGTAAACTGACTCAACATAAAGTAGAAGAAAGGCCCTTCGCAGAGGGAAGCATGGATTGCTATATTTGTGCTAGAGCTTTTTATTTTGAAAACATAGAAACAATTTTGTCAACGGTAGTAATAAAGCATATGTGTTATGTATAAGACATCCTATAAGTTGCAAGCCTCATGCATAGATTACCAATAGTGCCCGCACCTTGTCCTAATTAGCTTGGATTTACATGGATTATCATTGCATAACATATGTTTCAACCAAGTGTCACAAAGGGGTACCTCTATGCCGCCTGTACAAAGGTCTAAGGAGAAAGCTCGCATTGGATTTCTCGCTTTTGATTATTCTCAACTTAGACATCCATACCGGGACAACATAGACAACAGATAATGGACTCCTCTTTAATGCATAAGCATTCAACAACATATTATATTCTCATAAGAGATTGAGGATTGTTGTCCAAACTGAAACTTCCACCATGGATCATGGCTTTAGTTAGCGGCCCAATGTTCTTCTCTAACAATATGCATACTCAAACCATTTGATCATGATAAATCACCCTTACTTCAGACAAGACGAACATGCATAGCAACTCACATGATATTCAACAACAGTGAAATAGTTGATGGCGTCCCCAGGAACATGGTTACCGCTCAACAAGCAACTTATAAGAAATAAGATACATAAGTACATATTCAATACCACAATAGTTTTTTAAGCTATTTTCCCATGAGCTATATATTGCAAAGACAAAGGAATGAAATTTTAAAGGTAGCACTCAAGCAATTTACTTTGGAATGGCAGAGAAATACCATGTAGGGTATGGTGGACACAAATGGCATAGTTTTTGGCTCAAGGAATTTGGATGCACGAGAAGTAATCCCTCTCAATACAAGGCTTTGGCTGGCAAGGTTGTTTGAAGCAAACACAAGTATGAACCGGTACAACAAAACTTACATAAGAACATATTGCAAGCATTATAAGACTCTACATTGTCTTCCTTGTTGTTCAAACACCTCACCAGAAAATATCTAGACTTTAGAGAGACCAATCATGCAAACCAAATTGTAACCAGCTCTATGTAGTTCTTCATTAATAGGTGCAAAGTACATGATGAAAGAGCTTAAACGTGATCTATTTGAGCAGAACAATTGCCAAGTATCAAATTATCCAAGACATTATACCAATTACACATGCAGCATTTTCTGTTTCCAACCATATAAGAATGAACGAAGCAGTTTCAACCTTCGCCATGAACATTAAGAGTAAAGCTAAGAACACATGTGTTCATATGCAACAGCGGAGCATGTCTCTCTCCCACACAAAGAATGCTAGGATCCGATTTTATTCAAACAAAAACAAAAACAAAAAAAACAGACGCTCAAAGTAAAGAACATAAGATGTGACGGAATAAAAATATAGTTTCACTAGAGGTGACCTGATAAGTTGTCGATGAAGAAGGGGATGTGATACGCGTACAGCACGCGACCGTTGGGAACCCCAAGAGGAAGGTGTGATGCGTACAGCGGCAAGTTTTCCTCAGTATGAAACCAAGGTTTATCGAACCAGTAGGAGCCAAGAAGCACGTTGAAGGTTGATGGCGGCGAGATGTAGTGCGGCACAACACCAGGGATTCCGGCGCCAACGTGGAACTGCACAACACAACCAAAGTACTTGCCCCAACGAAACAGTGAGGTTGTCAATCTCACCGGCTTGCTGTAACAAAGGATTAGATGTATAGTGTGGATGATGATTGTTTGCAGAAAACAGTAGAACAATAGATTGTATTTCAGATGTAAAGAATGGACCGGGGTCCACAGTTCACTAGAGGTGTCTCTCCCATAAGATAAATAGCATGTTGGGTGAACAAATTACGGTTGGGCAATTGACAAATAGAGAGGGCATGACCATGCACATACATGATATGATGAGTATTGTGAGATTTAATTGGGCATTACGACAAAGTACATAGACCGCTATCCAGCATGCATCTATGCCTAAAAAGTCCACCTTCAGGTTATCATCCGAACCCCTTCCGGTATTAAGTTGAAAACAACAGACAATTGCATTAAGTATGGTGCGTAATGTAATCAATAACTACATCCTCGGACATAGCATCAATGTTTTATCCCTAGTGGCAATAGCACATCCATAACCTTAGAGGTTTCTGTCACTCCCCCAGATTCACGGAGACATGAACCCACTATCAAGCATAAATACCCCCTCTTGGAGTTACTAGCAAAAACTTGGCCAGAGCCTCTACTAATAACGGAGAGCATGCAAGATCATAAACAACACATAGATATAAATTGATAATCAACATAACATAGTATTCTCTATCCATCGGATCCCAACAAACACAACATATAGCATTACAGATAGATGATCTTGATCATGTTCGGCAGCTCACAAGATCCGACAATGAAGCATAATGAGGAGAAGACAACCATCTAGCTACTGCTATGGACCCATAGTCCAGGGGTAGACTACTCACTCATCACTCCGGAGGCGACCATGGCGGTGTAGAGTCCTCCGGGAGATGAATCCCCTCTCGGTGCGGTGCCGAGGCGATCTGAATCCCCGAGATGGGATTGGCGGCGGCGGCGTCTCTGGAAGGTTTTCCGTATCGTGGCTCTCGGTCTGGGGGTTTCGCGACGAAGGCTATTTGTAGGCGGAAGGGCAGGTCAAGGGGCGTCACGAGGGGCCCACATGATAGGTCGGCGCGGCCAGGGCTTGGGCCGCGCCGCCCTATCATCTGGCCGCCTCGTGGCCCCACTTCATCAGCTCTCCGGTCTTCTGGAAGCTTCGTGTGAAAATAGGCCCCTGGGCATTGATTTCGTCCAATTCCGAGAATATTTCCTTACTAGGATTTCTGAAACCAAAAACAGCAGAAAACAACCGGCTCTTCGGCATCTCGTCAATAGGTTAGTTCCGAAAATGCATAAATATGATGTAAAGTATGCATAAAACATGTAGATATCATCAATAATGTGGCATGGAACATAAGAAATTATCGATACGTCGGAGACGTATCAGCATCCCCAAGCTTAGTTTCTGCTCGTCCCGAGCAGGTAAACGATAACAAAGATAATTTCTGGAGTGACATGCCATCACAACCTTGATCATACTATTGTAAGCATATGTAATGAATGCAGCGATCAAAACAATGTAAATGACATGAGTAAACAAATGAATCATAAGGCAAAGACTTTTCATGAATAGTACTTCAAGACAAGCATCAATAAGTCTTGCATAAGAGTTAACTCATAAAGCAATAATTCAAAGTAGAGGTATTGAAGCAACACAAAGGAAGATAAAGTTTCAGCGGTTGCTTTCAACTTATAACATGTATATCTCATGGATATTGTCAATGTAAAGTAATATAACAAGTGCAATATGCAAGTATGTAGGAATCAATGCACAGTTCACACAAGTGTTTGCTTCTTGAGGTGGAGAGAGATAGGTGACTCAACAATAAAAGTAGAAGAAAGGTCCTTCAAAGAGGAAAGCATCGATTGCTATATTTGTGCTAGAGCTTTGATTTTGAAAACAAGAAACAATTTTGTCAACGGTAGTAATAAAGCATATGTGTTATGTAAATTATATCTTACAAGTTGCAAGCCTCATGCATAGTATACTAATAGTGCCCGCACCTTGTCCTAATTAGCTCGGATTACCTGGATTATCATCGCAATGCACATGTTTTAACCAAGTGTCACAAAGGGGTACCTCTATGCCGCCTGTACAAAGGTCTAAGGAGAAAGCTCGCATTGGATTTCTCGCTATTGATTATTCTCAACTTAGACATCCATACCGGGACAACATAGACAACAGATAATGGACTCCTCTTATATGCATAAGCATGTAGCAACAACTAATGTTCTCATATGAGATTGAGGATATATGTCCAAAACTGAAACTTCCACCATGATTCATGGCTTTAGTTAGCGGCCCAATGTTCTTCTCTAACAATATGCAATGCTCTAACCATTTCGGTGGTAAATCTCCCTTACTTCAGACAAGACGAACATGCATAGAAACTCACATGATATTCAACAAAGAGTAGTTGATGGCGTCCCCAGGAACATGGTTATCGCACAACAAGCAACTTAATAAGAGACAAAGTGCATAAGTACATATTCAATACCACAATAGTTTTTTAGGCTATTTGTCCCATGAGCTATATATTGTAAAGGTAGAGGATAGAAATTTTAAAGGTAGCACTCAAGCAATTTACTTTGGAATGGCGGAGAAATACCATGTAGTAGGTAGGTATGGTGGACACAAATGGCATAGTGGTTGGCTCAAGTATTTTGGATGCATGAGAAGTATTCCCTCTCGATACAAGGTTTAGGCTAGCAAGGCTATTTGAAACAAACACAAGGATGAAGCGGTGCAGCAAAACTCACATAAAAGACATATTGTAAACATTATAAGACTCTACACCGTCTTCCTTGTTGTTCAAACTCAATACTAGAAATTATCTAGACCTTAGAGAGACCAAATATGCAAACCAAATTTTAGCATGCTCTATGTATTTCTTCATTAATAGGTGCAAAGCATATGATGCAAGAGCTTAAACATGAGCACAACAATTGCCAAGTATCACATTATCCAAGACATTATAGCAAATTACTACATGTATCATTTTCCAATTCCAACCATATAACAATTTAACGAAGAAGAAACTTCGCCATGAATACTATGATTAAAGCCTAAGGACATATTTGTCCATATGCAACAGCGGAGCGTGTCTCTCTCCCACACAATGAATGCTAGGATCCATTTTATTCAAACAAAAACAAAAACAAAAAAACAAACCGACGCTCCAAGCAAAGCACATAAGATGTGATGGAATAAAAATATAGTTTCAGGGGAGGAACCTGATAATGTTGTTGATGAAGAAGGGGATGCCTTGGGCATCCCCAAGCTTAGACGCTTGAGTCTTCTTGATATATGCAGGGGTGAACCACCGGGGCATCCCCAAGCTTAGAGCTTTCACTCTTCTTGATCATGTTGTATCATCTCCCTCTCTTGATCCTTGAAAACTTCCTCCACACCAAACTCAAAACAACTCATTAGAGAGTTAGTGCACAATCAAAATATACATGTTCAGAGGTGACATAATCATTCTTAACACTTCTGGACATTGCACAAAGCTACTGAAAGTCAATGGAATCGAAAAATCCATCAAGCATAGCAAAACAGGCAATGCGAAATAAAAGGCAGAATCTGTCAAAACAGAACAGTTCGTAAAGACGAATTTTAAGAGGCACCAGACTTGCTCAAATGAAAATTCTCAAATTTAATGAAAGTTGCGTACATATCTGAGGATCACTCACGTAAATTGGCATAATTTTCTGAGTTACCTACAGAGAATTTTTCCCAGATTCGTGACAGCAAAGAAATCTGTTTCTGCGCAGTAATCCAAATCTAGTATGAACCTTACTATCAACGACTTTACTTGGCACAACAATGCACAAAACTAAGATAAGGAGAGGTTGCTATAGTAGTAAACAACTTCCAAGACACAAATATAAAATAAAATACTGTAGTAAAAACATGGGTTGTCTCCCATAAGCGCTTTTCTTTAACGCCTTTCAGCTAGGCGCAGAAAGTGTATATCAAGTGTTATCAAAAAATGGTGCATCTACAGCGGGGTGTGGAGTTTTCTCAACTATGCATTTTATCTTTTCTACGTGAGTTTCAGAGGCTCCCTTTTTATTAGTCTTAGGTTTGCTATCCTCATCAAACAAATTTTCAGGTACAAGCCAACCATAATTATTTTCTAGAGCGTCACTCATTCCTAGGAGCTTACAAGGTATTGTTGTCTTAATCTCCCCACCATCATTAATATTATTAGTGTACCTTACTCTCTCCATGTCCATCTTTTCAAGGATACTAACAAAATTGGTATAAGAACCAAGCATCTTATATTTAATAAAGACCTTTCTAGCCTCTCTTGCTACACCACCAAATTCTTTAAGAAGGGTTTCTAAAACAAAATCTTTCTTTTCCCCTTCTTCCATATCACCAAGTGTAAGAAACATGTGTTGGATTATAGGATTGAGATTAACAAATTTAGTTTCCAACATGCGAACTAAAGAAGCAGCAGCAATTTCATAAGTAGGAGCAAGTTCTACCAAGTGTCTATCTTCAAAATCTTCAACGGTACTAACATGATTGAAAAATTCTTCTATATTATTTCTCCCAATTATAGACCCACGTCCTACCGGTATGTCTTTTAGGGTGAACTTAGGAGGAAACATGATGAAATAGACTAAAGGTAAATAAAGTAAATGCAAGTAACTATTTTTTTTGTGTGTTTTTGATATAGAGTGCAAACAAGATAGCAAGTAAAGTAAAACTAGCAACTAATTTTTTTGTATTTTAATTTAATGCAGGAAACAAAGTAGTAAATAAAATAAAGCAAGACAAAAACAAAGTAAAGAGATTGGATTGTGGAGACTCCTTGCCGTGTCTTGATCTCCCAACAACGGCGCCAGAAAATCTGCTTGATACGCGTACAACACGCGACCGTTGGGAACCCGAAGAGGAAGGTGTGATGCGTACAGCGGCAAGTTTTCCCTCAGTATGAAACCAAGGTTTATCAAACCAGTAGGAGCCAAGAATCACGTTGAAGGTTGATAGCGGCGAGATGTAGTGCGGCGCAACACCAGGGATTCCGGCGCCAACGTGGAACCTGCACAACACAACCAAAGTACTTTGCCCCAACGAAACAGTGAGGTTGTCAATCTCACCGGCTTGCTGTAACAAAGGATTAGATGTATAGTGTGGATGATGATTGTTTGCAGAGAACAGTAGAACAATTGCAGTATTTCAGATGTAAAGAATGGACCGGGGTCCATAGTTCACTAGAGGTGTCTCTCCCATAAGATAAATAGCATGTTGGGTGAACAAATTACAGTTGGGCAATTGACAAATAGAGAGGGCATGACCATGCACATACATGATATGATGAGTATTGTGAGATTTAATTGGGCATTACGACAAAGTACATAGACCGCTATCCAACATGCATCTATGCCTAAAAAGTCCACCTTCAGGTTATCATCCGAACCCCTTCAGTATTAAGTTGAAAACAACAGACAATTGCATTAAGTATGGTGCGTAATGTAATCAATAACTACATCCCGGACATAGCATCAATGTTTTATCCCTAGTGGAAACATCACATCCATAACCTTAGAGGTTTGTCACTCCCCCAGATTCACGGACATGAACCCACTATCGAGCTTAAATACCCCTCTTGGAGTTACTAGCAAAAACTTGGCCAGAGCCTCTACTAATAACGGAGAGCATGCAAGATCATAAACAACACATAGATATAAATTGATAATCAACATAACATAGTATTCTCTATCCATCGGATCCCAACAAACACAACATATAGCATTACGGATAGATGATCTTGATCATGTTCGGCAGCTCACAAGATCCGACAATGAAGCATAATGAGGAGAAGACAACCATCTAGCTACTGCTATGGACCCATAGTCCAGGGGTGAACTACTCACTCATCACTCCGGAGGCGACCATGGCGGTGTAGAGTCCTCCGGGAGATGAATCCCTCTCCGGCAGGGTGCCGGAGGCGATCTCCTGAATCCCCGAGATGGGATTGGCGCGGCGGCGTCTCGGAAGGTTTTCCGTATCGTGGCTCTCGGTACTGGGGGTTTTCGCGACGAAGGCTATTTGTAGGCGGAAGGGCAGGTCAGGGGCGTCACGAGGGGCCCACATGACAGGTCGGCGCGGCCAGGGCTTGGGCCGCGCCGCCTATCATCTGGCCGCCTCGTGGCCCCACTTCGTCGACTCAGGTCTTCTGGAAGCTTCGTGTGAAAATAGGCCCTGGGCGTTGATTTCGTCCAATTCCGAGAATATTTCCTTACTAGGATTTCTGAAACCAAAAACAGCGAAAAACAGCAACTGGCTCTTCGGCATCTCGTCAATAGGTTAGTTCCAGAAAATGCATAAATATGATGTAAAGTATGCATAAAACATGTAGATATCATCAATAATGTGGCATGGAACATAAGAAATTATCGATACGTCGGAGACGTATCAGGCCTTGGGCTTCCCAAGCTTAGATTCTTGAGTCTTCTTGAAATATGCAGGGATGAACCACGGGGGCATCCCCAAGCTTAGAGTTTTCACTCTCCTTGATCATATTGTATCATCCTCCTCTCTTGACCCTTGAAAACTTCCTCCACACCAAACTCAAAACAAACTCATTAGAGGGTTAGTGCATAATCAAAAATTCACATATTCAGAGGTGACATAATCATTTTTAACACTTCTGGACATTGCACAAAGCTACTGAAAGTTAATGGAACAAAGAAATCCATCAAACATAGCAAAACAGACAATGCGAAATAAAAGGCAGAATCTGTCAAAACAGAACAGTTCGTAAAGACGAATTTTCTGGGGCACTTAACTTGCTCAGATGAAAATGCTCAAATTGAATGAAAGTTGCGTACATATCTGAGGATCACGCACGTAAATTGGCAGATTTTTATAAACTACCTACAGACGGGGCGGCTCAATTTCGTGACAGTAAGAAATCTGTTTCTGTGCAGTAATCCAAATCTAGTATCAACCCTACTATCAAAGACTTTACTTGGCACAACAATGCAATAAAATAAAGATAAGAAGAGGTTGCTACAGTAGTAACAACTTCCAAGAATCAAATATAAAATAATGGTGCAGAAGTAAAATAATGGGTTGTCTTAAGCGCTTTTCTTTAACGCCTTTCAGCTAGGCGCAGAAAGTGTGAATCAAGTATTATCAAGAGATGAAGCATCAACATCATAATTTGTTCTAATAATAGAATCACAAGGTAACTTCATTCTCTTTCTAGGGAAGTGTTCCATACCTTTCTTGAGAGGAAATTGATACTTAATATTACCTTCCTTCATATCAATAATAGCACCAACAGTTCGAAGAAAAGGTCTTCCCAAAATAATGGGACAAGATGCATTGCATTCAATATCCAAGACAACAAAATCAACGGGGACAAGGTTATTGTTAACCATAATGCGAACATTATCAATCCTCCCCAAAGGTTTCTTTGTAGAATTATCAGCAAGATTAACATCCAAATAACAATTTTTCAATGGTGGCAAGTCAAGCATATTATAGATTTTCTTAGGCATAACAGAAATTCTTGCACCAAGATCACATAAAGCATTACAATAAAAATCATTGACCTTCATCTTAATGATGGGCTCCCAACCATCTTCTAACTTCCTAGGAATAGAAGTTTCAAGTTTTAGTTTCTCTTCTCTAGCTTTTATGAGAGCATTTGTAATATGTTTTGTGAAGGCCAAATTTATAGCACTAGCATTGGGACTTCTAGCAAGTTTTTGTAAGAACTTTATAACTTCAGAGATGTGACAATCATCAAAATCTAAACCATTATGATCTAAAGCAATGGGATCATTGTCCCCAATATTTTGAAAAATTTCAGCAGTATTATCACAAGAAGTTTCAGCAGTTTTAGCAGTTTCAGGCAGTTTTGCACGCTTTGCATTAGGAGTAGTGTAACATCCCAAGTTTCAACAATAATAAATCAAGAGAAAGAATTTCAAAGACTCCAAATTTGCAACAAACAAAAACTTTTTCTATGCATATAGTGTCACATATAGTTTCATGCATAGTGTGCTTTTCTGTTGTGCAT
Source organism: Lolium multiflorum (assembly GCA_030979885.1). NCBI lineage: Eukaryota > Viridiplantae > Streptophyta > Magnoliopsida > Poales > Poaceae > Lolium > Lolium multiflorum. Next base: position 246,278,036 of record CM061748.1, read on the forward strand.
TTGCCATGATGAGTGTTGATGTGTTGATCACTTGCTCTTAAACCCTAATTCATGATCATAGATCCTCAATTGGAGAGAAATAAAAGAAACCCAAAATTGGCCAAATACCCTCACATACACATAAGGCCAATTATTCAAATCATCACCAAAGGCCACCATGGCTTGATCTATTGCTTGTAAAACCTTTGTATATCAATTACAAACTCAAATGCATCAAAGAAACCAGAATCAGAACAAAGAAAAATGCAAAAACCACTTACATATGATAATGGTCGAAATTGAGTTTTATAAAATGTTACTCACTTTACCCCCTGGTTTGGACTTTTCCTAAACTAAACTTGGTCAACACTTGCCATGTCATCCAAGACCTTGTCAAAGTGAACAACTTTTCTGTTGACCACCAGTGCTGACTTTGACCAGGTTGACCAGAACAGAGATGACAAGAGAGGACTTTGAAACAAAGTGAAGATGACCACATTTTTGAAACTTTGCAAATCAACTCTAAAATGAACACCACCACCACCATTCTATCACAATAATTATATAAATGAGTTGCACCAAAAAGAATTCCAAAATTCGACAAAAATGTTCTTGCGGCCATTCTACCGAACACCTGGTGGGCAAACTTCCAGAATTGTGTTACATCCAATTACACACTGGGTTTTAGCCTAAACCGTCTTTAACTCGTGATGATGAGCATCTCCTGCCTCCCCTGCATCAAGCCCCGTCCTTGCCCTCTTCGTTTAAAGTGGAGAAATGATAGAAAAGCTTCATGCCGTGCACCATGCCGGCCTCAAAGCACTTGAGCAACCTGATCCTCCCCTCTCTCTCTCACTTTGTCCTGGAGCATCTACACAGCACAAGGACCCTGACGGTGAACGGCCCTGGCTCGCGCGCGCACGTCATTGGCCAGGAGAGGCGCGTCCCAAAACCATGCCAGAGCATGCCAGGCACGCGGTGAGCACGCTCTGGACGCGCCAGAGCGCCGCGCGCTCGATCGTTTCCGTCCTCTTCTGCAAAGGCTACCGCTGCATCACCCGTCTCCTCGCCACCCTCTAGCAGCTAGACATCCTCCATAGCCCGCGCATGCACCATCGCCGTCGTCCTCATCAACTTTCGGCCGCGTGTACTGCCGCGATCATCACACGCCCCCGATCGATCCCATCCTCTTTTCTCTGCGCCAGCTACTCCTTGAGCATCGCCAGGAGAACGCCTACGCATAGCCATCCTTCACTTGCCCCTTCGAGCGCCGGAGACGCCGCGCCATGATTGGCTCTTCACAGCACCCGCGACACCACCTCCAGCCTATAAATAGAGGAGCTCCGAGCACACATCCTTCACACAATATCATCCCCTCTCTTCAGTGGTTCTTCCCACACTAGTAGCTAGTCAAATTACAGTCTACCTCGCCGGAATTGCAAGATCACCGCCGCCGGAGCCCGCAGAACATCGCCATCGACTGGAGCCTCGCCAAGCTCCGCCACTGTACGAGAGCTTCTTCCAACCTCGCCTCGTACCTCTCATCGACCACCGGAGGCCTGGTACTCGCCGACTCCCTAGGCACGCCGCCAGCACGTCGGGATCTCGTCGGAGACGACGGTGATCCTCGACCGCCCGATTTCGTTTTAATCCAACGGATCCTATCACGCGTACCGTTTCGCTCGTCTAAGAGCCACTGACGGGTGGCCCCCACCTCGTCAGGGCGGCCCACTCGCACCAGATGCTTGCTGGGCCGTGCTGTGCTGTTAAATTCGTTTGGGCCCGTTTCCTTTTTCCCGCCAAGCCCAAGTAGTTCAAATATGGATTTGTGAATATTTCAAATAGCCTGCAGATGCTTTAGTAAATTTTGAATAGTTTTAAATCTACCACTCCAAATTTAGCAAACTTTATACCTCTGGAATGCCAATAAAATTATCTAGCCAATGCCACTGGTCCCATCTCCAATTTTGTAGTAGAATTAAAATTCTAAAAATAACAAGACAGGGACTTTTACACATTGAAACTTTATTTAAAATTCAACCATAATTGATTTTGAGTTGATTCCAACTCTCATAAATCACATTTGATGTCCTCTAATTGATTATGCAATAATATAGTCAGGTTGTTTGTATGATCATGGACTAGATCAAAATAATGGCTATGGAGCTATTTCTAGTGCATTTAAATCTTGTAATTCAAATTCTATAAATAGTATGAGAGCTACTCTCTCATTTAAATCTTGATCCTAAGTAATACAATAAGAGGTAATGACCTTAGGCTAATGAACCTCTGATTGCTATTACTTAGAGATTTTAAATCATTTACATGTTAGTCTTAAATTGTATGAGGTGTAGCACCTCATTTAAATTATACTGCCATATAATAGATATGGAATGTTGACCTTGGTCAACTTATCTTTCATACCTGATTATTATTTGAGGAGATTAAATCTTAATAGGATTTAATGAGAGGAAATTATTTTCTCTAAAGATCTAAATAGCAAATCAAAGTAATAAGTATAATGAGAGGAAATTATTTTTCTCTTAAATAAGAACCAACCAAGTAATCCACCATGCCATGAATGATATGATGCTAGAATTAGTGTGTGAACTCTTTGGTGTGTTTTAGCCTAGTATGTAAGATTGGTTTGGTGTTTATACCTTGTATTCGTATATAGACGCTAGTAACGAGGAGTATCAAGAGGAGGAAGCCTACTCCCAGGAGGAGGAGGAGAACTTTGACAACTACTGACAAGGTATTAACTTGTCAATGCCTACGGGTTGTAGACTAGGGTTTAGTTGGAAGTAGAGGGCAAGTAGATCTCGAAGGTTTCAACCGAAAAGTACTCGACGATTATGAAACTAGGGTTTGAGAAACAATGATTCGATGCTTTCTTTGTCCCTCGACTCCCCCTTATATAGGAGGCGGAGCCGAGGGATTCGTATTGAACAAGTTACAGAGTCCGGAAAGGTTTCTAACTTATCCCGCAAGATTACAAATAATGCTTCCTATTACAACTCTAGCTTTCCTTAACAATATCTTGGACTTCCGAATCTTCTTATTCTTCGGGTAGTGGGCCTTCAGTAAACCCCGGGTACTATCTTCGGCAGGCCCATTGGGGATGCCTATGTCAGTAGCCCCCGAGATTTTGCTTGAATCGTAGAGTCGGGGAAAATCTCCACTGTTTATTTTTACTCGACAACTTAAAACTTTTCTATATTTCTTCACATAAATTTCTATATTGTACAGGGATAATGGTAGTTGGGGCTAGTTCATCGACGGATCGGGTACTAGTTAACTGCTCTAGTGGCAATCCGCAAAACCTACTTCAAGATCACGTCCCTGGACATGATCTCGGGATACTGGTGTAAACTTCGACAGTGCCGCTTAAGGTCTTACCATTCGTCAAGTCCCGGAAATTTATCGGGTACCTAACGCGTCCGTTAGGATTTTTCTTCGTATCTGTTGATACGGATAAAAGTAGCAAACGACGTCAGAGACGGCGCCACGCCTCACAGAACGGATTCGGGGTCTTACCTTCGCAAGTTTTGCGGCATTCAGAAATTGATCGCAACTTTGGCGTTCGAGAATATATTGTCGAGTGCTTATTCGGCTGTTGGAATGGCACATTTTATTGAGTCAAAGATGACTTATATTGCTCTCCCGATGGGAGTATATGCAGAGTTATTTATAACTCGAAATATACTCTTTTGCTCTTCTATCTTTCTTCTTTTCATTCTTTCTTTCTTTCTTTTTATAATTTCATCGGGCACGCGAACAGCGTTCCCGATGGGAGTAGCCCCCGAGGCTACAGCCAAGGACTTGTGCTTGGTTGTAGGCTCCACGCCTTATGTCGCTATATTTTTTTTTCTCCCGAAGTTTTATAATTTCTCGGGTGCGCGAACAGCGCTCCCGATGGAGTAGCCCCCGAGGCTATGAGCAAATATTTGTATTTGATCATAGGCTCTCGCCATTTCTATTTTGTCTTTCTTGATCTTTTCATTTTTTCAAAGTAGCCCCCGAGCATTTGATCAAAAACTTGTATTTGATCAAAGGCTCATCAATATTTTCCATATCGCCTTTTTATGAAGCTGTTGAGGCGAATTTTTCCTTCTGCCAAGGTGACGTTATTGCTGACGATAGCCACGATTGCGAGTCCGAAAATCGCGAGAAGTTTTCTCCCGCTGCCTTGCGGGCCCAAATTATCCATTATCTTGACACGTCGTGCAGGTGGGGGACACACATCCTCCGCTTTTCCTGGCGCACGTACCGTAACTTCTCCAGTGTTAAAATACTTTCTTACCCCTATTCCACGTGGTTATCATCTGCCACACAATCTTTCCATCCAACGGTCCGCCGCTTCGCCGCACCTCTATATAAGATCTCCTTCTTCTTCCTCGAGCACTTCCGCTCGCGCCGTTCTCCTGCTCTCCTCTGCAAAACTTCCTCCTGCGCCCCACAACTCCCTAAGCTCATCTTCTCCAAGCTGCATTCCTGCGCCATTGTTGATGCCACCGCGTCGGTTGATCAAGCACAACACGCCTGAATCATCAATGGCTGCCGTAGATCTGGGAAGCGCGGAGTGGGAAAGGTCCAAAATTTCCACCCAGGACATCAACCTCTTGAAGAAGCTGGGGATCAGCAAGAAGCCCAAGGCGCTGTGCTTCCCTAGTGAAGAAAGCTACCCAACCCCTCCAATGGGGTATCGGGTAAGTTTCGTCGACCATCTCATCCGCGGTCTTTCCGCCCCCATTCATCCTTTCCTCCGCGGATTGCTTTTTGTTTATGGTCTGCAACTTCACCACCTCACGCCCAATTCTATCCTCCATATCTCCATTTTCATCACCCTCTGCGAGGCCTTCCTTGGCGTCCGCCTAATTGGGCGCTATGGAAGCGCATTTTCTTTGTGCCGTAATGGCTCTCCCAATGTCGCCCAATATAGGCGGCATTGATATTTCCTCGCCCCACGTCAATTATTTCGACGTCAAACTCCCGACTCAGTTCAAGGGTGGCGCAAGAAGTGGTTGTACATTCGGGAGGAGAACCATGGATGTGCTTGAAGACAACATCCCTCCTTTCGATGGTGCCGAGAAAATCCTTCGCCGCCGCTCCTGGGATGCGGAGGCTACCGAAGAAGAAAAATATCGACAGAAGCCCGATGACTCGCATCCATGAGTTTAAATACTCGCGGCAAAGAGGCTGGGATATTCAAATCACGGCGTATTTTCTTAGAACCGAGTGCACCTCTTCAGGCGGCAAACCCTCTCTGGAAGTATGCGGCGACAAGGACACAGATCGGTTGTCGGGATTTAGAGGTCAAGGACTTAGACAAGCTTGTCCGAAAAATCTCCTCCTCAGAAAAAAGATCCCGTCCCTTCTTCTTGTCGTGTAAACCGTACAGCCCACCAATGCGCTTCCCAAGGTAAACTTTGTCGATTGATTTGTTATTGCCTTGCTATCTTTTTTGTAACTCCTCTTTTTTTTTAACATCTTCCCCTGTTTTTATATAGAACCATCCAAATCTTGTCTCGCTTCCTCCCCTTCCTGAAGGTGGAGAAGTCGAGGAAAGGGTCGTTGTCACCGATGACAACCAAGATGCCCCCTCTTTTGTGAATGAACCCACAGATTCTCAAAAATCCGCGAGATCTTCTGAAAAGGAGGCTGTCTCCGAAGGTACTGCATCGGCACAATCTCCTCCTCCTGCTGTTTCTCCAAGGAACAAAAGGAAAAGGGACGATGTCGAAGATTCCGGCACCTCCAAAGCCGAAGAAGTTGTTCCTTCACGCCAGAAGGCAGCTTATGATCCATACCTCGAAGCCCTCATCAGCTCGTAAGTTACCTTTTATTTCCCTTTATTTTTGTACTCGAAGATTTTTGTCTATCTTGCTTTTTATGCTGCCGACATTTAATCGCAGTGATGATGAGGAAGAAGTACCAGCTATTGATGTGGCTGCTCGAACGAGTACGTCACATACTCTGGTTGTTTCGGAGACGCCATCGAAGGAGAGGAATCCTCGCCTAGTCAACAAAACGTCGTCGCTCCTACTCCTCCTTCAAGCCCCCTTGTCCCTTTACCAAAAAGGACAAGAGTTGAAACAATCCCGGAGCCTACCCTCCAATTGGGTAGCTCCTCTAATCCTCTCTTGGATGATGTACGTTCTTAATTTTCTTGTCACTGTCTACATTTCCTCTGTTTGCTTCTTTATGCCAACATATTTTCCCCATACCGACGTTTTCTTTCTTTTTCCTTCTTTGACAGCCTATGATCAAAGAGCTTTTTCGCATCCGTGCCCAATTCATTGGGTACCGTGAATATGCCAGCAAGACTGAAGGTAATAATTCTTTGCTGGCCCTTGTTTATAACTTCTTGCTCCTGTTTTGTCGCAATTTTGACGATTCTTAACTATTTTGGCAGAAAAACTTGCCAACAAGCTTGTCGACACGCTTGCTCAGAAATTAGAGCAAAGTGAAGCGGCTCGCAAGAAGGCTGAACTTGATGCTGTCAAAGCTAAAGCGGAGGCTGATAAGGCCAAGGCAGAAGCTGCTGGTGTCGAAGATCTGCAAAAAGACTTGATGATACCGAAACTGCTTTGAACGAGCACAAAGCCGCACAGGCTACTCGTGAAAAGGCGATCATCAAGCGCTTGAACACGCAGAATCGGCGCTTTGTCGGTAATTTTGTCGATCCATTCTATTTTTCTTAGACTTGCTTTTCTTTACTTACTGTCGACCAACATATATTTTCTGCGATAGGTAAAACAAACCAAGAATTTGAGCTTGAAGATCCCGACAACGATCCTCTTCTTGACGCGCTCTCTGTCCTTGAGCTTAATGGAACCGAAGCTCGCGAAGGCATTGAACAGGCTGACGCAGGATTGTCACGGCTGTTCCCCTACTTCTTCCCGAAGAAAGCGGAACCCAAGACTTTCCTTGCTCTTGCCAAGGACTTCAACCCACCAGAGGATCTTGGACTGAAGATGCGCCAAGAAAACATGAAGATTGCTGTCGAAAGTACTGTCGCCTTGGTTGCCGACAGCCAACAAACTATCGACTGGGCGAAAGTAGGCGACACAGAACAGATAGAGCAAACAAAATGGCGATCGCTGATCAAGGCGGCAAAGCCCAACACGAAGAAAATCCTGGCCTATCTCGGAATCAAGCCATCTTCAACTCCTAGCTCATCAAAGCCGGAGGTCTAGTTGAATGCCCCTTCTTTTTATTTTTTCTGTTTCTTTAGCTATTGTCGCCATATTAGCTTTGGCGACAATTACCTTAGTAGTCCTTTTGAAGAACTCCTTCTGTAATATCCATGTAAATTTCCTGAAGATCAATGGAATTCTGTCTTGTGCAATCATTTGATATTGAAATTTTCTTTTCCAGTTGATATTTGATAACTACTCTGCCAATCCTCATTCTGCCGATACTTCTCCTGCTTCCTCCTTCTCGAAGAAAACACTGGTCGATGATAACCTCATCGAAGGTTCTTCAAGCAACATTTGTCGCAAGATTTGCAAGAACTGCGCCAACAACTTCAATCCATGAAAAAACAGACTCTGGCAATGATGGAACAATCTCGACAAGCATCCGAGAGAGAGAAAATTGCTCTTCAACAGGCGAAAGAAGCCATTGCTGCAAAGGATGCTGCTGTTGCTGAGGCTACCGAAGCTTCTTCTCGAGAAAATTATATGCTTCAGCTATGACTGACGCCAGCCTGGACATGACAGGTATGTTTCCTGTTCATAACCATGCTGGATGTTGTTTTTGCTATTTTTCCTTCCTTGACAATTTATTTGCTGTACCAGGCTCATTTTTGGATACTGCTGCCGAAGATCAACGTGTTGAAGCTCGAGCCAATGTTCTGCTCAGACTGGCTGCACAACATGGTTCTAATTTTTGGGTTACCCCTGAGCGTACCCGCCAAATTGTCAGATTCCAAGATCGCGCGGCTCAGGTCCGTGACTTCCTTGACTTCTGTACGAAGACTTTGTTTTTAGTTTATGGAACCATGTTCCCTCGCAACAAGATGCCAGAAACTCTTCCTGCTTTAATGGAAAAATTTCGAGATGCTCCTCGAATCCATGGCTTTGTGCGGGCTCAACTCTCTGCTGGCGCAAGATTTGCTATGATGATGATAAAGATTTGCTATCCAAAATTGCCCATGGATCAAATTGTTCCCACGTGCCTGGCTAAGATGTCAAAGAAAAAGAGAAACATGGGCAAGATTGATGATCTTGTGACTCCTGTGCCGAAGATATGATGGATGAACTTCTTCGGATGGATGCTGAATTCTTTGTGAAGGGTAGCTATGCCGAGCATAGTACTCGTCCTTCCAATGAGCGAATAACCATAGACCATGTGCTAGGTATCCACTGAGTTTTTCCTTTTTCTTGCTGTAGTTTCACCATTGATATGTCTTTGTGTATTTGTAAACATGATCTATATTGTAAAGCTGTCAACTCTGTAAATATGTATTGTTTCTATTTTTGATCGTCGAGCCCCCGAGCCTTTGGCTGGAGTTTATACTGTTTTGTTATCCCGAAGATTTTTCTCTTGTTGCAAGAAGATATATATATTTTGCTGTCGATGGGTACGAGCCCCCGAGTGTCTTGGTGGTGACGTTCTATATTTTTGTTGCGAGGTTTTCAGACCAAAGCAGTAAAATTTTGACGAGTACACTATATTTATAGTTGTTAGCTCCCGATGTTCTATTTGGCGAGGTATTCTTGTACCAAGGCGAAATATTTCGGTAAGTCTAATTTATCTATATTGTATATATTTTGTAACTTGAAGGCGTTGAGCCCCCGAGCGTGTCGAAGAATAAGAAGTATATCTCCACTATCTTTATTATATTGCAGCACCGCGAGCCCGCCTCATTAAAAACCTTTCCGGCCCCACTCGGTGCCCCGAAAAGGAAAAGAGTGCGTCTGAAAACTCGCGGGCGTTTCAGTACATTGTATTTTTACATAGGAGGACTATATTTCGACTCTAAGAGTAGAACCGCCTGAGCTGCGCCACGTTCCAGGGGTTTTTCTCGGGAACCCCTGTCTTCTTATCCTTGATCCTGTATGCTCCTTCGTCGATGACTTCCGTGACGACGTAAGGTTCCAACCATGGTGACTCAAGCTTTTCAGTACTTTGCTGGTTAAGCCGTAAGACCAAATCGCCGACCTGGAAAGATCTGGGCCGCAATCGTCGACTGTGGTAGTTTTTCAGTCCTGCTGGTACTTGGTAACTCGTGATAGTACTTCATCTCGAGCTTCATCGAGTGCATCCATATCGTCCTCCCGAGCTTTTCGTGATGTTTCCTCGTCATACTCTGTCACTCTTGGAGAATCATGCTCTATTTCAATTGGTAGTACTGCTTCGGCTCCGTGGACGAGGAAAAACGGAGTTTCTTGTGTCGCCGTATTTGGTGTTGTTCGGATGCTCCACAAAACACTTGGCAATTCTTCTGGCCAGGTATGTCGAGCTTTTTCAAGCGGTCCTAGCAGACGTTTTTTAATGCCGTTGCAGATGATACCATTGGCTTTTTCGACTTGGCCATTGGTTTGTGGATGTCCTACTGACGCAAAGTGCAATTTAATGCCTACTTCTGCGCAGTATGCCTTGAACTCCTTAGCTGTAAAGTTGGTACCGTTGTCTGTGACAATGCTATGAGGCACTCGAACCGAAAAACGAGGCCTTTCACAAACTTTATTGCCGATGCTGCATCTGGTGAATTTATTGGCTTCGCTTCTACCCACTTTGTGAATTTGTCGACACAACAACAGGTACTCATATCCTCCTGGCGAAGCTTTGTGCAACTTGCCCACCATATCGAGTCCCCATTGGGCAAAGGGCCACGACAATGGTATTGGCATCAGCTCTGCCGCCGGAGAGTGAGGTTTTGCGGCGAATCTCGGCACGCACACAGGTTCTTACTATCTCTTTTGCATCCTCGATTGCTGTCAACCAGTAAAATCCTGCCCGAAAAACTTTGGCTGCAATAGCTCGGCTGCTCGCGTGGTGACCACATATTCCTTCATGCACATCCTTTAGGATTATCCTTCCTTCTTCGGGTGTGACGCACCTTTGCAGGACGCCTGAAATACTTCGCTTGTATAACTCCCCTTTGACCACTGTGAAAGCTTTGGATCGTCGAATAATTCGCCTTGCCACAACTGGATCGTCGGGTATTTCTTTCCTAAGGATATACGATATGTACGCTTGCATCCAAGGAACTTCTACCATCATCACAAGCTCTTGGTCCTCTTCGTCCTCCACGGCTTCTTTGAGGGGCGCCGAAGTTTTTTCTTCCTTTGCTTTTTTCTGCGCCTTCTTCGGCTTTGTGGATCTCTCCGCTATTTCTTCCCAAAATACACCTGGCGGGATTGGAAGGCACTGCGACCCGATGTTTGCGAGAACGTCGGCTTCATCATTGCTCAACCTACTGATGTGATTTACCTCGCATCCATCAAACAGCTTCTCAAGCTCATTGTACACCTCCTTGTATGCTATCATGCTATCATTGACTGCATCACATTGGTTCATAACTTGCGAGCCACCAATTGTGAGTCGCCAAAGATTTTAAGTCGAGTTGCACCGCAAGCTTTCGCCATCTTCATCCCGTGTATGAGAGCTTCGTATTCTGCCCATTGTTGGATGCGTTTGGGAACGTCATCCGTAGGACATACTTTAACTTGTCGCCTTCAGGTGATATAAGTATCACTCCTGCGCCAGCTCCTTCTACTCTCTTGGATCCATCAAAGTTCATAGTCCAAGTTCTCGACAAATCTGGGGGTCCCGTGTTTTGCAACTCCATCCACTCTGCAATGAAATCTGGCAAAACTTGTGACTTGATTGCCTTTCTTTTTTCATACGTGATGTCCCGAGGGGAAAGTTCTATTCCCAAAAGGGAGACACGCCCTGTAGCTTCTGGATTGTTCAGTATATTTGAAAGAGGTGCTTCATTGACTACTATTATCGAGTGCGCCGAAAAATAGTGGCGCAACTTTCTTGCCGTTGTAATCACTCCATATGCTAGTTTCTGGTACTGCGGGTACCGTTGTTTGGAAGGCGATAAAACTTCACTGATGAAATATACCGGCCTTTGCACTCCATGGAGTTCCCTTCTTCTTCTCTTTCGACGACTAGCACCGTGCTAACCACCTGGGGTGTGGCTGCTATGTACAGCAGGAGAGGTTCCTTTTCCTTTGGCGCCACCAAGATTGGTGGTGTCGAGATTGTGCGTTTCAGATCCTCGAAAGCTCTATCGGCTTCTTCGTTCCACTGGAATTTCTCCCCTTGCTTTATTAAAGCGTAGAACGGTAACGCTTTTTCTCCCAGCCTGGCGACGAATCTGCTTAAAGCTGCGACTCGCCCAGTTAGTTGCTGTATTTCTTTTAACTTTGTTGGCTTCCTCATTGTTACGATGGCTTGTATTTTGTCGGGATTTGCTTCAATCCCTCTTGCTGAAACTAGGAACCCAAGAAGTTCTCCTGCTGGGACGCCGAAGGAGCATTTCGTCGGGTTCAGCTTGAGGCAGAATTTGTCAAGGTTGTCAAAGGTTTCCTTGAGATCCTCGATCAGCGTCGTCCCCTTTTTTGACGTTATGACGACATCGTCGATGTACACTTGCACATTTTTTCCAATCTGTGTCGCCAAACACTTCTGCATCATCCTTTGATATGTTGCTCCCGCGTTTTTCAAACCAAAAGGCATTGTTCTATAGCAAAACACGCCGTAAGGTGTGATGAACGCTGTTTTTACTTCATCTTCTTCTTTTAATCTGATCTGGTTATAACCAGAATATGCGTCCAGGAAAGACATTCACATCCCCGTGGAGTCGATAATTTGGTCGATCCTCGGGAGGGGAAAGTGATCCTTTGGACAATGTTTATTGAGACACGTAAAGTCGACGCACATGCGAAGGACCTTAGTGTTTTTCTTTGGCACCAACACTGGATTTGCTACCCATGTGGCCTCTGTGTGCAGCTCCTTGATAAAACCAGCTTCTCTTAGTCGATCAATTTCTGACAGCATAGCCTTGCGGTTTGGTTCCGAAAAACGTCGCAAAGGTTGTTTGATTGGTCTCGCTAGTGGATCCAAGTTTAGGTGGTGCTCGGCAAGTTCCCTGGGTACTCCTGGCATGTCAGCTGGACACCATGCGAAGATTTTCCAGTGCTCACGGAGGAACTCGACGAGCGCGCTTTCCTATGCAAGGTCCATGTCGTTTGCGATGGACGTCGTCTTTTTCGGGTCTGTCGGGTGAATCTGCACCTCCTTAGAATTTTTCTCAGTATTGAAAGTTGATTCTTTATTTGGCCTTCCAACGTCTGGTAGCACGTCGTAGTCAGTCATGAGCCTTGACGCCAAATACTCAGCTTGCATCCCGAAAGTTTCTGATATTCGATGAAAATCCTTATCACATTTATCGGCTAGGGCGAAGCTTCCTTTGACTGTGATTGGCCCCTTAGGTCCAGGCATCCTCCACAACAGGTACGTGTAATGTGGTACCGCCATAAATCTAGCATATGCTGGTCGTCCCAACAGAGCGTGGTACTGTGACGGGAAATCTACGACTTCAAACTCCAACTTCTCGATTCTGTAATTTTCTCGGGTCCCAAACTGAACGTCGAGATTAATCTTCCCCAGCGGATAGCTTGGCTTCTCTGGTGTGATACCGTGGAATCTCGTGTCTGTTGGCTTCAGGTTTGCTAAGGATATGTTCATCTTCCTTAATGTATCTGCGTACATAAGGTTTAAGCTGCTGCCGCCATCTATAAACACGCGAGAGACGTCGAACCTGCGATGACTGCTGGTAGGATAAGTGCTGATCGCCCGGGTCGAGGAACTTGCTGTGGATGATCCGCTATGGTGAAGCCAATGTCTTGCCCTGACCAATTAAGATACTCGACTGTTGGTGGAGGCATTTTTTCTGCCATGAACACCTGCCGCGAGATTACTTTCTGAGCTCTATTGGATGGCCTTCCTTTCTGAATCATCGAGACCGCTCCGTTAGAGTTAGGATCAACATAAGGCGGTGGTGCAGGTGCTGCTATTCTGAGCTGATGTCGATTGTCGTCCATAATCGCGGGAGGAGGTGGCATGAATCTCACTCCTGGGTTCTCGAGATTTCTCTGTGCGGCCGAGCATTAGCATGCCCGCATACCTTAGCATTGCCTCGAAATTGCGACAATCCTTCCGCAGATGTCCCTGACTTTTTCGTTACCGTCGAGGAAAAGTATCCGACACGGCCCGTTCATCATCTCTTCGGGAGACACGAAAGGCCTGGAACCTTGGCCCGCTATTTTGCCTATTGTTTTGAGAGTCGCCTCTATTGTCGCCGTTGCTCATTGCTTCTCTGGTAATCATCTCTGTTGTTTCCTCCGCGCTTGCTCGGAAGCCAGCCGAGATTTGACCTGGAGCGTCATAACCCGAGTACTGCCGAGGAAATCGTCGCCTTGGTTGATAATTTCGACCGCGGTCTTCCTCTGGCGACCTATGCCGTTTGTTGTGAACAACATCTTCTCCATCTGCCCATCTGTTTGCTATTTCCATTAATGCGGATACTGTCTTTGGATTGGTCCTCCCCAAATCCTCGACAAAATCTCCACGCCTGATCCTGCGACAAACGCATCTATTGCTCTCTCGTCAAATATATTTTCTGCCGAGTTTTTGATGATATTCCACCTTTGGATATATTTTCTCATTGGCTCGTCTGGATTTTGTCGGCATGCTCTTAGCTCCTCTAATGACGCAGGTTTTTTACATGTGGACTGAAAGTTCTTGACGAACACTTCCTCGAAACTATCCCAGCTGTCGATAGATCCCGAGGAAGTTTCTTTATCCAAGATCGTGCGGCTCCACTCAAGTGCACCTGGATGCTTTACATAGCTGTTGCTCTGGTTCCTCCTGTGAGCTTCACTGTCTCGAGATAATCAACTAGCCAATCCTCTGGATCTTGGAGGCCGTCGAATTTCTTGAAGTTATCGTAACTTGAACTCGAAGGGACTCGAGTTTTTCGAACTCTCCTTGTGAAGCATGGCAAACCACACATATCCTCGTCGTAGCTCCGCTGATGTTCCCTTCGCTTTTCGCGCTCCGTCGACCCTTGCTTGTGCCGTGTCCCTTGCTCCACTTGATCCTTCGGGAATCTGTGCTGCTGACGCAGGTCGTGGACTATTTTGCCTTGCTGTTCCTTCGGGAGGTGTTGATACAAACGCCGTTCCCATGGCTCCAACTCCTGCCATTGCCATGTTATACAATGCCTCCCTTGGATCTCCTGGGGGTGGCCTGGATGCAAGGATGAAAGCTTGTGTCGCCATATACCCAGCTTCTGGTGTCTTGGGGATGATGTTTCCTCTCGTGTCTATCGACATAAAAGACATGTCGAGGTTTTGAACCAAGTGCTCTCTTTCTCCTTCAGGTACGTTTTGTAACCTTGATCTTGCTCTGTTCCGAGCTTCCCTGTGGCTATCACCCGAAGTTCTAGATTGTCGACTCAGCTCTGCCCGCGCCTACTTGATGCAGAGGCTGCCTCCTTTCTTCTGTTTAACTCAGCTGTCTGTTTTTCCAATTCCCTTGCAGCTCGTGCGAGCCTATATTGATATGCTTGTAATTCTTCTGGCGTGGCTGTGGTGGCCATTGGTTCTGAGCCATCCATAGCCCTTGCGGCTCTATCCCATGCTGTTTGCGGAAGTTGGACTCTGTCTCGCGGCTGTGGCCCGATATATTTATTGCCTAGGCCTCGTCGCAAATCAGAGGGATCGACGTATGGATTTCCCAAATCGTCGAAAGCCTCAGATGTTTCCTCCTGATCACGACTTGGTTCTCCGATGACATAAATCTGATGATACTTTGTATTCAGATCTATGTTGGGTTTGGTGACACCATCATGAAGATTGGCGAAGACCTTGCCCACTGTAGTAGATTTGTCGATGAAGTCGTAGTCGACACTGCTTGAGCCATCGCTTATATAGGAGTCCGCAGATGACTCAAACGACATGTCGCTGAAGATCTTGGCAAGTTTTTCTCTTGCCCTGGTGCTGATGAAGCGTGACGACGAAGTTTCTTCTTCTCCTGATTCGGTTGACGATGTATAGCTTGAAAAATCGGAATCGACCGCCGACGATCCCGACGAAATCGGAATTTCGACACGATACGATCCCTCTTTCTCGACGCGAAAGTGAAATCTTCCGAACGTCATCTCCATAGGCTCCTCCAGATACGCATATGCATCCAAATGGGAGGGCGGGTGAGGAACAAAATCGACAAGACCAGTTGCGATCTGTTTACCTCGATCCATTGCGTTGCTTGCGGTTGATGAAGTCGACGATCTTGAACGTGCCATCGAGATCGGATCCTTGACGCCTC
Source organism: Lolium multiflorum (assembly GCA_030979885.1). Taxonomy (NCBI): domain Eukaryota; kingdom Viridiplantae; phylum Streptophyta; class Magnoliopsida; order Poales; family Poaceae; genus Lolium; species Lolium multiflorum. The sequence continues at coordinate 246,293,369 of CM061748.1, forward strand.
TAGTTCCCACAGACGGCGCCAATTGACAAGGTATTAACTTGTCAATGCCTACGGGTTGTAGACTAGGGTTTAGTTGGAAGTAGAGGGCAAGTAGATCTCGAAGGTTTCAGCCGAAAAGTACTCGACGATTATGAAACTAGGGTTTGAGAAACAATGATTCGATGCTTTCTGTCCCTCGACTCCCCTTATATAGGAGGCGGAGCGAGGGATTCGTATTGTACAAGTTACGTAGTCCGGCAAGGTTTCTAACTTATCCCGCAAGATTACAAATAATGCTTCCTATTACAACTCTAGATTTCCTTAACAATATCTTGGACTTCCGAATCTTCTTATTCTTCGGGTAGTGGGCCTTCAGTAAACCCCGGGTACTATCTTCCAGGAGGAGGAGGAGAACTTTGACAACTACCCTGCTCAAGGCAAGCTAATACTCTTGCCAAATCACCAAGTGCATAGCTCTACAAGAGCAAGGCACCATCACACTTTATTTTATGTCTTACCTATCCCATGTTTTACCTTACAATTATTTTTGCTTATTTATTTCAAAGTACTCTTTGATTTATGATTCACTTGGTCTAGAGTAGAACAATATTTAAGGTTAGCTTAGAGCAAATCAAGCTAGATAGCACCCCTAAGGAGATAGTTGCTAGTGCTAATCAAATAAAATTTGACTACTCTAGATGGGAACATGGTGAAGTGAAATGACTTTGAAAGAATGTGAATTTGAAGGTGACATGGTTGACTTGGTGAATTTAAATGAAAACTGATGATTGGGTTTGAATGCGATACCTTCCAATTATACAAGTACCCCCACAATACCTGATTATGGGTAGGGCTTAACTAGAAACTTGTGTATTTTAGTATGGGTTCCCTCTAAACAAGCATCATAGGGGTTACGCCGAGGCTGCCTCCGTATATGTGAAATGATGTGAATATGAGGTGAATGTATGACCCAAGCCCTGTGCAGTTCCCGTTGACAGTTGGTTTTCACCGGGAGGCCAAGCTCACGGGGAGAGGTGCCTATACTAGTATATATAAGTGAAAGGTTAAGGTTGATGATCCGCGACCGAGTTACGATGATTCGGGGTTATCTCGACGGATGTAATCAAAAGTTGTGGCACAAGAGTACAACCTCTGCAGAGTGTTAAACCTATTCGAATAGCCGTGTCCACGGTTACGGACGATTGGAAAGGCCATACTATTCCGTTATCAGATTTTTGATCTTAAAACGGAATGATGAATTGACATGTGATTTGACTTGAATCACAAATGATTTGTGGGAAAGACACTAATGTTCCCACTTGAGTTAGTCTAGCAAATGATGAGTCTTTACTAAATGTTTGTTGAACTAAAACTTGGCTTATTGCAAATAAACCTAGAGCTTAGCACCCCTTACTACACTCAATAAGTAATTACTTTAGTATTAGTTTGCGAGTACTTTAAAGTACTCATGGCTTTGCCCTGGCTATTCAAATGCCAGACTTTGAAGAGGAGCAACAGCATCGATGACGGACAACAGGATCGCCTACGATAACTAGGATCGTCTTCTAACGTCAAGCGTTGCTGTGGAATAGATAGTCCACTACTACTACGCTTCCGCTACTATTTGTGTTGTTGAACAATATATTTGTGTAATATTGGATCATGTGATCTATGGTTGTAAGACAAGTATGTGTTGTAATAAATGATGACTCTATGCTACTTACTATTATGTCTCGCAAAAACAATCTTCCTGGGATTGCGATGTATGATATAATAGCAGTTTCAGGCAAAAATGCGGCTTTGCACAGGAGTAGAAACATTGCCAAAACCAATTATTTTACCATTGATAGTAGGAGGTGTAGCAACATGTGAAGCATTATCATTACTAGTGGTGGTAATAGTCCAAACTTTGGCTACATTATTCTCTTTAGCAAATTTTTCCTCTTTTTCCCACCTAGCATGCAATTCAGCCATCAATCTAATATTTTCATTAATTCGAACTTGGATGCGTTTGCTGTAGCAAATGACTTAATATCTTTATTTTCATTAGGCATAACTTTCAATTTTAAAAGTTCAACATCAGCAGCAAGACTATCAACTTTAGAAGCAAGAATATCAATTTTACCAAGCTTTTCTTCAACAAATTTGTTAAAAGCAGTTTGTGTACTAATAAATTCTTTAAGCATGGCTTCAAGACCAGAGGGTACACTCCTATTATTGTTGTAAGAATTACCATAAGAATTACCATAACCATTACTATTATTAGAAGGATATGGCCTATAGTTGTTACTAGAATTATTCGATAAGCATTGTTGTTGAAATTATTATTTTTAATGAAGTTTACATCAACATGCTCTTCTTGAGCAACCAATGAAGCTAAAGGAACATTATTAGGATCAACATTAGATCTACCATTCACAAGCATAGATATAATAGCATCAATCTTATCACTCAAGGAGGAGGTTTCTTCAACAGAATTTACCTTCTTACCTTGTGGAGCTCTTTCCGTGTGCCATTCAGAGTAATTAATCATCATATCATCAAGAAGCTTTGTTGCGGCGCCTAGAGTGATGGACATAAAAGTACCTCCAGCAGCTAAATCCAATAGGTTCCGCGAAAAATTCAATCCTGCATAAAAGGTTTGGATGATCATCCAAGTAGTAGTCCATGGGTAGGGCAATTCTTTACAAAAGATTTCATTCTTTCCCATGCTTGGGCAACATGCTCATTATCCAATTGCTTAAAATTCATTATGCTACTTCTCAAAGATATAATTTTAGCAGAGGATAATATCTACCAATGAAAGCATCCTTACATTTAGTCCATGAATCAATACTATTCTTAGGCAAAGATAGCAACCAATCTTTAGCTCTTCCTCTTAATGAGAATGGAAACAATTTTAATTTTATAATGTCACCATCGACATCCTTATACTTTTGCATCCCACAAAGTTCAACAAAATTATTAAGATGGGCAGCAACATCATCAGTAAACACCGAAAATTTTCTCTCATAACAAGATTTAGTAAAGCAGGTTTAATTTCAAAGAATTCTGCTGTAGTAGCAGGTGGAGCAATAGGTGTGCATAGGAACTCATTATTATTTGTGCTAGTGAAGTCACACAACTTAGTATTCTCAAAGTACCCATTTTAGCAGTAGTAAATAAAGCAAACTAAATAAAGTAAATGCAAGTAACTAATTATTTTTGTGTTTTTAATACTGAGAACGCGAACAAGATAGTAAATAAAGTAATGCAAGTAACTAAATTTTTTTGTATTTTTGATATAATGAACAAACAAAGCAGTAAATAAAATAAAGTAAAGCAAGACAAAAACAAAGTAATGAGATTGGATGTGGGAGACTCCCTTGCAACGTGTCTTGATCTCCCCGGCAACCGTAAGATTTGCTGGCGTGCTGACGTGGGAGTTAGAAATCTCGTGGTGTAATTTTCTTCACGTCCCCGCAACGGCGCCTTAAAAGAGCTAGATACGCGTAAAGCACACGTCCGTTGGGAACCCCAAGAGAAAGTGATGCGTACAGCAGTAAGTTTTCCTCGAAGAAACCAAGGTTATCGAACCGAGGAGTCAAGGAACACGTGAAGGTTGTTGGTGACGGAGTGTAGTGCGGCGCAACACTGGGATTCCGCGCTAACGTGGAACCTGCACAACACAATCAAAGTACTTTGCCCCAACGTAACAGTGAGGTTGTCAATCTCACCGGTTTGCTGTAAACAAAGGATTAAATGTATAGTGTGGAAGATGATGTTTGCGAAGAACAAGAACAATGTTTGCAGAGATTGTATTTCAGATGTAAAAGAATGGACCGGGGTCCACAGCCACTAGTGGTGTCTCTCCAATAAGAAATAGCATGTTGGGTGAACAAATTACAGTTGGGCAATTGAAAAATAGAGAGGGCATAACAATGCACATACATATCATGATGAGTAGTGTGAAATTCAATTGGGCACTACGACAAAGTACATAGACCGCTATACAGCATGCATCTATGCCTAAAAAGTCCACCTTCAGGTTAGCATCCGCACCCCTTCCAGTATTAAGTTGCAAACAACAGACAATTGCATTAAGTATGGTGCGTAATGTAATCAACACAAATATCCTTAGACAAAGCATCGATGTTTTATCCCTAGTGGAAAAAGACATCCACAACCTTAGAACTTTCTATCACTGTCCCAAATTTAATGGAGGCATGAACCCACTATCGAGCATAAATACTCCCTCTTGGAGTTACAAGTATCAACTTGGCCAGAGCCTCTACTAGCAACGGAGAGCATGCAAGATCATAAATAACACATATATGATAGATTGATAATCAACTTGACATAGTATTCCATATTCATCGGATCCCAACAAACACAACATGTAGCATTACAAATAGATGATCTTGATCATGATAGGCAGCTCACAAGATCTAACATGATAGCACAATGAGGAGAAGACAACCATCTAGCTACTGCTATGGACCCATAGTCCAGGGGTGAACTACTCACACTTCAATCCGGAGGCGATAATGGTGATGAAGAGTCCTCCGGGAGATGATTCCCTCTCCGGGAGGCGAGGCGATCTCCTGAATCCCCCGAGATGGGATTGGCGGCGGCGTCTCCGGAAGGTTTTCCGTATCGTGGCTCTCGGCACAGGGTTTTCGCGACGAAGGCTTTAAGTAGGCGGAAGGGCAGAGTTGGAGGCGGCACAAGGGGCCCACACTAGGGTGGCGCGGGCCCCTCCTTGGCCGCGCCGCCTTAGTGTGTCGCCACCTCGTGGCCCCACTTCGTATCCTCTTCGGTCTTCTGGAAGCTTCGTGGAAAAATAAGACCCTGGGCGTTGATTTCGTCCAATTCCGAGAATATTTCCTTTGTAGGATTTCTGAAACCAAAATAGCAGAAAACAGAACTGGCTCTTCGGCATCTTGTCAATAGGTTAGTGCCGGAAATGCATAATAATGACATAAAGTGTATATAAATGTGAGTATCATCATAAAAGTAGCATGGAACATAAGAAATTATAGATACGTTCGAGACGTATCAGAGTATTTACTAACAAAACGTCGACTCTGCGACTGCAAGCGACTGAGGATTTCTTTTTCACGAGCAGCTTGCTCAGCTATGTTGTCGCTCAAAGAAGTTTCCGCGTCATGAAGTCTTTTTCGAAGATCTTCGATAGCGGCGCATCTCAGCCTTTCTTAAGAGCCTTTTCACTTTGCTCCAATTTAAGAGAATCAGCACGCTTGTTGGCTTCTACAAGATTTTTGAAAAATAATCGACAGCAATAAATGACATGACAAGAAATGATGGAGAGGTCATTTACCAGAAGAAGTAGCAAAATAGTACCTTCGGCTTTTTTAGCATGGTCACGGTACCCGACGAATTGGGTACCGAGACGGATAAACTCCTTCATCAAAGGCTGCAAAGAAAAAAAGAGAAAGAAACATCAAGAAGGTAAAAAAAGTTCGACAGCAAGAAGTAAAAGAGAAGCGAAAAACAAAGAAGAGTCGACAACATTGAAATATTCGGCACATAAGAGAAGAAGTGAACAACTTACATCATCCAAAGAAGGAGTCGTGGAGCTACCAAGTAGTAAGGTAGGCTCCTTGGCCGGCTCGACCCTAGCCCTCTTTGGCGAAGGGGCATGGGGGCTTGCAGGTGGAGTAGGATGCTCGATGTTTTTCTGAGGAGGCGAGGTCTCATCTCCATCAGGCTGAGCTTCAAAGACAACTAAAGTACGCGACGTACTCGTTCGAGCAGTTGCATCAATAGGTTGATCTTCATCCTCGTCACCACTACAATAAAAGGCGACAATATAAGAATCAACATAGACAAAAACATCGAGAGCAAACAACAAAGAGCAATAAGAACTTACGAGCTGACAAGGGCATCCTCGTAAGGGTTGAAAGTTGTCTTCCTTTCAGAAGGACCAACTTCTTCGGCAGGAGATGTGCCGGCTTTGGAGGCGCCGGAGTCGGCGACTTCATCCCTTTTCCTCTTGTCCCTTGGAGAAACAGCGGAAGGAAGGGAGCGTGTCGAGGCAGTAGCCTCAGACTCGGCTTCTTTTTCAGAGGAAGCCGCGGATTTTTGAGAACCCGCGACTTCACTCTCAGGGCGAGAAGTACCCTGGTTGTCATCGGTGACAACAGTCCGTTCTTCGACTTCTCCACCTTCAGGAAGAGGAGGAAGAGAAGCTAGAACAGGGTGGTTCTGCAAAAAACAAGGAGTGTCGACAAAAAGTTATGCAAAGGACGCTAGCAAGATAGTAGTCGACAAATACTAAAAAATCGAGAAGACAAGATAGTAGTCGAGAGAAAAATTACCTCGGGAAGGGCGTTGGTGCCACTATATGGCTCAACGCGGCAAGAGGATGGAATAGTATCCTTCTTGCTGAGCGACGAAATTCTTCGGATCAGTTTCTCCAAATCCTTCACAGGAAGGTCTTTGGAGAGCCTGTCGACGTCTTCTTCACCAGCATACATCCAAAGGGGATTTTTGCGAGCTTGTAAAGGCTGCACTCTAATCCTAAGGAAGTAGGTTGTGATCTGGATACCCGACAATTCCTTGCCACGGGTGTTCTGGAGCTCATGGATGCGAGTCATCAGCGCCTCTGTCACCGACTTCTCTTCTTCGGTGGCTTCAGCGTCCCAGGAACGGCGGCGAAGAATCTTGGCCCCTCCGTCGAAAGGAGCAATATTGTACTCCACTGAGTCGGAGCTTTCTTCGTGCACATAGAGCCATATTTTGCGCCACCCCTGGACAGAGTCGGGGAATTTGACGTCGAAGTACTCGACATCAGGGCGAACACAAATGACAATGCCACCGATGTTATAGGAGACGTTGTGAGAGCCATTGCGGCGGAGGCAGAAGATGCGCTTCCACAGAGCCCAATTAGGGTTTGGTGTTTATACCTCGTATTCGTATATAGACGCTAGTAACGAGGAGTATCAAGAGGAGGAAGCCTACTCCCAGGAGGAGGAGGAGAACTTTGACAACTACCCTGCTCAAGGCAAGCTAACCCTTGCTAAACACCAAGTGCATAGCTCTACAAGAGCAAGGCACCATCACACTTTATTTTATGTCTTACCTATCCCATGTTTTACCTTACATTATTTTTCTTATTTATTTCAAAGTACTCTTTGATTTATGATTCACTTGGTCTAGAGTAGAACAATATTTAAGGTTAGCTTAGAGCAAATCAAGCTAGATAGCACCCCTCAGGAGATAGTTGCTAGTGCTAATCAAATAAAATTTGACTACTCTAGATGGGAACATGGTGAAGTGAAATGACTTTGAAAGAATGTGAATTTGAAGGTGACATGGTTGACTTGGTGAATTTAAATGAAAACTGATGATTGGGTTTGAATGCGATACCTTCCAATTATACAAGTACCCCCACAATACCTGATTATGGGTAGGGCTTAACTAGAAACTTGTGTATTTTAGTATGGGTTCCCTCTAAACAAGCATCATAGGGGTTACGCCGAGGCTGCCTCCGTATATGTGAAATGATGTGAATATGAGGTGAATGTATGACCCAAGCCCTGTGCAGTTCCCGGGTTGACAGTTGGTTTTCACCGGGAGGCCAAGCTCATGGGGAGAGGTGCCTATACTAGTATATATAAGTGAAAGGTTAAGGTTGATGATCCGCGTACTGAGTTACGATGATTCGGGTTATCCTCGACGGATGTAATCAAAAGTTGTGGCACAAGAGTACAACCTCTCAGAGTGTTAAACCTATTCGAATAGCCGTGTCCACGGTTACGGACGATTGGAAAGGCCATACTGTTCCGTTATCAGATTTTTGATCTTAAAAAGGAATGATGAATTGACATGTGATTTGAATTGAATCACAAATGATTTGTGGGAATGACACTAATGTTCTCACTTGAGTTAGTCTAGCAAATGATGAGTCTTTACTAAATGTTTGTTGAACTAAAACTTGGCTTATTGCAAATAAACCTAGAGCTTAGCACCCCTTACTACACTCAATAATTAATTACTTTAGTATTAGTTTGCGAGTACTTTAAAGTACTCATGGCTTTGCCCTGGCTATTCAAATGCCAGACTTTGAAGAGGAGCAACAGCATCAGGATGATGGACAACAGGACGTCTACGATAACTAGGATCGTCTTCTAACGTCAAGCGTTGCCTGTGGAATAGATAGTCCACTACTACTTCGCTTCCGCTACTATTTGTGTTGTTGAACAATATATTTGTGTAATATTGGATCATGTGATCTATGGTTGTAAGACAAGTATGTGTTGTAATAAATGATGACTCTATGCTACTTACTATTATGTCTCGCAAAACAATCTTCCTGGGATTGCGATGTATGATATAATAGACATCTGGACTTAAAAATCCGGGTGTTGACAAGTTGGTATCAGAGCCATTGTTTGATCTTAGGAGACCCTAGTTAGAATGGACGTTCGAAAAACTTAGTTTCAAATTCAAGGAATTGACTAGTTACGAAAACATATTCACCCTCTTACCTTTGAAGAATCTTTTGCAAAACCTTAAATTCATGCTCTTTCTTATGAGTTAATTAAAATTTTGAACACTTGCACTTCTCTAACTTACTCATGTAATCCCTCTACAGATGGAGCAGATCATCCCGGCGGAGCCTTTCGTTCAGACGGAGTTCTACCAGCTCGGGAATGGTGGCTACATGATCTTCGAGGGATCTCTTCGCCCTGTCGGAGTTTCTTGGACACCCACCTCCGGAGATCTTCGGGGGTCAAGTCAATGACCAGCCCGGAGGCCAGCTCCAATGGGTCATCATGGTTGACCTCCGCGGAAGGTTCACGCTTCCCATGAGTCAGAGGATCCAGTTCTCCTTCAGGGAGAACAACTGGGCAGACGGGCTCGCCCGTGGACTACAGGAGGGGCTCGCACGTCTGTGCGGGCAGAACGCCCTGGATCTCTGACACGCGTACAACACGCGACCGTTGGGAACCCCAAGTGGAAGGTGTGATGCGTATAGCAGCAAGTTTCCCTCAGCAAGAAACCAAGGTTTATCGAACCAGAGGAGTCAAGAAGCATGTTGAAGGTTGATGGCGGCGGAGTGTAGTGCAGCGCAACACCAGGGATTCCGGCGCCAACGTGGAACCTGCACAACACAACCAAATTACTTTGCCCCAACGTGACAGTGAGGTTGTCAATCTCACCGGTTTGCTGTAACAAAGGATTAGATGTATAGTGTGGATGATGATTGTTTGCAGAAAACAGAGAACGAGTATTGCAGTGATTGTATTCGATGTTAAGAATGGACCGGGGTCCACAGTCACTAGAGGTGTCTCTCCCATAAGAATAAGCATGTTGGGTGAACAAATACACTGGGCAATTGACAAATAAAGAGGGCATGACCATGCACATACATGTTATGATGAGTATTGTGAGATTTAATTGGGCATTACGACAAAGTACATAGACCGCTATCCAACATGCATCTATGCCTAAAAAGTCCACCTTCAGTTATCATCCGAACCCTCCAATATTAAGTTGCAAACAACAGACAATTGCATTAAGTATGGTGCGTAATGTAATCAACGAATATATCCTTAGACATAGCATTGATGTTTTATCCCTAGTGGCAAACACATCCACAACCTTAGAGGTTTCTGTCACTCCCCCATTTAATGGAGACATGAACCCACTATCGAGCATAAATACTCCCTCCTGGAGTTACAAGTATCAACTTGGCCAGAGCCTCTACTAGCAACGGAGAGCATGCAAGATCATAAACAACACATAGATGATATTGATAATCAACATAACATAGCATTCACTTATTCATCGGATCCCAACAAACACAACATATAGCATTACAGATAGATGATCTTGATCATGTTAGCCAGCTCACAAGATCCAACAATGATATCACAATTAGGAGAAGATGACCATCTAGCTACTGCTATGGACCCATAGTCCAGGGTGAACTACTCACTCATCACTCCGGAGGCGACCATGGCGGTGAAGAGTCCTCCGGGAGATGATTTCCCTCAGGTGCCGGAGGCGATCTCCCGAATCCCCGAGATGGGATTGCGGCGGCGTCTCTGGAAGGTTTTCCGTATCGTGGCTCTCGGTATTGGAGTTATTATCGACAAAGGCTTAAATAGGTGGAGGAGGTAGGTTTAGGGGCGACGCGAGGGGCCCACACAACAGGGCCGCGCGACCAGGGGGTGGGCCGCGCCGCCCTGGCGTGTCGCCGCCTCGTCGCCACACTTCGTTTCCTCTCCGACTTCGAAGCTTCGTGAAAATAAGATCCCGGGCGTTGATTTCGTCCAATTCCGAGAATATTTCCTTACTAGGATTTCTGAAACCAAAAACAGCAGAAAACAAAGGCTCTCTTCGGCATCTCGTTAATAGGTTAGTGCTGAAAATGCATAAATATGACATATAAGTATGCATAAAACATGTAGGTATCATCAATAAAGTGGCATGGAACATAAGAAATTATCGATACGTTGGAGACGTATCAGCATCCCCAAGCTTAGTTCTGCTCGTCCCGAGTAGGTAAACGATAACAAAGATAATTTCTGAAGTGACATGCCATCATAATCTTGATCATACTATTGTAAGCACATGTAATGAATGCAGCGATCCAAGACAATGGTAAATGTAATGAGTAAACAACTGAATCATATAGCAAAGACTTTTCATGAATAGTACTTTCAAGACAAGCATCAATAAGTCTCGCATAAGAGTTAACTCATAAAGCAATAATTTCAAAGTAAAGGCATTGAAGCAACACAAAGGAAGATTAAGTTTCAGCGGTTGCTTTCAACTTGTAACATGTATATCTCATGGATATTGTCAACATAAAGTAATATAATAAGTGCAATATGCAAGTATGTAGGAATCAATGCACAGTTCACACAAGTGTTTGCTTCTTGAGATGGAGAGAAATAGGTGAACTGACTCAACATAAAAGTAGAAGAAAGGCCCTTCGCAGAGGGAAGCATCGATTGCTATATTTGTGCTAGGGCTTTGGTTTTGAAAACAAGAAACAATTTTGTCAACGGTAGTAATAAAGCATATGCATCATGTAAATTATATCCTACAAGTTGCAAGCCTCATGCATAGTATACCAATAGTTCCCGCACCTTGTCCTAATTAGCTTGGAACCTGGATTATCACCGCAAACATATGTTTTAACCAAGTGTCAAAGGGGTACCTCTATGCCGCCTGTACAAAGGTCTAAGGAGAAAGCTCGCATTGGATTTCTCGCTTTTGATTATTCTCAACTTAGACATCCATACCGGACAACATAGACAACAGATAATGGACTCCTCTTTAATGCTTAAGCATTCAACAACAATTAATATTCTCATATGAGATTGAGGATATTTGTCCAAAACTGAAACTTCCACCATGGATCATGGCTTTAGTTAGCGGCCCAATGTTCTTCTCTAACAATATGCATGCTCAAACCATTCAACTCATGGTAAATCGCCCTTACTTCAGACAAGACGGACATGCATAGCAACTCACATGATATTCAACAAAGAGTAGTTGATGGCGTCCCCAGGAACATGGTTATCGCTCAACAAGCAACTTATAAGAGATAAAATGCATAAGTACATATTCAATACCACAATAGTTTTTAGGCTATTTGTCCCATGATCTATATATTGCAAAGGTAAAGGATAGAAATTTAAAGGTAGCACTGAAGCAATTTACTTTGGAATGGTGGAGAAATACCATGTAGTAGGTAGGTATGGTGGACACAAATGGCATAGTGTTTGGCTCAAGGATTTTGGAGGCATGAGAAGTATTCCCTCTCGATACAAGGCTTAGGATAGCAAGGTTATTTGAAACAAACACAAGTATGAACCGGTACAACAAAACTCACATAAAAGACATATTGTAAGCATTATAAGACTCTATACCGTCTTCCTTGTTGTTCGATCCTTACTAGAAATTATCTAGACTCTAGAGAGACCAATCATGCAAGCCAAATTTTAGCAAGCTCTATGTATTTCTTCATTAATAGGTGCAAAGTATATGATGCAAGAGCTTAAACATGAGCACAACAATTGCCAAGTATCAAATTATTCAAGACATTCTACCAATTACTACATGTAGCATTTCCCGTTTCCAACCATATAACAATTTAACGAAGCAGATTCAACCTTCGCCATGAACACTATGAGTAAAGCCTAAGGACATATTTGTCCATATGCAACAGCGGAGCGTGTCTCTCTCCCACACAATGAATGCTAGGATCCATTTTATTCAAAAAAAAACAAAAACAAAAACAAACAGACGCTCCAAGCAAAGTACATAAGATGTGATGGAATAAAAATATAGTTTCACTAGAGGAACCTGATAATGTTGTCGATGAAGAAGGGGATGCCTTGGGCATCCCCAAGCTTAGACGCTTGAGTCTTCTTGAAATATGCAGGGGTGAACCACCGGGGCATCCCCAAGCTTAGAGCTTTCACTCTCCTTGATCATATTGTATCATCTCCCTCTCTTGATCCTTGAAAACTTCCTCCACACCAAACTTAAAACAACTCATTAGAGGTTTAGTGCACAATCAAAATTCACATGTTCAGAGGTGACATAATCATTCTTAACACTTCTGGACATTGCACAAAGCTACTGAAAGTTAATGGAATAGAAAAATCCATCAAGCATAGCAAAACAGGCAATGCGAAATAAAAGGCAGAATCTGTCAAAACAGAACAGTCCGTAAAGACGAATTTCTAAGAGGCACCAGACTTGCTCAAATGAAAATGCTCAAATTGAATGAAAGTTGCATACATATCTGAGGATCACTCATGTAAATTGGCATAATTTTATGAGTTACCTACAGAGAATTAGGCCCAGATTCGTGACAGCAAGAAATCTGTTTCTGCGCAGTAATCCAAATCTAGTATGAACCTTACTATCAAAGACTTTACTTGGCACAATAATGCAACAAAACTAAGATAAGGAGAGGTTGCTACAGTAGTAACAACTTCCAAGACTCAAATATAAAACAAAGGTGCAGTAGTAAAATCATGGGTTGTCTCCCACAAGCGCTTTTCTTTCAGCTAGGCGCAGAAAGTGTGTATCAAGTATTATCAAGAGACGAAGCATCAACATCATTTTCACAATTTATCCCATTAGGTATCTTAGATGCTCCTTTTTCTATAGTGGTATTAAGAGCTTTATCAATTTTAGGCCTATAATAGTTTTTTGGTTTAGGCACCTTAGAGACATACATGAACTTTTGCTCCTTACCCACATAAGCTTTCTCTCTAAACTTAATAGACGAAAAAGTTGAACCCAAGGTTCCCATAGCTTCTTCAAGTTCACTAATCCTTTGGGTTTGATTATCATGAATAGCACAAGCTTCTAAGATGGCAATTCTCTCATTAATTCCACCTAGAGATTTATCAAGTTTATCAGTGCTATCAAGTAATGCTCCCAAATTAGTCTCAATACTTGGAAGATTTTGCTCTATGGTTTCCAACTTTTTCATGACATCTTCAAGAGAGGTTTCAATTTTAACTTCATTAACAGGTGGTATTCCAAATAGACTCTCAATAATGCAACTAGCTTCTAAGGCAGGAGTACCTAGGAAGTTACCTCCCGCGAGACAATCAAGAACATACCTATTCCAGCTAGAGATACCAACATAAAAATTCCTGAGTAGGATAGTGGTGGAGTGTTTCTTAGTGCACCTATTATGGGCATCACTAATTCTATACCAAGCATCTTTTAAACATTCTCCCCCTTGTTGCTTAAACGAACGAACTTCAACTTCAGGATTACTCATTTTAGCAATAGTAAATAAAGCGAACTAGATAAAGTAAATGCAAGTAACTAATTTTTGTGTGTTTTTAATATGGAGAACAAGATAGTAAATAAAGTAAAGCTAGTGATGACGCGTAAAGCACACGCTCGTTGGGAACCCCAAGTGGAAGGTGTGATGCGTACATCAGCAAGTTTCCCTCAGTAAGAAACCAAGGTTTATCGAACCAGTAGGAGTCAAGAAGCACGTTGAAGGTTGATGGCGGCGGATGTAGTGCGGCGCAACACCAGGGATTCCGCGCCAACGTGGAACCTGCACAACACAACCAAAGTACTTTGCCCCAACGAAATGAGGTTGTCAATCTCACCGGCTTGCTGTAACAAAGGATTAACCGTATTGTGTGGAAGATGATTGTTTGCAGAAAACAGTAGAACAAGTATTGCAGAGATTGTATTTCAGTAAAGAGAATTGGACCGGGGTCCACAGTTCACTAGAGGTGTCTCTCCCATAAGACGAACAAAGCATGTTGGGTGAACAAATTACAGTTGGGCAATTGACAAATAAAGAGAGCATGACCATGCACATACATATCATGATGAGTATAGTGAGATTTAATTGGGCATTACGACAAAGTACATAGACCGCCATCCAACTGCATCTATGCCTAAAAAGTCCACCTTCAGGTTATCATCCGAACCCCCTCCAGTATTAAGTTGCTAACAACAGATAATTGCATTAAGTATTGCGCGTAATGTAACTAGTGACTACATCCTTGAACATAGCACTAATGTTTTATCCCTAGTGGCAACAGCACATCCATAACCTTAGAGGTTCTTGTCACCCCTCCAGATTCACGGAGACATGAACCCACTATCGAGCATAAATACTCCCTCTTGGAGTTACTAGCATCAACTTGGCCAGAGCATCTACTAATAACGGAGAGCATGCAAGATCATAAACAACACATAGATATAACTTTGATAATCAACATAACAAGTATTCTCTATTCATCGGATCCCAACAAACGCAACATATAGAATTACAGATATAGATGATCTTGATCATGTTAGGCAGCTCACAAGATCCGACAATGATAGCACAATGGGGAGAAGACAACCATCTAGCTACTGCTATGGACCCATAGTCCAGGGGTAGACTACTCACACATCACACCGGAGGCGACCATGGCGGCGTAGAGTCCTCCGGGAGATGATTCCCCTCTCCGCAGGGTGGAGGCGATCTCCTGGATCCCCCGAGATGGGATCGGCGTTGGCGGCGGCTCTCGGAAGGTTTTCCGTATCGTGGCTCTCGGTACTGGGGTTCGGCACGGAGGCTTTAAGTAGGCGGAAGGGCAAGTCGAGGGGGCACAGGGGCCCCGATGACAGGCGGCGCGCGGGGGGGGGGCCGCGCCGCCCTAGGGTTTGGGCACCCTGTGGCCCCACTTCGTTTCGTCTTCGGACTGGAAGCTTCGTGGAAAAATAGGCCCCTGGGCGTTGATTTCGTCCAATTCCGAGAATATTTCCTTACTAGGATTTCTGAAACCAAAAACAGCAGAAAAAGAACTGGCACTTCGCATCTTGTTAATAGGTTAGTTCCAAAATGCACGAATATGACATAAAGTGTGCATAAAACATGTAGATAACATCAATAATGTGGCATGGAACATAAGAAATTATCGATACGTTGGAGACGTATCAGCATCCCCAAGCTTAGTTCTGCTCGTCCCGAGCAGGTAAAACGATAACACAGATAATTTCTGGAGTGACATGCCATCATAATCTTGATCATACTATTTGTAAAGCATATGTAGTGAATGCAGCGATCAAAACAATGTATATGACATGAGTAAACAAGTGAATCATATAGCAAAGACTTTTCATGAATGGTACTTCAAGACAAGCATCAATAAGTCTTGCATAAGAGTTAACTCATAAAGCAATAATTCAAAGTAAAAGCATTGAAGCAACACAAAGAAGATTAAGTTTCAGCGGTTGCTTTCAACTTGTAACATGTATATCTCATGGATATTGTCAACATAGAGTAATATAATAAGTGCAATAAGCAAATATGTAGGAATCAATGCACAGTTCACACAAGTGTTTGCTTCTTGAGGTGGAGAGAAATAGGTGAACTGACTCAACATTGAAAGTAAAAGAATGGTCCTCCATAGAGGAAAAGCATCGATTGCTATATTTGTGCTAGAGCTTTGATTTTGAAAACATGAAACAATTTTGTCAACGGTAGTAATAAAGCATATGCATCATGTAAATTATATCTTATAAGTTGCAAGCCTCATGCATAGTGTACTAATAGTGCCCGCACCTTGTCCTAATTAGCTTGGACTACCGGATCATCACAATGCACATGTTTTGACCAAGTGTCACAAAGGGGTACCTCTATGCCGCCTGTACAAAGGTCTAAGGAGAAAGCTCGCATTGGATTTCTCGCTATTGATTATTCTTCAACTTAGACATCCATACCGGGACAACATAGACAACAGATAATGGACTCCTCTTTTATGCATAAGCATGTAACAACAATTAATAATTTTCTCATTTGAGATTGAGGATATATGTCCAAAACTGAAACTTCCACCATGGATCATGGCTTTAGTTAGCGGCCCAATGTTCTTCTCTAACAATATGCATGCTTAATCATAAGGTGGTAGATCTCTCTTACTTCAGACAAGACGGACATGCATAGCAACTCACATGAAATTCAACAATGAATAGTTGATGGCGTCCCCAGTGAACATGGTTATCGCACAACAAGCAACTTAATAAGAGATAAGGTGCATAATTACATATTCAATACCACAATAGTTTTTAAGCTATTTGTCCCATGAGCTATATATTGCAAAGGTGAATGATGGAATTTTAAAGGTAGCACTCAAGCAATTTACTTTGGAATGGCGGAAAATACCATGTAGTAGGTAGGTATGGTGGACACAAATGGCATAGTGGTTGGCTCAAGTATTTTGGATGCATGAGAAGTATTCCCTCTCGATACAAGGTTTAGGCTAGCAAGGCTTATTTGAAACAAACACAAGGATGAACCGGTGCAGCAAAACTCACATAAAAGACATATTGAAAACATTATAAGACTCTACACCGTCTTCCTTGTTGTTCAAACTCAATACTAGAAATTATCTAGACCTTAGAGGAACCAAATATGCAAACCAAATTTTAGCATGCTCTATGTATTTCTTCATTAATGGGTGCAAAGCATATGATGCAAGAGCTTAATCATGAGCACAACAATTGCCAAGTATCACATTACCCAAGACATTTATAGCAATTACTACATGTATCATTTTCAATTCCAACCATATAACAATTTAACGAAGGAGAAACTTCGCCATGAATACTATGAGTAGAAACCAAGGACATACTTGTCCATATGCTACAGCGGAGCGTGTCTCTCTCCCATAAAGTGAATGCTAGGATCCATTTTATTCAAACAAAACAAAAACAAAAACAAACCGACGCTCCAAGAAAAAGCACATAAGATGTGATGGAATAAAAATATAGTTTCACTAGGAACCTGATAATGTTGTCGATGAAGAAGGGGATGCCTTGGGCATCCCCAAGCTTAGACGCTTGAATCTTCTTGATATATGCAGGGGTGAACCACCGGGTACATCCCCAAGCTTAGAGCTTTCACTCTCCTTGATCATGTTGCATCATACTCCTCTCTTGATCCTTGAAAACTTCCTCCACACCAAACTTAGAACAACTCATTAGAGGGTTAGTGCACAATAAAAATTAACATATTCAGAGGTGACACAATCATTCTTAACACTTCTGGACATTGCATAATGCTACTGGACATTAGTGGATCAAAGAAATTCATCCAACATAGCAAAAGAGGCAATGCGAAATAAAAGGCAGAATCTGTCAAAACAGAACAGTTCGTATTGACGAATTTTAAAATGGCACCAGACTTGCTCAAATGAAAATGCTCAAATTGAATGAAAGTTGCGTACATATCTGAGGATCATGCACGTAAATTGGATTAATTTTCTGAGCTACCTACAGGGAGGTGGACCCAGATTCGTGACAGCAAAGAAATCTGGAACTGCGCAGTAATCCAAATCTAGTACTTACTTTTCTATCAACGGCTTAACTTGGCACAACAAAACACAAAACTAAGATAAGGAGAGGTTGCTACAGTAGTAAACAACTTCCAAGACACAAAATAAAAACAAAGTACTGTAGGTAAAAACATGGGTTGTCTCCCATAAGCGCTTTTCTTTAACGCCTTTCAGCTAGGCGCAGAAAGTGTGCATCAAGTATTATCAAGAGACGAAGTATCAACATCATAATTTGTTCTCATAATAGAATCAAAAGGTACCTTCATTCTCTTTCTAGGGAAGTGTTCCATACCTTTCTTGAGAGGAAATTGATATTTTATATTACCTTCCTTCATATCAATAATAGCACCAACAGTTCGAAGAAAAGGTCTTCCCAATATAATGGGACAAGATGCATTGCATTCAATATCCAAGACAACAAAATCAACGGGGACAAGGTTATTGTTAACGGTAATGTGAACATTATCAACTTTCCCCAAAGGTTTCTTTGTAGAATGATCAGCAAGATTAACATCCAAATAACAATTTTTCAATGGTGGCAAGTCAAGCATATCATAAATTTTCTTAGGCATAACAGAAATACTTGCACCAAGATCACATAAAGCATTACAATCAAAATCTTTAACCTTCATCTTAATGATGGGCTCCCAACCATCCTCTAGCTTTTTAGGAATAGAAGCTTCGCGCTCTAGTTTCTCTTCTCTAGCTTTAATGAGAGCATTTGTAATATGATGTGTGAAAGCCAAATTTATAGCACTAACATTAGGACTTTTAGCAAGTTTTTGCAAGAACTTTATAACTTCAGAGATGTGGCAATCATCAAAATTCAAACCATTATAATCTAAAGCAATGGGATCATCATCCCCAATGTTGGAAAAAATTTCAGCAGCTTTATCACAGGCAGTTTCAGCAGTTTTAGCAGTTTCAGGCGCGCTTTGCATTAGAAGTGGAAACATTGCTAACACCAATTCTTTTATTATTAATAGTAGGAGGTGCAGCAACATGTGTAGCATTAGCATTACTAGTGGTGGTAATAGTCCAAACTTTAGCTATATTCTTCTCTTTAGCTAGTTTTTCATTTTCTTCTCTATCCCACCTAGCACGCAGTTCAGCCATTAATCTTATATTCTCATTAATTCTAACTTGGATGGCATTTGCTGTAGTAACAATTTTATTATGATGATTCTCATTAGGCAAAACTTTTGATTTCAAAAGATCAACATCAGCAGCAAGACTATCGACTTTAGAAGCAAGTATATCAATTTTCCCAAGCTTTTCTTCAACAGATTTGTTAAAAGCAGTTTGTGTACTAATAAATTCTTTAAGCATGGCTTCAAGTCCAGGGGTGAACTCCTATTATTATTGTAAGAATTCCCATAAGAATTACCATAGCCGTTGCCATTATTATAAGGATATGGCCTATAGTTGTTACTAGAATTGTTCCGGTAAGCATTGTTGTTGAAATTATTATTTTTAATGAAGTTTACATCAACATGTTCTTCTTGTGCAACCAATGAAGCTAATGGAACATTATTAGGATCAATATTAGTCCTATCATTCACAAGCATAGACATAATAGCATCAATCTTATCACTCAAGGAAGAGGTTTCTTCGACAGAATTTACCTTCTTACCTTGTGGAGCCTTTCCGTGTGCCATTCAGAGTAGTTGATCATCATATTATCAAGAAGCTTTGTTGCTTCACCAAGAGTGATGGACATAAAGGTACCTCCAGCAGCTGAATCCAATAAATTCCGCGAAGAAAAATTTAGTCCTGCATAGAAGGTTTGGATGATCATCCAAGTAGTCACTCCATGGGTTGGGCAATTTTTAACCAGAGATTTCATTCTTTCCCAAGCTTGAGCAACATGTTCAGTATCTAATTGTTTAAAATTCATTATGCTACTCCTCAAAGATATAATTTTAGCAGGGGGATAATATCTACCAATAAAAACATCCTTGCATTTAGTCCATGAATCAATACTATTCTTAGGCAAGAGATAGCAACCAATCTTTAGCTCTTCCTCTTAATGAGAAAGGGAACAATTTTAGTTTAATAATATCACCATCTACATCTTTATATTTTTGCATTTCACATAGTTCAACAAAATTATTAAGATGGGCAGCAGCATCATCAGAACTAACACTAGAAAATTGCTCTCGCATAACAAGATTCAGTAAAGCAGGTTTAATTTCAAAGAATTCTGCTGTAGTAGCAGGTGGAGCAATAGGTGTGCATAAGAAATCATTATTATTTGTGGTTGTGAAGTCACACAACTTAGTATTTTCAGCGTTGGCCATTTTAGCAACAGTAAATAAAGCAAACTAGATAAAGTAAATGCAAGTAAACTAATTTTTTTGTGTTTTTGATATAGCAAACAAGATAGCAAGTAAAGTAAAACTAGCAACTAATTTTTTTTTGTATTTTGATTTAGTGCAGCAAACAAAGTAGTAAATAAAACTAAGCAAGACAAAAACAAAGTAAAGAGATTGAGAAGTGGAGACTCCCCTTGCAGCGTGTCTTGATCTCCCGGCAACGGCGCTAAATTTAGCTTGATGACGCGTAAAGCACACGCCGTTGGGAACCCCAAGTGGAAGGTGTGATGCGTACAGCAGCAAGTTTCCTCAGTAAGAAACCAAGGTTTATCGAACCAGTAGGAGTCAAGAATCACGTTGAAGGTTGATGGTGGTAGAGTGTAGTGCGGCGCAACACCAGGGATTCCGGCGCCAACGTGGAACCTGCACAACACAACCAAAGTACTTTGCCCCAACGAAATAGTGAGGTTGTCAATCTCACCGGCTTGCTGTAACAAAGGATTAACCGTATTGTGTGGAAGATGATTGTTTGCAGAAAACAGTAGAACAAGTATTGCAGTAGATTGTATTTCAGTAAAGAGAATTGGACCGGGGTCCACAGTTCACTAGAGGTGTCTCTCCCATAAGACGAACAGCATGTTGGGTGAACAAATTACAGTTGGGCAATTGACAAATAAAGAGAGCATGACCATGCACATACATATCATGATGAGTATAGTGAGATTTAATTGGGCATTACGACAAAGTACATAGACCGCCATCCAACCGCATCTATGCCTAAAAGTCCACCTTCAGGTTATCATCCGAACCCCCTCCAGTATTAAGTTGCTAACAACAGACAATTGCATTAAGTATTGCGCGTAATGTAACTAGTGACTACATCCTTGAACATAGCACTAATGTTTTATCCCTAGTGGCAACAGCACATCCATAACCTTAGAGGTTCTTGTCACCCCTCCAGATTCACAGACATGAACCCACTATCGAGCATAAATACTCCCTCTTGGAGTTACTAGCATCAACTTGGCCAGAGCATCTACTAATAACGGAGAGCATGCAAGATCATAAACAACACATAGATATAACTTTGATAATCAACATAACAAGTATTCTCTATTCATCGGATCCCAACAAACGCAACATATAGAATTACGATAGATGATCTTGATCATGTTAGGCAGCTCACAAGATCCGACAATGATAGCACAATGGGGAGAAGACAACCATCTAGCTACCGCTATGGACCCATAGTCCAGGGGTAGACTACTCACACATCACACCGGAGGCGACCATGGCGGCGTAGAGTCCTCCGGGAGATGATTCCCTCTCCGGCAGGGTGTCGGAGGCGATCTCCGGATCCCCCGAGATGGGATCGGCATTGGCGGCGTCTCTCGAAGGTTTTCCGTATCGTGGCTCTCTGCACCGGGGGTTTCGTCACGGAGGCTTTGGCAGGCGGAAGGGCAGTCAGAGGGGCACAGGGGCCCCAGATGACAGGGCGGCGCGGCCAAGGGGGCCGCGCCGCCCAGGGTTTGGGCACCCGTGGCCCCACTTCGTTTCGTCTTCGGACTTCGGAAGCTTCGTGGAAAAATAGGCCCCCGGGCGTTGATTTCGTCCAATTCCGAGAATATTTCCTTACTAGGATTTCTGAAACCAAAACAACAGAAAACAGAACGGGCACTTCGGCATCTTGTTAATAGGTTAGTTCCAGAAAATGCACGAATATGACATAAAGTGTGCATAAAACATGTAGATAACATCAATAATGTGGCATGGAACATAAGAAATTATCGATACGTTGGAGACGTATTAGCTAGCAACTAATTTTTTTGTGTTTTGTTTTAGTGCAGCAAACAAAGTAGTAAATAAAATAAAGCAAGACAAAAACAAAGTAAAGAGATTGGAGGTGGAGACTCCCCTTGCAGCGTGTCTTGATCTCCCGGCAACGGCGCCAGAAATTTAGCTTGACACGCGTACGCACGTGACCGTTGGGAACCCCAAGTGGAAGGTGTGATGCGTACACAGCAAGTTTCCCTCAGCAAGAAACCAAGGTTTATCGAACCAGAGGAGTCAAGAAGCACGTTTAAGGTTGATGGCGGTGAGTGTAGTGCAACGAACACCAGGGATTCCGGCGCCA
The DNA here is from genome assembly GCA_030979885.1 of Lolium multiflorum. Lineage (NCBI taxonomy): Eukaryota > Viridiplantae > Streptophyta > Magnoliopsida > Poales > Poaceae > Lolium > Lolium multiflorum. Next base: position 246,315,634 of record CM061748.1, read on the forward strand.
ACGTGAACCTGCACAACACAACCAAATTACTTTGCCCCAACGTGACAGTGAGGTTGTCAATCTCACCGGCTTGCTAACAAAGGATTAGATGTATAGTGTGGATGATGATTGTTTGCAGAAGTAGAACGAGTATTCCAGTTGATTGTATTCGATGTTAAGAATGGACCGGGGTCCACAATTCACTAGAGGCGTCTATCCCATAAGAATAAGCATGTTGGGTGAACAAATTACAGTTGGGCAATTGACAAATAAAGAGGGCATGACCATGCACATACATGTTATGATGAGTATTGTGAGATTTAATTGGGCATTACGACAAAGTACATAGACCGCTATCCAGCATGCATCTATGCCTAAAAAGTCCACCTTCAGGTTATCATCCGAACCCCCTCCAGTATTAAGTTGCAAACAACAGACAATTGCATTAAGTATGGTGCGTAATGTAATCAACGAATATATCCTTAGACATAGCATTGATGTTTTATCCCTAGTGGCAACAGCACATCCACAACCTTAGAGGTTTCTGTCACTCCCCCAGATTTAATGGAGACATGAACCCACTATCGAGCATAAATACTCCCTCTTGGAGTTACAAGTATCAACTTGGCCAGAGCCTCTACTAGCAACGGAGAGCATGCAAGATCATAAAAAACACATAGAGGATATTGATAATCAACATAACATAGCATTCACTTATTCATCGATCCCAACAAACACAACATATAGCATTACAGATAGATGATCTTGATCATGTTAGGCAGCTCACAAGATCCAACAATGATAGAACAATTAGGAGAAGACGACTATCTAGCTACTGCTATGGACCCATAGTCCAGGGGTGAACTACTCACTCATCACTCCGGAGGCGACCATGGCGGTGAAGAGTCCTCCGGGAGATGATTCCCCTCTCCGGCAGGGTGCCGGAGGCGATCTCCGAATCCCGAGATGGGATTGGCGGCGGCGTCTCTGGAAGGTTTTCCGTATCGTGGCTCTCGGTACTGGAGTTATTATCGACGAAGGCTTAAATAGGCGGAGGAGGTAGGTTTAGGGGCGACGCGAGGGGCCCACACAACAGGGCCGCGCGACCAGGGGGTGGGCCGTGCCGCCCTGGTGTGTCGCCGCCTCGTCGCCCCACTTCGTTTCCTCTCCGGACTTCTGGAAGCTTCGTGGAAAAATAAGATCCTGGGCGTTGATTTCGTCCAATTCCGAGAATATTTCCTTACTAGGATTTCTGAAACCAAAAACAGCAGAAAACAACAACTGGCTCTTCGCATCTCGTTAATAGGTTAGTGCCGGAAAATGCATAAATATGACATAAAGTATGCATAAAACATGTAGGTATCATCAATAAAGTGGCATGGAACATAAGAAATTATCGATACGTTGGAGACGTATCAATCTCGAGGGGGAGCGCTTTGCTCACTATGCAAGGCACAACTTTCTTGGGGTGGCCATGAACCTGCCGTCGCACCCCCAGCTGAGGCACCATGTGGATCACCTCGTCTACATGTTGTTGAGACCCGCATTGACCTCGACAACTCCCGCGTACGCCAACCACACTCACATCCAGTTGGCCAGCAGGCGGAGACCATCAAGGTCATCGCCAGGGAGCGCCGGAATCTCCGCCGCCTCAACCCGAAGAAGGACTACACCATCAACCGCCTCAAGGCCAAGATCGCCACACTGAAGGCGACCATCGAGACCCAAGCGAGCAGCTCAGACTGGAGGAGAAGGTGAGGGGAAGACATCCAGGGGGATGGCTACTCCTACGTGAGCAACGACGACGACTACGAGGAGGAGGAAGACGACGACCTGGAGTTCCACCCTTACGAGGATGGCCACGAGCACCTGTGCCGGGATAGACAACGTCTACCCGATCAACGTCTATGGAGAGTAGTCCCGTCTGAGCACTTGCGTCCCGTGATTTGTATCGGTCCTTTGTATCCGCCCCATGTATCGTAGATTGTTGAAAGGGTTCTTCAAACCCTCCGGTTTGTTGGTTTGTAATATTTGCTACCTTAATGATTATGTTTGTGTGTTTAATTTCATCATATCAAGAAATCAAGTTTTAAACTTTGTGAAATTTTATCCAAAATAAGCCATAGAAATTTCCCTCTCGTCTCATGATCTATATCCCTGTCCAGATGGCACCCCCACTACTAGGAAAAAGCCATCAGTGGCGCACTACTGGTGCGCCACTACTATCACGCCACTGCTAAGTTTTAGTAGTGGCGCACTAGTGGTGCGCCACAACTACCCTAAGTAACAGTGGCGCACTACGTGGTGCGCCATTGACAAGTCCAGTGATGCGCCACTATTACCCCAAAGGGGTGCGCCACTGTTGTTCTGCAGTAGTGCGCCACAACTCTATGGTGTCGGTGCGCTACTGCTACCTCCTGGGGTGCGCCACTGTTATGGCGTTCTGGTGCGCCATTGCTGCCTGTACAAGTGCGCCACTGCAGTCTCTCAGACGTGCGCCATTGCTGGCAGCAGCGGTGCGCCACTGCTACTTTCGAAAGGGGATCAGAGAGTAGTGCGCCACAAGGTCCAAACTAGTGCGCCACTGCTACTTACTGGTCGTGCGCCACTGATGGTCCTCTAGTGCGCCACTGCTAGTATTTCGTTTTTATTTTTTGTATTCCTGGCAGGTATTTGTACAGGTTGTATATCACACTATAACAACACAAATACAATATATATAACACATATAAGCAGCTAGCACAGTATACCAATACATAGTCCTTCACATTAGCCTCCATGATTCACAAGATTTCAAATATTAGATAAGTGTTACGGTGTTACAAGTCACAAATGAGCTAGTGGTTACACAAGGTCGATCATCTAAACTAGCATCACATAGAAGAGAGCTAGAGTCACTACTAGCACCGTCCCGATGAAAGTGGTCTTCATCCGGTTCCTCCTCCGCTCCGTCCTCTCTCCCGCCAGATAGCGTGCGTATCTGTCTTCGGCCTCCGCTCTAGTGGTGTACCCTTTGTAGCTGTTACCGCTAAAACGGTGAACCTGTCTCCGACACTCCTCCCAGTCGTTGTAGACTCCGGGAACCTTGCCCTTGTACACGACATACCACGTCATATCTGCACATATATGAACAAGCCAAAGAAACATTAGTGCACGCTCATAGATGTTTGCAACGAATAAGAGCAAACTAAAAAATGATCCAAGTAGTATGAACTAAATGGAATGCCTCATATATACATTGTTGGTCGAAACAAATATGAACATCCCGGGATGGCGTTAGTGAGGCCAGGTAGGATGCACAAGAGATTGATATTTGTGCCATCACACCAGGCTCACTAGCGTCACCCCGGAGTGTAGTGACCACAAAATTTAATCATCGGCCAATGCAATTAAGAAGTGCAAACTCAAATAAGAGACAAGTAGCTAGTATGAACTAAATGGAATGCCTCATACATTGTTGGTCGAAACAAATATGAACATCCCGGGATGGCGTTAGTGAGGCCAGGTAGGATGCACAAGAGATTGATATTTGTGCCATCACACCAGGCTCACTAGCGTCACCCCGGAGTGTAGTGACCACAAAATTTAATCATCGGCCAATGCAATTAAGAAGTGCAAACTCAAATAAGAGACAAGTAGCTAGTATGAACTAAATGGAATGCCTCATACATTGTTGGTCCAAACAAATATGAACATCCCGGGATGGTGTCAGCGAGGCCAGGTAGGATGCACAAGAGATTGATATTTGTGTCATCGCACCAGGCTCGCTGGCGTCACCCCGGAGTGTACAGTTGACCAAACATTCTAATCATCGGCACTAAAATGGAAGAAAGGCCAATGCAATTAAGAAGTGCCAACTCAAATAAGAGACAAGTAGCTATTATGAACTAAATGGAATGCCTCATATTTTGTTGGTCGGAACAAATATTAACATTTAGAGAAGGGGTAAGTGAAACCAAGTAGGATGCACAAGAGATTGATATTTGTGTCATCGCACCAGGTTCACTGGCCCCTCCTCCAAGTGTATAGGTGACCAAACATTCTAATCATCGGCATTCTGAAAAACCAAAGCAAATGGAATGACGATGGCCTCATACATTGTTGGTCCAAACAAATATGAACATCCCGGGATGGCGTAAGTGAGGCCAGGTAGGATGCACAAGAGATTGATACTTGTGCCATCGCACCAGGCTCACTTGCGTCACCCCGGGGTCCTCTGTCACCAAACATTTCGTACACACATCATGGAAAACAGCCAATTCGTACACACATCATGGACATAACATCATCATACCTAACATCGTAGCTTCATACAATTTAATATAGAATTCAAACAACACGAAGCAACGAAGATAGAGTTGACAACACTCTAAGTTCTAACTATCGGTGTCCGAGCCGGATTCGCCGGTGTGGGGGTAGTGCACACGGCAGGCGTGTCGTCGAACACCTTGACGATCATCTCGCCGTCCCCCTCGTACAGGAAGGTGAGCTGGCAGCCGGGCTCGAGGTGGAGGTCACGGGCGAACTTGTCCCACCCCGTGTGCAGGTACATCTTGCCCTGCCCGTCGAACAGGACCTCCACGGACCAGCGGCAGAAGTTGCAGCTAGCCTCCCGTAGCTGCAAGTGCGCCGGCTCGACGCCGTCGACGAACTCGGCGAACTTGTCCGGTAGCCTCTTGATGCCGAGTGGGTCGTCGTCGATGCGGAGGAGGAACTCGAAGCAGCGTTCCTCATGCGAAGACGAGGAGGATGCAGGTGACGGTGACCGTGGGGCCCTTGCTGCTCCACCGCGGCGGCCCCTTCCCCGGCCCCGGGGGCGCCCAGGACCGCGGCCTCGACCGCCTCGCCGGCCACCGGGACCGGCCATCCTACATGTTTACATTTTTGAACCATATTACGATCCATTCCACTAACAAAATTGGGCATGACCTATGCTAATTTATGTACATATGAGTGCCCCATTTTCACCGAAACGGAAATGAATCAACATTTCGGCGATAATGGGCAACTCTGTCGATCCCTGCACAAGAATATGTCACCATATACACCAGCTGAGCACCATGGCACATGTACAATTGTTCCTCATATACACCAGCTGAGCACCATGGCACATGCACAAGAATATGACACCATATACACCAGCAGCATCAACAGCAAGTAGCAGCAACAGCAGCAACAACAGCTAGTAGCAGCTAGCAGCAGCAGCAAGCTAGCAGCAACAGCATCTAGCAGCAAAGCAGCAGCAAGCATCAGCAGCTAGCAGCAGCAACTAGCTAGCAGCATGCATCAACAACAAGCAGCAGCTAGCATCTAGCAGCATGCTCACCGTGAGTCGCGTGGAGTCTGAGAGGTGAGTGTTGCTCCGGGTCGAGGAAGATGCGGCAGCGACGGTCAGGTGCTCGAGGGCGGCGGCGCGGCGTGCTTCTCCAGCTGCTGCTCCAAGGTGCGCGTGGAGGTCAGGGCGGCGCGGCGTGCAACAACTAGTGCTGTAAACATCAAAATGAACACTGTGAGCATCAACCCTTCACTCTGATCCCAAATTATATGCATTTGAATGGAAAAATAGTAACAAATCAGTATAAAATGTGAACTTCAAGAACCTAGCAGCAGCAAATCAAGCAAGTGTGCTATTTGTACAGAACCACAAAACTAGATATGAACATGCCCACATTCAAGAATGGTTTCACCTTTTCCTCCTATTTTCTTATAGTGGAATACAAGTTCAATAATCATTAGCTATTCAGGATTTTCCTTATGTAATGTTATTTATTACACAACAGAGTCATATATTCACTCAATACTGCTTGATATATCAATGTAAAATACCTTAAACAGAGAAATATATTGACCATCTTTCTCCTCATCTTGAATTTTTGGGTAATTGGTTGGTGCATTCAAATTTTCATTATGAGCAGCAGCAAGCAGTAATATTAAAAATCCACTGAGCATGAAACCTAAAAATCTAAACCTAAACCTAAGCAGCAGCCATAACCTAAATTTCCTAAACCTAAATAACTACTGCCACCTAAACTAAATAAAACTGCTAACTAAATGTACCATATCAACAGAATCAACCTAGCAACCTTTTCTTTTGCTCTCTGACTAGGAAATTTTTAGCATCTAAATTATATGCAGTAGATGTCAACAGATGGATCAACTAGAAGTAGCAAGCTAGCAAGCACATAGCAGCAAGCTACCAACAACAACAACTAGAAGTAGCAGCAAGATACCAGTAGCATGCAATAGCTAGCAGCAGAAGCAACATCTAGGAACCAGAACAACATCAGCAAGCAAGCAACAACATGGTTGAACAACATCATCAAGCAAGCAAAAACTAATCCTTAAGCAACATGATAAATAGTTGTTCTATTCTTGAGTACTTTTTGATCGCCACTATAACATTTATAATGTTGAATTAATCGCCTAAGAGAGATTTCTCTTATTGAACTCTAAACATGGTACCCACAGGTACTGAACAATGTGCTACCCAAGGTTATCTCATTTCTAGCAGCACCTAATCGGTGGCGCTGGGGTGCACCGTATTCGATGAATACCCAAGAATCGTTGCAAAAATAAAATTTATACATGTTCTCCTCTGGGATCTGGCCGATAGCAGTAGCACCATTGAGCACTACAGCCCAATAGGCCAACTCAGAGCGCGCACATGACGATCTGCTCGCTGGCACACACGCGCTCTCGACAGAATTGCCTCTCGGCCAACGCATGCAAAGCGCGCGAGCCCTAGCGATCACTGCGAGTGGGCCAGCGGCGACCGGCGGCAAACGGAGGCGGTGAGGCTGAGCAAGTCGTAGGCGACGGCGACCGGCGGCCCTGCGGGGCGGGAAGGGGAGCAGCGTCCGCGAAGCTGCGGAGGCGGAGCAGGCTGCGGCGACGGCGATGGCCGATGGCAAAGCACATAACGCAGCGCCACCGGACGGTAATTTTCACTTTTCCGCATGCGTACATAGCAGCTACTAGATCACTAACTCCAAGAAGTGCTCCTAAATCATACTACAGTATATTGCATTTTATTTTACAATGAATACCCAGCAACTGAAACCTGGCGCCGCCACTGCACCTAATAGCAGCAGCACCTAACAGCAACACCTAGCAGCAGAAAGCTAGGAGCAACAACACCTAGCAAGCAACAACCTTTCTAGCGGGCAAAGCAGGGACATGGCGCGGCTCGAGGGAGACCGAGCAGCGCAGAGCAAGCAAACTAGCAGCTCCTAGCAGTTAACATCGAGGAGGAGGGGCGCGGTGGCTACCTTGGAAGGCGTCAGCGGTCGAGGGCGTGGCGGCGTCAGCGGTCGAGCGGTCGAGGGAGGCGTCGATGGAGACGGGGCGCCGATGGAGAGAGGAGTGATGACCCACAAGTATAGGGGGTGTATCGTAGTATCTTCGATAAGTAAGAATATCGATCCCAACGAGGAGCAGGTGTTGCAGTTTCGATGAAGGATTCACTGTAAATGCTCACAGACAAGTATTCAGGGGGTTTTGATGTAACAAGCGAATAAAGTACGAGTAAGTAAAGTGCGAGAGTAATAATTGCAGCGAGTGGCCCAATCCTTTTTAGCACAAAGGACAAGCCGGTTTGTTTACTTATAATGACTAAACGTTCTCGAGGACACACGGGATTTTAGTCTAGTGCTTTCGCTACATACGGCTAAATAATCTTCATTGTTATGATAAGTGTTGTGTGGGTGAACCTATGCTAATGTACCGCCCTTCCTAGGACTAATACATACTTGTGATTATACCCCTTGCAAGCATCCGCAACTACAAGAAAGTAATTAAGAATAAATCTAACCACAGCCTTAAACTCGAGATCCTGTTATCCCTCCCGCATCGATATACCAACGGGGTTTAGGTTTCTGTCACCCGCAACCCCGCAATTGGCAAACGAGTACAAGATGCATTCCCCTAGGCCCATAAAGGTGAAGTGTCATGTCGACGTTCACATGACACCACTAGAAGAATAACACCACAACTTAAATATCATAACATTGAATATTACTCAACCATAGTTCACTACTAACATTTAGACTTCACCCATGTCCTCAAGAACTAAACGAACTACTCACGAGACATCATATGGAACATGATCAGAGGTGATATGATGATGAATAACAATCTAAACATAAACCTTGGTTCAACGGTTTCACTCAATAGCATCAATAACAAGTAGAAATCAATACCGGGAGAGTTTCCCCTATCAAACAATCAAGATCAAACCCCAAATTGCTACGGCGGTGACGATGTCCAGCGGTGGAGACGGCGGTGATGATGGTGGAGATGATGATGATGGTGATGGAGATGATGTCCAGCTCGATGACGGTGACGATGGCGTCGATTTCCCTCCCCGGAGGGAATTCGGCGGATCTCAGCCCGCCAGAGCTCTTTCTCTCTGGTGTTCTCCACCCAGAGGCGGCTGTAACTCTTCGTGAGGTACCCTCTGTGGTTTTCGGGACGAAGGATTTCACGAAGAAAAGGAGGCGAAAGGGGGGGGCCCCTCACCAGGTGGCGCGGCCAGGCCATGGGCCGCGCCGCCTCATGGTCTGGGCCCACCTTGGGTCCAGCTGGCCCCTTCCGGCTTTCTTCGTCATCCGGAAAAATAGGATTTTTGGTATAATTTCCTTCCACAGTTGATCTTCCGAAATATTGCGTTCTGACGGTGCTTTTTCCAGCAGAATCCTGGCTCCGGCGCTTGATCCTCCAATAATGATGAAACATGCAAAATAGATGAAATAACATAAGTATTGTGTCCAAATATGAAATATATCAATGAATAACAGCAAATTATGATATAAAATAGTGATGCAAATTGGACGTATCAACCCCCCCAAGCTTAGACTTCGCTTGTCCCCAAGCGAAACTGAACTCAGAAACAGACCACATGTTTATGGAGTGAAGAGTCGATAAATAAAATACTGACAAGAAGCATCATATTCATTCACACAAGACATTCTAGTAAACAACTTCCTCATATAACTCAACTTGAAATAAGTAAAGTAATCACAAATAAAGGTGCATAAGAAATCATAGTTGGTGATGGCAAACTTCGTTCTTGGTCAGAGAACAATTAACAGGTTATATTTATCTATTGAGCAGCGCTCTCATGTTAAAGTTTATATGGCACAACTTGCATACTCAATCATAATAGTCTCCTCATAATCATTGATAACTTGCAAAGCTATATTCATTCAAATAAAACTTGTACTAAACAAGGAAGAATAAAAGACATGATGAAGCAAATCACAATATAATGGTTTGATCACAACTACTCAAATGCTTGCTTGAGATGGAGGGAAATAGGTTTACTGACTCAACATAAAGTAGAAGACAGGCCCTTCGCAGAGGGAAGCAGGGATTAAATCATGTGCTAGAGCTTTTTCAGTTTTGAAATCATATAAAGAGAATAAAAGTAGTATTTTGAGAGGTGTTTGTTGTTGTCAACGACTGGTAGTGGGTACTCTAACCCCCTTGCCAGACAAACCTTCAAAGAGCGGCTCCCATTTTATTTTTATTTTGTGTGGCACTCCTTCCAACCTTTCTTTCACAAACCATGGCTAACCGAATCCTCGGGTGCCTGCCAACAATCTCATACCATGAAGGAGTGCCTTTTTATTTTAGTTTTATTATGATGATGACACTCCCCCCAACCTTTGCTTACACAAGCCATGGCTAACCGAATCCTTCGGGTGCCGTCCATCAATCACATACCATGGAGGAGTGTCTATTTAGTTTAATTAATTTGGGACTGGGAATCCCATTGCCAGCTCTTTTTGCAAAATTATTGGATAAGCGGATGAAGCCACTAGTCCATTGGTGAAAGTTGCCCAACAAGATTGAAAGATAAAACACCACATACTTCCCCATGAGCTATAAAACATTGACACAAATAAGAGATAATAAGTTTTGAATTGTTTAAAGGTAGCACACGAAGTATTTACTTGGAATGGCAGAAAATACCATGTAGTAGGTAGGTATGGTGGACACAAATGGCATAGGTTTGGGTTAAGGTTTGGATGCACGAGAAGTATTCCCTCTCAGTACAGGTCTTTGGCTAGCAAGGTTAATTAGCAAGCATAAGAGTCGAGGGAAACAAACAAATATACATGTGATAGAAACAATCATGCATCTTCCTTATAAGCACAAACAATTTTAACTTCAGAATAATAAGCTATGAGCTAACAAGAAAGAAAGACAATGAAACAACTACATGTATTTCTCTTTTCTACTTAAACCTCAAAGTGTTGTTGCTATTGACCAATGCTAAGTTTGCCAAAACCAAATAGATTTATTCAATGCTCCCAAAGTGATACCAATACTAACAACAAGGTAAATCATATAGTAGAGATTGCAAACTAAAATAAGATGTGCAATATGTAAATGATAAGACTTCTCATTAATATTTCATAACGATAACTCACACCAAGGGATACATAGACAACCAACTAAAGGAGAGATACTTCCAAACTGCAACCCATCTTATATGATAACTTCCCTACTCATGATATGACACTACTTGATAGTAAAAAGTAAAAGGTAGTGATGATGTGATACCGCGGCACTCCCCCAAGCTTGGAACAAACCAAGGGGATGCCAATACCGATGATGAATTACTCCTTTGGCGATGATGGTGATGAATTCCTGACAAGCTTCTCAACAAGCTCCTGAAGCTCATCAATCTTGTACGTGAGGTTGCGAATCATCTCCGAATTGTGCTCGACGCGGTTAAGAAGTATGTCCGACGGCGAGTCCCAACTCTTGGAGTTATTTCCCCACTCTTCACCCTCAGGCTTCATCCTTCCTGCAGTGTTAGAACGATCTATATCCCAATTGCTAGGCAATGCTGCCCTGGGAATCCTTTCAATTTGATTATTGAAAATTAGATTGCGGAAGGGATGGTGAGTGCCTGAGAAAGATGTCTTCGGAGCTAGGTAATGACGTGGAACCCCTCCTCCGGTGCGAATTCTTGCGCTCTTGTTTGCACTAAAAGGGTTGTCCACCACCTTGACGCTTGCGATGGTAGCACGCGGGTGTGCACGCGAGTCTTCCTCCACCTCTTCTTCATCTTCTTCCTTGACGCTCTTGTCCTCCTCTTTCCACTCAAGATCTTGATTATCTTCATCCGGAAGCTCCTTGCCCTTGTTCTTGGAGACCATGGTGCTTCTAAACTGAAAACAGATCCTGGCAGAAACAGCTCGAAACAAAACACGTCGAGAAAACGATATACGGACCTCCAGGGGTCCGGGGATTATATAGCAAAAATTTTCACGACAAAAGGAAAGTACCAGATCGAACTAGAGTCGGAAAGGGGCGACGAGGTGGCCAGACCATAGGACGGCGCGGCCCGGCCAGGCCGCGCCGCCTATGGTGGCACGCCCTCGTGCGTCTTTCCACCCGTTCGATCTCGTAATTTTTCATATTTTCCAAAAACAGCAAAAATATTGTTCGGAAAGTAAATTGCGAACTTTTCATTACCAGTACTGTTACCTATTCAAAGTCGAGTTCTGGCGGACCGTCAATTTGTCCTTTGATGAAAGCCTCCGGTGTTTCCACTCGAATAATATCAACATCAACATTATAAGAATCACCTGAGATGTAATGCTTGAGTCTTTGTCCATTCACCACTTGTGTGGCATTTCCTTGGAGAGAGCTAATTTTAATTGCTCCTGAACGATACACCTCCTCGACAACATATGGTCCTTCCCATTTCGAGAGTAATTTCCCTGCAAAGAATCTGAGACGAGACCGATACAATAGGACTTTATCCCCAATATTAAATTCTCTTTTGATAATCCTTCTATCATGCCATTTTTTAACTTTCTCTTTAAAGAGTTTAGCATTTTCATAAGCTTCACTTCTCCATTCATCTAGAGAACTCAATTGCAACAACCTCTTATTACCGGCAAGTTTAGGATCTTTATTTAATTCTCTAACAGCCCAATAAGCTTTGTGCTCTAGTTCTAAAGGTAAATGACAAGCTTTCCCATAAACCATTTTATAAGGTGACATTCCCATGGGATTTTTATAAGCAGTTCTATAAGCCCAAAGTGCATCCTTCAATTTACTAGCCCAATTCTTTCTAGTTTTATTAACAGTCTTTTGCAAGATAGATTTAATCTCTCTATTTGATAATTCTACTTGCCCACTAGTTTGAGGATGATAAGCGGAAGCAATTCTATGATTAATACCATATCTAGCAAGAGTCTTTCTAAAACCACCATGAATAAAATGAGAACCTCCATCAGTCATAATATATCTAGGAACTCCAAATCTAGGAAAAATAATATCTAAAAGCATTCTTAAAGAGGTCTCACCATCAGCACTTTTTGTGGGTATGGCTTCCACCCATTTAGTAACATAATCAACAGCAACAAGTATATGAGTGTTACCTTCCGAAGAGGGAAAAGGTCCCATGAAGTCAAATCCCCAACAATCGAACGGTTCAATAACAAGAGTATAATTCATAGGCATTTCATTGCGTCTGGAGATATTACCAACCCTTTGGCATTCATCACAAGATAAAATAAACTTCCTTGCATCTTTGAAGAGAGTTGGCCAATAAAAACCTGATTGTAGAAACTTTTGCGCGGTTCTTTCTCCTGATGTCCTCCATAAGCACTACCATGACATTTACTCAATATCTCCTGTTGTTCATATTCGGGAACACATCTTCGCATAATACCATCCACTCCTTCTTTATATAAGTGTGGGTCATCCCAGAAATAATGCCTCAAATCATAAAAGAATTTCCTCCTTTGCTGAGCTGAAAAGGTTGGAGGCAAGTACTTGGAAACAATAAAGTTAGCATAATCAGCATACCAAGGACTGTCTCGCGAACTCACCTTTATTGCAGCCAATTGTTCATTTGGAAAACTATCATTAACAGGAACAGGATCATAAGCAATATTTTCCAATCTAGACAAATTATCAGCAACAGGATTATCAGCACCTTTCCTATCTACAATATGTAAATCAAATTCTTGCAACAAAAGTACCCATCTAATAAGCCTTGGCTTAGCATCTTTCTTTTGCATAAGGTATCTGATTGCAGCATGATCAGTATGTATAGTAACTTTTGAATCAACAATATAAGACCTAAACTTATCACAAGCAAAGACTACAGCTAACAATTCCTTTTCAGTAGTAGCATAATTTCTTTGAGCAGCATCAAGAGTTTTACTAGCATAATGAATAACATTCAGTTTTTTGTTTACCCGCTGTCCAAGAACAGCGCCTACAGCAAAATCACTAGCATCACACATAATTTCAAATGGTAAGTTCCAATCAGGAGGTTCAACTATAGGAGCAGTTGTTAAGGCTTTCTTTAGAGTTTCAAAAGCTTCCTTACAATCATTATCAAAAACAAAAGGTACATCTTTTTGAAGAAGATTAGTAAGAGGCTTTGAAATCTTGGAGAAATCTTTAATAAACCTCCTATAAAACCCAGCATGACCAAGAACACTACGAATACCTTTAACATCCCTAGGATAGGGCATCTTCTCAATTGCTTCAACTTTAGCTCTATCAACTTCAATACCTCTCTCGGAAATTTTATGTCCCAATACAATTCCTTCATTAACCATAAAGTGGCATTTCTCCCAATTAAGAACAAGGTTAGTTTCTTCACATCTCTCAAAACTTTATCAAGGTTTCAAGCAATTCAAAAGAATTCCCATAGACAGAAAAATCATCCATGAATACCTCTACAATACTCTCGCAAAAACCATGAAAAATAGCAGACATGCATCTTTGAAAAGTAGCAGGAGCATTACATAAACCAAAAGGCATACGCCTATAAGCATAAGTTCCATAGGGACAAGTGAAAGTGGTTTTCTCTTGATCTTTAGTTTTAACAGCAATTTGTGAAAATCCAGAATAACCATCAAGAAAACAAAAATGAGTATTTTTAGATAACCTTTCTAACATTTGATCAATAAAAGGCAAAGGGTAATGATCTTTTTTAGTAACCTTATTAACTTTTCGATAATCAATGCACATTCTATAACCTACAACTACTCTTTGAGGTATGAGCTCATCATTATCATTAGGCACAACAATCATTCCTCCTTTCTTAGGAACACAATGCACAGGACTAACCCATCTACTATCAGCAATAGGATATATAATACCAGCTTCAAGAAGTCGTAATACCTCATTTCTTACCACATCCTTCATCTTAGGAATTAGACGACGCTGAGGTTCAACAACAGGCTTCGCATCATCTTCCATATTGATGGCGTGTTGGCATATAGAGGGAGAAATCCCCTTCAAATCATCAAGAGTGTAGCCAATAGCACCTCGGTGTTTCTTCAATATTTCCAATAGCCTTTCTTCTTCAAACTCTGTAAGCTTAGAACTAATAATAACAGGATATATTTTCTTATCATCAATATGAGCATATTTAAGATTATCGGGCAATGGTTTTAAATCAAAGACAGGATCTTCCTTTGGTGGTGGTGTTGTACCCAGATCTTCCACCGGTAAATCATGCTTAAGAATAGGTTGGCGAAGAAAAATTTCCTCAAGCTCATCTCTTTCTTTCCTAAAAACTTCACTCTCGCTATTCTCCAAATGTTGCTTCAAAGGATTATTAGGAACAAGAACAATAGATGCACACTGTTCCATTTTAAAATCATTACTAGGCAAATCAGCTTTATAAGGAGTTTTGGTAAATTTAGAGAAGTTAAACTCATAAGATTCACCAGCAAATTTAGTCAAAATTTTCTCTTTCTTGCAATCTATAATAGCTCCACAAGTATTTAGAAAAGGTCTACCAAAAATGATAGGACAATAATCACTAGCAGCAGAACCAAGTACCAAAAAGTCAGCAGGATATTTAATCTTACCACATAGAACTTCCACATCTCGAACAATACCAATTGGAGAAATAGTTTCTCTATTAGCCAGCTGAATAACCACATCAATATCTTCAAGTTCACAAGAACCAATTTCATGCATAATCTCCGTATAAAGCTCATAAGGAATAGCACTAATACTTGCACCAATATCACATAAACCATAATAACAATGATCACCAATTCTAACAGATAGCATAGGAACACTAACTTGTTTGGGTTTATTAGGATGTGAAACAATATTAGAAGCATCTTCACAGAAAATAATATGACCATCCTCCACATTTTCAGTCACAAGATCTTTAACTATTGCAACAGCAGGTTCAACTTTTATTTGTTCTTCGGGTTCTATAGGTTTCTTTTCACTTTTATGAACCGCACTATTTATAACAGAGTACTCCTTCATTTAGCAGGGAAAGGAGTTTTTTCAATATAAGCTTCAGGAATAACATGATCAACAGTTTCAACTACAACGCATTTATTAATAGATGAATCAATTTTATCTTTATACGGTTCATGATACTTATCAAAATTCTTCTTAGGCAATTCATAATGAGAGGCAAAAGCTTTATAAAGATTTGCGGCAACTTGTGAATCAAGACCATAAGTAGCACTCATATTACGAAATTTATCAGTATCCATAAAAGCTTCAATGCATTTGTAATCATAATTTATACCTGATTCTCTATCTTTGTTGATCTCCCATCCTTCAGTATTTTCCTGGATTCGATTAAGAAGGTCCCATTTAAACTCTTCCTTATTGCGCGTGAATGATCCAGAACAAGAAGTATCCAGCAAGGTCTTGTCTTCAAAAGAAAGTCTTGCATAGAAATTATCAATAATAACATTACCAGGAAGCTCATGAATGGGGCATTTGAGCATTAAAGACTTCAATCTCCCCAAGCTTGGGCAATACTCTCTCCATCATGAGGCCAAAAATTATATATGCGATTCCGATCCTTGTGAATTTCACTTGGAGGATAGAACTTAGAATAAAACCGGGGCACAATATCATTCCATTCAAGAGAATCCCCATTATCCAATAATTTATACCAATGCGCCGCTTTACCAGACAGCGATATAGAGAATAGTTTCTTCCTCACTTCATCCATAGCAATACCTGCACACTTGAATAAACCGCATAATTCATGCAAGAACAATAAATGATCTCCAGGGTGGACAGTTCCATCCCCTGTATAACGGTTATCCACTACACGTTCAATAATTTTCATAGGTATTTTGTATGGTATCTCTTCTTTACCTGGCGCCTCATCCACTACCTTTGCAGTAGTAGCAGATTTTCCAAATAAACATTCGAGAGAAGATCTCTCCATAATGAATTATGGCAGCAGGCAGAAATAAAATCAGCACAAACAGTAGATATTTCCCTTACCAATTCCACTTACCAATAGCGCTTCACTCCCCGGCAACGGCGCCTAAAATAGTCTTGATGACCCACAAGTATAGGGGGTGTATCGTAGTATCTTCGATAAGTAAGAATGTCGATCCCAATGAGGAGCAGAAGGTGTTGACAAGCAGTTTCGATGAAGGATTCACTGTAAATGCTCACAGACAAGTATTCAGGGGGTTTTGATGTAATACTTAATAAAGTACGAGTAAGTAAAGTGCGAGAGTAATAATTGCAGCGAGTGGCCCAATCCTTTTTAGCACAAAGGACAAGCCGGTTTGTTTACTTATAATGACCAAACGTTCTCGAGGACACACGGGATTTTAGTCTAGTGCTTTCGCTACATACGGCTAAATAATCTTCATTGTTATGATAAGTGTTGTGTGGGTGAACCTATGCTAATGTACCGCCCTTCCTAGGACTAATACATACTTGTGATTATACCCCTTGCAAGCATCCGCAACTACAAGAAAGTAATTAAGAATAAATCTAACCACAGCCTTAAACTCTGAGATCCTGCTATCCCTCCTGCATCGATATACCAACGGGGGTTTAGGTTTCTGTCACTCCGGCAACCCCGCAATTGGCAAACGAGTACAAGATGCATTCCCC
Organism: Lolium multiflorum; assembly: GCA_030979885.1. Lineage (NCBI taxonomy): Eukaryota > Viridiplantae > Streptophyta > Magnoliopsida > Poales > Poaceae > Lolium > Lolium multiflorum. Next base: position 246,332,500 of record CM061748.1, read on the forward strand.
TAGGCCCATAAAGGTGAAGTGTCATGTAGTCGACGTTCACATGACACCACTAGAAGAATAACACCACAACTTAAATATCATAACATTGAATATTACTCAACCATAGTTCACTACTAACATTTAGACTTCACCCATGTCCTCAAGAACTAAACGAACTACTCACGAGACATCATATGGAACATGATCAGAGGTGATATGATGATGAATAACAATCTGAACATAAACCTTGGTTCAACGGTTTCACTCAATAGCATCAATAACAAGTAGAAATCAATACCGGGAGAGTTTCCCCTATCAAACAATCAAGATCAAACCCCAAATTGCTACGGCGGTGACGATGTCCAGCGGTGGAGACGGCGGTGATGATGGTGGAGATGATGATGATGGTGATGGAGATGATGTCCAGCTCGATGACGGTGACGATGGCGTCGATTTCCCCCTCCGGGAGGGAATTTCCCCGGCGGATCTCAGCCCGCCGGAGAGCTCTTTCTCTTTGGTGTTCTCCGCCCCGCAGAGGCGGCTGTAACTCTTCGTGAGGCACCCTCTGTGGCTTAGGTTTTCGGGACGAAGGATTTCGCGAAGAAAAAGAGGCGAAAGGGGCTGTGGGGCCCCCTCACCACCAGGTGGCGCTGCCAGGCCATGGGCCGCGCCGCCCTATGGTCTGGGCCCACCTTGGGTCCAGCTGGCTCCCCTTCTGGCTTTCTTCGTCATCTAGAAAAATAGGATTTTTGGTATAATTTCCTTCCACAGTTGATCTTCCGAAATATTGCGTTCTGACGGTGCTTTTTCCAGCAGAATCTGGCTCCGGCGCTTGATCCTCCAATAATGATGAAACATGCAAAATAGATGAAATAACATAAGTATTGTGCCCAAATATGAAATATATCAATGAATAACAGCAAATTATGATATAAAATAGTGATGCAAATTGGACGTATCAAGGAGTCGGTGGAGAGAGGGGCCGGTGGAGAGAGGTGTCGGCGGAGATGGGGCACCGATGGAGAGAGGCGTCGACGGAGAGGGGGCACCGGTGGAGAGAGGCGTCGGTGAATGGGGTCGCAGACGACGTCCTTCTCCACGGCGTGCGGTGGTTGGGGAGGAGGCAGGGAGAGGTGGTCGCCGGCGGTGGGAGAGGTGGTTGCCGGCGGGGAATCGAGAGGGGAATCGAGATCTCACAGTATGCCTCGATCGGGATGGGGTGGGGATTTGGCTAAGTATCCCCGACTCCCCTTAGCAATAGCGCACCTCTAGGGGTGCGCCACAATGATGCCTAGCAATGGCGCACCTCTTGTCGTGCGCTACTGCCTATTTAGGTTTAGGTCAAAACATGGTCGGCACGTACTATTGACAAGAACCGAATTGTACCACAGTGGCTAGCTCCCCCTCTGTTAGGTTTACCCTGGCCGGCCAGGTTCGAACCCTGGCGGTCCCAATTTTTTTACCTTTTTTAAAAAAATTGATTTCACCCAGTAATAAATAACATAATACACCAAAATAAAAGGCATAAATAATTATAATTATGTAGAATATTTAAAATAATATAGAATCTAGAAAATATCCAAAAATATGAATTATATGTCTATTTTGATCGGTACAATGTGTAGATTAACAATATGACATCCATTATTCATACAAGAAAATGATACATAATTATCTTTTCACAATCTTCTTGCCCTTCTTTCTCGCGGTTGAATAATTTAGCCCCGGAACTCCTAGACTTCTTCTCTTGAATGGACGGCCTTTAGGTAGGGTGGTCCTGCTTCTTCTTGTTGTGTATGGTTCTTCATCATCATCGTCGTCATCTTCCATCTTCGGATCGCCGTACTGGTCAAAGTCTAGCTCGTTGGCGGCTCCATCCATTCCGATGATGCTCCTTTTGCCTCTCCTCACGACAACACGGCTGGGCTTTTGCGGGTCGGTAATGAAGAAGCATTGGTCCACTTGGGAAGCTAGTACCCATGGCTCATATTTTGCGGTGACCTTTGCGCCCGCTGTCTTGGATTTGGCTTCGGGTATAACCATGGTGGTGAAATGTCGGTCTTCTTTTACGACGTTCTTGGCCCACCTGACACGGAACATCGGCACATTCTCTCCGGCGTAGCTCAGCTCCCAGATCTCCTCGATCTTTCCGTAGTATCTCTGCTTGATGTCACCGGTGTAGGACTCCATCGTTACCCCGGAGTTCTGATAATCGCTCTTCATGTCCTTTTCCTCGGTGTAGAATGTGTAGCCGTTGATATCGTACGCCTGAAATGTCATCAGGTTGTGTTCGGCGCCCTGTGACAAGGCGAAGATGAGTTTTTCTTCCGCAGAAGAATCCTCGTCTATAGGGTACGTCAGCATCTTGTCCTTGAACCACCGCGTGAAGGTTGAGTTGTGCTCTTTGATTATATCTCTGTCCGTCCTCTGTTGGCCCTGATCATTGTACGTCGTGGCGATGAAGGTTTTGTGCTCTACCACCCAAGGATCGACCACGTCTATGTGTTGTAGCGCGACTAGGTTTGCTCTTTCAAAGTCGGCGATTCGACCCTTGAAGTCGACATGCATTTCGCGGCTACCCTCGCGGTGACCCCATCCAGCGAGCTTCCCGAGGTGCCTGTTTACGGGCAGACCGACGGGATTCTCGATTTCTAGATAACTCGTGCAGAAGGAGATGCACTCTTCGGTCAGAAAGCCCTTGGCTATGCTTCCGTCTGGACGTGCCCTGTTGCGAACGTACCCTTTGATGACACCATTCATCCTTTCGAACGGCATCATGCTGTGCAGGAACGTCGGCCCCAGTTGGATGATATCCTCCACGATATGTACCAGCAGATGCACCATAACGTCGAAGAATGCGGGCGGGAAGTACATCTCAAGCTCGCACAGTATCACCACGATCTCTTCCTGTAGCCTTCTAAGTTGCCTCACGCCAACAGACTTCCGAGAGATGACGTCGAAAAAGTTGCATAGGCCAAAAAGCGTTTCACGGACGTGCGCGTCCATGATCCCACGGATTGCAACCGGAAGTATCTGCGTCATCAGCACGTGACAGTCGTGAGACTTCATCCCGCTGAACCTCTGCTTCGCTTTGTCTAGGTACCTGCTTATCTTCCCCGCGTAACCGTAAGGAAGTTTTACTCCTAGGAGACAGTCGAAAAACTGCTCGATCTCCTTCTGACTTAGAGTGAAGCACGCGGGGGGCAGTAATATTCGATCTTTTTGGCCTTTTTGCCCTTGCGACGACTTTGCGTGTCCTCCGCCTCATCATCGTCATCGTCATCATCATCATCATCATCATCATCATAGGGCGTCCCGCGTGAAGCTCCTCCCTGATCCCAATTGATTGCAAGTCGTACCTTGCTTTCGGCCCATCTTTGGTCTTCTCTGGCATGTTGAGGAGGGTACCAAGCAGACTCTCGCACACGTTCTTCGTGATGTGCATGACATCAAGGCTGTGAGGCACACGGAGGATCTTCCAGTACGGCAAGTCCCAGAAAACAGACCTCGTCTTCCATACCTTAAGCAGCGGCTCCGGCGCCTTTCGCTTCTTTCCCGGCGGTGGGCACTCTTTCCAATTTTTCAATAGCTCGTCTATTTGCTCGCCGCTTCTCGTACGTGGCCGTCTTCGTGGTTCGTCTTGACCATCGAACAGATCCTTGCGTTTCCTCCATGGGTCGTCCTCGCGAAGCCACCTTCGATGTCCCATGAACACCGTTTTCGAGGACCCGGGATCTCTATCTAGCTGGCGGTACGTTGTGTCGTCCATGCACCTGACGCATGCATTGAATCCGTGGACCACCTGCCCCGCGACATATCCGTAACCGAGAAAGTCGTGCACCGTCGTGAGCAACGCGGCTCTCATAGGGAAATATTCTTCCGCGGCGGCGTCCCACGTATTGGCAGGCGCGTCCCATAGCGTGGCTAGCTCCTCTTTCAGAAGCCCCATATACAGATTGATGTCGTTCCCTGGTTGTTTCGGCCCTTCAATTAGCATACTCATTTGAATGTACTTCCTCTTCATGCACAACCAGGGGGAGGTTGTACATCCACACAAACACGGGCCAGGTGCTATGCGTGCTGCTCTGGCTGCCAAACGGATTGACTCCATCGGTGCTCGCGCCCAGCCTTATGTTCCTAGGATCGTCCCCAAATTCTGGGTACTCGAGGTTCAACGCATTCCACTGGCTAGCATCCGAAGGGTGTCTCAACATCCTGTCCTTTTTCTTTTTCTTCGGATCATCTGCGTCATCTTCTCCCTTCCTCATCTCCGCGTGCCAGCGCATTAGCTTTGCTTGCTTAGGATCCGCGAAATACCGCTGCAGACGAGGAGTGATCGGAAAGTACCACACCACCTTCCGAGGAGCTTTCTTCCCCTTCTTGTACCGACTGACGCCGCACACCGGACATATGGTACACTCCGCGTGCTCGTTCCGATAAATGATGCAATCGTTCAAGCACACATGGTATTTCACATGCGGTAAATCCAGAGGACACACGATTTTCTTGGCCTCCTCGATACTAGTCGGACACGTGTTACCTTTGGGAAGACGTTCCTGCCAGAATGACATGTTGTCGTTGAAGGATGTGTCCGTCATTTTGTGCTTTACCTTCATCTCCAGAGCCATGAGCGTTACTTTCAGGCGGGTATCCTCCGGCCTGCATCCTTCATACAATGGAGTAACCGCGTCTACCTCCAGTTGATCCATCTTGGCTTTCTCTCGGGCGGCAGCTCTTGCGTTACTCGTCTGCTTGAGAAGCAGCTCTTGAAGATAAGGGTCCTGCACCCAGTCCATCGACGATGGTCCATCGTCTTCATCTTCATGATCGTCATGATGACCTCCATCTTGATCTTCCTCATCATCAGGTCCAGGATCTCCTACATTGTGATCATGATCATCTCCGGGATCTTCTACATCCTGATCATGTCCGAGATCTTCTACATCCTGATCACCTCCTTCCTTATTTGTTGTTGAAATCCCATGGACAAATTCATAATCATCTTCGTCGCCTTCCCACCGATAGCCATCCATGAAACCACGCATGAGAAGGTGGTCCCGCACCATATCGGCTTTAGGGTCCATAAGGCTCGTCAGCTTGCATCTTCGACACGGACATCTTATCTCCTTTTGGTTATTTCTAATCATCTCGGCTGTCGCGGCTTTCAAAAACCTAGCCACAACGCCTTCGCTCATCATGCGGACCATGGTCGCCTGCGGGTATAGAGAAAATGGATATCTTAGCATACCAAAAGAAAATTTTGGCATGACCTTCCCTAAAAATAGGACATATGTATATGCGTAGTATGCCCAACATTCGCCGAAACGGAAATGAATCAACGTTTCGGCAAAATATTGGCAACTCCATCGCATTTCAAATCCCTGCAAACAAAAACACATGCAACACATGTGTGGAGGCTTCGCATATACAACACATGTGGATCCGGAGGCTTCGCATACAACACACATGCACGTGACGCTTTTCGCGCATGCGCACAACACATGATCATCGAGCTTCGCACATAACATATGTGCACACACACGTGTACGTGACGTGTGTGCAAGACGATCGGAACCGGTCACACACAAAGCATAAAACCAACAAAGTTACCGATACGGCGAGACCTAGAGTGTTGGATGAGGTAAAAAGTTGAGATTGAGTAGGGTATTGAGCTAAGAAAGCTTCACCATTACTTACCTATGAAGAAAATTAAGTTTACCAACTTAATTTTGGTGAATGAAGAGGTGAAAATGAGGTGGGAAGGAGGGGCAACACGACCAGATCCAGATTTGGTGGGAGGTGGTGGTGGAAGAGTGTTTGGGGAAAGTGGGTGGCACATGTGAGTGGAGGGGTTAAAAGCAGGAAATGGTCCCAGGTTAGCAGTGGCGCACCACCTAGCCGTGCGCCACTGCTAGGGTGACATAGCAATGGCGCACTGCTAGGTGGTGCGCCACTGCTCACCTGGTACCTGCACCCACGCCCCTGCCCAACTTAGCAGTGGCGCACCATGTTGGTGGTGCGCCATAGCTAGTAGTGGCGCACCGCGGCAGTGCGCCATTGCTAAGGACCTCATCTCTAAAGGTGCCCTGGCCACCTCCTAGCAGTGGCGCACCACAATGTCGTGCGCCATAGGTAAGTGAAGTAGTAGTGGCGCACCACTGGAGACGTGCGCCACTATTAGGTTGGGGTAGGAGCTGGCCTCCTGCCAGGAATTAGTAATGGCGCACCACAAACAAGGTGCACCACTACTACATTTGTAACAGTGGCCCACCATTTGTTGGTGCGCCACTGCTAAGTAGTAGTGGCGCACGGCCATCATGGTGCGCCACTGATGTCAATCTTACGGCTAGGCCTTTTCCTAGTAGTGCCCAACTCGCAACATGACTCAGGAGGCACTGATGCAGATGTTGCAACAGATGATGGCTGATAGAGAGGCTGAAAGAGCTGAAAGGAAAGCCAATATCGCTGCACTCCAACAGATTGCTCAGGGCAATCAAGGCCATGGAAACCACGACCACCCTGGGTCGAAGTTGAAGAACTTCCAGAACACCAACCCACCAGTTTTTAGCAAGACGGAGGAACCCCTTGATGCTGATGATTGGATCCAAACCATGGAGAACAATCTTGAGGTTGCCGGAGTGGAGGACAACGAGAAGGTGCTGTTTGCCACTCACTATCTGGCAGGACCTGCAGGTGCCTGGTGGACGAGTGCCCGCGCATTGAATGCGGGGCAAATGATGACTTGGACAGATTTCGAACTCAAGTTTAGCAAGTATCATGTGCCCCCGGGTCTGATTAAGAAGATGAGGGATGAGTTCAGGGAACTCAAGCAAGGCCGACTAACCGTGGTAGAATACCGTGACAGATTCCTCACTCTGTCAAGGTACGCCCCGGATGAGATGGACACCACCGAGAAGAGGAAGGAGAGGTTACTGAATGGATTGCATGATGAGATGTAGACTGTGTTGATCAATATCCCTTTTGCTGACCTGGAAGCCCTTGTTGACTCCACCATCCAGATGGAGGGGAAAATTCACCAAGCCAATGAGAACCGCAAGCGCCGCATGATGAATCAGAGTGGGCCCAGCAATACCCACAAGTATCGCCCCAGCTCAAGTGGAGGGTTCGCCCCAAGAAACAACAAGCCCCCGATGCAGAATTCACGCCCGGGTTATCAGAACCGGAGTGGAGGAAACCCCAGGCCAGGAGGCCACTACAACAACAACAACAACTTCAACCGCGCTCCACCCCGAGCCCCCAACCCCAACAACAACAACTCCAACACCGCTCCAAGGACTGGGAGCAACGCTGTTCCCATCACCCCCAAGGACAAGTCCACCATCACTTGTTACGAGTGCGGAGTGGTGGGGCACTACTCCAACGAGTGCCCCAAGAGACTCGCCAAGACTGCCGCCAACACCTCTGGCCCTGCTCAGCAGCAACGCCGTGTCGCCAACGGCAAGAAGTTCACCCCCAACAACCCGAACAACCGCAGCGGTCGCCTCTATCACATGAGTGCGGAAGAAGCTCAGGAAGCCCCAGATGTCGTGCTGGGTATGTTCTCTGTTAACTCAATACCTGCAAGAGTGCTGTTTGATTCTGGAGCATCGCATTCGTTTGTTACCGAAGATTTTGCATGCACTAGTAAGATTCAACCCATCAGTTTGAAGCATGTCATGATAGTTCAAATACCTGGGTCAACAACTAAAGCTAGAAAAATTTGCAAAGATGTGCCTATCAGAATACATGAAATAGAATTTTATGCAAATTTGATTGTTCTGGGAACAAAAGGTTTGGAAGTAGTACTGGGTATGGACTGGATATCAAAACATCATGGACTGATTGATTGTGCCAAGAAGGCCATCACCATGACTAGTAGCACCGGAATATTAGTAGAGCACATATCTGAAAGACTGCCCAGAAAGTTTACCTGCAACCAGAGTTTAGCCAAACCCACCTTGGATCAGATCAGGGTCGTTTGTCGATACCCCGATGTGTTTCCTGATGATCTACCCGGTATGCCCCCAGATCGGGATATCGAGTTTATCATCGAGTTAATCCCTGGAACAGGACCTATAGCCCAGAGAGCCTATAGCATGAACCCAGCAGAGTTAGTGGAACTGAAGAAGCAACTGGATGATATGCTATTCAAAGGTCTGATTCGACCAAGTGCGTCGCCTTGGAGATCACCAGTTTTGTTTGTGGACAAGAAGGATGGTGCCACTCGTTTATGTACGGATTATCGCAAGCTTAACGATGTCACCATCAAGAACAAGTATCCGTTGCCCAAGATAGAAGATCTGTTTGACCAACTGACTGGTGCCAAAGTTTTCTCGAAGATTGATCTGAGGGCTGGTTACCACCAACTGAAGATTCGTGCCACCGATATCCCCAAAACTGCATTTACCACCAGATATGGATTATATGAGTACAATGTCATGTCATTTGGATTGACCAATGCCCCCGCTTATTTCATGAATCTCATGAATAAGATCTTTATGAACTTCCTGGATAAGTTTGTCGTTGTCTTCATCGACGACATCCTCATCTACTCCAAATCCGAAGAAGAACATGAGCAACATTTGGAAGTGGTCCTAGATACCCTTCGGGAGCATCAGTTGTATGCCAAGTTCAGCAAGTGTGAGTTCTGGTTGAAGGAAGTAGGATTCCTGGGACACATCTTGTCTGCAGGAGGAATTGCCGTTGACCCCTCAAAAATCAAGACTGTTGAAGAATGGAAAGCCCCAACCACTCAGACCGAAGTCCGTGCATTTCTCGGATTGGCGGGATATTACCGCCGGTTCGTTGAAGGATTCTCGAGCATAGCAAGACCGATGACTCAGTTGTTGAAGAAGGACAAGAAGTTTGAATGGACTGACAAGTGTGAAGAGAGTTTCCAACAGCTCAAGAGCAGATTGACATCAGCCCCAATACTGGTTATGCCGGACATCACCAAGCCCTTTGGCGTATATTGCGACGCCTCCAAGATTGGTCTTGGATGTGTACTTATGCAAGAAGGAAAAGTTATATCTTACCTTTCAAGACAGCTAAAACAACATGAGCAGAACTATCCAACCCATGACTTAGAGCTAGCAGCCGTGGTTTTAGCCCTGAAAGTATGGCGTCATTACCTCATGGGTAATCGATGTGAGATCTATTCGGATCACAAGAGCTTGAAGTATATCTTCACGCAGAAGGAGGTGAATATGAGGCAGCGCAGATGGATAGAGCTAATCAAGGATTACGATATGGAAATTCACTATCACCCCGGCAAGGCCAATGTGGTAGCGGATGCTCTGAGTAGACTGCCGTGTCAGTTGAACTCCATGATCGCAATCGAGCAACCCAGCCTGTTTCAAGAGTTTGAACAGTTTAGACTTGAACTTGTTAGCGAAGGATTTCTAGCCAGCATTGAACTCCAACCTACCCTGATTAGTCAGATCAAGGAAGCTCAGAAGGGAAATGCTAGCATTGATGGGATAAAGAGCCAAATAGCTGCAGGAAAGGCACCGGGATTCACCGTAGATGAAGAAGGAGTGCTATGGTACAACGGACGCCTTTGCGTGCCGTCAGATTCAGAGTTGAAGCAAGTTATTCTGAAAGAAGCCCATGACACCCTTTACTCCATTCATCCCGGAGGAACCAAGATGTACCAAGATTTGAAAGAGCAATTTTGGTGGCATGGGATGAAGAGAGAAATTGGAAGCTACATCGCCAAATGTGACATCTGTCAAAGAGTCAAAGCAGAACATCAACGCCCCGCAGGACTGTTGCAACCCCTACAGATTCCCGAATGGAAGTGGGATTCCGTAGGAATGGACTTCATCACCGGACTGCCCAAATCTAGTAAAGGGAATGATTCTATTTGGGTAGTGGTCGACAGATTGACCAAAGTCGCCCACTTCATCCCCGTCAAGACCACCTATCAAGGACCGAGACTCGCAGAGTTATATATCTCAAGGATAGTCAGCTTGCACGGAACCCCGAAGTCAATAGTATCCGATAGAGGATCCCAATTCACCTCCAGATTCTGGCAGAAAGTACATGAAGGACTCGGAACTCGGCTGAATTTCAGCACCGCCTATCACCCGCAGATGGATGGACAGACTGAACGAGCAAATCAGATACTTGAAGATATGTTGAGAGCATGTGTGCTAGATTATGGATCCAAGTGGGAAGACTGCTTGCCGTATGCAGAATTCTCGTACAACAACAACTATAAAGCTAGCTTGCAGATGGCCCCCTTTGAAGCACTGTACAGAAGGAAGTGCCGTACCCCTCTGAACTGGTCGGAAGTCAGAGAGAGTCAAGTCTTTGGACTAGATATTCTCCGAGAAGCTGAAGAGAAGGTTCACAAGATCCGCGAGTACCTCAAGACCGCCCAATCAAGACAGAAGAGTTACGCCGACAAGAGACGCCGAGAGATGACCTTCGAGATCGGAGATTTCGTGTATCTCAAAGTGTCCCCCCTTAAAGGAATGCAGAGATTCCAGCTTAGAGGAAAGCTTGCACCCCGATATGTCGGACCCTTCAAAGTCCTGAGCCGCCGAGGAGAAGTGTCTTATCAACTGGAGTTACCGGAAGAAATGTCAGCGGTACACAATGTGTTTCACATCTCGTTACTCCGGAAGTGCTTAGAAGTACCTGAGAAGACCGAGGTTTTCAAGAACATCGATCATCGAGCTGTGGATATCAACTCAGATTTGACATATCGCGAAGTACCTATTCGCATCTTGGAAGAAGCTTTCAGAACCACCCGCACCAGGAGTATCAAGTTTCTGAAGATCCAATGGAGTAATCACACCGAAGAAGAAGCCACTTGGGAAAGAGAAGATTTCATGAAGACTGAGTACCCAGATCTCTTTAGTACCTAATCTTTCTTTAAGATCTCGGGACAAGATCTTTTGTAAGGGGGAAGGGTTTGTAACATCCCAAGTTTCAACAATAATAAATCAAGAGAAAGAATTTCAAAGACTCAAAATTTGCAACAAACAAAAACTTTTTCTATGCATATAGTGTCACATATAGTTTCATGCATAGTGTGCTTTTCTGTTGTGCATTTGCCATGATGAGTGTTGATGTGTTGATCACTTGCTCTTAAACCCTAATTCAAGATCATAGCTCCTCAATTGGAGAGAAATAAAAGAAACCCAAAATTGGCCAAATACCCTCACCTACACATAAGGCCAATTATTCAAATCATCACCAAAGGCCACCATGGCTTGATCTATTGCTTGTAAAACCTTTGTATATCAATTACAAACTCAAATGCATCAAAGAAACCAGAATCACAACAAAGAAAAATGCAAAAACCACTTACATATGATAATGGTCGAAATTGAGTTTTATAAAATGTTACTCACTTTACCCCCCTGGTTTGGACTTTTCCTAAACTAAACTTGGTCAACATTTGCCATGTCATCCAAGACCTTGTCAAAGTGAACAACTTTTCTGTTGACCACCAGTGCTGACTTTGACCAGGTTGACCAGAACAGAGATGACAAGAGAGGACTTTGAAACAAAGTGAAGATGACCACATTTTTGAAACTTTGCAAATCAACTCTAAAATGAACACCACCACCACCATTCTATCACATTAATTATATAAATGAGTTGCACCAAAAAGAATTCCAAAATTCGACAAAAATGTTCTTGCGGCCATTCTACCGAACACCTGGTGGGAAACTTCCAGAATTGTGTTACATCCAATTACACACTGGGTTTTAGCCTAAACCGTCTTTAACTCGTGATGATGAGCATCTCCTGCCTCCCCTGCATCAAGCCCCGTCCTTGCCCTCTTCGTTTAAAGTGGAGAAATGGCAGAAAAGCTTCATGTCGTGCACCATGCCGTCCTCAAAGCACTTGAGCAACCTGAGCCTCCCCTCTCTCTCACTTTGTCCTGGATCATCTACACAACACAAGGACCCTGACGGTGCACGGCCCTGGCTCGCGCGCGCACGGCATTGGCCAGGAGAGGCGCGTCCAAAACCATGCCAGAGCATGCACGCGGTGAGCATGCTCTGGACGCGCCAGAGTGCCGCGCGCTCGATCGTTCCCGTCCTCTTCTGCAAAGGCTACCGCTGCATCACCCGTCTCCTCGCCACCCTCTAGCAGCTAGACATCCTCCATAGCCCGCGCATGCACCATCGCCGTCGTCCTCATCAACTTTCGGCCGCGTGTACGCCGCGATCATCACACGCCCGATCGATCGCATCCTCTTTTCTCTACGCCAGCTACTCCTTGAGCATCGCCAGGAGAACGCCTATGCATAGCCATCCTTCACTTGCCCCTTCGAGCGCCGGAGACGCCGCGCCATGATCGGCTCTTCACAGCACCCGCGGCACCACCTCCAGCCTATAAATAGAGGAGCTCCGAGCACACATCTTTCACACAATCTCGTCCCCTCTCTTCACTGGTTCTTCCCACACTGGTAGCTAGTCCAATTATAGTCTACCTCGCCGGAATTGCAAGATCACCACCGCCGGAGCCCGCAGAACATCGCCATCGATTGGAGCCTCGCCAAGCTCCGCCGCTGTACCAGGAGCTTCTTCACCCTCGCCAACCTCACCTCGTACCTCGCCATCGACCACCGGAGGCCTGGTATGCTCGCCGACTCCCTAGGCACGCCGCCAGCACGTCGGGATCTCGTCGGAGACGACGGTGATCCTCGACCGCCCGATTTCGTTTTAACCAATCCTCATCACGCACGCCGTTTCGCTCGTCTAAGAGCCACTGACGGGTGGCCCCCACCTCGTCAGGGCGGCCCACTCGCACCAGATGCTTGCTGGGCCGTGCTGTGCTGTTAAATTCATTTGGGCCCGTTTCCTTTTTCCCGCCAAGCCCAAGTAGTTCAAATATGGATTTGTGAATATTTCAAATAGCCTGCAGATGCTTTAGTAAATTTTGAATAGTTTTAAATCTACCACTCCAAATTTAGCAAACTTTATACCGCTGGAAAGCCAATAAAATTATCTAGCCAATGCCACTGGTCCCATCTCCAATTTTGTAGTAGAATTAAAATGCTAAAAATAACAAGACAGGGACTTTTACACATTGAAACTTTATTTAAAATTCAACCATAATTGATTTCGAGTTGATTCCAACTCTCATAAATCACATTTGATGTCCTCTAATTGATTATGCAATAATCTAGTCAGGTTGTTTGTATGATCATGGACTAGATCAAAATAATGGCTATGGAGCTATTTCTAGTGCATTTAAATCTTGTAATTCAAATTCTATAAATAGTATGAGAGCTACTCTCTCATTTAAATCTTGATCCTAAGTAATACAATAATAGGTAATGACCTTAGGCTAATGAACCTCTGATTGCTATTACGTAGAGATTTTTAAATCATTTACATGTTAGTCTTAAATTGTATGAGGTGTAGCACCTCATTTAAATTATACTCCCATATAATAGATATGGAATGTTGACCTTGGTCAACTTATATTTCATACCTGATTATTATTTGAGGAGATTAAATCTTAATAGGATTGAATGAGAGGAATTTTTTTTCTAAAGATCTAAATAGCAAATCAAAGTAATAAGTATAATGAGAGGAAATTATTTTTCTCTTAAATAAGAACCAACCAAGTAATCCACCATGCCATGAATGATATGATGCTAGAATTAGTGTGTGAACTCTTTGGTGTGTGTTAGCCTAGTATGTAAGATTGGTTTGGTGTTTATACCTCGTATTCGTATATAGACGCTAGTAACGAGGAGTATCAAGAGGAGGAAGCCTACTCCCAGGAGGAGGAGGAGAACTTTGACAACTACCCTGCTCAAGGCAAGCTAATACTCTTGCCAAATCACCAAGTGCATAGCTCTACAAGAGCAAGGCACCATCACACTTTATTTTATGTCTTACCTATCCCATGTTTTACCTTACAATTATTTTTGCTTATTTATTTCAAAGTACCCTTTGATTTATGATTCACTTGGTCTAGAGTAGAACAATATTTAAGGTTAGCTTAGAGCAAATCAAGCTAGATAGCACCCCTCAGGAGATAGTTGCTAGTGCTAATCAAATAAAATTTGACTACTCTAGATGGGAACATGGTGAAGTGAAATGACTTTGAAAGAATGTGAATTTGAAGGTGACATGGTTGACTTGGTGAATTTAAATGAAAACTGATGATTGGGTTTGAATGCGATACCTTCCAATTATACAAGTACCCCCACAATACCTGATTATGGGTAGGGCTTAACTAGAAACTTGTGTATTTTAGTATGGGTTCCCTCTAAACAAGCATCATAGGGGTTACGCCGAGGCTGCCTCCGTATATGTGAAATGATGTGAATATGAGGTGAATGTACGACCCAAGCCCTGTGCAGTTCCCGGGTTGACAGTTGGTTTTCACCGGGAGGCCAAGCTCATGGGGAGAGGTGCCTATACTAGTATATATAAGTGAAAGGTTAAGGTTGATGATCCGCGCACTGAGTTATGATGATTCGGGGTTATCCTCGACGGATGTAATCAAAAGTTGTGGCACAAGAGTACAACCTATGCAGAGTGTTAAACCTATTCGAATAGCCGTGTCCACGGTTACGGACGATTGGAAAGGCCATACTATTCCGTTATCAGATTTTTGATCTTAAAAAGGAATGATGAATTGACATGTGATTTGACTTGAATCACAAATGATTTGTGGGAAAGACACTAATGTTCCCACTTGAGTTAGTCTAGCAAATGATGAGTCTTTACTAAATGTTTGTTGAACTAAAACTTGGCTTATTGCAAATAAACCTAGAGCTTAGCACCCCTTACTACACTCAATAAGTAATTACTTTAGTATTAGTTTGCGAGTACTTTAAAGTACTCATGGCTTTGCCCTGGCTATTCAAATGCCAGACTTTGAAGAGGAGCAACAGTATCAGGATGACGGACAACAGGACGTCTACGATAACTAGGATCGTCTTCTAACGTCAAGCGTTGCCTGTGGAATAGATAGTCCACTACTACTTCGCTTCCGCTACTATTTGTGTTGTTGAACAATATATTTGTGTAATATTGGATCATGTGATCTATGGTTGTAAGACAAGTATGTGTTGTAATAAATGATGACTCTATGCTACTTACTATTATGTCTCGCAAAAACAATCTTCCTGGGATTGCGATGTATGATATAATAGGCATCTGGACTTAAAAATCCGGGTGTTGACAAGTAGAAACATTGCTAACCAATTATTTTACCATTGATAGTAGGAGGTGTAGCAACATGTGAAGCATTATCATTACTAGTGGTGGTAATAGTCCAAACTTTGGCTACATTATTCTCTTTAGCAAATTTTTCCTCTTTTTCCCACCTAGCATGCAATTCAGCCATCAATCTAATATTTTCATTAATTCGAACTTGGATAGCGTTTGCTGTAGCAAATGACTTAATATCTTTATTTTCATTAGGCATAACTTTCAATTTTAAAAGATCAACATCAGCAGCAAGACTATCAACTTTAGAAGCAAGAATATCAATTTTACCAAGCTTTTCTTCAACAGATTTGTTAAAAGCAGTTGGTGTACTAATAAATTCTTTAAGCATGGCTTCAAGACCAGAGGGTACACTCCTATTATTGTTGTAAGAATTACCATAAGAATTACCATAACCATTACTATTATTAGAAGGATATGGCCTATAGTTGTTACTAGAATTATTCCGATAAGCATTGTTGTTGAAATTATTATTTTTAATGAAGTTTACATCAACATGCTCTTCTTGAGCAACCAATGAAGCTAAAGGAACATTATTAGGATCAACATTAGATCTACCATTCACAAGCATAGACATAATAGCATCAATCTTATCACTCAAGGAGGAGGTTTCTTCAACAGAATTTACCTTCTTACCTTGTGGAGCTCTTTCCGTGTGCCATTCAGAGTAATTAATCATCATATCATCAAGAAGCTTTGTTGCGGCACCTAGAGTGATGGACATAAAAGTACCTCCAGCAGCTGAATCCAATAGGTTCCGCGAAGAAAAATTCAATCCTGCATAAAAGGTTTGGATGATCATCCAAGTAGTCAATCCATGGGTAGGGCAATTCTTTACCAAAGATTTCATTCTTTCCCATGCTTGGGCAACATGCTCATTATCCAATTGCTTAAAATTCATTATGCTACTTCTCAAAGATATAATTTTAGCAGGAGGATAATATCTACCAATGAAAGCATCCTTACATTTTGTCCATGAATCAATACTATTCTTAGGCAAAGATAGCAACCAATCTTTAGCTCTTCCTCTTAATGAGAAAGGAAACAATTTTAATTTTATAATGTCAGCATCTACATCCTTATACTTTTGCTTCTCACAAAGTTCAACAAAATTATTAAGATGGGCAGCAACAGCATCAGAACTAACACCAGAAAATTGCTCTCTCATAACAAGATTTAGTAAAGCAGGTTTAATTTCAAAAAATTCTGTAGTAGCAGGTGGAGCAATAGGTGTGCATAGGAAATCATTATTATTTGTGCTAGTGAAGTCACACAACTTAGTATTCTCAGGAGTGCCCATTTTAACAGTAGTAAATAAAGCAAACTAAATAAAGTAAAAGCAAGTAACTAATTTTTTTTTGTGTTTTTAATATTGAGAACGCGAACAAGATAGTAAATAAAGTAATGCAAGTAACTATTTTTTTTGTATTTTTGATATAATGAACAAACAAAGCAGTAAAAAAATAAAGTAAAGCAAGACAAAAACAAAGTAAAGAGATTGGATGTGGGAGACTCCCCTTGCAGCGTGTCTTGATCTCTCCCGGCGCCGAAAAGATTTGTCAAGCGTGCGCTTGACGTGGGAGTTAGAAATCTCTGTGGTGT
The DNA here is from genome assembly GCA_030979885.1 of Lolium multiflorum. Classification (NCBI taxonomy): domain Eukaryota; kingdom Viridiplantae; phylum Streptophyta; class Magnoliopsida; order Poales; family Poaceae; genus Lolium; species Lolium multiflorum. Next base: position 246,349,296 of record CM061748.1, read on the forward strand.
AATTTTCCTTCACGTCCCCGGCAACGGCGCCAGAAAAAGAGCTAGATATGCGTAAAGCACACGTCCGTTGGGAACCCCAAGAGGAAGGTGTGATGCGTACAGCAGCAAGTTTTCCCTCAGTAAGAAACCAAGGTTATCGAACCAGTAGGAGTCAAGGAACACGTGAAGGTTGTTGGTGACGGAGTGTAGTGCGGCGCAACACCAGGGATTCCGGCGCCAACGTGGAACCTGCACAACACAATCAAAGTACTTTGCCCCAACGTAACAGTGAGGTTGTTAATCTCACCGGCTTGCTGTAAACAAAGGATTAAATGTATAGTGTGGAAGATGATGTTTGCGAAGAACAGTAAGAACAATGTTTGCAGTAGATTGTATTTCAGATGTAAAAGAATGGACCGGGGTCCAGAGTTCACTAGTGGTGTCTCTCCAATAAGAAATAGCATGTTGGGTGAACAAATTACAGTTGGGCAATTGACAAATAGAGAGGGCATAACAATGCACATACATATCATGATGAGTAGTGTGAAATTCAATTGGGCATTACGACAAAGTACATAGACCGCTATCCAGCATGCATCTATGCCTAAAAAGTCCACCTTCGGGTTAGCATCCGCACCCCTTCCAGTATTAAGTTGCAAACAACAGACAATTGCATTAAGTATGGTGCGTAATGTAATCAACACAAATATCCTTAGACAAAGCATCGATGTTTTATCCCTAGTGGAAACAGCACATCCACAACCTTAGAACTTTCTGTCACTGTCCCAGATTTAATGGAGGCATGAAGCCACTATCGAGCATAAATACTCCCTCTTGGAGTTACAAGTATCAACTTGGCCAGAGCCTCTACTAGCAACGGAGAGCATGCAAGATCATAAACAACACATATATGATAGATTGATAATCAACTTGACATAGTATTCCATATTCATCGGATCCCAACAAACACAACATGTAGCATTACAAATAGATGATCTTGATCATGATAGGCAGCTCACAAGATCTAACAAGATAGCACAATGAGGAGAAGACAACCATCTAGCTACTGCTATGGACCCATAGTCCAGGGGTGAACTACTCACACGTCAATCCGGAGGCGATAATGGTGATGAAGAGTCCTCCGGGAGATGATTCCCCTCTCCGGTAGGGTGTCGGAGGCGATCTCCTGAATCCCCAGAGATGGGATTGGCGGCGGCGGCGTCTGATGTCTACGGGTGCTTCTATTCTTGTAGACAGTGTTGGGCCTCCAAGAGCAGAGGTTTGTAGAACAGCAGCAAGTATCCCTTAAGTGGATCACCCAAGGTTTATCAAACTCAGGGAGGAAGAGGTCAAAGATATCCCTCTCATGCAACCCTGCAACCACAAAGCAAGAAGTCTCTTGTGTCCCCAACACACCTAATAGGTGCACTAGTTCGGCGAAGAGATAGTGAAATATAGGTGGTATAAATAAGTAGTAGCAACGACACCAGAAAAGTGCTTTGCCCAGACAAGAAACAAGCGTAGTAACGCAGCAGTAGTAACGCTAAAATAGTAAACAAGCAGCGATAGCAGTATTTAGGAACAAGGCCTAGGGATTACACTTTCACTAGTGGACACTCTCAACTTTGATCACATAACAGAATAGATAAATGCATACTCTACACTCTCTTGTTGGATGATGAACACCATTGCGTAGGATTACACGAACCCTCAATGCCGGAGTTAACAAGCTCCACAATTCAATGTTCATATTTAAATAACCTTAGAGTGCATGATCAACACAACTAAACCAAGTACTAACGTAGCATGCACACTGTCACCTTCACGCTACGAAAGGAGGCATAGATCACATCAATACTATCATAGCAATAGTTAACTTCATAATCTACAAGAGATCACAATCATAGCCTACGCCAAGTACTAACACGATGCACACACTGTCACCTTTACACCGTGCAGGAGGAATAAAACTACTTTAATAACATCACTAGAGCAGCACACAGATATATTGTGATACAAAACACATTGCAATCATAAAGAGATATAAATAAGCACTCCACTATGCCATTCATAACAGTGAATAAGTATTCTGTGAAATATAGCCTAAGAGACCCACACGGTGCACACACTGTCACCTTTACACACGTGGGACAAGGAGTCTCCGGAGATCACATAAGTAAAATTCACTTAACTAGCATAATGACATCTAGATTACAAGCATCATCATATGAATCTCAATCATGTAAGGCAGCTCATGAGATTATTGTATTGAAGTACATAGGAGAGAGATGAACCACATAGCTACCGGTACAGCCCCGAGCCTCGATGGAGAACTACTCCCTCCTCATGGGAGACAGCAGCGTTGATGGAGATGGCGGTGGTGTCGATGGAGGAGCCTTCCGGGGCACTTCCCCGTCCCGCAGCGTGCGGAACAGAGTCCTGTCCCCGATCTTGGCTTCACGATGGCGGCGGCTCGGGAAGGTTTCTCGTACCGTGGCTTTTCCGTATCGAGGTTTTAGGTCGAGGGGGCTTAAATAGGCGAAGAGGCGGCGTCGGGTTCAACGAGGCGACGACACCATAAGGCGGCGCGGCCGGGCCGGGCCGCGCCGTCCTATCATCTGGGGCCCCTATGGCCCCCTCTCGGTCCTTCCCGGTGTTCTGCTTCGTGGAAAAATAGGATGCTGGGCTGATTTCGTCCGATTCCGAGAATATTTCGTTACTAGGATTTCTGAAACCAAAAACAGCAGAAAATGGCAACTGCCCTTCGGCATCTCGTCAATAGGTTAGTTCCGGAAAACGCATAATTATGACATAAAGTGTGCATAAAACATGTAGATATCATCAATAATGTGGCATGGAACATAAGAAATTATCGATACGTCGGAGACGTATCAGCATCCCCAAGCTTAGTTTCTGCTCGTCCCGAGCAGGTAAACGATAACAAAGATAATTTCTGGAGTGACATGCCATCATAACCTTGATCATACTATTGTAAACACATGTAATGAATGCAGCAATCCAAGACAATGGTAAATGACATGAGTAAACAAATGAATCATAAAGCAAAGACTTTTCATGAATAGTACTTCAAGACAAGCATCAATAAGTCTCGCATAAGAGTTAACTCATAAAGCAATAATTCATAGTAGAAGCATTGAAGCAACACAAAGGAAGATGAAGTTTCAGCGGTTGCTTTCAACTTGTAACATGTATATCTCATGGATATTGTCAACATAGAGTAATATAATAAGTGCAATATGCAAGTATGTAGGAATCAATGCACAGTTCACACAAGTGTTTGCTTCTTGAGATGGAGAGAAATAGGTGAACTGACTCAACAATAAAAGTAAAAGAATGGTCCTTCAAAGAGGAAAGCATCGATTGCTATATTTGTGCTAGAGCTTTGATTTTGAAAACAAGAAACAATTTTGTCAACGGTGGTAATAAAGCATATGTATCATGTAAATTATATCTTACAAGTTGCAAGCCTCATGCATAGTATACTAATAGTGCCCGCACCTTGTCCTAATTAGCTCGGATTACCGGGATTATCATCGCAATGCACATGTTTTAACCAAGTGTCACAAAGGGGTACCTCTATGCCGCCTGTACAAAGGTCTAAGGAGAAAGCTCGCATTGGATTTCTCGCTATTGATTATTCTCAACTTAGACATCCATACCGGGACAACATAGACAACAGATAATGGACTCCTCTTTTATGCATAAGCATGTAGCAACAATTAATTTTCTCATATGAGATTGAGGATATATGTCCAAAACGAAACTTCCACCATGGATCATGGCTTTAGTTAGCGGCCCAATGTTCTTCTCTAACATTATGCAATGCTCTAACCATTTTGGTGGTAAATCTCCCTTACTTCAGACAAGACGAACATGCATAGCAACTTACATGATATTCAACAAAGAGTAGTTGATGGCGTCCCCAGGAACATGGTTATCGCACAACAAGCAACTTAATAAGAGATAAAGTGCATAAGTACATATTCAATACCACAATAGTTTTTAGGCTATTTGTCCCATGAGCTATATATTGTAAAGGTAAAGGATAGAAATTTAAAGGTAGCACTCAAGCAATTTACTTTGGAATGGCGGAGAAATACCATGTAGTAGGTAGGTATGGTGGACACAAATGGCATAGTGGTTGGCTCAAGTATTTTGGATGCATGAGAAGTATTCCCTCTCGATACAAGGTTTAGGCTAGTAAGGCTATTTGAAACAAACACAAGGATGAAGCGGTGCAGCAAAACTCACATAAAAGACATATTGAAAACATTATAAGACTCTACACCGTCTTCCTTGTTGTTCAAACTCAATAATAGAAATTATCTAGACCTTAGAGAGACCAAATATGCAAACCAAATTTTAGCATGCTCTATGTATTTCTTCATTAATGGGTGCAAAGTATATGATGCAAGAGCTTAATCATGAGCACAACAATTGCCAAGTATCACATTATCCAAGACATTTTAGCAATTACTACATGTATCATTTTCCAATTCCAACCATATAACAATTTAACGAAGAAGAAACTTCGCCATGAATATTATGAGTAAAGTCTAAGGACATACTTGTCCATATGCAACAGCGGAGCATGTCTCTCTCCAACACAAAAAATTCTAGGATCCATTTTGTTCAAACAAAACAAAAACAAAAACAAACCGACGCTCCAAGCAAAGTACATAAGATGTGATGGAATAAAAATATAGTTTCGGGAGGAACCTGATAATGTTGTCGATGAAGAAGGGGATGCCTTGGGCATCCCCAAGCTTAGACGCTTGAGTCTTCTTGATATATGCAGGGGTGAACCAGGGCATCCCCAAGCTTAGGCTTTTCACATCTTCTTGATCGCATTGTATCATCCTCCTCTCTTGACCCTTGAAAACTTCCTTCACACCAAACTCAAAACAACTCATTAGAGGGTTAGTGCATAATTAAAAATTCACATGTTCAGAGGTGACACAATCATTCTTAACACTTCTGGACATTTCTCAAAGCTACTGGAAGTCAATGGAACAAAGAAATCCATCCCACATAGCAAAAGAAGCAATGCGAAATAAAAGGCAGAATCTGTCAAAACAGAACAGTCCGTAAAGACGAATTTTATTGAGGCATCAGACTTGCTCAAATGAAAATGCTAAAATTGAATGAAAGTTGCGTACATATCTGAGGATGACTCACGTAAATTGGCATAATTTTCTGAGTTACCTACAGAGAATTTTTCCCAGATTCGTGACAGCAAAGAAATCTGTTTCTGCGCAGTACTCCAAATCTAGTATGAACCTTAGTATCAAAGACTTTACTTGGCACAAAAAAACACAAAACTAAGATAAGGAGAGGTTGCTACAGTAGTAAACAACTTCCAAGACACAAATATAAAACAAAAGTACTGTAGCAAAATAAACACATGGGTTATCTCCCAAGAAGTTCTTTCTTTATAGCCATTAAGATGGGCTCAGCAGTTTTAATGATGCACTCGCAAGAAATAGTAGCTGAAGCAAAAGAGAGCATCAAGAAGCAAATTCAAAACACATTTAAGTCTAACATGCTTCCTATGAAACGGAATCTTGTAAATAAACAAGTTCATGAATAGCAAAGTGACAAGCATAGGAAGATAAAACAAGTGTAGCTTCAAAAATTTCAGCACATAGAGAGGTGTTTTAGTAACATGAAAATTTCTACAACCATATTTTCCTCTCTCATAATAACTTTCAGTAGCAACATGAGCAAACTCAACAATATAACTATCACATAAAGCATTCTTATCATGAGTCTCATGCATAAAATTATTACTCTCCACATAAGCATAATCAATTTTATTAGTTGTAGTGGGAGCAAATTCAACAAAGTAGCTATCAAATATAGGAGGCATATTGTAATCATAATCAAATTTATCCTCCATAACAGGTGGCAACAAAAGACTACTATCATTATAATCATCATAAATAGGAGGCAAAGTATCATCAAAGTAAATTTCCTCCTCAATGCGGGGGACTAAAAAGATCATGCTCATCAAAGCCAGCTTCCCCAAGCTTAGAATTTTCCATAGCATTAGCAACAATAGTGTTCAAAGCATTCATATTAATAACATTCCCATTAGCATGCATATAAAGTTCCATGGGTTTTTTAATTCTCTCTTCAAACACATCATGTCCTAATTCAAGATAAAGTTCATAAAGATCTCTCATATTTTTGTTGTTTTCCATTATGCCTAACTAGTGTAAACAAGAAACAAAAAGATGCAATTGCAGGATCTAAAGGAAATAGCTTCGAGCACAAACACAATGGCGCCAGAAAAGTACTGTTACCTGGAACCGGAGTATGAGTTCCTTTTACCTTTCCCAAGAACGGCGCCGAAAAGTGCTTGATGTCTACGGGTGCTTCTATTCTTGTAGACGTTGTTGGGCCTCCAAGAGCAGAGGTTTGTAGAATAGCAGCAAGTTTCCCTTAAGTGGATCACCCAAGGTTTATCGAACTCATGGAGGAAGAGGTCAAAGATATCCCTCTCATGCAACCCCGCAACCACAAAGCAAGAAGTCTCTTGTGTCCCCAACACACCTAATAGGTGCACTAGTTCGCGAAGAGATAGTGAAATACAGGTGGTATAAATAAGTAGTAGCAACGGCACCGAAAAGTGCTTTGCCTGTGACAAGAAACAAGCGTAGTAACGCAGCAAAGTAGTAACAGAAAATAGTAAACAAGCAGCGATAGCGTATTTAGGAACAAGGCCTAGGGATTACACTTTCACTAGTGGACACTCTCAACTTTGATCACATAACAGAATAGATAAATGCATACTCTACACTCTCTTGTTGGATGATGAACACCATTGCGTAGGATTACACGAACCCTCAATGCCGGAGTTAACAAGCTCCACAATTCAATGTTCATATTTAAATAACCTTAGAGTGCATGACAGATCAACACAACTAAACCAAGTACTAACGTAGCATGCACACTGTCACCTTCACGCTACGAAAGGAGGCATAGATCACATAAATAGTATCATAGCAATAGTTAACTTCATAATCTACAAGAGATCACAATCATAGCCTACGCCAAGTACTAACACGGATGCACACACTGTCACCTTTACACCGTGCAGGAGGAATAAAACTACTTTAATAACATCACTAGAGCAGCATGCAGATATATTGTGATACAAAACACATTGCAATCATAAAGAGATATAAATAAGCACTCCACTATGCCATTCATAACAGTGAATAAGTATTCTGTGAAATATAGCCTAAGAGACCCACACGGTGCACACACTGTCACCTTTACACACGTGGGACAAGGAGTCTCCGGAGATCACATAAGTAAAATTCACTTGACTAGCATAATGACATCTAGATTACAAGCATCATCATATGAATCTCAATCATGTAAGGCAGCTCATGAGATTATTGTATTGAAGTACATAGGAGAGAGATGAACCACATAGCTACCGGTACAGCCCCGAGCCTCGATGGAGAACTACTCCATCCTCATGGGAGACAGCAGCGTTGATGGAGATGGCGGTGGTGTCGATGGAGGAGCCTTCCGGGGCACTTCCCCGTCCCGGCAGCGTGCCGGAACAGAGACTCCTGTCCCCCAGATCTTGGCTTCGCGATGGCGGCGGCTCTGGAAGGTTTCTCGTACCGTGGCTTTTCCGTATCGAGGTTTTAGGTCGAGGGGCTTAAATAGGCGAAGATGCGGCGTCAGAAGGTCAACGAGGCGACGACACCATAAGGCGGCGCGGCCTGGGCCGCGCCGGCCTATCATCTGGGGCCCTGTGGCCCCCTCTGTCCTTCGGTGTTCTAGAAGCTTCGTGGAAAAATAGGATCGGGCGTTGATTTCGTCGATTCCGAGAATATTTCGTTACTAGGATTTCTGAAACCAAAACAGCAGAAAACAGCAATGGCCCTTCGGCATCTCGTCAATAGGTTAGTTCCGGAAAACGCATAATTATGACATAAAGTGTGCATAAAACATGTAGATATCATCAATAATGTGGCATGGAACATAAGAAATTATCGATACGTCGGAGACGTATCAGCGTCTCTGGAAGGTTTTCCGTATCGTGGCTCTCGGTATAGGGGTTTTCGCGACGAAGGCTTTAAGTAGGTGGAAGGGTAGGGTTGGAGGCGTCACAAGGGGCCCACACACTAGGGCGGCGCGGGCCCCTCCTTGGCCGCGCCGCCTTAGTGTGTCGCCACCTCGTGGCCCCACTTCGTATCCTCTTCGGTCTTCTGGAAGCTTCGTGGAAAATAAGACCCTGGGCGTTGATTTCGTCCAATTCCGAGAATATTTCCTTTGTAGGATTTCTGAAACCAAAAACAGCAAAACAGCAACTGCTCTTCGGCATCTTGTCAATAGGTTAGTGCCGGAAAATGCATAATAATGACATAAAGTGTGTATAAAACATGTGAGTATCATCATAAAAGTAGCATGGAACATAAGAAATTATAGATACGTTTGAGACATATCAGTACTTACTAACAAAACATCGACTCTGCGACTGCAAGCGACTGAGGATTTCTTTTTCACGAGCAGCTTGCTCAGCTATGTTGTCGCTCAAAGAAGTTTCCGCGTCATGAAGTCTTTTTCGAAGATCTTCGACAGCGGCGGCATCTGCTTCAGCTTTCTTAAGAGCCTTTTCACTTTGCTCCAGTTTACGAGCAAGAGAATCAGCACGCTTGTTGGCTTCTACAAGATTTTTTGGAAAATAATCGACAGCAATAAATGACATGACAAGAAATGATGGAGAGGTCATTTACCAGAAGAAGTGGCAAAATAGTACCTTCGGCTTTTTTAGCATGGTCACGGTACCCGACGAATTGGGTACCGAGACGGATAAACTCCTTCATCAAAGGCTGCAAAGAAAAAAGAGACAGAAACATCAATAAGGTAAAAAAGTTCGACAACAAAAAGTAAAAGAGAAGCGAAAAACAAAGAAGAGTCGACATCATTGAAATATTCGGCACATAAGAGAAGAAGTGAACAACTTACATCATCCAAAGAAGGAGTCGTGGAGCTACCAAGTAGTAAGGTAGGCTCCTTGGCCAGCTCGACCCTAGCCCTCTTTGGCGAAGGGGCATGGGGGCTTGCAGGTGGAGTAGGATGCTCGATGTTTTGCTGAGGAGGCGAGGTCTCATCTCCATCAGGCTGAGCTTCAGAGAAAACTAAAGTGCGCGACGTACTCGTTCGAGCAGTCGCGTCAATAGATTGATCTTCATCCTCGTCACCACTACAATAAAAGGCGACAATATAAGAATCAACATAGACAAAAACATCGAGAGCAAACAACAAAGAGCAATAAGAACTTACGAGCTGACAAGGGCATCCTCGTAAGGGTTGAAAGTTGTCTTCCTTTCAGAAGGACCAACTTCTTCGGCAGGAGATGTGCCGGCTTTGGAGGCGCCGGAGTCGGCGACTTCGTCCCTTTTCCTCTTGCTCCTTGGAGAAACAGCGGAAGGAAGGGAGCGTGTCGAGGCAGTAGCCTCAGACTCGGCTTCTTTTTCAGAGGAAGCCGCGGATTTTTGAGAACCCGCGACTTCACTCTCAGGGCGAGAAGTACCCTGGTTGTCATCAGTGACAACAGTCCGTTCTTCGACTTCTCCACCTTCAGGAAGAGGAGGAAGAGAAGCTAGAACAGGGTGGTTCTGCAAAAAACAAGGAGTGTCAACAAAAAGTTATGCAAAGGACACTAGCAAGATAGTAGTCGACAAATACTAAAAAAATCGAGAAGACAAGATAGTAGTCAAGGGAAAAATTACCTCGGGAAGGGCGTTGGTGCCACTATATGGCTCAACGCGGCAAGAGGATGGAATAGTATCCTTCTTGCTGAGCGACGAAATTCTTCGGATCAGTTTCTCCAAATCCTTCACAGGAAGGTCTTTGGAGAGCCTGTCGACGTCTTCTTCACCAGCATACATCCAAAGGGGATTTTTGCGAGCTTGTAAAGGCTGCACTCTAATCCTAAGGAAGTAGGTTGTGATCTGGATACCCGACAATTCCTTGCCACGGGTGTTCTGGAGCTCATGGATGCGAGTCATCAGCGCCTCTGTCACCGACTTCTCTTCTTCGGTGGCTTCAGCGTCCCAGGAACGGCGGCGAAGAATCTTGGCCCCTCCGTCGAAAGGAGCAATATTGTACTCCACTGAGTCGGAGCTTTCTTCGTGCACATAGAGCCATATTTTGCGCCACCCCTGGACAGAGTCGGGGAATTTGACGTCGAAGTACTCGACATCAGGGCGAACACAAATGACAATGCCACCGATGTTATAGGAGACGTTGTGAGAGCCATTGCGGCGGGGGCAGAAGATGCGCTTCCATAGAGCCCAATTAGGATGGACTCCGAGGAAGCATTCACAGAGGGTGATAAAAATCGACACATGGAGGATGGAGTTGGGCGTCAGCTGATGCAGCTGTAGCCCGTAGACAAAGAGGAGACCATGAAGGAACTCATGGATAGGGGGAGAAAGACCGCGAATGAGGTGGTCAACGAAACTGACCCGATATTCGATTGGAGGCGATGGATAGCTTTCTTCCTTAGGGAAGCGCAGGGCATTCTCCTTCTTCGTGAACCCGAGTTTCTTCAACAGGTTCATGTCTTGATTGGAGATTTTGGATCTCTCCCACTCCAGATCTTCATCGACCATCTTGGACTCGGGCGTGCTGTGCCTGGTGAGCCGCGCGCACGGTGGCATCAACGAAAGTGGAGGAGAAAAGCGCGAGCGTGGTTGAGCTCAAGAACTGTGGGGCGCAATGGAGGATTTTAGCAGAGGAGAGCAGAGGAGCGGCGCGAGCGAAAGTGTGGAAGGAGGAAGACGATGACCTTAAGTAGAGGTGCGGTGAATCGACGCACCGTTGGATGGAGAAATTGTGAGATAGATGGTGTACACGTGGACAAGGGGTAAAAACGCAATTTCACTGAGAAGGGAAGGAACAGACAGTGCTGCGCCAGGCCAAAAGTGGAGGACGTGTGTCCCCCACTTGAACGACGTGTCAACTTGATAAGAAATTTGGGCCCACAAGACAGAGAGAGAGCAGTTCTCGCGTTTTCCCGATACAGTGATCGTGGCTATCGTCAGCAATGATGTCACCTTGGCAAGAGAAAGTCTCGGCTATGAAGCTTCATAAAAATGGCGACAGCAGAAGATTATTGATTATTTTGAGAGCCTTTGGTCAAATACAAGTTTTTGATCAAATGCTCGGGGGCTACTTCAGAAAAATGAAAAACTTGAGTATGACAAAATAGAAAGGGCGAGAGCCTATGGTCAAATACAGGCATTTGCTCATAGCCTCGGGGGCTACTCCCATCGGGAGCGCTGGTCACGCACCCGATAAATATGAAACTTCGAGAAAGAAGGAAAATATAGCAACATGAGGCGTTGAGCCTACAACCAAGCACAAGTCCTTGGCTGTAGCCTCGGGCTACTCCCATCGGGAACGCTGTTCGCGTGCCCGATGAAATTATAATATATATATATATATATATATATATATATATATATATATATATATCGAGAAAAAAGAAAAAAGTGAGCATATTTCGAGTTATACAAATAACTCTGCATATACTGTCGAGGGTACTCCTCGGTAATGCCCTCCGATTGGGGCTTAGGGTTGATGGAATCCTGCAAGCTCACACGAGACATCGGTACACAGACAAGCGGGGAGAGCGATTTACCCAGGTTCGGGGCCCTCGATGAGGTAAAACCCTTACGTCCCGCCTGTCTGTTCTTGATTATGAAGATAATGGGTTACAATGGGGTGCCGAATAGTTCGGCTGAGATCTCGTCGAGGCGACCTAGCTCTAGACTTTTTGTGGCTAAGGCTGCTAAGATTGATTGTATCCCCTCGGCAGCCCCTCTCCTGGCCTTTATATAGGGGGCCAAATCTCAAGAGGTCTAACCGAGTACGACTAGGTTTACAATAATTTTAAATCTAATCTTCCCTTGTTCGGCTGCTTCCTTGTCTTGCCCATCAAGGAATCTTCTGGTGCGCCGCCCAAGTGGCCCATCTTGCCTCCAAGTGCCTTCATGGGCCTCCAACTAGACAATACATGATAGGGCAATGTCGGTTACCCGAAGGGTAATGCCCACGTCAGTAGCCCCCGAGTGTCTAGTGAACATAGTTCGGTAGAGACTGAAAGATGTCTCCTTCTAATGTTCTTCTTCTTGATTGTTCTTGTTCATCTTGAATCAGCATCATCTTCTTCTGTCGGGTGCGCGTCAGCGATCCCGATGGGAGTAGCCCCCGAGTCTAGGTACGGATGCTTGTAATCCGTGCGTAGACTCAAGTTGTACCACTCGAACGTTCTGCTCTACCGAAGTTTTTCTGCAAGTCTTCATAGGTCATCCGATACATTTTCGCATGCAAGGGATAATAAGTAACGTGCCCAACTTTTGTTGGTTAACTGCCGATGGCAAAACAACGTTACCCTACACAGAATCAAGTCCCCGGGCATGATCCTGGAGTGCAAAAAAGTTATGTCGGGTGCACATCCAACGCTCCCGATGGGAGTAGCCCCGAGTCTGGGCACAGGTGCTTGCAACTGGGTGCAGACTCGAGCTGAGCAATCATCATTTTCTTCATTCATTTTTTTTATTCGAGTCCTCAATCTGTCGGGTGCGCGTCAGCGCTCCCGATGGGAGTAGCCCCCGAGTCTAAGTGCAGATGCTTCACAATCTGTGCATAGACTCAAGTTCATCATCCGATACCTTTTTATTCCTTCGAGTGCTTCGAGCATTCCTTACGACATCATTGATGACGTTTCACTGACATCTTGATTTTGACTGATAAGATGCGACCCGCTGGGCCCATCCTTTCTCTGTCTGGCCCTATTTTTAAGCTATTTCCACCCTTCTCGCACAGTTACCAAGACGCCTCCTCGATTCCTGGAATCATCAATCGGAAAAAGGTCCACTGGCAGTAACGACACGTGCCCACGCAGTCCTCCCTCTCTTAAAATCTCCAAAGGACGTAAATCCCTAATCTCCCACATTTGCCATAGCATCCTCTTGCCCTTCTTCTTCTTCTCCCTTTCGCAACTGCTGCGCCGCCACCACCGCTTTTCCGATCCTTCCCAGATCTCACAATGGTGAAGAAGAAGAGCCTCACGGCCGCCGCCAGTTCCACGAGTGGTGGCGCTGCCGCCAAATCTTCCTCTAATCTTCCGAAGAGGAGTGCTCCAGATGCTCCTCCTCCAGCTCCGGCGCCGCCAACGCCGCCAGGCTCAATAGCCAAACCAGGGGATTGGCTAGCGTCCTCCATCATGAAACGTGATGAGAAGAGGGCCCGAAGCCTCGGGTTAATCTCCTCCGACGAGGGGAACGTGATCCTTCCAGGTGCGATTTCTCGGCCCAATCCCCCTGCTGGTTTTACCGTGGTGTTCCTGTCATTCTTGTATCAGGGTCTCTCGCTTCCTTCCCATGAATTCCTTCTTCACCTCCTACGGACTTACGAAATCCAACTGTGGCAACTCACCAACTCGATCCTTCACGTTGATGTGTTTATCACCCTCTGCGAGGCGTTTTTGGGCATTGAGCCTCATTTTGGGTTGTGGAAGAAGATCTTTTATGTTAAAAGGTACAGCAGTAGCAATGGATTCTTTGTCATCGGAGGCGTGGGGTTTGTGGCTCGCTCAGAGGTTAACTATTTTAGTTTCCCAATGAGAGAATCTGTGCAAGGATGGAGACTGAAATGGTTTTATGTCAAGGATTCCTTGACAACCGAGTCCCAGCTTCCTTGCTTTGCCGACGTCCTCGAAGCCAAGCCGAAAGATTCTTGGAAGAACATTCTCTCTCCCGACGAAAGGGCAGCAGCCGACGAATTATTCGCCAAATTCCTTCGGATCAAAGAGGCCGATGGTCAAACTATGATTGGCACAGAGGTAGCAGCGGTGTTCTTGAAACGTCGAGTCCAACCAGTCATGGCCAGAGTTCGTCCGATGTGGTTGTATTCGGGTCCGAAGGATGAAACCAGGATAAACATTGCTGAACTGTCGGAAAAGGAACTGCTTGATGAAGTCCGTCGACTTACTCTCTTCAGTCAAGAAGACTCGATCCCATTGATATCTTCTTATACTCCTCTTGATGCCGACCATCCACCATCAGAGGTAATTCCCCTTCTCATACTCTTATTACGCTGCTTCCACTTAGTCGACATAATTATCATTGTTCTTATTTGCTCTTTTCTTCGACAGGTCCCCATAGTTTCTGGAAACTTGCACGATTCGCCAAACGACACTTCTGAAGGAAGAGGCTCCTCAGTCCCCGTTGATTTTCATACTGCCGAAGACATAGACCCAGAGGGTGAACACGATGACCCGATAGATTCTGAAGCTGCTCATGCCGATCCTCCTTCCTCAGCCGATGATGCTTGCGACACAGAGGGATCAGTGCGTGATGATGACGCTGATCGTGATGCCTTTATTGATGCAGCTGTGGAGGAGACCAGGGCTTCACCCATGAAGAGATCGACCGGCGGCTTTGCCGATGAAGACGATCTCTTCGATATGTAAGTACCTTCTTCCCTGAAGCCGTATTTTGCCCTTTTATTTTCGCATTCCTTTCATAACTTTTTGTCAATCATTTCCTTTCGCAGTGACGAAGGTTTCATTGAGCCTCCGTCTAAGAAAGCCAAATCCGGAGCTGCTCCGCCGGACGTTGCTGCTTCCGAAGCTTCGGCTCCTAAGGCAGCCCCCGCAGCTCAGGTATCGACAGCTTCCTCCCTTTCTAAGGGGAAAGATGCTCCTTCAACTGCCGCCGCCACGACTCCTCCTTCTGTAAGTCCTTTTTGATTACAACGTGAACATTTCTAGTGTGTACCTTGTTTAATGATTCTTCATCGAATATCCTTTTTCCTTTAGGACATGCGAGGAGTTATCTCCTCTTTGGAGGCCTTCGCTTCGCAATTCACTTCTCTGGAGGCAGACAAGGCTCGGCTGCAAAAGGAAGTTAAATCTTCCTCCTCGAAGTTGGATGGTGCAGTCAAGATAGCTGCCGAAGCTCGCCAAGAAGTCGACTCCCGGAAGGAGGAACTGGGCAAGCTAAGGGAGAAGCTAAAAGAAGAGGAGGCATCCAGGCCCCGAAGCTCGGGCAGCTGAAAAGGATGAACTCCTTCGTCAGTCTTCCTTGGCTTTACTTGGTAATCTCCTTTGTACACCTCTGTCGATTATTGCACTTGTGGATTCGGCCTTTGTCAATAACCTTTTCCCATTTATTCTGCAGAGGCCGCCAACATTCCTGTCGATGCCTTGACAAAATTCCAAACAATTCTCCGGCAAACGCGTGTCGTATGACTCTCGCCTCCCATCAGCTTACGCGGGAGCTTCTTGAAAAAGGAAAAGGTGCCATGGCGCTGATGCACTGGATGATCTTCCCCAAGATCAGTCAAGACAAAACTCTGGGGCAGCTGATCGACACCTTCGCGGTTGACACCAAGGAGGTTATCGAGGTATTCAAACGTACTTCGCGTACCTATGGTGCCTTCCTTGCCTTCCAACTTATGATGGGTCACGGCTTTAAGGCCGACATTGAAGAAATGTCCAAGGAGCTGCCGAAAGAGCAAGATGGGCGGTTTGTCGATTTAAGCATCTTCAAGGCGTCAGCCCTTAAATGTGCACGCCAGCTCCTCGAGCTGGTTTCATCAAGGAAGACATCGGCTGGCCCTAGTTTATCGACTCAGACCCAAGCCCTTTGATCTTTGTAACAAACTTTTCTTTGAGCTGATGTGAAACACTGTTCCGTTGGATAACTTTTGTTTGTAATAAACTTTGTGCTAGCAATGTTGCTAGCACACTCTTTGTTATAATATTGTCACTTGCATTCTCCCGATGGGAGTACCTTCCGATGTTGGTGTGAATCGGTCTGTCATGCTTTTGACGCCTGTTTCTTGCAGGTATTCCCCGTGCATTTGTCGAAGATTCTTCGGGTGCTCTTTCTGAAGATGATCGGATCCAAACGATGAAGGATCGGATCACGCAGTTGGAAAAGGATCTGCGCAGCACCTATGCCTTGGCTGCTATCATCAATAAGAAGGGCGAGATTGCGGCCGACGTAGAGCGCTATGCTCATCGAACTCATAAAGCCACTGAAAGTTTAAACTGTAAGTTCCCTGGTCCTTGCGTTCATTGCTCTTCCGCCAAAAACGTATTGCCTGATCTTCCGTTAACTGCTCTGCTAGTCATATCTTTGAACCGTGCGGAAGAGAACAAGCGGATTCACGAGCGTGTACACGCATTGACCCGATTATCATCACCAAGAAATTTTACGCGGGAGCAATCGAAGGCTTCGGCTGTTGCACAATTTCAGGATCGGGTCAAACAGGTCCACCATTTCTTCGACAAGTGCTACAAAGCCCTGAGGGTAGTTTGGAGGACGATGTTCCCCTTGAACAGGGTTCCTCCCACACTGTTAACTCTGATGTCTGAGTTTGGAAATACCAAGAAGATTCGAGACTTGGTGCGAGCTCAAGTCTTTGCAGCGGCCAGGTTTACACTTGCCCTTGTCCTTGCTCGTTATCCCTCAGCGAATTTGCTGTCTATCGCCAATGCAACTGTGATTTGGAGACGTCTGTATCCGAAGGTATTGCTGCCCGCCAATATATGATTGTCGACAAGCTTGAAAAGGATTCAAAGGTACCTGAGGAAAAAGAGACTCCACAAGGGTGATTTCAGGGATTAAGGTTGTTTTGTAGATAGGTATTTTGACTACTTCATCCAAGTGTTAGGATTGTTTAGCCGAGACTTTTTATTCGGTAGATACATGTATATGTACTTTTACCGTGTTGATGCCGTTGGCAAGTTTTGAAGGAGAAAATCTTAATTGCCCGTTTAGATGTATGTGTATTCGTTGGTCAGCAAATCTTTTGAGTGATCATCTCGTGTTGCGGGTTTTGCTAAACCCGTTGTATGCGCAACTTTGCTTTCAACCGATGTGTGTTTTGACAGTCATTTCCGAATATTTCGGGTGCAATGAGTCTGCCGATGAGCCCGTTGTTCTTTGATATTTCCATAAGTGAAATATCGAACGTGGGTTGTGTTTAAGTGTATTTCCAAACTCTTGCTATTTACGGCGCTCGTAGAGGCATCTATAGTAGAGGGAAGAGTTAATGTCCTTGTTTGTTTTGCATCCTGTAGCACTCGTAGAGGCTTTTTTCGGAGCACGATCCTTTGCCGCGCACTATGTTGTACCATCGTTCGCCACGGGGCGTGGGCAAGGTTTACAATGATGCGGTTTAGGTGCTCCGGTCAACTGCAATGCTTTTCAAGGAATCAAAACTTAAGTTCTCATTAATAATAAAAAACGCGGGACTAAAGGGCGAAAGAAGGGAGAGCCCTGCTTGAAAAGGAAAGGGAAACTAAACACTAGTAGATTGCTTAAGCGTTGAAGGGGTTCTTCTCATCTTCTAGCTTGTTCACCGTGTTGGTGTTTTTCGAAGCGTCGTTGATTTCTCCAGAGGTCTGGGCAGCGATTGTCAGTGTCTTGCTGCCTCCTATGTCTTCTGCACCATCAACTGCCGATTTGCTGCCGAAGCTTGGGCTGCCGAAGTTTGTGCTGCCGAGCTTCAAGGGCGAGGTCGGCTGGCTTCTTCTTTGCTCCTCCACGCGTTCTTCTTCCTTATTATCGCGTGACGATGTCTTCGAAGGAAGGTCAGTAATTTCCTGCCTCGACCAAACTTAGCAGCAATCCTCTGAAAGTCTCGATCACAATTGTCCGAGCGTGAGAAACTTCCATAGACTGTAATGTTTGTCCCGTTGCTCCCAGGCATTTTCAGCTTGAGGTATGCGTAGTGCGGTACACCATGAACTTGGCATAAGCTGGTCTCCCGAGTATAGCGTGATACTGCGACTCCCAGTTCACGACTTCGAACTCGATCTTTTCCTTCCTGAAGTTGTCGGGTTTGCCAAAGATGACGTTCAGGTAAACTTTGCCAAGAGAGTACGCCGGTGAAGTGGGGAGAATCCCATGAAAGCGGGTGTCTGATTCTTCTAGCATTCTCATGGTGATCCCCATACTCTTGATTGTGTCGAGAAATATCAGATTTAGTCCACTTCCACCATCCATGAAGACTTTGCTCATCTTGAATCCTCCCTGCGCCTCGACTACTAGGGCAGCGTGTCCTGGTTTCGGTATGGTCATCGGGTGATCTGCTCGGCTGAATGTGATATTCTGAGATGACCACTCGATATATTCAGGGATGTTTGCCATGATGCTTTCTGCCAGGTTGATTTCTCGAGTGAGCTTCTTCATTTCTCTTCTTGAGACACCTGTCCTGTGGATCATGCTCATCTGCCCACGTGGTGGTGGAAATGCCTCATTGGGTTGATGAGGTTGTGCCTGCTGGACCTGATGCTGTGGTGGAGGTGGTGGTGGTGGTGGTGGCTGCTGCTGGCCTGCCTGCTGGATGAGTTTGTGCATGTCAATGAACTGCCGACAGTCCCTGAGCAGGTGGCTTGACTTTGTTTTGCCGTCCTTAGAATCGACATACGAGTGGAGGTAACAGGGAGCGTTGATCTGTTCAGCGTAGGGCAGTTCGGGAGTCCTCTGCTGCCGTGGTTTATAATTGCCACGGTTCCCAGAGTTGTTCCGGTTACCGTCCTGTCGATCATCCCTTCTGTCATCATATCGATCGTCCTACCGATCGGAGTATCCTGCGGCTACCAGGTTGTTGTCGTCATAGCTGTTCTTCCTTCTTTTGTGACGATCCTTTCACCACCCGAGTCGTGCTTCGGCTGGTCGTCGTCGTTCGTCACTGCGCTATCGCGGCTTTCGCACGTTGTCCTCGCCATCAGCCCAGTTATTGGCGATTTCCATTAACTTGGTTATGGTTTTTGGCTTTTTGCGTCCAAGTTCTTCTATGTAGCTTTCACGTCGGATGCCATCGCTGAAGGCATCGATTTCTCTGTCGACAGATACATCCTCAGCAGCGTTTAGGAGCTTGGTGAATCTCCCGATGTATGAGCGCATCGATTCCTTCTGCTTTTGCTGGCAATGCCGTAACTCTTCAATCCCGACGGGCCTTTTGTACGTTGCTTGGAAATTGGCAACGAAAGCATCTACTAGGTCGTCCCATGATTTGATGGAACCCTTCGGCAGACCCCTTAACCAGGCTCGCGCTGAATCCTTTAGGCTGCAAGCATTGCATTGCTGCTATCTGATTCCCCTTGTGCAGAATCACAGTCTGCAAATAGTCGTCTATCCAGGACCTTGGCTCCTGCTGCCCATCGTATTTGGCGGCGTCAGTAGGGGTGGGTTTGAACTTTCTGGGTGGCATCGCCTCACGGATTTTGTAGCTTAAACAATCGGCTCCCCTGAGCTCGCCGTCGTTCTCCTGACTCTCATCCGAAGAATCGCTGTCGTATTCCTCCCTAGCGGCGCGTCGCCGTCTTGCTTTGTCGATCCTGCTCTGGGTGATTTCATCCCGAGCATCTCTCGCATGATGATTTGAGCCACTGATACGTCTCCAACGTATCGATAATTTCTTATGTTCCATGCTTGTTTTATGACAATACCTACATGTTTTATACATACTTTATGTCATATTTATGCATTTTCCGGCACTAACCTATTAACAAGATGCCGAAGAGCCGCTTGTTTTCTCTTGTTTTTGGTTTCGAAATACTAGTAAGGAAATATTCTCGAATTGGATGAAATCAACGCCAGGATCTTATTTTTCCACGAAGCTTCCAGAAGTCCGGAGGAGATACGAAGTGGGGCGACGAGGCGCCCACAACAGGGCGGCGCGGCCAGGGCTTGGGCCGCGCGGCCCTAGCGTGTGGGCCCTCGTGGCGCCCCTGACCTACCCTTCCGCCTACATAAGCCTTCGTCGATAATAGTTCCAGTACCGAGAGCCACGATACGGAAAACCTTCCAGACGCCGCCGCCGCCAATCCCATCTCGGGGGATTCAGGAGATCGCCTCCGGCACCCTGCCGAGAGGGAATCATCTCCCAGGACTCTTCACCACCATGGTCGCCTCCGGAGTGATGTGTGAGTAGTTCACCGACTATGGGTCCATAGCAGTAGCTAGATGGTCGTCTTCTCCTAATTGTGCTATCATTGTTGGATCTTGTGAGCTGCCTAACATGATTAAGATCATCTATCTGTAATGCTACATGTTGCGTTTGTTGGGATCCGATGAATAATGAATGCTATGTTATGTTGATTATCAATCTATCATCTATGTGTTGTTTATGATCTTGCATGCTCTCCGTTATTAGTAGAGGCTCTGGCCAAGTCGTTACTTGTAACTCCAAGAGGGAGTATTTATGCTCGATAGTGGGTTCATGCCTCCATTAAATGGGACAGTGATAGAAAGTTCTAAGGTTGTGGATGTGTTGTTGCCACTAGGGATAAAACATCAATGCTATGTCTAAGGATGTATTTGTTGATTACATTACGCACCATACTTAATGCAATTGTCTGTTGTTTGCAACTTAATATTGGAAGGGGTTTAGATGATAACCTGAAGGTGGACTTTTTAGGCATAGATGCATGCTGGATAGCGGTCTATGTACTTTGTCGTAATGCCCAATTGAATCTCACACTACTCATCATAACATGTATGTGCATTATCATGCCTTCTTTATTTGTCAATTGCCCAACCGTAATTTGTTCACCCAACATGCTATTTATCTTATGGGAGAGACACCACTAGTGAACTGTGGACCCCGGTCCATTCTTTTACATCGAATACAATCTACTGCAATACTGTTCTACTGTTTTCTGCAAACATCATCATCCACACCATACATCTAATCCTTTGTTACAACAAGCCGGTGAGATTGACAACCTCACTATTACGTTGGGGCAAAGTACTTTGGTTGTGTTGTGCAGGTTCGCGCGGAATCCCTGGTGTTGCGCCGCACTACACTCCGCCGCCATCAACCTTCAACGTACTTCTTGGCTCCTCTGGTTAAACCTTGGTTTCTTCGAGGGAAAACTTGCCGCTGTACGCATCACACCTTCCTCTTGGGGTTTCCAACGGACGCGTGTTGTACGCGTATCAAGCCCTTTTTCTGGCGCTGTTGCCGGGGAGATCAAGACACGCTGCAAGGGAAGTCTTCCACTTCCAATCTCTTTACTTTGTTTTTTTTGTCTTGCTTTATTTTATTTACTACTTTGTTTGCTGCACTAAAACAAAACACAAAAAAATTCATTGCTAGCTTTACTTTATTTACTGTCTTGTTTGCAATCTCTATATTAAAAACACAAAAAATTAGTTACTTGCATTTACTTTATTTAGTTTGCTTTATTTACTTCTGCTAAAATGAGTAATCCTGAAGTTGAAGTTCGTTCGTTTAAGCAACAAGGGGGAGAATTTTTAAAAGATGCTTGGTATAGAATTAGTGATGCCCATAATAGGTGCACTAAGAAACACTCCACCACTATCCTACTCAGGAATTTTTATGTTGGTATCTCTAGCTGGAATAGGTATGTTCTTGATTGTCTCGCGGGAGGGAATTTCCTAGGCACTCCTGCTTTAGAAGCTAGTTGCATTATTGAGAGTCTATTTGGAATACCACCTGATAATGAAGTTAAAACTGAAATCTCTCTTGAAGATGTCATGAAAAAGTTGGAGACCATAGAGCAAAATCTTCCAAGTATTGAGACTAAATTGGGAGAATTACTTAATAGCACTGATAAACTTGACAAATCTCTAGGTGGAATTAATGAGAGGATCACCATCTTAGAAGCTTGTGCTATTCACGATAATCAAACCCAAAGGATTAGCGAACTTGAAGAAGCTATGGGAACCTTGGGTTCAACTTTTTCGTCTATTAAGTTTAAAGAGAAAGCTTATGTGGGTAAGGAGCAAAAGTTCATGTATGTCTCTAAGGTGCCTAAACCAAAAAACCATTATAGGCCTAAAATTGATAAAGCTCTTAATACCACTATAGATAAGGGAGCATCTAAGATACCTATTGTGACAAGTTTTGAAAATTACGATGTTGATGCTTCGTCTCTTGATGTTACTTGATACACACTTTCTGCGCCTAGCTGAAAGGCGTTAAGAAAAGCGCTTATGGGAGACAACCCATGATTTTACTACTGCACTTTTGTTTTATATTTGAGTCTTGGAAGTAGTTACTACTGTAGCAACCTCTCCTTATCTTAATTTTGTTGCATTGTTGTGCCAAGTAAAGTCTTTGATAGTAAGGTTCATACTAGATTTGGATTACGCTGCAGAAACAGATTTCTTGCTGTCACGAATCTGGGCCTAATTCTCTGTAGGTAACTCAGAAAATTATGCCAATTTACATGAGTGATCCTCAGATATGTACGCAACTTTCATTCAATTTGAGAATTTTCATTTGAGCAAGTCTGGTGCACTAAAAAATTCGTCTTTACGGACTGTTCTGTTTTGACAGATTCTGCCTTTTATTTCGCATTGCCTGTTTTGCTATGTTTGATGGATTTCTTTATTCCATTAACTTTCAGTAGCTTTGTGCAATGTCCAGAAGTGTTAAGAATGATTATGTCACCTCCGAACATGTGAATTTTGATTATGCACTAACCCTCTAATGAGTTGTTTTGAGTTTGGTGTGGAGGAAGTTTTCAATGATCAAGAGAGGAGGATGATACAATATGATCAAGGAGAGTGAAAGCTCTAAGCTTGGGGATGCCCCGTGGTTCATCCCTGCATATTTCAAGAAGACTCAAGCATCTAAGCTTGGGGATTCCCAAGGCATCCGCTTCTTCATCGACAACATTATCAGGTTCCTCTAGTGAAACTATATTTTTATTCCATCACATCTTATGTGCTTTACTTGGAGCGTCTGTATGTTTTTGTTTTGTTTTGTTTGAATAAAGTTGGATCCTAGCATTCATTGTGTGGGAGAGAGACACGCTCGCTGTTGCATATGGACAAATATGTCCTTAGGCTTTACTCATAATGTTCATGGCGAAGGTTGAAACTGCTTCGTTAATTGTTATATGGTTGGAAACGGGAAATGCTACATGTGGTAATTGGTAGAGTGTCTTGAATAATTTGATACTTGGCAATTGTTATGCTTATAAGGATCATGTTTAAGCTCTTGCATCATATACTTTGCACCTATTAATGAAGAAATACATAGAGCTTGTTGAAATTTGGTTTGCATGATTGGTCTCTCTAAGGTCTAGATATTTTCTAGTAAGGGTTTGAACAACAAGGAAGACAGTGTAGAGTCTTATAATGCTTGCAATATGTTTTTATGTGAGTTTTGCTGTACGGTTCCTATTTGTGTTTGTTTCAAATAACCTTGCTAGCCTAAGCCTTGTATTGAGAGGGAATACTTCTCATGCATCCAAAATCCTTGAGCCAAACACTATGCCACTTGTGTCCACCATACCTACCTACCACATGGTATTTCTCCGCCATTCCAAAGTAAATTTCTTGAGTGCTACCTTTAAATTTCTATCCTTTGTCTTTGCAATACATAGCTCATGGGACAAATAGCCTAAAAAACTATTGTGGTATTGAATATGTACTTATGTATCTTATTTCTTATTAAGTTGCTTGTTGTGCGATAACCATGTTCGGGGACGCCATCAACTACCCTTTGTTGAATATCATGTGAGTTGCTATGCATGTTCGTCTTGTCTGAAGTAAGGGCGATTTATCATGAGTTGAATGGTTTGAGTATGCATATTGTTAGAGAAGAACATTGGGCCGCTAACTATAGCCATGATCCATGGTGGAAGTTTCAGTTTTGGACAACAATCCTCAATCTCTTATGAGAATATTATGTGTTGTTGAATGCTTATGCATTAAAAGAGGAGTCCATTATCTGTGTCCCGGTATGGATGTCTAAGTTGAGAATAATCGAAAGCGAGAAATCCAATGCGAGCTTTCTCCTTAGACCTTTGTACAAGCGGCATAGAGGTACCCCTTTGTGATACTTGGTTAAAACATATGTATTGCGATGATAATCCATGTTAATCCGAGCTAATTAGGACAAGGTGCGGGCACTATTGGTAATCTATGCATGAGGCTTGCAACTTGTAGGATATAATTTACATAATACATATGCTTTATTACTACCGTTGACAAAATTGTTTCTTGTTTTCAAAATAAAAGCTCTAGCACAAATATAGAAATCGATGCTTCCCTCTGGGCCTTTCTTCTACTTTTATGTTGAGTCGGTTTACCTACTTCCTTCCATCTCAAGAAGCAAACACTTGTGTTAACTGTGCATTGATTCTTACATACTTGCATATTGCACTTATTATATTACTTTATGTTGACAATATCCATGAGATATACATGTTACAAATTGAAAGCAACCGCTGAAACTTAATCTTCCTTTGTGTTGCTTCAATGCCTTTACTTTGAATCTATTGCTTTATGAGTTAACTCTTATGCAAGACTTATTGATGCTTGTCTTGAAAGTACTATTCATGAAAAGTCTTTGCTATATGATTCAATTGTTTAACCATTGTCTTTACCATTGCTTTGAATCGCTGCATTCATTACATGTGCTTACAATAGTATTGATCAAGATTATGATAGCATGTCACTTCAGAAATTATCTTTGTTATCGTTTACCTACTCGGGACGAGTAGGAACTAAGCTTGGGGATGCTGATACGTCTCCAACGTATCGATAATTTCTTATGTTCCATGCTTGTTTTATGACAATACCTACATGTTTTATACATACTTTATGTCATATTTATGCATTTTTCGGCACTAACCTATTAACAAGATGCCGAAGAGCCGTTGCTGTTTTTGCTTTTGCTGGCAATGCCTAGTAACTCTTCAATCCCGACGGGCCTTTTGTACGTTGCTTGGAAATTGGCAACGAAAGCATCTACTAGGTCGTCCCATGATTTGATGGAACCCTTCGGCAGACCCCTTAACCAGGCTCGCGCTGAATCCTTTAGGTAAAGCTGCAAGCACTGCATTGCTGCTATCTGGTTCCCCTTGTGCAGAATCACAGTCTGCAAATAGTCGTCTATCCAGGACCTTGGCTCCTGCTGCCCATCGTATTTGGCAGCGTCAGTAGGGGTGGGTTTGAACTTTCTAGGTGGCATCACCTCACGGATTTTGTAGCTTAAACAATCGGCTCCCCTGAGCTCGCCGTCGTTCTCCTGACTCTCATCCGAAGAATCGTCGTATTCCTCCCTAGCGGCGCGTCGTTTGATTTGTCGATCCTGCTCTGGGTGATTTCATCCCGAGCATCTCTCGCATGATGCTTTGAGCCACTGATACGTCTCCAACATATCGATAATTGCTTATGTTCCATGCTTGTTTTATGACAATACCTACATGTTTTATACATACTTTATGTCATATTTATGCATTTTCCGGCACTAACCTATTAACAAGATGCCAAAGAGCCAGTTGCTTTTTTTTGTTTTTGGTTTCAGAAATCCTAGTAAGGAAATATTCTCGGAATTGGACGAAATCAACGCCCGGGATCTTATTTTTCCACAAAGCTTCCGAAGTCCGAGGAAATACGGGGGCCGGCGAGGCGCCCACACAACAGCGGGCGCGGCCAGGGCTTGGCTGCGCGGCCCTAGCGTGTGGGCCCTCGTGCGCCCGACCTACCCTTCCGCCTACATAAGCCTTCGTCGATAATAGTTCCAGTATCGAGAGCCACGATACGAAAACCTTCCAGAGATGCCGCCGCAATCCCATCTCGGGATTCAGGAGATCGCCTCCCGCACCCCTGCCGGAGAGGGGAATCATCTCCCGAGGACTCTTCACCGCCATGGTCGCCTCCGGAGTGATGTGTGAGTAGTTCACCCCTGGACTATGGGTCCATAGCAGTAGCTAGATGGTCGTCTTCTCCTAATTGTGCTATCATTGTTGGATCTTGTGAGCTGCCTAACATGATCAAGATCATCTATTTGTAATGCTACATGTTGCGTTTGTTGGGATCCGATGAATAATGAATGCTATGTTATGTTGATTATCAATCTATCATCTATGTGTTGTTTATGATCTTGCATGCTCTCCGTTATTAGTAGAGGCTGGCCAAGTCGTTACTTGTAACTCCAAGAGGGAGTATTTATGCTCGATAGTGGGTTCATGCCTCCATTAAATCTGGGACAGTGAGAAAGTTCTAAGGTTGTGGATGTGCTGTTGCTAC
The DNA here is from genome assembly GCA_030979885.1 of Lolium multiflorum. Lineage (NCBI taxonomy): Eukaryota > Viridiplantae > Streptophyta > Magnoliopsida > Poales > Poaceae > Lolium > Lolium multiflorum. Next base: position 246,375,365 of record CM061748.1, read on the forward strand.
TAGGGATAAAACATCAATGCTATGTCTAAGGATGTATTTGTGATTACATTACGCACCATACTTAATGCAATTGTCTGTTTGCAACTTAACCGGAAGGGGTTCGGATGATAACCTCGAAGGTGGACTTTTAGGCATAGATGCATGCTGGATAGCAGTCTATGTACTTTGTCGTAATGCCCAATTGAATCTCACACTACTCATCATAACATGTATGTGCATTATCATGCTATGTTTATTTGTCAATTGCCCAACTGTAATTTGTTCACCGAACATGCTATTTATCTTATGGGAGAGACACCACTAGTGAACTGTGGACCCCGGTCCATTCTTTTACATCGAATACAATCTACTGCAATACTCGTTCTACTGTTTTCTGCAAACATCATCATCCACACTATACATCTAATCCTTTGTTACAGCAAGACGGTGAGATTGACAACCTCACTGTTACGTTGGGGCAAAGTATTTTGGTTGTGTTGTGCAGGTTCCACGTTGGCGCCGGAATCCCTGGTGTTGCGCCGCACTACACTCCGCCACCATCAACCTTCAACGTGCTTCTTGGCTCCAACTGGTTCGATAAACCTTGGTTTCTTACTGAGGGAAAACTTGCCGCTGTACGCATCACACCTTCCTCTTGGGGTTCCCAACGGACGCGTGCTGTACGCGTATCAGCCACTAGCCTGCAACGTGGTCCTTTCCTTTCGCGGGACCAGATTGTCTCCCAATATAGCGAAACTTTCTAGGGCACCTCGGTGGGCTTGAGCCATGGAACCTTCAGGGCGCTGATTGATGAGGTATGCAGCGAGGTTGGCGGTTGCTCCCGCGACGGTTTTTGGCCGTGGCATGCCCGCGGTGTCCTTGGTCATAAAGGACTTGGTCAGATTCGATGTTATTTCTCTAGCGTCATCTTCCGAAGCCTGGATAGTCTTGATCGGTGCTTGCTTGCCCCCTGAGTACTTCGAGAGGCGCTTCCTTGCGAGCCTCTTCGTCGTTCGCTGGATCGGTCTGCCGCAGATAGGCGTCTCTCGAGGGTGGCTTGTTCTTTGGATAGTCGTTCCCAGTTTTTCTCCAATATGGAGCGGTAAGCATTGAGGGTGCCAACCGTGGTTCCTGCTGGGAGCGGCGTGTTGTTAAGCACGGCTGCCTTGGCTGCTGCCCACTCCTCCTCTGCGATGGTGTGGTCGCTGTTGTTGTTGCTGGCGCTGTTCTCAAAACTAGCTCGCCTGCTGGAACGGGGGGTGCGATCTCCGTCTCCCCTGTTGGCAACATAAACTTGGTGGTGCGCCGCTCCTCGGGTGACACCTTGGACGATGCTGTCGACGCTATCTTCTCCCGATGAATACTGGGCGTTGCAGATGAACGGTGTGTCGCTTGATCCCAGCCCGTGCCTGGTGTCGCAGTTCAAGCAGTAGTACGAGGTTAGCTCCGAAGATGCGGGATTGTCGGATCCAACCGACATGGAAGACGCTGAACGGGGAGTCGAGGGCGCGGGCGAACTCGTCGAGCCTGTCAGACCAGCCGAAAGGTCGAGTGATGATGACGCGCTTGGACTCGTCGATCTGGAAGTGGGCGATTCCAGCAGTCGAAGGATTCCTTCCGAGTTGATGTTGTAGTGGACGCTCCCGAAGGTCATCTCCATGTTGCCTTGCAGATCGGAGAAGGTCGAGCGAGACGAGTCGCTGTGCGGGGTGAATTCATAGGAGCCGAATCGAATCGCTTCCCAGGTTTGGCGATGATGGTGTTGAAGAAGTCGATGACATGACGGGCTCGCCGATGTCCAATCTTGTGCCGACGGGGTTCCCACAAACGGCGCCAATTGTCGAGGGTACTCTCGGCAATGCCCTCTGATTGGGGCTTAGGGTTGATGGAATCCTGTAGGCTGACACGAGACATCGGTTCACAGACAAGCGGGGAGAGCGATTTACCCTGGTTCGGGGCCCTCGATGAGGTAAAACCCTTATGTCCTGCCTGTCTGTTCTTAATTATGAAGATAATGTGTTACAATGGGGTGCCGAATAGTTCTGAGATCTCGCGAGAGGCTAAGCGCGCGGCGACCTTAGCTCTAGACTTTTTGTGGCTAAGGCTGCTAAGATTGATTGTATCCCCCGGCAGCTCTCTCTCGGGCCTTTATATAGGGGGCCAATCTCAAGAGGTCTAACCGAGTACGACTAGGTTTACAATAATTTTAAATCTCATCTTCCCTTGTTCGGCTGCTTCCTTGTCTTGCCCGTCAAGGAATCTTCTGGTGCGCCGCCCAAGTGGCCCATCTTGCCTCCAAGTGCCTTCATGGGCCTCCAACTAGATAATACAGGATAGGTCAACGTCGGTTACCCGAAGGGTAATGCCCACGTCATATACTCCCATCGGGAAGGCAATATAAGTCATCCGTTGACTCAATAAAATGTGCTATTCCAACAGCCGAAAAAGCACTCGACAATATATTCTCAGAGCGCCAAAGTTGCGAACAATCTCTGAATGCCGCAAAACTTTGTGAAGGTAAGACCCCAGATCCGTTCTCAGTGGCGTGGCGCCGTCTCTGACGTCGGTTTGCTACTTTTTTCCGTATCAACAGATACGAAGAAAAATCCTAACGGACGCGTTAGGTACCCGATAAAATATGACTGGGACTCGACAGAATTGTAAGACCTTAAGCGGCACCTATCGAAGTTTACACCAGTATCCCGAGATCATGTCCGGGGACGTGATCTTGAAGTAGGTTTTTGCGGATTGCCACTAGAGCAGTTAACTAGTACCTGATCCGTAATGAACTAGCCCCAACTACCAATATCCCTGTACAATATATAATTACGTATCCAAAGATATGTGATAAAATTCGGCGAGCTATTGAATGAATATAAAGTTGGAGATTTTCCCTGATTCTGCGATTCAAGCAAAATCTCGGGGGCTGCGACATAGGCATCCCCAATGGGCCTACCAAGATGGTACCCGGGTTACTGAAGGCCCACGACTCGAAGAATAAGAAGAATCGGAAGCCCAAGTTATTATTAAGGAAAGCTAGAGTTGTATTAGGAAATAATACTTGTAATCTTGCGGGATGGGTTGGAAACCCTCCCGGACTCTGTAACTTGTGTATCACGAATCCCTCGGCTCCGCCTCCTATATAAGAGGGAGTCGAGGGACAAAGAAGGCATCGATTCATTGTCTCACGAAACCCTAGTTTTCACATCGTCGAGCACTTTTCGGCTGAAACCTTCGAGATCTACTTGCCCTCTACTTCCGACTAAAACCCTAGTCTACAACTTGTAGGCACTGATAAGTTAATCCCTTGTCACCTCCTGTTTGGGTTGCCGCTAATACTTTCTCCACCTGGTTTAAATTTTGTGGATTGTTCAGTTGACACTAATTTCGCTCCAATTGGAATATCATTTGGTTCCACCAGTTTTTGTGGTTTGTTCCGACGATATTTTTTCTTCCACAATAGGCGTTAATTACCCATACGTTAAATTTTATTTGACTCAAAGTCCAATTTTCCAGTTGATGATGTTATTTGTTCTTTGGACACCACAATTTTGTTCCAGTGTTCCAACGTGTGTAGGGAATCCTCCTCCTCTCGTCCACATATCTGGCATATTCCCGTAGTCGCCATTCCTCTTCGGAACATGTTTACTTGGGTAGCGATTGCATTGCAGCATATCTTCCAAGCCAGAGTTTGGACTTTAGGTGGAACTGGGCACTTCCAAATCAGTCGCCAACTTGGCCTAACTCCATCTTGTCGAGAGCTTGTTGCCCCACAATCCTGCTGCATCATGTCTCGGTGGAGTGCAAGGCGGTATGCACTTCTTACTGTGAACATTCCAGTTTTCTCCGGGAACCAGGATATAAAATCGTTTTCATTCCTTCTTGACGGCTTGATCTGCATTATTTCTTTGACATCCTCATCCGAGAAGTATTGCTCCGGACACTGCAGGTTCCATGACCCATCCGGTAGTAGGAGATCTGCCACCCACCGGTATTTGCATCTCCCTTCAGGTGATTGCGGTTTATGGTTTGATTCCCGAGATCCAAGGATCCCGCCATGCACGTATGGTCACGCCGTTGCCGACCCGCCATATGACTCCCTTCTTGAGCAGCTCCAAACCATACTCAATTTCATGCTACGTCGACGAGCCATTACCTGAAAACACAGTATCCAACAAAAGACCATTAGAATATTATTTAGCTTTTAAGATTTGTGCACAGAGTGTATATGGATATTGTAACAGGCGCCAAGCTTGCCGGGCTAGCAAAGCCTGATTGAAAATTCTCATACCCCGAAATCCAACGCCACCGTAATCTTTAGGTCTTAGCATGATGTCCCATGATATCCAGTGTGTCTTCCTTCGCCCATTTTCTGCTCCCCACCAGTACCTCCTAATCATCCTCATTAGCTCATCGCATAGGCCAAGTGGGAGCTTAAAGACGCTCATCACATAGACTGGAATTGCCTGGGCAATTGATTTAGTAAGGACTTCCTTTGCACCTCGAGATTTATGATTGTCATCCCATTCCACTAGGCACTTTGAGAATTTTGTCTGGAGGCTTTCGAATTTATCTCTTAACATCCTACCTTCCGGGGTTGGGAGCCCAAGATATTTTGATTCAAAAGTTTCTTATGCCATACTTAGTATCTCTTTTACTTCCACCCTTCTTGCTTATGGACATGCCTCACCGAAAAATATAGAACATTTCCCAGGGTTGATGAGCTGGCATGTGCTCCTAGCATAGATGTCTAGCACCTCGAGAACTTTCTGCGCTTGTGCCCCCTGTGCTTTGAAAAAAAATAAGCTGTCATCTGCAAATAAAAGGTGTGATACCCTGGGTGCACTCCGGCAAACTTTGAGAGGGTCAAAGTATGTGAATCAACAACATTCTGTAAAAAGTGTGGACAGCCCATCCGCAACAAACCAGAATAGGAATGGAGAGAGAGAGGATCACCTTGTCGGAGGCCCCGAGAAGGAGAAATACATCCAGGAGGTTTCCATTGAATTTTACCTTGTAGATCACCGAGGTGACACATGATATTATCAAGTCCACCCACCAATGAGAGAAACCTATCATTTGCATCACTTTCTTAAGAAAATCCCAATCCACCCTATCGCAAGCCTTGGATTGGTCCAACTTGTATGCACAAAAATCTTTGCTTGTATTTGGGTTATGCTCAATAAAATGAAGGAACTCAAAGGCAACCAATGCATTATCTGTGATCAATCTTCCTGTAACAAAGGCGATCTGGTGGATTGTGACAATTTCTCCCAATATTGGTCGCATCCTATTCACCATACACTTTGCAATAATCTTATATATGACTGTACATAGACTTATTGGTCGGAAGTCCTTCAGAGTTTCAGGTTGGTCATTCCGAGGGATTAAAACAATAGACGTGTCATTTACACCTTCATGCATGTTTCCTATAGCAAAAAATGCTTAATAACCTGTTCTTTGATAGTACCCCAGTTTCGTTGGTAGAAGTGAGCTGGGAAGGCATCCACCCCTGGCGCTTTTAGGGGGCCTATTTGGAACAGTGCATCTCCGATTTCTTCATCCATAAAATCCTTGCATAAATCATCATTCATAGCATTAGTTACCTTTCCCTTAGTCAGGCCAATGAGGTCATCAGAATTAAGCGATGGATCACGGGTAAAAAGTTCTTGGAAATATGATGTGGCCATTCTTTCCATATCGGTACATCTTTTCAAACTCCTTCATTATCTTTGAGCCTTTTTATTTTATTAGTCCGCGCTCCTCAGACTGCTTTTTGATGAAAAAAATTCGTGTTCCCGTAGCCCTCTTTCACCCAAGTGACATGGGATCGTTGTAGCCACATCATTTCTTCCTTGTACAAAAGCTCGTTCATAAGATCAGTAGCTTGGCGTATTTCACGTTGATCTGGATTTGCTATCTTCAAAGCTTCTAGACGTTTTCTTGATTTGTCCAATTCCCTTAAAATATTATCAAACATTTTCTTGCTCCAAGACTGCAGCGTAGTCATTACCCGGTCTAGCCCCTGCATGATATCATCCAAGTCAGTCTTTTGTCCTGCTTCACCCCAGGCTGTAGCTAATATTTATGCAAGGTCCGATTTCCTCTCCCAAAATATTTCATATTGGCGCTTTGGCTGTCGATGTGGCGCACACACTTCTTGCTCCATCTAGACGAGTACTGGACAATGATCCGAGACAGGCGAAGTAAGGTGTACCACCCTTGTATCAGCATACCGGTCTCGCCACGCCGGCGTACTCGAACATTTGCTCTGCCAAGCCTCTTATTGTCATACGTATATGGCACACCTGAAAAGCCAAATCAGTTAGGTTGCATTCATATAAAACCTCACAGAAAGCACCGACCTGGTTTACCGGCCGAGGGGTACAAGATAGGTGCTCCTCCTGCCAAATAGCCTCGTTAAAATCACCCAAAACCAGCCACGAAAGATTTGAAATAGTTTTAAGTTGTCGAAGTTTGTCCCACATATTATGATGATCTTCTACCCGTGGTTCACCATAAACACAAGGCGCCATTGGGGCGCATTTGGGGACTCACGCACATACGCATCAATATATCTTTCATTTATAGCTTGGACTTCTACAATTATTTGATCATCCAGAAAAGTGCTAAACCACCACTAAGACCATCACTACTAATACCAGTAAAACCTCTTAAACCTAACATATGACACATCTTATTTGTACTTTGCCTAGTTTCACCTAAGAAAAATAAATGTGGACTCCAAACTTGGGAAATAGCAGCAAGTTCACGCACTGTCGGGTTATCCCCCCTCCCCCCGAAATTTGAACGATAGACAATTCATTTCTCCTGACGAGGCCCTACATTCGTCCTCGTCAGGTTTCCGGGCGCCACATGCCCCGTCGCGATCTTCCTCCTCGTCTTTGCTGCTACATTGTCCTCCTTCACGTCCTTCTTCTCCCCTTGTGCTTCCGTTGTTCCCACCTTTCTGCCCTTCTTTGGTTTACCTCCCACCGGTGCACTGTAATTGAGAGCCAGAGATAAGTCAAGTTTCTGACCCGACCCCTCAGTTGCATTATCCTCGCCCGCCGTTCTCTTGCCTAAGATCGACTCAACATCTGCCATAGACACATCAAAACCACTAAGGGGGGTTCCAAGCCAGGACAGACCTCACAGTGGTGGGATCATGTCACTGGAATGCAGTCCAGACGGAGTACCGCGGTTGTCATGGGTGAGCGACGCCATCGTCTGCATGATCTGCATGGCGTTTAGTGCAAGCGCTACCTCCTCCTTCCCGCTTCCTCTTCCCTGCATGAACGTTTTCTTCCCTGGCACCACATCCATCCCCCGTGTTGCATTGTCACGTTCCCTGGCTTCCTTATCCTTGCTCAGTTTCAGCTGTAACTTGTTTAATGTGTTTGCCAGGGATATTTCTTCCTCCTCTCCAGTACGGCGTTCCTGCTCTTTAAAGCCATCATGGGCATCAACGACTGGTGGGATATCAGTGACAAGCCCACCTTGGTCGGCTTGTACCTGGCGGCCAGCATTCGGTGGTATCCCCAATGAAGAAGAATTAACACTGCCTTCGGAGAGTTAAACCTCAGAAATTTCTTGGCAGCAGGTTCGTCAGGCGTGGAGACCGCACGACTTTGGAACTTCCGTTTTGCCGAGCAGCGCAGCGTAGCATCATACTGCAATGATGGTGTTCCCATTATCCTTCTCTCACATTGGTCCTCGTTGTGTCCAATAAAACAACAATGAAAGCAGAAATAGGGTACGCGCTAATATCGCATGTGGTAGATTTTCGGAGTTAGTTGTCCCTAGGTGATTTTGAAGCGGTCAAGAAGCCGCCGATTCAGTGGCCAATCAATGCGAATCCGAAGGTGCAGTATTCGCTAAGCTCCAGCTCTTCTGCATCCACGTCTACTGCAACAACCTTGCTAAATTTTGAGCCCAGCGAGGTCTCTCCATACTCCTTTGTCTACTTCTTCCATGCATGGTACATCATAAAATCGCACCCATAGCCGGACTGTATCCAGGACAGCTTCAGACGGCTGTGCACTGTCAACAAACGGTACAATCAGGCAAGCCAGTGGATCCATGGTCCTGCTTTCTCAACAAATTTGTAATCGCCCTCCCGATTGAACGTGATGATGTAGAAATTGTCCTTTAGAGGTTTAAAGATCATGTTAACACGGATGCGCTAAACATCAGTAAAGTGCTTATGGATCAGGGTAAAATTCGCAGCCTTGAGCGAATAGTAGCGCGCCAACATACACCAGACCGTGGGCGCCGCTACAGGGGCCTCCTCCTCCGCTTCCTCCTCCATACATAACTCATCCTCCAGGTTGGTTTCACCAAAGACCCTCTCTTCTGGCCCTGAATTCTTCCCCTCCGCCGTTGCTCCATCCCAGTTGCTATCCAAACCTTCTTCAACACTCATGATCGCCAGGCGTGTTTCTGTCTGTGCCAACGCAAAGACGGCACCTGCCGACGGCTTCGGGTGGGTGGGATCCTCACTGGTTCCCCCATGATCACCCGCATCACCAGTCATCACCATGCTTCTTGCCGGAACAGATCTCAGTTGCGCGCCTAGGTCGTAGATCGCTGATTGGTTGTCAAAGATCTTGATTAGGTTTGATACTCGCACGCCGTTGATACGTCTCAAACGTATCTATAATTTCTTATGTTCCATGCTACTTTTATGATGATACTCACATGTTTTATACACACTTTACATCATTATTATGCATTTTCCGGCACTAACCTATTAACAAGATGCCGAAGAGCCAGTTGCTGTTTTCTGCTGTTTTTGGTTTCAAAATCCTACAAAAGAAATATTCTCGGAATTGGACCAAATCAACGCCCGGGGTCTTATTTTTCCACGGAGCTTCCGAAGACCGAAGAGCATACGAGGTGGGGCCACGAGGGCCCGTAACCATAGGGCGGCGCGGCCAGCATGGGGCCCGCGCCGGCCTATGGTGTGGGGCCCCTGCGTCGCCTCCAACTCTACCCTTCCGCCTATTTATTCCCTCCGTCGCGAAAACCCTATTACCGAGAGCCACGATACGGAAAACCTTCCAGAGACGCCGCCGCTGCCAATCCCATCTCGGGGATTCAGGAGATCGCCACCCTGCCGAAGAGGGGAATCATCTCCCGGAGGACACTTCATCACCATGATCGCCTCCGGATTGATGTGTGAGTAGTTCATCCTTGGACTATGGGTCCATAGCAGTAGCTAGATGGTTGTCTTCTCCTAATTGTGCCATCATGTTAGATCTTGTGAGCTGCCTATCATGATCAAGATCATCTATTTGTAATGTTACATGTTGTGTTTATTGGGATCCGATGAATATGGAATACTATGTCAAGTTGATTATCAATCTATCATATATGTGTTGTTTATGATCTTGCATGCTCTCCGTTGCTAGTAGAGGCTCTGGCCAAGTTGATACTTGTAACTCCAAGAGGGAGTATTTATGCTCGATAGTGGGTTCATGCCTCCATTGAATGGGGACGGTGATAGAAAGTTCTAAGGTTGTGGATGTCTGTTGCCACTAGGGATAAAACATCGATGCTTTGTCTAAGGATATTTGTGTTGATTACATTACGCACCATACTTAATACAATTGTCTGTTGTTTGCAACTTAATGTTTGGAAGGGTGCGGATGCTAACCCGAAGGTGGACTTTTTAGGCATAGATGCATGCTGGATAGCGGTCTATGTACTTTGTCGTAATGCCCAATTAAATCTCATAGTAGTCATCATGATATGTATGTGCATTGTTATGCCCTGTTTATTTGTCAATTGCCCAATAATTTGTTCACCCAACATGCTATTTCTTATTGGAGAGACACCACTAGTGATGTGGACCCCGGTCCATTCTTTTACATCTGAATACAATCTCTGCAAACATTGTTCTCTCTTGTTCTTTGCAAACAAATATCATTTTCCACACCATACGTTTAATCCTTTGTTTACAGCAAGCCGGTGAGATTGTAAGTTGGGGCAAAGTATTTTGATTGTGTTGTGCAGGTTCCACGTTGGCGCGGAATCCCTGGTGTTGCGCCGCACTACACTCCGCCAACAACCTTCACGTGTTCCTTGACTCTACTGGTTCGATAACCTTGGTTTCTTACTGAGGGAAAACTTGCTGCTGTACGCATCACACCTTCCTCTTGGGGTTCCCAACGGACGTGTGCTTCACGCGTTATCAGCCGTGAGACGGCTTTATATGCCTTCCCTTCCTGATCCAATATGGAGTTTCTTTTTGGCAGACACGGTTCCAACACCCTTCCACCACCATCGTACTCACCCTGGACTCTGCCACGTCGTCGTATACTCGTAGACTTCCCAAATCAGGAGCGCTCCCGTCCATAGTAGGGTGGCGGCGGCCGATCGCCTCGGCGTCGCCCTTAAGCCCTAACCCTAGATGTAGCGTAGAACAAACGGTTATATATTGCGTTAAAGTTGGATATGTGTTCGTTATCAAAGTCTGCCCACTTTGGTTTCATCTATTAATTTAAAGATGTACACACAAATAAAAGGACGGATATCAAAGTCATGCCAAGTTAACAGAAGTACATAACAAAGTGTAGCCATGATTTTTCAACAAGTCCAGGCCCATTAGACCATCTCCAACGAGGGGAAGTATGTCATTCGCGCGTTCGAATAGGTTGCGGTGGACAAAATCACGGCCCTATGCGAGAGCACAAAAAATTGTTTGTCAGTCGCTGCATCCATCGCAATCTAAAGGTGGCCCAAATCTGTGTCTGCTATGCGTGGCCACGAACGAAGCATAGATGTGTGGCCGGTCCTCCTCTGCCTATTCGCTGGCCTGCTAGGAAGGGCAAAACCCATTTTTTTAGTTAAAATAAAAACATATTTTTTATTTATTAGAGCTAGTCTGGGCTCTATGCAAGACCTCATCGCCATTGCCAATACGACCGAGGATTCTACTCGACGCTGGTGCGGTGTGGTACACATGAGGATTCCACTCCAACTTCAGTTGGATGGCCCTGCGCCACTGGCTGCTCTCTCTCTGGTGGCCTTCCGCCGCGCGTGCCTTGCCACGCTTGCTAGTGTGCTCCCGCTCTAACTGTCCGTGCATTAGCTACGTGGCGCACGTGGCGGCTCGTGAAGTCGGCATCCTAGTGTGCACGGAGCCAGGCCAGCCCATCGGCAGCAGCATGTCTATTCCCCCGCTCACGATTCGCGCACCACTCCCGGCCGCGTTTCTCCTCCTCCAACTCCTGGTGCACCCGCTGCTCGTGCGGGGGATCTGGAGCAGGCGGCGTGCTTCCGCTACGACAATGAGCACATCCCTCTGCGCAAATGGGGCGCGGCGTCGACGGTAGCGTTCACCTCCTCCAGTTCACGTTGGTGAGCTACCAGCTGATGTGACGAACCAGGGCACAAGCAGTCATACAATGGTTTTATATGTGTGCAGGAGGTGCTAAAACAATGTTGGTGAGTACCAGGTTTAAGTTGGTGACTAGGTCTATTACGATTGACGTAAAGTGATGGACATGAGTTGGCCATGGAAAATCTGTTAAAGTGTTGATGATACTATTGTGAATTTGAATCAGAATGACTCTAAACGACGTTGAAATTCCTTCCAGTTATATAATTGTCACGCATATCATTCGCTGATGTGTGATAGTGTTAAATAGAAAGAAAGGACTATAGTTGCAGGTGGAGTCATGTGCAGTTAAGGAGTAGCAGTGGAGCTCACAGAAGACAACTCGAGTCTGGAGTACATGGAAGTTTGACGATTGAACGAACTTAAGGTGGTGCAGAATATTCACCAAGGTGGAGTTTGTTGTGTTTGTGTCGAATATTATGTACAAGTTGTCATATATTTAGACTCTGAGTTGTAATAGGTGTGGATAGGTTATGATATGGACATCCCATCTATTGATACAATGGTTATACCTACAACTACAGAAATACAAGAACCAATGGCTCGAGCTTGTGCCAAACAGGTACTTGAAACTATTTCTCACATTACTGGCTAAATTAGATGTGTTTGTTAGTCTTAGAAATGATGCCCCAAGAATGGATGATAGGGACAAGCATTGGAGCATGATCATGCATGGAGATGACAACAATTATATGAGGATTGAAGAGGACACCACAAGTGAAAATTTTGAAACTTTAAAACCGCTGTAATGATGATTAAAGACTTGGACAAAGTATTCAAGATTACACTTCATAATTTCATCCAAAGTGTGACATGGAACTGCATCACCTTTATTTTTGGGCTAGGCCCATGTCAAATTCGCAGCTATTAAGTTGACCACTTTTTAGAGTCCGGATTAGAGGAGAAACATCTCTAGAGGTTGGTTTGACCACCATACCTATGGTTGGTCGGAATCCTTAGTTTTTCCTCCTCAAATACCACCATGGATGCCATTTTTAGACTTGGATTTTGTTTATACTAAAATTTAGCCATATCTGCAACTGTCGTGTACTTCTTTTGAGGAAAACGCCTAGAACAAGACCGAATATTTAGAATCCCACCTTTTCCATAAAGCTTTCCTCATATATTCATAATATCTTGATTGCAATATTAGTTCTTACTTATTCTCGATTTTAAGTAGGAATTAGAACCCTTGCTAGTTAGGTTGATCGTGTATGTACAAGATAAGTAATTCACGGAGATTGGCCTAACGACTGCATTGGTGCATGTACTTCGCACGTGTAGTCAGATCGTCAATCCCGAACTCCACCAACAAATAGAATTATCTTCATCTCATCGAAAGTCCCTAGTGGTATCAGATTTTAGGTTGCTAGGTGAGATTTACAATTTTACTAGTGTAGATTGCTTTCGCCATCATACCTAATTAAGCACGAAAATATAAAAAAAATACAATTAGGGTTTTAGATCATACCATCATATAAACCACCATGCGCATTTGCATTGTCTTTTCAGTTTTGCATCATTGAATTTGCGTCCACATCTTCGTGTCGAGTTACTAGTCTTAGCGTCTAGTTCCCTTAGAGTTTTGAGTACGGGTCACATTAGTCACGCTGCAGTGCCATATGCTCGCATCGCTCACAGATCACCGCCACCACCCTATACACCACCATATCCTTCTGCCACCTCCGCATACACCCACCATATACTTCTGCCACCATATGTTACTGCTGTTCTTAAACCCTAACAATCTCCATCCACTTCTACCATGACATGACATGGATTCTTGCAGTTTCCTGCTACGACACAAGTTCGAGTAGAATTAGATTTAATCTTTCCTTTGTTTTTTTGTTTCCTGCAAAATACAAGTATTTATGATCATGGTATTATTTTATTAGCCACTTTTGGAGATGTTTATAGGCTAAGTTGAGAACTAAATTGATGTTATCACCCCAAACTGATGGACAAACTGAAGTAGTCAATGTAACCTTGTCTCCTATGCTGCCGTCTATTTTAAAGAAGAACTTAAAATATGGGAAGAATATTTATATTGAATTTGTTTACAATCGCTCGCAGCATTCTACCACTAAGATGTGCCAATTTGAGAATGTGTATGGTTTTATTCCCTGTGCATCTATTGATTTGTTATCATTACTATTTTCGGTGCAAAATAATTTGGATGCTATACAACGTGCCGAACTGATATTAGCATTGCATGAGACTACTAAAGATAACATAGACCACATGAATGATAAGTATAAAATTGTCAGGGATAGAGGAAGAAAGCATGTTATGTTTCATGTTGGTAATCTTGTTTGGTTGCATTTGCGCACAAATTATTTTCCTGATTTGCACAAGTCTAAGTTAATGCCACACATTGCGGGTCCTTTTAAGGTGCTTGAGAAAATACATTATAATGCATATAAACTTGAGTTGCATGCAGATTTTGGTACAATTAGTTCTACATTTAATATTGCAGATTTCAAACCCTACTTTGAAGAGGATGGAAGAGGATGGTGAGATTGAGTTTTGGACGACTTCAATTCAAGAAGGGGAGCATGATGTGGACATCCCATCTATTGATACAACCAAGGTACCTGCAACTACACAAATACAAAGATCTATCACTGGAGCTCGTGCCAAACAATTTATCTATTCAGTATTTTCATTCCTTGCAACTATTTTTCAGATACATGAGAATATGATGTTGCCTAAATTAGATGTTTTGTTACTCTTAGGAATGATGATTCTAGTATGGATGAGAGTGACAAGCATTGGAACATGATCATGCATGAAGATGGCAGCAAACATATGATGATTGAAGAGGACGCCACAAGTGAATATTTCAAAACTTTGAGGCCACCATAATGATGATTGAAGACTTAGACGGAATATTCAAGATTACACTTCATAATTTCATACAAATTGTGATATGGTGATACACCACCTTTATTTTTGGGCCAGTTCAGTGTCCAATTTGCAGCAATTAAGTTAGCCACCTTTTAGAGTCTGTATTGGAGGAGAATATGCCATGTAGAGATCTGTTCAGCCATACCATACCCATGGCTGGTCGAAACCCTCAACTTTTCCTCCTTAAATACCCACATGGCCATCACTTTTATACTTGGATTTTGTTTAGACTAGAAGTTAGATATTGCTGCAACTCTCGTGTATTTCTTTTGAGTCCAACACCCAGAACAAGACTGACTATTTGGAATCTCACCTTTTCAATAAAGCTTTCCTCATATATCCGCAATATCTTGATTGCAATATTAGTTCTTACTTATTCTCGATTTCAGGCAGGAATTAAGAGACTTGTTGGTTAGGCGGATCGTGCACCTGCTAGATTAGTAACTCCCGAAGATTGGCATAGCGATTGCATTGGCACACGTACTTCGCCTCTGTAGTTGGATCGTCAAGCCCGAACTCCACCAAAAAATCGAATTATCTTCATCTCATCAAAAGACCACACACCTTCATTAAATGTAGTGTTTGAGTCGGACTCTTGTAGAATAAGCCTCCTATATAATGTGAGGGGTGCCACACAATATAAATTATGACGACTTGATTGCGGTGCCCAATGCGGCCAAGTGCTGCAGTAGCAAAGGGGAGGAGCGCCCGTAATCATGCCCCACCGAGTAAGTGAGTTCGCTAAATTGCGTTAACAAAGATTGGTGTCGTCCTAGTGATGTGATTGCTTAATTTTCGGTGGATCCACTATGCTCGTACAACGATAACAAGATACAAATACAATTGCATTAACAAATACAGTTCGTTACACAATTTAGAAATATGCAACTAGCATAGATTTAAAGTGCATCCGAGTTAATAAATATAAATCGCTTACAATCAGAGAAGGAAACCAACCAACTAACCATAAAAAAATATGAATAATTAAATAAAAAATCATTTGTTAAATGAAATGATGTAATAATAATCAGGACAAATTTACATAGTTATGGAGCTACAACAGAAAAACTGGGCTAGCTTAGAATTAGAGGCCTAAGTTTTCTCTTTAGAATTAGAGATTTCGTGGGCTAGCTTAGCAAGAAATACAAATCACTAACCAAATACTCGGGAGGCCATGACCTAGCGCGGCCCTAACGTTGCTTCACCCCTGGATTTATAATACCACCGTCACGGGTGCATTCCGGCAAAACCTATTCACCGCTTATTGCGGGATTTAGTTTCCACACTGCACATGTGGCACAATCTTGGACCAGAACATTTACTCTAGTTTTAGCCAACGATGGAGGCTTTCTTCTTTGGGTTTGATGGTTTTTTTTGTCTTCGGTTGTGGTTTATCCGTGGATATTCCTTCCTTTTTGAAAGGTTTTACAATGTCTTATTTATTTTGGTTATTTTTATATTTTTATTATTGGTTATTATATTTTCGATTGGTGAACAATTTCAAACTCTGAACGATTTTTTAAAAATCTAAAAAATATTAATTTTGAATATTTTGAAAATTTGAACCTTTTTAGATCTAGAAATTTTTCAAAATCCGAACATTTCTCAATTTTTTAGAACTTCGTAGTTTAAACATTTTTTTTCAGTTTTACTGTTTTCAAAATCTTGAATTTATTTTCTTCAAATTTGAGCTGTTTTTTTTTAGTTTGAACATTGAATTTAAAAATTTCAAACCGGCTTGCCAAGTACTTCTAGGCATCGGGGGGCGGTCGGCGGTGGTTGCGTCGTGCATGGACGTCATTGTCGGGGACACGTAACATCTTGTCGTCCTAAGGAAGAAGACAAGGGAGATTTTGCAAGAATTGGCATTTGGGGCTTTGCCGAAAAACTTAAAAACAATACCATTTTCAGATCTATTTGCAGAAACAGTTGGGGAGACAGGGAAAAAAATCACTGGCCTTCCTAGCATACTAGAAGGTTCACATATTTTGTTTTTGAAGTTTAGAGCTATTTCAACACATTTCAAACAGAGGTAGAGTTTGAAAAAATTTAGCCTTTCCACTTCAATTTAGATGCAATTTTTCTTAGTGAAATTTTACATGATGCTTAATTATGATGCACAATTAAACCCTAATTTAAATTTAGCTAATACATGAGTGCTCATCCGTTCTAGTGAAAACTGATATATAATACAGGTTTTTCTACTAGTCTACTAATAGCAGAAAATAATAGCAGAAAACCATCTTTAGTACATATATGGGTAAAATACAGAGTTATGGTATTCCTACTAGTCTACTAGTACTAAAAGAAAGATATACTACAGTAATGGCCTGAAAACTGGCTTTGCTCAACTTCATGCATGTCAGTGTTGACTTTGGGCAACACTAACCGACATCAAGCAGGGAGGACCCCCTCGAATCTTGGCCTTGCAGACGAGCACCGTATCGAAGCAGGACACCATGTTGCACCCCGACGGCATCTTCAGCACCACGTCCACCGCCGCGTCACCTCGTTGAAGCTCGCCGGCCAGCTGGTCCCGGAGGAAGCGCGGCAGCGCTACGTCCTGCCCCCACACCCTGGCCCGACCCTCGCGCTCCCCCTTTGCCTCGGCGCAGAACGCCCCCACGGAGCCCTTGCCGAGGAATGCGTCCCCGTAGGACAGTGACGCCGTCGAGAGCTCCGGGACGCACGCCTGACACTCCTCCCTGGTGTTGCTGATGCGGAGGGTGAGGTTGAACACCGGGGATAGCGTCGGGTGGCGGTCACCCGCGACGTCGTCCACGTCTAGCCCGGCGACGCCCGTGATGGAGATCGAGTACTGGGGGGGTTGGTTGTGAGGATATGCTGCCCAGCCGGACTTTTCCACCAGAAAATATAGGCCACCACACATGACCGCGAGGAGCACCGCGCCGAGGAGCACGATCAGTAGGTCGCGGCACCTTGGTCTTTCGTTGCAGCTTTGTCCCGTCATGCTCGCAAAAGCTTCCTGATCTCGATCCTTGAACCTTGCGTGCTCTTTGATCAGGACGTAGTTCTGCTCGAACGGCCGTACGTGGTGCAGAAGCAGCTCAGCGATCGGTATAAAAGGAGGAGGTCGTTCCGTCGTTGCCTGGGCACGTTCGCGGACGGATACGGATTCTTGGTCCGTCCCGGAATAGGCAAGTTGTTTTAGTTTACACAGAGGATTCATAATCGTCCCGGAACCTGGAAGATACGGCGTGCTTGATCTGCCGCATCTGCGGGCTTGTTTGCTCTTGAGTTAATCGGAGAGGAACTAGCTAGGAGTACTATGCAGCATAGCTCACTAGTAGAAAACCTCTCATCCATCTAAGCCATTGAGTTGCCTCACGAAAAGAGCCATTTTTGAGGGCCAGGTGGGCGAGGAGCTTTGGTACCGGTTTGGGAGGCTTTCACGGTTCGGTTAGGCCGCACGAAAGGTCTTCGCCAAAATTCAGACGCGTGGTGGGGCCCGGCCGCTTTTGGGTTCACGAACCGTACCAAGGGTACCAGTATATCAACGCCCATCTCTTCCCGAGCCCTGCTGGCTCTCTTTTTCTCTTCTTCCTCACACTCTAAATTTTTCTCCACCTCTCACACTCCAATAATCTTTATTTTTCTCCACCATTTTAACAAGATTAACAACCTCCATCTATCCAAGGGTTAGCAATATCATCCTTTCTTCCGGCGTTCCTAATTTAGCTCATTTCTTTGGTAGTTTAACTCGTACTATTTTTCTAGTGCTAGCAAGGTGTTTGATGAAATGCCTAAGTTAGGGATTTTACTTTTTTATAATCAATTTGAGCTGAAATTATGGTATATTTTGTAGGTTTTAATTAGTATCATCCCCGTCCTCACCGCCGTCGATCGCTAGCGTCGTCCCCTAGCCGGCACCGTACAACCTCGGTGAGCCTCTTCTTTTTTATAAAAAAACTTAGTTTTATGTGATGAACTTGAATATTAATTAAGTTGGTCACTCATATATCCATGATGTTGTGTACTTAATGATTTTTGATATACATATAAAATGCAGATGAGTCGACAATGGATGTACGGTGACCGGTGCCATCCCGAGTTCATTACTGGCATGCATTATTTTCTCAACGTGGCTGAGGCAAACAGGCGGTCGAATGGTTTCATGTATTGTCCATGTAGTTCCTGTAAGAATATGAAGGATTACTCTACCTCGAAGACCCTTCACGTCCACCTGCTGGAGAATGGTTTCATGCCCAGCTATAATTGTTGGACCAAGCACGGAGAAAGAGGGGTTATATTGGAAGACAACGAAGAAGAAGAGGATAGTGACAACTATCCCAGCTTATTCACTGAAGACGGTGGTAGTAGAATGGGGGAAGACGAAGCTGAAGAAGAGCTCATTTTCGATGAGCCGATTTTTGATGACCCGGATGACGATTTGGGTCGGGCCATTCTTGATGCGAAGATGAACTGCGGAAATGAAAAGGAGAGGTTGAAGTTGGAGAAAATGTTAGAGGATCACAACAAACTGTTGTACCCAAATTGCGAAAATGGTCAGAAAAAGCTGGGTACCACGCTGGAATTGGAGTGGAAGGCAGAGAATGGTACTGACAAGGGATTTGAAAAGTTGCTGAAAATAATAAAGAAGATGCTTCCAGGGGAGAACGTGTTGCCCTCTAGCACGTACGAAGCAAAGAAGGTTGTCTGCCCTCTAGGATTAGAGGTGCAGAAGATACATGCATGCATCAATGACTGCATCCTCTACCGCGGGAGTACGAAAATTTGAATGCATGCCCGGTATGTAGTGCATTGAGGTATAAGATCAGGCGAGATGACCCGGCGATGTTGAGGGTGAGTCCACCCCCGGGAAGAGGGTTCCCGCGAAGGTGATGTGGTATGCTCCTATAATACCACGGTTGAAACGTTTGTTCCGAACAAAGAGCATGCCAAGTTGTTGCGATGGCACAAAGAGGACCGTAAGAAAGATGTGATGCTGAGACACCCCGCTGACGGGTCGCAGTGGAGAAAAATCGACAGAGAGTTCAAGTCATTTTCAGATGACGCAAGGAACTTAAGATTTGGTCTAAGTACAGATGGCTTTAATCCTTTCGGGAGCAGAGCTCCAGTCATAGCACCTGGCCAGTGACTCTATGTATCTATAACCTTCCTCCTTGGTTGTGCATGAAGCGGAAGTTCATTATGATGCCAAGTGCTCATCCAGGGCCCGAAGCAACCCGGCAACGACATTGATGTGTACCTGAGGCCATTGGTTGAAGAACTTTTAGAGTTGTGGCGTGACGAAGGTGTACCTGTGTGGGATGAGCACGAACAAAAGGAATTTAACCTACGAGCGTTGTTATTTGTAACCATCAATGATTGGCCTGCTCTTGGTAACATTTCAGGGCAGTCAAACAAGGGATACAATGCATGCACACACTGTTTAGGTGAGACTGATAGTAATTATTTGGGAAACAAGAATGTGTACCTGGGGCATCGTCGATTTCTTCCAAAACAACATCACGTAAGAAAGAGAGGAAAGCATTTCGGAGGTGAGGCAGATAACCGAACGAAGCCTACCCGCCCTAATGGGGAAGTTATATATGATATGGTCAAGGATTTAAAAGTGATCTTTGGAAAGGGTCCCGGCGGACAATCTGTTCCGCATGATGTTGACGGACACGTACCCATGTGGAAGAAGAAGTCGATATTTTGGGAGCTACCCTACTGGAAATTCTTAGAGGTTCACTCTGCAATCGACGTGATGCACGTGACGAAAAATCTTTGCGTGAACCTGCTAAACTTCTTGGGCGTGTATGGGAAGACAAAAGATACACCGGATGCACGGCAGGACCAGCAAAGTATCCACGAAGGAAACAACCTGATCCAGAGAAGTATCAAGGTCCTGCCAGCTATGCTCTTACCAAAGAGGAGAAGGAGATCTTTTTGAAGTCTGAGTAGCATCAAGGTCCCGTCGCTTCTCGTCGAATATAAAGGGAATAATAAACATGTCGGAGAAAAAGTTTCAAAACCTAAAGTCTCATGACTGCCACGTGATTATGACACAATTACTTCCGGTTGCATTGAGGGGGCTTCTGCCGGAAAATGTTCGAGTACCCATTGTGAAGCTATGTGCGTTCCTCAATGCAATTTCTCAGAAGGTGATCAATCCACTTACTCTACAAAATTTACAGAAGGATGTGGTCCAATGTCTAGTCAGCTTCGAGTTGGTGTTCCCACCATCCTTCTTCAATATTATGACACATCTCCTAGTTCACCTGGTCGAAGAGATTGGCGTTCTCGGTCCTGTATTTCTACACAACATGTTCCCCTTTGAGAGATTCATGGGAGTCTTAAAGAAGTACGTTCATAACCGTGCTAGGCCAGAAGGAAGCATCTTCAAGGGCTATGGAACAGAGGAGGTCATTGAGTTTTGTGTTGACTTTATTCCTGACCTTAAGCCGATCGGTGTTCCTGAATCGCGCTATGAGGGGAGACTGCGTGGAAAAGGCACGCTAGGAAAGAAATCAGCAACGTGTATGGACGGACATTCTTTCACTCAAGCACACTACATAGTTCTACTTAATTCCATCTTGGTGGCTCCGTACAAAGAGGAACACAAGGAGATCTTACGCTCTAAATACCCGGAGCAACGTGAAGATTGGATTGATGGAGAACACATGAAGACTTTCGGCGGTTGGTTGCAAACACGTCTCATGAATGTCACCGATGACGAGCAGCTGTACTTGTTGGCCAAGCAACCATCTTCTACTATATCGACTTTTCAAGGGTACGAGATTAATGGGAACACATTTTACACTTTCGCCCAAGACAAAAAGAGCACCAACCAAAACAGTGGTGTCCGCTTTGATGCAGAAGATGGCAATGGGAACAAGGTCACATATTATGGGTACATAGAGGAGATATGGGAACTTGACTATGGACCTAATTTCAAGGTCCCTTTGTTCCGGTGTAAATGGTTCAACCTGAAAGACGGGGTACAGGTAGACCCGCAGTACGGAATGACTACAGTGGATTTCAAGAATCTTGGGTACGACACCGAACCATTCGTCCTAGCCAGAAGTGGCTCAGGTTTTTTATGTGAAGGATATGTCTAGCAAACCGAAAAAAGAAAAGAAAGGCAAGAGGACACATCATACGATGAGCCAAAGCGGCACATAGTTCTTTCGGGAAAAAGAAACATCGTGGGAGTAGAGGACAAGACAGACATGTCAGAAGATTATAATAAGTTTGACGATATTCCACCCTTCAAGGTAAAAATTGACCCAAGCATCATCTTAAACAATGAAGATTGTCCATGGTTGCGTCGCAGTAAGAAGAAAGGGAAACGAGCGAAGAAAACTCAGAAGACTAGCTAGCTACATATAGGGATCATAACTTGTGTATCTCAATATGGAAATCACTTTTGTGTAATGATGTTACTGTATGTAAGATATTAACAATGGAGATGGTTGGCTTGTTTTACTAGTTAAGTCACGGGCTTGCAGGAATTTTCCGAGGCGGAACTTCCGAATATGCCATATATAGGGCATGTGCACCAAGGGCATATTCGAGAAGTTCCGGGGAGATTTCCCAACCCTTTCCGCAACATTGTTAGAGGAGATGGAGTCTTCCACGGGCTTGCAGGGAAAAATTTCCGAGGCGGAACTTCCGAAGATGCCATATGGCGTGTGCACCAAGGGCATCTTCGACAAGTTCCGCCACGGGAGATTTCCCAACCCTTTCCTCCATCCATGGTGATGAAACTCTCCATCCATGTTGGCTTGTTGAGCTGCTTCCCATGGTGTATCGATGCTCCTTTTATAGCAGGAAGCCTTTAGTACCGGTTGTCACGAACTTTTACCACGCGTCCTTATCCCACCGACAGGCGTCGTGCGCTACATACTTTATCTCATCGAGGGGCGTCCTTATCCCCGCCGACCTTTAGTACCTGCACTTACTAAGGTTACCCACGCGTCCTTATCCCACCGACGTCGGCGCTACATACTTTATCTCATCGAGCGGGCGTCCTTATCCCGCCGACAGCTTTAGTACGGTTGCACCCACAACCGGTACTAAAGGTTACACGCGTCCTTATCCCACAGGGCGTCGTGCGCTACATACTATATCTCATCGAGCAGGGCGTCCTTATCCCGTTTAGTACCGGTTGCACCCACCAACCGGTACTAAAGGTTTGCCTCTGTCTTCCCGCCTATTTTCTTCCCGGTTCCCGCCTCTATTTTTTCACTATATATATGTAGGCTTGGCCACCATTTACATATCACATCTAGACTCATATCTGCAAACCTCATCATTCTCTCCCATGGCTTCCATCGCATCTCTAACCCCGGGAGGCGGAGGCGCTTTGCGCCTCGAACTACCCTACCCGTCCCGACGGCTGGTTGCTAAGCGTCGGAGGCGTACCGGTCCCTCCAGTCCCTCTGGTGTGGCGCGCGAGATGGCCATCACGAACCACTACTACTTCGAGCTCACGCTGAGCAGCGGAGGAATCCCCAGTGGCATCCCGACTACAGCCCGACTTGGGAAAGCTTCTTCATCAATCGGCGTGACGCTTAGCTGAACTACGCTGCCGGAGGAACCCGCCGAGGCATCTACGGTCAGCGCTGGGCTGGGCGTGCCGGTGACCGCTGCGGATGGTCCCGGTACGCGCGCCGCCGTCCCGACGTGAGCTCACGCCCCTTGGCCCGATGCGACGATGATGACTTTAACGACGACTACAGTATACAGCCATTCTTTCTGTGATTTGACTACCAACAGTAGAAATTTGGCCATGTATCTTTAATTTTCAATTAAGCTATGTACTTTTAATTCGAGTTCACTCAATAAATTTTTATTTCCGCCCTTTCTTTCCCGCCTTTTTCCGTCGTACGTGGCGTAAAGTTTCCGCGACGGCGTCAGGGAGTAAAGAATAGAAATGATAATATATAGAAAAGAAATAGAAATATATAGAAAAGAAATATAAAAAAGGATATAGAAAAGAAATAGAAAAGAAAACAAACGGAAATAGAAAAAGAAATAGAAAAGAAAAGAAATAGAAAATAAAAAGAAAAAAAAAAAACACAAAATAAAAGAAAGAAGAAACAGAAAAGAAAAAATAAATAGAAAAGAAATATAAAAAAGGATATAGAAAAGAAATAGAAAAGAAAACAAACAGAAATAGAAAAAGAAATAGAAAACAAATAGAAAAGAAAAGAAATAGAAAATAAAAGAAAAGAAAAGAAACACAAAAAGAAAAGAAAAAGAAACAGAAAGAAAGAAGAAACAAAAAAAAAGAAACAAGAAAAGAAAAGAAAACAGTAAAAGAAAAAACAAAAACAAAAAAAAACCATTTGTAGTCTGGCCGGTTGACCAACCTAACGAAACGTCTTTCGTGGGGCAAATCCCAAACGCTCTTCCTCTATTTCACTTAGCCGCGCGGCTCTTCCACCTCTTCTTTCTCACCGTCTTTAGCGCGCGCAGAACCACCCGCCGTCGCCGAGTTGCGCCGCCACGCCGTCGTCCAGCCGTCGCCGCCGTCTCGTCGACGCTCGTTGTCCGTTGCCGCCGCCGTTCCGCGCTGCGCCACGCCGTCGTCCGGCCGTCGCCGCCGAGTACGTCGTCCTCCACCACGGCACCTCGCTCGTCGTCGTCCTTGCCTTGTCGTCGGCCTTTCCCTGCGTGCAAAGCTTGTCGTCACCGTGAAGGTAGCCGTCGCCTGTGGAGGTCGCCCAGGAGGTCGCCGTGATGCTGCTTCGTCCAGGCCATCGAACACCCGCGCGCAAGGTGTTCGACGTTATGCCGAGGGCGTCGTCGGCGAAGGGCTGCGCGTGGAAGTCGCCGCGGACGACGAGCGGCAGCGCTGGGGCGAGGTCGATGCGGACGGCACGGCGCACGCCGACGAGGCGGAGCGCGGCGACCTCCTGGCCGAGGCGCGCGCCGACGCAGAGCGCGCGGGAGGCGTCGGAGAGGAGGCCGGCCTTGTGCGTGTGCGTCTTGCCTCCCGTCTTGCCTCCCCTGGTCCCAAACCCGACGTCACACTCCACGGAGACGGCGGCTGGCGCGCGGCACGGCCCTCGGTCCGCCAATGTCGCCGGCCTCGCGGCGGCTCCCCGGAACAAACCTGGCGTCGGCCTCGGGACAACAGCCATCGGGGAGGCACAAGAGGATGGCCGTGCATAGGCGTCCATGGCGAGCGCCGGGTGTCCCTCTGTCACGGTGAGGTGCTCGCCATCGGGACAGCTCCGTGCGGCACGAGCATGTGTTGCAGTCGTCGGAAAGCGACGGACCGACAATACCTAGGAGAACTTCCTCAGTCCGGGCTCCCCATTTCCATTCAGCGGCAGCAGAGGCGCGCCTCTGCCTGGCGGAGACCTCCGGCCGGCCGGCCGAGTGCCTGCTCTCTCCCAGCCTCCCAGGCAGGCTTCAGTCTATGCGGGCGATTTGTTGCTAACTGTGTGCACGCAGGGGAGAAGAACCTTATCCCTTTGTCAATTTCTAACTTAAGTTCTTTAACCGCTGATTGCTGCTAGCGGTGATTGGCTGCATTACTAACTGTGTGCACGCTGGTGCTAAAATTACCGCTAATTGCTATAGCTGCTGCTTGTACAACATTGCTATATGCTGCTTTGTTGCTAAATTATTGTGTTGACTATAAATAGTGAAGATAGACAGGGAGTAGGTTAGATTAGATTAAACAAAAGTACTTAAAAAATACCGAGTCTAAAATAGTGGATTAAGTAAAAGTAAACTAAAATTGAGTATAAAAGAGCGAGAGGAGGAGCGCCGAGTGTTAGGGTTAGGGTTTTTTTTTGCTTTCTTCATTTCAATTGTTATCCATCTAGCAATCTTTTATATGATCATTACATGATGAATGAAATACAATTGCTTTCTTAATTTTGCAGTGACATTGAGGTATGGAGGACGGCACCTTCGTCCGAGATGAGGAGGGGGAAGAAGCGGTGCAGCAATTGATCTATGAGAGTGCCCGTGGTCCGGAACCCGACGATGGAGATGACAACGAGTTCCAAGACTTTCTGAATGATTTTGGCGAGGGACTTGAGTCTGAACAAGTTAGAAGAGACAACGAAGTGTCCATCACAAACTCCGGCGAGGTGTATATCTATGTATCAATTAGTCTATATGTTCATCCCTAGATGCATTCATTTATTTGTATTGCACTTATTAACGAATAATTTTTTGTTTTAGCCTTCTGGATCATCGAGCAAGTCTGTTAGATCAAAACGAGGCCCAACGCGGGTGCTAAAGGGCGAGGGCAGGTTAGCCCTCACGGCATTCAAGGATAATGGTGAACCAGTGGAGCCCAAGGAGTTTTGCCGCAAATTTACAAGTCAATCCGGAGTTATTGTTAGGGACCATGTACCGATCAGCATTCAAGAGTGGCATAAGCCGAAGAACCCGGAGAGTGGTGCTAGTTATGTCAACGACATGATGAAAAAGTTTCTTTGGGACACGCTACTGACAAAGTTCAGCCTACCGGAAGACATGACGGAAGGCCAGAAGAATAAAGTCAAGGAATGGACATGGAAGAAGATGGCCATACAATTCCAGACTTTATGGGACAAATATAAGAATGAAGATCCAGTATTCGATGATAATCTAGTGAAGATAAAAGATCACTGGGCCGCATTTAAGGAGTATAAGAAATCGTCTACTTTTGTGTCCCGATCGAAGAAAAATACCGAAAATGCTGCAAAGAAGAAACTTCCGCATCATTTGGGGTCAGGTGGCTACAAGAGTGCCATTCCGAAGTGGACAGCGTTTGAGAATAAACTGATGGATCATGGAATCACTCCACAGACATGGGACTGGCCCGAACGGTCCAAGTTCTGGTTGTTCGCTCATGGGGCAGGGTTGGACCCAAAGACAGGGTTGATCGTTGCGAAGGGAAAATGGAAGGAAAAAATTGAGGCAATTGTACCGAAGCTTGTAGATGCAATTGAAAAGGTCGGAAAGGGAGAGTACATTCCCGATCGAGAGAATGACGAGCTGACACTCGCTCTGGGGAACCCTGAACATGTTGGACGGGTACGAGCTCGCCCAGGTCTCACCATGAAGGAAGCGTGGCCGGACAGCGCTGACACTTATAGAAGCCGCGAAAGAAGAAGAAGGACGCCGACATTGTAACGGAGTTGTTATCTAGGGTGGAGGCTCTTGAGAGAAATCAGAGGGCACCTGATCAGCCGCTGTTTCTACAGGATCCACAAGCCGATGCTGCCCCATCTCAGCGAAGAAGCAGTGTCGGTTCCTCGCATCTTGACGGATGTGGAGGAAGTTACCCCGTGGATTATGTCACGGAGAAGACAGATTGCGAGCTACATATGTTAATCAGGACCGCGTCTGTTAAGGTGGCGGTCGGCTATGTGTACCCAAGTGAAGATGGAGCAATGCACCATCATATGCCCATTCCACCTGGTTGTGTTCGTGTCGGGGTGGATGAAGTTGTTTCGGGTTTTGAAAAAGTGGAGCTTGATATTCCTAGAGGTGAAGATGAGAGGACACTGGGCGATGTCAAGCACGGTTTCGCCCTATGGCCGAAGAAGTACGTCGTCCTTTTGCAAAGGCCACCGACTCCTACACATGAGCAGCAAATGCCATCGACTCCTCCTGGTGGCACCTGGTGAGCAGCAAAGTCCACACCTACCCGAGAGGGACCCCAGCGTGAGTCCACCATCTCGAGATCCTCCGCGTAAGACAGCGTCCGTTAAGCGGAACGGTACGCCGCCTAGGAAGAAAGCTAGAAAGGAGAAACAACTGCCGCCTCCTGAGAAGTTACCTCGGGAAAAAACTCCAGAGGAAAACGCGGAGGCCGTTCAGGCCGAGGTGAAGAAATTTTTTGCACCGAAAGTGCCAGAGATACCTTTCGAGAAGACACTAGATCGGGAGAAAGTTGTGCGTACCGTTGACAATCTATATGACCCTGTACCATCGCCGCCATCTGACTATGCGCGTTCTATTGAAAGGTCGTATGACAAGATGATCGAGGCGACAAAACCCGTTAAATCGGGTATCAGGGAGATAAAAGGGATACACAGTGTCTACCAGCTCGGACAACAACCCGTTCAATTGGTCGCCCCTCTCAAGGTGTTTGACGGGAAGACCGTTCAAAGTTCTCGACAAGACGCAACTGATTACGCCTTAGCTGAACGAGCATATCAGTTTGTTCAAGGGAAAGATTTGGTCGAGAATCTCAGGAAGGTACCAACATGTATGCGTAACTTGCATTCGTGGTACCTTAAGGCCTCAAAGGAAGGGATCCAGACTATCATGGTGCGAGTTAGGGAAGAGCACTACTTCCAGGAAGTACTGTGTGAACGTTGACTTCGCCGAACTCTTTCAGTTATACAATCTCCGGGCCCTCGACAAATCAATCATCAGTTGCTATTGTCTGTAAGTGATTTATTTATTTAATTTGAGAAGTCTTTAGCTCAGCTAGTTCATTGTCTGCAGATTATAATCTTTTCTGCGCTATATTATGCAGATCGAAGATGCTCGAATGCAAAAGGGACGATATCACAGACATTGGGTTCATTGACCCGCACACAATGCATGTTAAAACCATAGAAGATCCTCTCTATAACAAGGATACACCGGAGACTTTGCTAAGGTTTTTGAAGTGACAAAAAGCTAATAATTTGGCCTTACAACTTCGAGTGAGTCTTACTGTCTTATAACACATTATATTTTGCTCACCGTATGTCAAAATTTTAACTAATTTGACACTACATATTGAAACGTGCGTAGGTTTCACTTTATTCTTCTCGTCATCAATTTGGAAATTGGAGAAGTTGAAGTCTATGACTCACTAAGCAAAAAATCGGAACTATACTTGTCTTGTTATTTAATGCTCAGAAGGTAATTTTAATTCTTATCGGTTTGTTTCGTTAATTTCCTGCTATGAACTAATTGATGACTCTTTTATGCATTTTCTTTTGTCGAGCAGCGTATGAGAAACTTTCATCAAGGAAGATACGTCCCGTGAATGGACACCGAAGCTGCGATGGAAGGCGAAAGTAAGTAGTACTACCTAGGTCCACACACCTTTAATTATCATACTTGACTATTGTTTGATTGAATTATATTCTTGTAAAGAAATGCCCGCAACAACCACAAGGGACCGATCTCTGTGGATTCTTCGTTTGCGAGTACATCCGCAGAATTGTCAGCGAGAGAACGAATAATGAAAGAAATAAAGAGGTACAAAAACAATCTTCACAAATTTGTTTTCTTATCATAAGTTGTGCTGAGTTTCGGTAATAGTTGTTTCATGTATTCATTTGTATCTTATTCTTTTATAGTTGGCAAGAAAGCGGAACAAGCTCTCAATCGATGACCGCTTCATAGCAATAGGCGAGGAATTGGCGGGATTTTTCCTTCGGGACGTCATACCACCATTCGCAGAGCACCACTATGAATGAAGATGTACATGTTACATATATAGTTGACTCGAAGAGTACCACTATGCTACATGTAATAGACATATATAGAGTACGCCTCGGAGAGTACCACTATGCATGAAGATCGATCTTCATGCATAGTGCTACTTAATTTGCGATCTTATGCAATTACATGTGTGTTATATTATATGCACCAACTTGCTATGCATCATCTTGATCTTCATTTACTACCTAAACCCAAACGCGTTTCTGGTGCATCGACGCGATATGAAACAAACCGATATCCCTAAACCCCTCCAAAAACCCTAAAAATCCAATTCTCTGCCGCGGCAGAGATTTGGGCAATTTCCCTGCCGCGGGTGGGAACCTTTGGTACCGGTTCGTATTACCAACCGGTACCAAAGCTCCTTGGCCCTGAGCTCTCCTGGTGGCCCACGTGGAGGGACCTTTTATACCGGTTCGTAAGCAACCGGTACGAAAGGGGGGGCCTTTAGTGCCGGATAATTTGTACCGGTTGCTCAACCGGTACGAATGCCCCTCTGGAACCGGTACTGATGAGAGATTTTCTACTAGTGGCTGATGCTGATATACAAGTCCTATGTCGGCTGATGGAGCACCTCCAGCTTCAAATTTCGTCTAGATCATAGCGAAGTCACATCTGAAGGGTATATTACTGTACTTTTTTTCCATTTGAACTTACTGTTGAGGATACTGATCCTTATGAATACATAGTACTTTGTCTGTTGTTCTCGTGACCTGTTGCTGCATATTGACTGCCCTTCTTTTCTTTGACATAACTAATGCTGATTCTGCATTCGGAGTATACAGTATAGTGATGATGCTGAACACTATCGTGTTTCTGTTTCAAGTATTTGGAAAAAATCCGTCTAAAATATTTACTATTCTGAGCGCCTCCTGTTTGGGTTGCCGCTAATACTTTCTCCACCTGGTTTAAATTTTGTGGATTGTTCAGTTGACACTAATTTCGCTCCAATTGGAATATCATTTGGTTCCACCATTTTTTGTGGTTTGTTCCGACGATATTTTTTCTTCCACAATAGGCGTTACTGACCCCATAAGTTAAATTTTATTTGACTCAAAGTCCAATTTTCCAGTTGATGATGTTATTTGTTCTTTGGACATCACATTTTTGTTCCACTGTGACTATATATTGTATTCCGCTAATTTTTTTTTTTTCGCTTTCATGTGAGCTACTTTTTATTTTAACTTAATCTGGCGTGATTTTTGTTCCTTTTTATACACACTTAGTTGTGTACAGCGCCAGCTTAGCCCAATCAGTCTTTTACATACCTAGCCGACAACATTTGCCTGTCTAGAAATTGTTTTTTTAAAATGTAGTACAACCGTAAACATTAATATACATGCGCATACAGTTATCCTTATGAACACACATGCGTGCACTCTATCAATATGAACACCTGCGAAAGACTAAGACGACGAGTCATGAGATTGACGAAGTCACTAGATACGCATTGTCGAGGGAGCTCCTCGGCAATGCCCACCATGAGGGGATTAGGGTTGACGGAATCCTGCAGGCTAACAAGGGACATCGGATACCAAACGAACATGGAGAGAGATTTACCCAGGTTCGGAGCACTCGATTAGGTAAAACCCTTACTTCCTGCTTATCTGATTTTGATTTATCATGTAAAATTGGTTACAATGGGTAGCCGATAGACTACTACGATGAACTCGCCGGGAGGCAAGTATTCTAGGTTTTGTGTATGCTAAGTTGCGAGGGTTTCGTGTGTTCCTCTGTGTTCTGTGTTCGGCAAGTCCTCTCCTGGCCTTTATATAGCAGGCAAGGTCCCGAGAGTCCTGTCCGAACTCGACTAGGTTACATTAAGATCCGATCAACTCTTTCCTTTATTGACATCTTCTTGCCTTGTTCGTCAAGAATCCATCTTCTGGTAAGTTTCATCCGTTGTAAGCGATGTATGAGCCCACCTTGGATCGGCGCAATCTTCATGGGCCCCTAGTTGGGCCAAGTGAGGTAGACTAATATCGGGTACCCGAAAGGTAATGCCCACATCAGTAGCCCCCGAGTGACTGGCTGAAGCGAAGCTTTGGCAGGTACTATAGTTGTCCTCATCCGAATATCCTGATAAGTCGAAGAAAATTGAGTCTCCATGCTCGTTGTAGAATCGACGGTGCTTGATATTGGGTGCGCGTCCAGCGCTCTCGATGGGAGTAGCCCCCGATTCTAGGGACAGATGTTTGCAACCATGCATAGACTCAAGTTTTACTACTCGAAGATCTTGTAGTCGATGTTTTGGAATTTCCTTCATCATCCTATACTTTTAGTGTATCAGGTCCTCTGATACTTCGGGTGAAGCTGAACAATTGATTGTACATAAGGGATGAAAGTAACAAGCCTAGTTTTACTCGATAGATCGACACTAGTTAATTGTCGATGGCAAAACAACGTTACCTTACACAGATTCAAGTCCTCGGGCTTGAACCTGGATTTGCTGGAACCTTTAGGCCCGTTCGCCTTTGGATTCCTTCGGTTATTGATGCCTTTGTTGTTTTTATCGGGTGCACATCCAGCGCTCCCGATAGTAGTATCCCTCGAGTCTAGGGACGGATTTTTACAACCATGCGTAGACTCAAGTCGAGTAGCCGAAATTTATAAATCTCTTCGAGTGTTATTTCCGTTCGATTGCTCCGCCGTGCAGAAAACCCAATTACTTTTGATGACATCAGCAATGATGTGGTAACCGTAGCAGCTCGATTGACAGAATGCGACCCACGGGCCCACCCTATGCCTGCGCGGTCATGTAGAAAATGACTGATCCTTGCGCATTGACCCAGGCGTTTCCTCGATTTTTGCACGTAGTGGGGGTAGTGGGCCACCGGTTTCTCTCCCCTTGCGAACGTGTGGACTTAGACTCCCGCCCATTTCCCTTGATGCAGATTTGGCGGCCACGATCTCTGGTGACCTTTCCTTTATAAAAGGGGGGTGTACACTTTAATCTTTTTTACCCCTGCTTCACCTCTCATCTTCCTCTTTGTTTTCACCTCGCCATTGTTGCCACTCTCAAATCCTCGAAGCTTTACGAGAAGGAGCTTCTCTTGCACCATGGACAAGAAGAAGATGGCTGGATCTTCCGGCGCCACCACGAGTGCCATGGATTCGAGGGAGCCCACTTCCGCACGCAAGTCTGATGCTGGCGCCAAAGATCCCCAATGCGACTGGGTAGCCTCCTCCATCACCAAGCGCGATGAGAAGAAACTGAGGAATTTGGGGTTGATCATAGCCAATGAGGGGGACGTCATCTTCCCAGGTTCCGACTCTCGCCCATGCCTCCCAATGACTTCACTGTTATGTTTCCGGCATTTCTACATCGTGGGATGTCCCTTCCAGCCCACGAATTTCTCCGATGCCTCCTTTTTTTTCTATGGAATCCAGCTTTGGCAGCTGATGTCTACGCACGCTTCTATTCCTGTAGACAGTGTTGGGCCTCCAAGAGCAGAGGTTTGTAGAACAGCAGCAAGTTTCCCTTAAGTGAATCACCCAAGGTTTATCGAACTCGGGGAGGAAGAGGTCAAAGATATCCCTCTGAGCAACCCTGCAATCACAATGCAAGAAGTCTCTTGTGTCCCCAACACACCTAATACACTTGTCAGATGTATAGGTGCACTAGTTCGGCGAAGAGATAGTGAAATACAAGTGGTATGAATGTATATGAGCAGTAGTAACGGCACCAGAAAATACTTGACTGTCTACGGCGCCAGAAAATAGCTTGCTGGCGTGCAGTTGATGGTAGTAATATTGCAGGAAGTAAAGATGCAGTAAAACAGTAAATAAGCGATGATTGCAGTATTTGGAAACAAGGTCTAGGGATCATACTTTCACTAGTGGACACTCTCAACATTGATCACATAATAAAACCACTCTATACTCTATTGTTGGATGATGAACACCATTAATTGTGTAGGGCTACAAGAGCACCTCAATGCCGGAGTTAACAAGCTCCACAATATTCGATGTTCATATTTAAATAACCTTAGAGTGCATGATAGACCAACGCAATTATACCGAGTACTAACATAGCATGCACACTGTCACCATCATACTATGAAAGGAGGAATAGATCACATCAATACCATCATAGTAATAGTTAACTTCATAATCTACAAGAGATCACAATCATAAACTACGCCAAGTACTACATGATGCACACACTGTCACCATTACATCATGGAGGAGGAATAGAGTACTTTAATAACATCACTAGAGTAGCACATAGATGAATAGTAATACAAAACTCATATGAATCTCAATCATGTAAGGCAGCTCATGAGATCATTGTATTGAAGTACATAGGAGAGAGATTAACCACATAGCTACCGGTACAGCCCTTAGCCTCGAGGGAGAACTACTCCTCCTCATGGGAGACAGCAGCGTTGATGAAGATGGTGGTGGTGTCGATGGAGATGCCTTCCGGGGCACTTCCCCGTCCCGGCGGCGGAACAGAGACTTATGTCCCCAGATCTTGGCTTCGCGATGGCGGCGGCTCTGGAAGGTTTCTCGTACCGTGGCTTATTCCCCCGAAGTTTTTAGGTTAGGACGGCTTAAATAGGCGGAGAATCGGAGTCGGAGGGCTGACGGGGGCGCCACACAATAGGGGGGCGCCCCCCTTGGGCCGCGCCGCCACCCTGTGTGGTGGGCCTGTGGCTCTCCTCTGGTCCCTCTGGAAGCTTCGTGGAATTATAAGATCTGGGCGTTGATTTCGTCCAATTCCGAGAATATTTCCTTACTAGGATTTCTGAAACCAAAAACAACAGAAAACAGGAACTGGCACTCATCTCGTCAATAGGTTAGTTCGGAAACGCATAAAATCATCATAAAGTGTGAACAAAACATGTAGGTATTGTCATAAAACAAGCATGGAACATAAGAAATTATCGATACGTTGGAGACGTATCAGCATCCCCAAGCTTAGTTCCTACTCGCCCTCGAGTAGGTAAACGACAACAAAGATAATTTCTGAAGTGACATGCTACCAACATGATCTTAATCATACTATTGTAAAGCATATGAGATGAATGCAGCGATTCAAAGCAATGATAAAGACAATGATTAAACAACTGAATCATATAGCAAAGACTTTTCATGAATAGTACTTTCAAGACAAGCATCAATAAGTCTTGCATAAGAGTTAACTCATAAAGCAATAAATTCAAAGTAAAGGCATTGAAGCAACACAAAGGAAGATTAAGTTTCAGCGGTTGCTTTCAACTTGTAACATGCATATCTCATGGATATTGTCAACATAAAGTAATATAATAAGTGTAATAAGCAACTATGTAAGAATCAATGCACAGTTAACACAAGTGTTTGCCTCTAAGATAGAAAGAAGTGGGTAAACTGACTCAACATAAAAGTAGAAGAAAGGCCCTTCGAAGAGGGAAGCATTGATTGCTATATTTGTGCTAGAGCTTTTATTTTAAAAACATAAAGAGAGCATAAAAGTAAAGTTTTGAGAGGTGTTTGTTGTTGTCAACGAATGGTAGTGAGCACTCTAACCCCCTTGCCAGATACGCGTACAGCACGCGTCCGTTGGGAACCCCAAGAGGAAGGTGTGATGCGTACAGCAGCAAGTTTTCCTCAGTATGAAACCAAGGTTTATCGAACCAGTAGGAGCCAAGAAGCACGTTGAAGGTTGATGGCGGCGAGATGTAGTGCGGCGCAACACCAGGGATTCCGGCGCCAACGTGGAACCTGCACAACACAAACCAAGTACTTTGCCCCAACGAAACAGAGGTTGTCAATCTCACCGGCTTGCTGTAACAAAGGATTAGATGTATAGTGTGGATGATGATTGTTTGCAGAAAACAGTAGAACAGTATTGCAGTAGATTGTACTTCGGTATAGAATTGGACCGGGTCCACAGTTCACTAGAGGTGTCTCTCCCATAAGATAAACAGCATGTTGGGTGAACAAATTACAGTTGGGCAATTGACAAATAAAGAGGGCATGACCATGCACATACATATTATGATGAGTATTGTGAGATTTAATTGGGCATTACGACAAAGTACATAGACCGCTATCCAACATGCATCTATGCCTAAAAAGTCCACCTTCAGGTTATCATCCGAACCTCCGTATTAAGTTGCTAACAACAGACAATTGCATTAAGTATTGCGCGTAATGTAATCAGTAACTACATCCTCGAACATAGCACCAATGTTTTATCCCTAGTGGCAACAGCACATCCATAATCTTAGAGATTTCTGTCACTTCCCCAGATTCACGGAGACATGAACTCACTATCGAGCATAAATACTCCTCTTGGAGTTACAAGTATCTACTTGGCCAGAGCATCTACTAGTAACGGAGAGCATGCAAGATCATAAACAACACATAAATATAGATTGATAATCAACATAACAAGTATTCTCTATTCATCGGATCCCAACAAACGCAACATATAGAATTACAGATAGATGATCTTGATCATGTTAGGCAGCTCACAAGACCCGACAATTAAGCACAATGGGGAGAAGATAACCATCTAGCTACTGCTATGGACCCATAGTCCAGGGGTAGACTACTCACACATCACTCCGGAGGCGACCATGGCGGCGTAGAGTCCTCCGAGAGATGATTCCCCTCTCCGGCAGGGTGCCGGAGGCGATCTCCTGAATCCCCGAGATGGAATTGGCGGCGGCGGCGTCTCAGTAAGGTTTTCCGTATCGTGGCTCTCGGTATTGGGTTTCGCGACGGAGGCTATTTGTAGGCGGAAGGGCAGGTCGGGGGCCACACGAGGGCCCACACTAGGCCGCGCGGCCGGGGCTTGGGCCGCGCCGCCTTGGTCTGGCCACCTCGTGGCCCCACTTCGTCTCCTCTTCGGTCTTAAAGCTTCGTGGCAAAATAGGACCCTGGCGTTGATTTCGTCCATTCCGAGAATATTTCTTTACTAGGATTTCTGAAACCAAAAACAGCAGAAATAGCAACTGGCACTTCGGCATCTTGTTAATAGGTTAGTTCCAAAATGCACGAATATGACATAAAGTGTGCACAAAACATGTAGATATCATCAATAATGTGGCATGGAACATAAGAAATTATCGATACGTCTGAGACGTATCAGCATCCCCAAGTTTAGTTCCTGCCCTCGAGCAGGTAAACGATAAACAAAGATAATGGAGTGACATGCCATCATAACCTTGATCATACTATTTGTAAGCATATGTAGTGAATGCAGCGATCAAAACAATGTATATGACATGAGTAAACAAATGAATCATATAGCAAAGACTTTTCATGAATAGTACTTCAAGACAAGCATCAATAAGTCTTGCATAAGAGTTAACTCATAAAGCAATAATTCAAAGTAAAGGCATTGAAGCAACACAAAGGAAGATTAAGTTTCAGCGGTTGCTTTCAACTTGTAACATGTATATCTCATGGATATTGTCAACATAGAGTAATATAATAAGTGCAATATGCAAGTATGTAGGAATCAATGCACAGTTCACACAAGTGTTTGCTTCTTGAGGTGGAGAGAAATAGGTGAACTGACTCAACAATAAAAGTAAAAGAATGGTCCTTCGAAGAGGAAAGTATCGATTGCTATATTTGTGCTAGAGCTTTGATTTTGAAAACAAGAAACAATTTTGTCAACGGTAGTAATAAAGCATATGTATCATGTAAATTATATCTTACAAGTTGCAAGTCTCATGCATAGTATACTAATAGTGCCCGCACCTTGTCCTAATTAGCTTGGACTACCGGGATCATCGCAATGCACATGTTTTAACCAAGTGTCACAAAGGGGTACCTCTATGCCGCCTGTACAAAGGTCTAAGGAGAAAGCTCGCATCGGATTTCTCGCTATTGATTATTCTCAACTTAGACATCCATACCGGGACAACATAGACAACAGATAATGGACTCCTCTTTTATGCATAAGCATGTAGCAACAATTAATTTTCTCATTTGAGATTGAGGATATTGTCCAAAACTTTCCACCATGGATCATGGCTTTAGTTAGCGGCCCAATGTTCTTCTCTAACAATATGCATGCTCTAACCATAAGGTGGTAGATCTCCCTTACTTCAGACAAGACGAACATGCATAGCAACTCACATGATATTCAACAAAGAGTAGTTGATGGCGTCCCCAATGAACATGGTTATCGCACAACAAGCAACTTAATAAGAGATAAAGTGCATAAGTACATATTCAATACCACAATAGTTTTTAAGCTATTTGTCCCATGACCTATATATTGTAAAGGTGGAGAATGGAAATTTAAAGGTAGCACTAAAGCAATTTACTTTGGAATGGCGGAGAAATACCATGTAGTAGGTAGGTATGGTGGACACAAATGGCATAGTGGTTGGCTCAAGTATTTGGATGCATGAGAAGTATTCCCTCTCGATACAAGGTTTAGGCTAGCAAGGTTATTTGAAACAAACACAAGGATGAAGCGGTGCAACAAAACTCACATAAAAGACATATTGAAAACATTATAAAACTCTACACCGTCTTCCTTGTTGTTCAAACTCAATACTAGAAATTATCTAGACTTTAGAGAAACCAAATATGCAAACCAAATTTTAGCATGCTCTATGTATTTCTTCATTAATAGGTGCAAAGTATATGATGCAAGAGCTTAAATATGAGCACAACAATTGCCAAGTATCACATTATCCAAGACATTATAGCAATTACTACATGTATCATTTTCCAATTCCAACCATATAACAATTTAACGAAGAAGAAACTTCGCCATGAATACTATGAGTAAAGCCTAAGGACATATTTGTCCATACGCTACAGCGGAGCGTGTCTCTCTCCCACAAGTGAATGCTAGGATCCATTTTATTCAAACAAAACAAAACAAAAACAAACCGACGCTCCAAGCAAAGCACATAAGCTGTGATGGAATAAAAATATAGTTTCAGGGGAGGAACCTGATAATGTTGTCGATGAAGAAGGGGATGCCTTGGGCATCCCCAAGCTTAGACGCTTGAGTCTTCTTGATATATGCAGGGGTGAACCACCGTGGCATCCCCAAGCTTAGAGCTTTCACTCTCCTTGATCATGTTGTATCATCTCCCTCTCTTGATCCTTGAAAACTTCCTTCACACCAAACTTAGAACAACTCATTAGAGGGTTAGTGAACAATCAAAATATACATGTTCAGAGGTGACATAATCATTCTTAACACTTCTGGACATTGCACAAAGCTACTGAAAGTCAATGGAATCGAAATATCCATCGAACATAACAAAACTGGCAATGCGAAATAAAAGGCAGAATCTGTCAAAACAGAACAGTTCGTATTGACGAATTTTATCGAGGCAACAGACTTGCTCAAATCAAAATGCTCAAATTGAATGAAAGTTGCGTACATATCTGAGGATCACTCACGTAAATTGGCATAATTTTCTGAGTTACCTAAAGAGAATTTTGCCCAGATTCGTGACAGCAAAAAAATCTGTTTCTGCGCAGTAATCCAAATCTAGTATGAACTTTTCTATCAACGACTTTACTTGGCACAACAAAACACTAAACTAAGATAAGGAGAGGTTGCTACAGTAGTAAACAACTTCCAAGACACAAAATAAAAACCAAGTACTGTAGCAAAAACATGGGTTGTCTCCCATAAGCGCTTTTCTTTAACGCCTTTCAGCTAGGCGCAGAAAGTGTGTATCAAGTATTATCAAGAGATGAAGTGTCAACATCATAATTTGTTCTAATAATAGAATCAAAAGGTAACTTCATTCTCTTTCTAGGGAAGTGTTCCATACCTTTCTTGAGAGGAAATTGATATTTTATATTACCTTCCTTCATATCAATGATAGCACCAACAGTTCGAAGAAAAGGTCTTCCCAATATGATGGGACAAGATGCATTGCATTCAATATCCAAGACAACAAAATCAACGGGACAAGGTTATTGTTAACGGTAATGCGAACATTATCAACTTTCCCCAAAGGTTTCTTTGTAGAATGATCAGCAAGATTAACATCCAAATAACAATTTTTCAGCGGTGGCAAGTCAAGCATATTATAGATTTTCTTAGGCATAACGGAAATACTTGCACCAAGATCACATAAAGCATTACAATCAAAATCTTTAACCTTCATCTTAATGATGGGCTCCCAACCATCCTCTAGCTTTCTAGGAATAGAGGCTTCGCGCTCTAATTTCTCTTCTCTAGCTTTTATGAGAGCGTTTGTAATATGTTGCGTGAAAGCCAAATTTATAGCACTAGCATTAGGACTTTTAGCAAGTTTTTGTAAGAACTTTATAAATTCAGAGATGTGGCAATCATCAAAATTCAAACCATTATAATCTAAAGCAATGGGATCATCATCCCCAATGTTGGAAAAAATTTCAGCAGTTTTATCACAGGCAATTTCAGCAGTTTTAGCAGTTTCAGGCAGTTTTTCGCGCTTTGCATTAGAAGTGGAAACATTGCCAACACCAATTATTTTATTAGTATTAGTAGGAGGTGCAGCAACATGTGTAGCATTAGCATTACTAGTGGTGGTGATAGTCCAAACTTTAGCTATATTATCTTCTTTTTCATTTTCTTCTCTTTCCCACCTAGCACGCAA
Source organism: Lolium multiflorum (assembly GCA_030979885.1). Taxonomy (NCBI): domain Eukaryota; kingdom Viridiplantae; phylum Streptophyta; class Magnoliopsida; order Poales; family Poaceae; genus Lolium; species Lolium multiflorum. Next base: position 246,414,644 of record CM061748.1, read on the forward strand.
TTCGGCCATCAATCTTATATTCTCATTAATTCTAACTTGGATGGCATTTGCTATAGTAGTAATTTTATTATTAATATTCTCATGAGGCATAACTTTCGATTTCAAAAGATCAACATCAGCAGCAAGACTATCGACTTTAGAAGCAAGTATATCAATTTTCCCAAGCTTTTCTTCAACAGATTTGTTAAAAGCAGTTTGTGTACTAATAAATTCTTTAAGCATGGCTTCAAGTCCAGGGGGTGTGTTCCTATTATTGTTGTAAGAATTCCCATAAGAATTACCATAGCCGTTGCCATTATTATAAGGATATGGCCTATAGTTGTTACTAGAATTGTTCCGGTAAGCATTGTTGTTGAAATTATTATTTTTAATGAAGTTTACATCAACATGTTCTTCTTGTGCAACCAATGAAGCTAACGGAACATTATTAGGATCAACATTTGTCCTATCATTCACAAGCATAGACATAATAGCATCAATCTTATCACTCAAGGAAGAGGTTTCTTCGACAGAATTTACCTTCTTACCTTGTGGAGCTCTTTCCGTGTGCCATTCAGAGTAGTTGATCATCATATTATCAAGAAGCTTTGTTGCTTCACCAAGAGTGATGGACATAAAGGTACCTCCAGCAGCTGAATCCAATAGGTTCCGCGAAGAAAAATTCAGTCCTGCATAAAAGGTTTGGATGATCATCCAAGTAGTCAGTCCATGGGTTGGGCAATTTTTAACCAAAGATTTCATTCTTTCCCATGCTTGTGCAACATGCTCAGTATCTAATTGTTTAAAATTCATTATGCTACTCCTCAAAGATATAATTTTAGCAGGGGGATAATATCTACCAATAAAAGCATCCTTGCATTTAGTCCATGAATCAATACTATTCTTAGGCAGAGATAGCAACCAATCTTTAGCTCTTCCTCTTAATGAGAAAGGAACAATTTTAATTTTATAATATCACCATCTACATCTTTATATTTTTGCATTTCACACAATTCAACAAAATTATTAAGATGGGCAGCAGCATCATCAGAACTAACACCAGAAAATTGCTCTCGCATAACAAGATTCAGTAAAGCAGGTTTAATTTCAAAGAATTCTGCTGTAGTAGCAGGTGGAGCAATAGGTGTGCATAAGAAATCATTATTATTTTTGGTTGTGAAGTCACACAACTTAGTATTTTCAGGAGTACCCATTTTAGCAACAGTAAATAAAACAAACTAGATAAAGTAAATGCAAGTAACTAATTTTTTTGTGTTTTTGATATAGAGTGCAAGATAACAAATAAAGTAAAACTAGCAACTAATTTTTTTGTATTTTGATTTAGTGCAGCAAACAAAGTAGTAAATAAAACTAAGCAAGACAAAAAACAAAGTAAAGAGATTGGGATATGGAGACTCCCCTTGCAGCGTGTCTTGATCTCCCCGGCAACGGCGCCAGAAAAAGTTGATGGCGTGTAGTTGACGTGGGAGTCAGAGATCTTTGTGATGTAACTTTTCTTCAGATCCCCGGCAACGGTGCCAGAAAAAGTTGCTTGATACGCGTACAGCACGCGTCCGTTGGGAACCCTAAGAGGAAGGTGTGATGCGTACAGCGGCAAGTTTTCCCTCAGTATGAAACCAAGGTTTATCGAACCAGTAGGAGCCAAGAAGCACGTTGAAGGTTGATGGCGGCGAGATGTAGTGCGGCGCAACACCAGGGATTCCGGCGCCAACGTGGAACCTGCACAACACAAACCAAGTACTTTGCCCCAACGAAACAGTGAGGTTGTCAATCTCACCGGCTTGCTGTAACAAAGGATTAGATGTATAGTGTGGATGATGATTGTTTGCAGAAAAGAACAGTATTGCAGTAGATTGTATTTCAGATATAAAGAATTGGGGTCCACAGTTCACTAGAGGTGTCTCTCCCATAAGATAAACAGCATGTTGGGTGAACAAATTACGGTTGGGCAATTGACAAATAAAGAGGGCATGACCATGCACATACATATTATGATGAGTATTGTGAGATTTAATTGGGCATTACGACAAAGTACATAGACCGCTATCCAGCATGCATCTATGCCTAAAAAGTCCACCTTCAGGTTATCATCCGAACCTCCTCCAGTATTAAGTTGCTAACAACACAATTGCATTAAGTATTGCGCGTAATGTAATCAGGAACTACATCCTCGAACATAGCACCAATGTTTTATCCCTAGTGGCAACAGCACATCCATAATCTTAGAGATTTCTGTCACTTCCCCAGATTCACGGAGACATGAACCCACTATCGAGCATAAATACTCCCTCTTGGAGTTACAAGCATCTACTTGGCCAGAGCATCTACTAGTAACGGAGAGCATGCAAGATCATAAACAACACATAAATATAGATTGATGATCAACATAACAAGTATTCTCTATTCATCGGATCCCAACAAACGCAACATATAGAATTACAGATAGATGATCTTGATCATGTTAGGCAGCTCACAAGACCCGAATTAAGCACAATGGGAGAAGACAACCATCTAGCTACTGCTATGGACCCATAGTCCAGGGGTAGACTACTCACACATCACTCCGGAGGCGACCATGGCGGCGTAGAGTCCTCCGGGAGATGATTCCCCTCTCCGGCAGGGTGCCGGAGGCGATCTCCTGAATCCCCGAGATGGGATTGGCGGCGGCGGCTCTCAAGGTTTTCCGTATCGTGGCTCTGCATGGGGGTTTCGCGACGGAGGCTATTTGTAGGCGGAAGGGCAGGTCAGGGGGCCACACGAGGGGCCCACACTATAGGTCGGCGCGGCCAGGGCTTGGGCCGCGCCGCCCTATAGTCTGGCCACCTCGTGGCCCCACTTCGTCTCCTCTTCGGTCTTGGAAGCTTCGTGGCAAAATAGGACCCTGGGCGTTGATTTCGTCCAATTCCGAGAATATTTCTTTACTAGGATTTCTGAAACCAAAAATAGCAGAAAACAGCAACTGGCACTTCGGCATCTTGTTAATAGGTTAGTTCCAGAAAATGCACGAATATGACATAAAGTGTGCACAAAACATGTAGATATCATCAATAATGTGGCATGGAACATAAGAAATTATCGATACGTCGGAGACGTATCACCAGACAGACCTTCAAAGAGCGGCTCCCATGAAAGATTTTTATTTTTGGGTGGCACTCCTTCCAACCTTGCTTTCACAAACCATGGCTAACCGAATCCTCGGGTGCCTGCCAACAATCTCATACCATGAAGGAGTGCCTTTTTATTTTAGTTTTATTTAGATCACACTCCTCCCCACCTTTGCTTTCTCAAGCCATGGCTAACCGAATCCTCGGGTGCCGTCCAACAATCACATACCATGGAGGAGTGTCTATTTGTAAAATTATGAAAGTTAATTATTTTGGGGCTGGGAACCCCATTGCCAGCTCTTTTTGCGAAATTATTGGATAAGCGGATGAAGCTACTAGTCCATTGGTGAAAGTTGTCCAACAAGATTGAAAGATAAATACCACATACTTCCTCATGAGCTATAAAATATTGACACAAATAAGAGGTAATAACTTTTGAAGTGTTTAAAGATAGCACTCAAGAAATTTACTTTGGAATGGCAGAGAAATACCATGTAGTAGGTAGGTATGGTGGACACAAATGGCATAGTTTTTGGCTCAAGGATTTTGGATGCATGAGAAGTAGTCCCTCTCAATACAAGGCTTAGGCTAGCAAGGTTGTTTGAAGCAAACACAAGTATGAACTAGTACAACAAAACTTACATAAGAACATATTGCAAGCATTATAAGACTCTACATTGTCTTCCTTGTTGTTCAAACACTTTACTAGAAAATATCTAGACCTTAGAGAGACCAATCATGCAAACCAAATTTTAGCAAGCTCTATGTATTTCTTCAGTAATAGGTGCAAGATATATGATACAAGAGCTTAAACATAATCTATATGAGCACAACAATTGCCAAGTATCAAGTTATTCAAGACATCATACCAATTACTACATGCAGCATTTTCTGTTTCCAACCATATAACAATTAACGAAGCAGTTTAAACCTTCGCCATGAACATTAAAAGCTAAAAACACATGTGTTCATATGAAGCCCTTGGGCCGCGCCGCCACCCTGTGTGGTGGGCCTGTGGCTCTCCTCTGGTCCCTCTCGGGTGTTCTGGAAGCTTCGTGGAATTATAAGATGCTGGGCGTTGATTTCGTCCAATTCCGAGAATATTTCCTTACTAGGATTTCTGAAACCAAAAACAACAGAAAACAAGAACTGACACTTCGGCATCTCGTTAATAGGTTTGTTCCGGAAAACGCATAAAATCATCATAAAGTGTGAACAAAACATGTAGGTATTGTCATAAAACAAGCATGGAACATAAGAAATTATCGATACGTTGGAGACGTATCAGCAGCTGACTCCAAATTCCATCCTGCACTTGGCAATTTTTTGGCCTTCCTCGGTATTGAACTACTCGCAATCATGGCATAGTTCTCTGGTCGTTAAGAATAAATATATTGTGACGTGAGTTTTGTTCGTTGAAAGACCAGCAATGTATGCCATGTACCGGCTTGCTATTGAAATACGATGTATTCTAAAAAATGTCAACAAGGGCCCTTTTTGCTGTCTTACATGCAAACTTAATCCTCATCACATCCTCATGCATCGCATGCAGAAAGATATTCGTATTTGTATCTGATCTTTCATATGAAAATATGCTCTACCCTAAACCACTCCCCTTGATTCCCATCCTGTGTTCAATGTGTTGACTTTTTCATGACAAGAATTTCAAAAATATAATCCATATGTCCATGTTTGAAAAGGGCAACTTTTACCAAGTACTAAACATCAATTTCCATCCTATTTTGTAAGAAATTGGTACAAATATAGTGTCAACTTCTTAAAATCACCAAGTGAAAACTTTAACGTGAAAAATATATGGTATATTTTTGAAGCTCTTGTCGAAATCAAACTGACAGTGAAGACAAATGTAAATTGGGTTCACTTTTTACAATTTAATTTTTTTAAAGTTTTAATTGTGCAGTGATGATATCTTGTTTTGTTTATCCTTACATGAAGTTATGCGTCAAGCAAACACTATAGTCGTACTCGATCCGGCCCCTTTAGAAAGAAGATACGAATCACTAAATAGGCCATCCATTTTAATGGATAAAGCTTTTTAAAAACTTCAAGCTAAGTAAACTCCGATCAAAATTTTAGAAAAAAATATTGACAACTGTAATATTATATAGATATCATATTATAATATATGTCATGGTGTATCGAACTATATTAATTTCATATTGTACATGTTAATAATTTATTCTGAAAACTTGATAAAACTTTAAATAATTTGACTTTTCAAGAATACTTTTTGGAATTGAGGTAGTATGTTTTAATGCACCTAATTAATTATTGGATAGCAGAATCAAAGTTCAGAGCTTATCTAATCAAGATGCATGTCCATATATTGTGCTCTCAAAAGCCTCTTCCAATGAAATCCCTTTAAAGAGAGATCATATGCATGCATGCATTAATCTATCATCTCATGCTAACATCATCATATTAATTAAAAATGACAGTGGAGACAAATGTAAATTGGGTTCAATTTTTGGAGTTCAAACATTTTAAAGTTTTAATTTTGCAGTGATGATGTCTTTTTTTGGTGGCCCATACATGAAGTTCTACGTCGATCAAACACTTTACTCGTATTCTATCAGACCTCTTTAGAAAGAAGATAAGGACCACTAAATAGGCCATTCGCATTTCAATAGATACAGATTTTATAAAATTCAAGCTAAGTAAGCTTGGATCAAACTTTTAGAAAAAGATTATTATACATATTAAAATATATTTGTGTACCTAACTATATTAGTCTCCTATTGTACATGTTAATAATTTATTCCAAAAACTTGATCAAACTTTAAATAATTTTACTTTTCATTTTTTGAATTGAAGTAGTATATTTTAACACACCAAAATAAATTATGAGTGAATTCCACTTTTACCCTGCAGTTATGCATTTGTGAAAAATATTACCCCATTTAGTGGAACTTCTACCAAAATATCCCATTTAGAACACTATAAACATGGTTTAGCCCCAATTTAGCATCTTTCTTGTTAATGTCAGATATGATAGGCATGATACGTCGATGTAGAGCGACAAAATATGTAAATATCAGAGGGCCTAATGGCCGATTATGTCCAAACTTTTTTAATCCATTTGTTTGATTCATCACTATCGTCTTGATATTTTTGAACCCCTAGTATCACCTAATACCTTGCCCAATGTACACACATAAAAGAACAAGGGTCTAAAGCTTTTAAAATAGGCAATCTACATGAATTTTTACACGGCGGGGTAATTAAACAAATGCAAAACTAAAAGGTAAAAAGTGGAATTCACTCTTAAATTATTAGATAGCAAAATCAAACCCTGAACTCATTCAAAGCTTATCTAATCGAGATGCATGCCCATATATTTGTGTTGGCAAAAGCCTCTTCCAATGAAATCCCTTTAAAGAGAGAGCATATGCATGCATGTGTTAATCTATTATATCATGCTAACATCATCGTATTAATTTCTATATCCGAACATTTAAGATAATATATTTTTAGATTGTTAATACGATTAACAAATAATCTTCATCACTAAGTTCATCTCGACCATAGTTTAAAATTAGATCTCACATTGCTATGTTTTGGATAAATTGTTTCCACATGATTTGCTAAATTCTAGTAGTGTGGTTGCAGTAATGATAAGGAGAAATTATCATTATATTAGTGTATATAATTACCCTAACCATTTTTTACTTACTTTTTGAGAGTGCATGTTATGCATAGACAAGGAGGTGGTATTCAAGTCTTTCCAACAACTAAGATATGATATTGTACCTTGTTCAAATAAAAATATGATATTGTACCAGAGAATAACGTCATGGAGAGACATGCGATCTACTTAAGCATGGTAACTAAGTATACTATGTAATTGGCAAGTAATTGTCAACAATATTGTAGTTGTTGTCGAAAAAAGTTGTTGAAACATGTCAACATGAGAATTAGATTGAAAGATCTTCTCGCGACTAAGCCAGCTACCAGTATAACAACTTTGGGAAATAAAAGGCTTTCAAATTTAAAATCAACGAGAAAAATCTGTGGTGTTGTTGTAATCTGCAAGTATAATGAAGAATATGATCACAACATGGAAGCAATCATGTACGTTGGCTGATCTATACTAATACCAAAGCATAACTAAAAAAAAAATCATATATGACACTGGCTAATTCTCAGTCAATTGATAGAATTTTAGTTGGAACGAACTTGCGGCTAACATGAATAACAGAGCAATCCAACGTTTCTCGGAAATTTCCTCAGGTTGCAATTAATGATTAGCATAAATCACAAAGAAGTTCCGAAGCATTCCTTTATTTGTGAATCAACCTTTGCTACACGAACTCAATCACATGGTTTATGAGTCGACTGAGAATTAGTAAAAAAAGATTCGCAAAAAAAAAAAGAGAATTAGTAAAAAGTAGAAATATTGCACTTTGAAAATTCAAAATACAGACCCAGTACATAGTTCTTGGCTGGAAACACAGCTTCGATATTATTTAACAAATCAACCCTAAAAGCTTTCCCTTCCAGTCGACAGTGGTTCTACATCGGTAACTAAACATGGAGGCGATGGTTCAACATCGGTGACTAAACACGGAGGCGATGGCCCCCCGCCGATCTTGGCCTTGCAATCGAGCAACAAATCCATGCAGCGGTACACGTAGCAGCTCCCGGCCCCGCGAGGCCGCACCACGATGCCGTCCACGCAGTCTTGTAAGTCACAGCTCCCGCTCCCGGGCGCCCGCACGGCCACGTCGAGCACCGCCTCGCCCCTCTCCATCTCGCCCGCCAGCCGGTCGCGCAGGAAGCGCGGCATCTGCGCGTCCATGGCCCACGCGGTGGCCGTCGTCTCGCCCACTCCTAACGTCTGCGCGCAGAACTCTGGAACGGTGCCCTTGCCGAGCACGGCGTCCCGGTACGACACGACGGCGGAGGCGTGCTTGCCGAAGCACTGATTGCCGGCCTTGTTGAGGGTGTTGTCGATGCGCACGGCGATGTCCAACACCGGGCTGAGAGCCGCCAGATCGCCCCGTTGCCTCAGGGCGGCCGCGTCCAGGCCGTCGACGCCGGTGATGGTCACCGTATACTCGGTGTTTCCCGACGTGATGCCTAGCCACGCAACATAAAATAGAAAACCTATGCCGCAAGCGACCGCCGCAGCTAGGAGAAATATGGAAGTCCGCAAGAACACCTCCCAGTAATCTACTTCGTCTCGGGCGGCCATGGTGTCAAGGAGCGATGACGATGATGGGGAAGTTGATCGATATGTCGTGTTTGCTGCGCGTGGTTCGCGAACTACATATTGGTGAGGAGTTCTGCTCGTTTACGCACGGAAGGTTCCGTGCTCTGGCTGGACACGTACGGCTTAATTCCGTGCCAGAATCCTAATGCGGCCCGACATATATCGCTCTGCCGTAGTTGATCTTGAGCTCGATATCTCGCTCGCCCACGCGCAGCGAAAACACGGCCACGGCGATTCTGCGAAAGGTTGTATAAAAAGGTGCACGGAGCCACGGATACATGAGAGAATATCTACGTTTATATGTAGCTTCTGCTCAGATACAACTTCTACTACCCACCCGCATATAGAAAAACAGAAAAGAAAGAACAAGTTTACATGTATCTCTTGCACCAACCATCTTAAACTTACCACAACATTGTTTTTTGACCTAGACAAAAGCTTGAACTTTTCACTAAATTATTAAGAAAAATATTTTCCGAGACAGAAACCAATGACCGAGCCAACTCACACCAACTACACAACAAAACACTATCGCCAAACATTTCTTTGCTTTCGGTCTTTGCAGAGTGTCATATTTGGGGCCAATAGCTCCTATGCGAACGTTTTTCCATGGAATTGGATGAGAAGCGACGTTCTTCGTGAAAATAGCTAGCATGCAACATTGTTTAGGTAGAAAATAGCTCAGGGCCACCCGTGCCATAAAACGGCCGTTAAGGAGACCGTTAGGTTAGTTAAGGGTTTAGTTAAGTTAGTGGTGGCCCTGAGTCAAACCAACTGACCCAACCGCACCCTTCCGACCGATTGCGCGCGTGACATTTTCTAGCGGCAGCGGTGGAGCTCACCCTTGTCGACGGCGGCGGAGCTTGCTCCGAGGACGGTGGCGCTTTCGTTCTACGGTGGACGTGGTGAGTGCCATTCGAAACCCTAATTCCTCTTCCATCATTCTCACCCATTAGATCTGAGGGCTGGGTTGGGTTGAGCTTAGATTGTGGCCAGCGGCGTTGCTGAGCGAGGGGAACGAGATGGGGGAGGCGGGAAAGGGGACAAGCAATCAGTAATTCATCCCATCTTGAATTTTAATTTCAATTCTATTTGCTTGCTGCCTCGAATCGTAGCTCACATTGCCCGCCAAAAACAGGGGAGGGGGTATGAAAGAACATTTCATGATCTCTGAGTTTTGTGTGTTTGTTAACAACACCGGTGACAATTTAACCGTGTGCTAAGTGGATTACAGATATGGAAAAGATACCACGGGAAAATCTCGACCCACTCAAAAAGGAAGAAAAGAAAAAGGAAGAAGCTGAAGCCTGGCCCTGGCCGGCACTGCCGGCAACACTGGGCCGGCACTGCCGGTGTGTGCACCCCGGCACTGCCGGTGATTCCAGGCCGGCACTGCCGGTGAGTGCACCCCGGCACTGCCGGCGTTTCTGGCCCGGCACTGCCGGCCTGACTGTCGACCTGCTGATTCAGAAAAGTGGCCGGCACTGCCGGCGTCTCAAGGCCGGCACTGCCGGCGATTCTCCTCCAACGGGCAGAAAAGTTGGTGGGGTATAAATACCCCCCTTCACCTACCTTGGAAGGTTGCTCAAACCCTAAGAACTTCATCCACCCTTGCTGAGCCACCAAGAACACCAAAATAGCCAGATCTCCTCCCTCAACCACCCAAATCACTTGAGCTTTGGAGAATCGAAGGAGAAGACCCCGATCTACATCCTCACCGAAGCGTTTTTCATATGCTTGATGGCCCCCTTGCTAGTGTTCCTCTTTGGATCCCTAGTTGATTGTTGTTGATGTATTGTTGTTGATTGTTGTGTTGTTACAGATTTGGGAGCCTCCAATTTGGTTGTGGATGTGTGCCCCAAGAACTTTGTAAAGGCCCGGTTTCCGCCTCGAGGAAATCCCTTAGTGGAAGTGGGCTAGGCCTTCGTGGAGTTGCTCACAGGAGACCTGAGTGAAGTCTTCGTGACTGTTGGTCTGGCTTTCGTAGCGACCACACTCCTCCAAACGTAGACGTACCTTCTTGCAAAGGAAGGGAACTACGGGAATCAACTCCGTGTCTCCGTGTGCTCCACTCTCGGTTACCTCTATCCTTTATCTCCTCTATATTGCGTTGCTATATCTTGCTTAGTCGTTGACCTTGTCATATAGGTAAATTCACATAGTTGCATATCTAGAGAATTTACCTTTGTGTCAAGCCTAAATTGAAAAAGAACTAAAAATTGGTTAGCACCTATTCACCCCCCCTCTAGGTGCGGCATACGATCCTTTCAGGGTACATTTAAAATTTGCATAAAATTCTTTCCCTCCAAGGCAGTGTTAATTGATGGAAGCATGCGGGAGATTGAGAGAGACACGATGGTTGAATGGGATGTACCTTTAGAAGACATTGATCCACAAGAACTAGAAAGAATGGAAGAGGAGGCGGTGAGGAATATGGTGGACAAAATTGGGGAGAGTGTGATTTGGGGGCCAAAGCAAGAAGTTTCTTTGTTAGCGTTTGATGATTGGAAACAAGAGTATGTTAGGATTGAAACAGGGGAAGAAATGGTAGAAGAAATTAATCAGCGAGAAGGTTGGACAAGCAATACTATTCTGTTTTTGGCAGAGCTCATTGATCTGAACCCTGCATCTAGGGTTGGATATGTGGCATCGAAGTTGGCTTGTCACATTTTGAGGATGATTGGGCTACGCAAATGCAGATAATGTCTATAGTTACTGAATTGGCAGTGTTACCAGGGGAAGCAGGTGCAGAAGAGGCAGATCATGTTGAGGAGGTCCCTGTATCTATTGATTGGAATACCGTTGACATAAGTGAACGAACAGATTTGGTCATTGCTCCAATATCTGACATTCAAATGGCAACTATGTTTGGTATTCCTGTAGATGAGAAAGACAAGGAAAAGAAGAAAGATGAAGCTGCAGATGATGGTAACAGACAATCAAGGACTGCAAATGCAGATGCTGATGCAAATATAGATTCAGAGTTGATGCATGATGCTGCAGTTGAAGTGGGTGATGGACATAATGATGAGCTTATTTGTGTTTATGATAAAGAAAATCCAGTTATTGAAGTAGGTAGATTGTTTCCAAGTATGGATGAGTTTAGGATGTGTTTCAGGACTTATGCAGTCAAACATGAGTTTGAAACCAAGACTTTGTGGACAGATACAAAGAAATTCTATGCCAAGTGCAAAGGTTTTGATGGTGGTGCCATGCCATTCAAGTGGTATATATAAGTGATACGTCTCAAACGTATCTATAATTTCTTATGTTCCATGCTACTTTTATGATGATACTCACATGTTTTATACACATTATATGTCATTATTATGCATTTTCCGGCACTAACCTATTGATGGTTTCAGAAATCCTAGTAAGGAAATATTCTCGGAATTGGACGAAATCAACGCCTAGGGGCTTATTTTTCCACGAAGCTTCCAGAAGACCGAGGAGAAACGAAGCCACGGGCGCCGCCACACTAGGGCGGCGCGGCCTAAGGGGGCCCGCGGCCCTAGCGTGTGGGGCCCCGTGACTCCTCCGACTCCGCCCTTCCGCCTACTTAAAGCCTTCGTCGCGAAACCCTCCGTACCGAGCCACGATACGGAAAACCTTCCAGACGCCGCCGCCGCCAATCCCATCTCGGGGGATTCAGAGATCGCCTCCGGCACCCTGCCGGAGAGGGAATCATCTCCCGGAGGGCTCTTCATCGCCATGACCGCCTCCGGATCGATGTGTGAGTAGTTCACCCCTAGACTATGGGTCCATAGCAGTAGCTAGATGGTTGTCTTCTCCTCATTGTGCTATCATGTTAGATCTTGTGAGCTGCCTATCATGATCAAGATCATCTATTTGTAATGCTACATGTTGTGTTTGTTGGGATCCGATGAATATTGAATACTATGTCAAGTTGATTATCAATCTATCATATATGTTGTTTATGTTCTTGCATGCTCTCCGTTGCTAGTAGAGGCTCTGGCCAAGTTGATACTTGTAACTCCAAGAGGGAGTATTTATGCTCGATAGTGGGTTCTGCCTCCATTGAATCTGGACAGTGACAGAAAGTTCTAAGGTTGTGGATGTGCTGGTGCTACTAGGGATAAAACATCGATGCTTTGTCTAAGGATATTTGTGATGATTACATTACGCACCATACTTAATGCAATTGTCTGTTGTTTATAACTTAATACCGGAAGGGGTTCGGATGATAACCTGAAATTGGACTATTTAGGCATAGATGCATGCTGGATAGCGGTCTATGTACTTTGTCGTAATGCCCTGATTAAATCTCATAGTACTCATCATGATATATGTATGTGCATTGTTATGCCTTCTTTATTTGTCAATTGCCCAACTGTAATTCGTTCACCCAACATGCTATTTATCTTATGGGAGAGACACCACTAGTGAACTGTGGACCCCGGTCCATTCTTTACATCTGAAATACAATCTACTGCAATTGTGCTTTACTGTTCTTCGCAAACAAACATCATCTTCCACACTATACAATTAATCCTTTGTTTACAGCAAGCCGGTGAGATTGACAACCTCACTGTTACGTTGGGGCAAAGTACTTTGATTGTGTTGTGTAGGTTCCACGTTGGCGTCGGAATCCCTGGTGTTGCGCCGCACTACAGTTCGCCGCCATCAACCTTCAACGTGCTTCTTGGCTCCCCGTTCGATAAACCTTGGTTTCTTTCTGAGGGAAAACTTGCTACTGTACGCATCACACCTTCCTCTTGGGGTTCCCAACGGACGTGTGTTAACTGCACGCATCAAGCTCTTTTTCTGGCGCCGTTGCCGGGGATTTGAAGAAAAGTTACACCACAAAGATTTCTAACTCCCACGTCAACTACACGCTAGCAGCTCTTTTTCTAGCACCGTTGCCGGGGAGAACAAGACACGCTGCAAGGGGAGTCTCCCACATCCAATCTCTTTACTTTGTTTTTGTCTTGCTTTACTTTACTTTATTTACTGCTTTGTTTGCTCTTATATCAAAAACACACAAAAAATTAGTTGCTAGCTTTACTTTATTTTCTCGTTTGCGTTCTCTATATCAAAAACATAAAAAAATTAGTTACTTGCATTTACTTTATTTACTACTGTTAAAATGAATATTCCTGAAAACACTAAGTTGTGTGACTTCATTAGCACAAATAATAATGATTTCTTATGCACACCTATTGCTCCACCTGCTACTACAGCAGAATTCTTTGAAATTAAACCTGCTTTACTAAATCTTGTCATGAGAGAGCAATTTTCTGGTGTTAGTTCTGATGATGCTGTTGCCCATCTTAATAATTTTGTTGAACTTTGTGAAATGCAAAAGTATAAGGATGTAGATGGTGGTATTATAAAATTGAAATTGTTTCCTTTCTCCTTAAGAGGAAGAGCTAAAGATTGGTTGCTATCTTTGCCTAAGAATAGTATTGATTCATGGACTAAATGTAAGGATGCTTTTATTGGTAGATATTATCCTCCGCTAAAATTATATCTTTGAGAAGTAGCATAATGAATTTTAAGCAATTGGATAATGAACATGTTGCTCAAGCATGGGAGAGAATGAAATCTTTGGTAAAGAATTGCCCAACCCATGGACTAACTACTTGGATGATCATCCAAACCTTTTATGCAGGACTGAATTTTTCTTCGCGGAACCTATTGGATTCAGCTGGAGGTACCTTTATGTCCATTACTTTGGGGCGGCAACAAAGCTTCTTGATGATATGATGACAAATTACTCTGAATGGCACACGAAAGGGCTCCACAAGGTAAGAAGGTAAATTCTGAAGAAACCTCCTCCTTGAGTGATAAGATTGATGTGATTATGTCTATGCTTGTGAATGGTAGATCTAATGTTGATCCTAATAATGTTCCTTTAGCTTCATTGGTTGCCCAAGAAGAACATGTTGATGTGAATTTCATTAAAAGTAATAATTTCAACAACAATGCTTATAGGAATAATTCTGGTAACAACTATAGGCCATATCCTTCTGCTAATAGTAAATGTTATGGTAATTCTTACAACAATAATAGGAATGTACCCCCTGTTCTTGAAGCCATGCTTAAAGAATTTATTAGTACACAAACTGCTTTTAACAAATCTGTTGAGGAAAGGCTTGATAAAAATGATATTCTTGCTTCTAAGGTTGATAGACTTGCCTCTGATGTTGATCTTTTAAAACTGAAAGTTATGCCTAATAAGGATAATGATAATAAGATTGTTACTACAGCAAATGCCATCCAAGTTAGAATTAATGAGAATATTAGATTGATGGCTGAATTGCATGCTAGGTGGGAAAGAGAAGAAAACGAAAAACTTGCTAAAAAGAATAATGTAGCTAAAGTTTGGACTATTACCACCACTAGTAATGATAATGCTTCACATGTTGCTACACCTCCTACTATCAATGGTAAAATAATTGGTGTTGGCAATGTTTCTACTCCTAGTGCAAAGCGTGCAAAATTGCTGAAACTGCTAAAACTGCTGAAACTGTTTGTGATAAAACTGCTGAAATTTTTCAAAATATTGGGGACAATGATCCCATTGCTGTAGATCATAATGGTTTAGATTTTGATGATTGTCACATCTCTGAAGTTATAAAGTTCTTACAAAAACTTGCTAGAAGTCCCAATGCTAGTGCTATAAATTTGGCCTTTACAAAACATATTACAAATGCTCTCGTAAAAGCTAGAGAAGAGGAACTAAAACTTGAAACTTCTATTCATAGGAAGTTAGAATATGGTTGGGAGCCCATCATTAAGATGAGGGTCAATGATTTTGATTGTAATGCTTTATGTGATCTTGGTGCAAGTATTTGTTATGCCTAAGAAAATCTATGATA
The DNA here is from genome assembly GCA_030979885.1 of Lolium multiflorum. NCBI lineage: Eukaryota > Viridiplantae > Streptophyta > Magnoliopsida > Poales > Poaceae > Lolium > Lolium multiflorum. Next base: position 246,429,823 of record CM061748.1, read on the forward strand.
TGCTTGACTTGCCACCATTGAAAAATTGTTATTTGGATGTTAATCTTGATGATCATGCTATAAAGAAACCTTTGGGGAGGATTGATAATGTTTGTATTATGGTTAACAATAACCTTGTCCCCGTTGATTTTGTTGTCTTGGATATTGAATGCAATGCATCTTGTCCCATTATATTGGGAAGACCTTTTCTTCGAACTGTTGGTGCTACCATTGATATGAAGGAAGGTAATATTAAATATCAATTTCCTCTCAAGAAAGGTATGGAACACTTCCCTAGAAAGAGAATGAAGTTACCTTATGATTCTATTATTAGAACAAATTATGATGTCGATGCTTCATCTCTTGATAATACTTGATTCACACTTTCTGCGCCTAGCTGAAAGGCGTTAAAGAAAAGCGCTTATGGGAGACAACCCATTATTTTACTACAGCACTTTTGTTTTATATTTGAGTCTTGAAGTTGTTACTACTGTAGCAACCTCTCCTTATCTTTATTTTATTGCATTGTTGTGCCAAGTAAAGTCTTTGATAGTAAAGTCAATACTAGATTTGGATTACTGCGCAGAAAGCATTTCTTGCTGTCACGAATTTGGGCAGGGTTCTGTAGGTAACTCAAAAATCTGCCAATTTAACACAACTTTCATTCAATTTGAGCATTTTCATCTGAGCAAGATAAGTGCCCCTGAAAATTCGTCTTTACTGACTGTTCTGTTTTGTGATTCTGCCTTTTATTTCGCATTGCCTGTTTTGCTATGTTTGATGGATTTCTTTGTTCCATTAACTTTCAGTAGCTTTGTGCAATGTCCAGAAGTGTTAAGAATGATTATTTCACCTCTGAATATATGAATTTTCAATTATGCACTAACCCTCTAATGAGTTTGTTTTTAGTTTGGTGTGGAGGATGTTTTCAATGGTCAAGAGAGGAGGATGATACAATATGATCAAGAAGAGTGAAAAGTCTAAGCTTGGGGATGCCCCCGTGGTTCATCCCTGCATATTTTAAGGACTCAAGCATCTAAGCTTGGGATGCCTAAGGCATCCTTCTTCATCGACAACTTATCGGTCACCTCTAGTGAAACTATATTTTTATTCAGTCACATCTTATGTACTTTGCTTGGAGCGTCTGTTTGTTTTTATTTTTGTTTTGTTTGAATAAAATCGGATCCTAGCATTCTTTGTGTGGGAGAGAGACACGCTCCGCTGTTGCATATGAACACATGTGTTCTTAGCTTTATTCTTAATGTTCATTGCGAAGGTTGAACTACTTCGTTCATTGATATATGGTTGGAAACAAAAAATACTGCATGTGGTAATTGGTATAATGTCTTGAATAATTTGATACTTCGCAATTGTTGTGCTCATATAGATCATGTTTAAGCTCTTGCATCATGTACTTTGCACCCATTAATGAAGAACTACATAGAGCTTGTTAAAATTTGGTTTGCATGATTGGTCTCTAGAGTCTAGATATTTTCTGGTTAAGGTGTTTGAACAACAAGGAGACGATGTAAAGTCTTATAATACTTACAATATGTTCATATGTGAGTCTTGCTGCACCGTTTTATACTTGATTTTGCTTCAAACAACCTTGCTAGCCTAGCCTTGTATTGAGAGGGATTCTTCTAGTGAATCCAAATCCTTGGGCCAAAAACTATGCCATTTGTGTCCACCATACCTACCTACTACATGGTATTTCTCTACCATTCCAAAGTACATTACTTGAGTGCTACCTTTAAACTTCTATTCTTTGCCTTTACAATACATAGCTCATGGGAAAATAGCCTTAAAAACTATTGTGGTGAAAAATATGTACTTATGTATCTTATTTCTTAATAAGTTGCTTGTTTAGCGGTAACCATGTTTCTGGGGACGCCATCAACTTTTAACTTTGTTGAATATCATGTGAGTTGCTATGCATGTTCGTCTTGTCTGAAGTAAGGGCGATTTTCATGATCAAATGGTTTGAGTATGCATATTGTTAGAGAAGAACATTGGGCCGCTAACTAAAGCCATGAATCATGGTGGAAGTTTCAGTTTGGACGCAAATCCTCAATCTCTTATGAGAAATTATCTGTTGTTAAATGCTTATGCATTAAAAGAGGAGTCCATTATCTGTTGTCTATGTTGTCCCGTATGGATGTCTAAGTTGAGAATAATCAAAAGCGAGAAATCCAATGCGAACTTTCTCCTTAGACCTCTGTACAGGAGGCATAGGGGTACCCCTTTGTGACACTTGGTTGAAACATATGTTATGCAATGATAATCCGTGTTAATCCAAGCTGATTAGGACAAGGTGCGAGCACTATTAGTATTCTATGCATGAGGCTTGCAACTTATAGGATATCTTATACATAACACATATGATTTATTACTACCGTTGACAAAATTGTTTCTATGTTTTCAAAATGAAAAGCTCTAGCACAAAAATAGTAATCCATGCTTCCCTCTACGAAGGGCCATTCTTCTACTTTATTGTTGAGTCAGTTTACCTATTCTTTCTATCTTAGAAGCAAACACTTGTGTAAGCTATGTGCATTGATTCTTACATGTTTACCTATTGCACTTGTTATATTACTTTATGTTGACAATTATCCATGAGATATATATGTTGAAGTTGAAAGCAACCGCTGAAGCTTATATCTTCCTTTGTGTTGTTTCAAAGCTTTCTACTTAGAATTTATTGCTTTATGAGTAACTCTTATGCAAGTCTTATTGATGCTTGTCTTGAAAGTACTATTCATGAAAAGTCTTTGCTATATGATTCAGTTGTTTACTTATTGTCTTCATCATTACTTCGAATCGCTTCATTCATCTCATGTGCTTTACAATAGTATTGATCAAGATTATGATAGCATGTCTCTTCAGAAATTATCCTTGTTATCGTTTACCTACTCGAGGGCGAGTAGGAACTAAGCTTGGGGATGCTTGATACGTCTCAAACGTATCTATAATTTCTTATGTTTCATGCTACTTTTATGATGATACTCACATGTTTTATACACATTATATGTCATTATTATGCATTTTCCGGCACTAACCTATTGACGAGATGCCGAAATTCTGTTTTCTGCTGTTTTTGGTTTCGAAATCCTAGTAAGGAAATATTCTCGGAATTGGACGAAATCAACGCCCAGGGGCTTATTTTTCCACGAAGCTTCCAGAAGACCGAGGTGGGGCCACGGGCGCCGCCACACTAGGGCGGCGTGGCCTAAGGGGGCCGCCCGCGTGGCCCTAGCGTGTGGGGCCCCGTGACTCCTCCCGCCTTCCGCCTACTTAAAGCCTTCGGAGCGCCTGCACTGAGGCCACGATACGGAAAACCTTCCAGAGACGCCGCCGTCGCCAATCCCATCTCGGGGGATTCAGGAGATCGCCTCGGCACCCTGCCGGAGAGGGGAATCATCTCCCGGAGGGCTCTTCATCGCCATGATCGCCTCCGGATCGATGTGTGAGTAGTTCACCCTGGACTATGGGTTCATTGCGTAGCTAGATGGTTGTCTTCTCCTCATTGTGCTATCATGTTAGATCTTGTGAGCTGCCTATCATGATCAAGATCATCTATTTGTAATGCTACATGTTGTGTTTGTTGGGATCCGATGAATATTGAATACTATGTCAAGTTGATTATCAATCTATCATATATGTTGTTTATGTTCTTGCATGCTCTCGTTGCTAGTAGAGGCTCTAGCCAAGTTGATACTTGTAACTCCAAGAGGGAGTATTTATGCTCGATAGTGGGTTCATGCCTCCATTGAATCTGGGACAGTGACAAAAAGTTCTAAGGTTGTGGATGTGCTATTGCTACTAGGGATAAAACATCGATGCTTTGTCTAAGGATATTTGTGTTGATTACATTACGCACCATACTTAATGCAATTGTCTGTTGTTTACAACTTAATACGGAAGGGGTTCGGATGATAACCTGAAAGTGGACTATTTAGGCATAGATGCATGCTGGATAGCGGTCTATGTACTTTGTCGTAATGCCCTGATTAAATCTCATAGTAGTCATCATGATATATGTATGTGCATTGTTATGCCTTCTTTATTTGTCAATTGCCCAACTGTAATTCGTTCACCCAACATGCTATTTATCTTATGGGAGAGACACCACTAGTGAACTGTGGACCCCGGTCCATTCTTTACATCTGAAATACAATCTGCAATTGTTCTTTACTGTTCTTCGCAAACAAACATCATCTTCCACACTATACAATTAATCCTTTGTTTACAACAAGCCGGTGAGATTGACAACCTCACATTACGTTGGGGCAAAGTACTTTGATTGTGTTGTGCAGGTTCCATGTTGGCGCCGGAATCCTGGTGTTGCGCCGCACTACACTTCGCCGCCATCAACCTTCAACGTGCTTCTTGGCTCCTACTGGTTCGATAAACCTTGGTTTCTTTCTGAGGGAAAACTTGCTACTGTACGCATCACACCTTCCTCTTGGGGTTCCCAACGGACGTGTGTTAACTGCACGCATCAATCAGCTAGACGTCAACCTAATGGAAGGACAATAAGGGTGAATCAAATTCCAAAAGCACATACTTGTTTTACAAGTTCACATATGGTTTCAAAAATGTCAACAACTTTGGGTGGCAGAAAAAATCACTCCTACTTTAGCCAAGACACCAAACACTACTGCAAAGAAACTGAAAGTAGACCTGTAAAAGGATTACCCAATCCAGCTTGAATATACTACAGTTTGGAAGACAAAACAAAGAGTGATGAAACAATCATTTGGTGATTGGGCAAATACATTTAGAATGCTTTATAGCTTCAAAGCATAAGTGGATAAAAGGTGTCCCGACAGTGTTGTTGAGATAGATACTGAGGTGACACCAGATGGGAAAGTGTACTTCTCCAAATTCTTCATGGCTTTAAAGCCTTGCATTGATGGCTTCAAAGCAGGCTGCCGTCCATATTTGAGTGTAGATTCATCATTTTTGACTGGCAAGTGGAATGGTTAACTTGCAGATTGCAATGCTCTAGATGGATACAATTGGATGTACCCTGTAGCTATTGGCTTGTTTCAGTCTAAGACAGAGGCTTCATGGACATGGTTCATGATGCAGTTGAAAAGAAGCATTGGTCCAATGTCCCCTTTGGCAGTCCACACTGACGCATGTAAATGGCTAAAAAATGCAGTGAAGAATGTTTTCCCCATGCTGAGCAGAGGAAGTGCTTTGGTCATATATGGATGAATGTGATCAAAAAATTAAGAGCAAATGCATTTGGCCTCCTATGGCCAGCAGCAAGAGCATACAATCTTAGTACACAGGAGTATCATCTGAATAAGATAAAAGAAGCAAGCACTGAGTTTGGCCCTTGGATGGAGACCTACCATTCTCTTTTGTGGTACAGGTCAGGATTTAACACTGCCATCAAGTGTGATCATATCAACAACAATTTGGCAGAAAGTTTTAACAACAGGATAAAGGATTTGAAGGACTTGCATGTCCATGACATGGTTGACAAAATTAGGATCATGATCATGAGGTTATGGAAATTGAGAGAGAGGATTGGTGATAAGCTGCAAGGGCAGGATAAACTGCCTGCTGTAGTGCAGCAGGTAGTCCACAGGAGCAGAGGGCTTGCACACTTGTGTGTTGTGAAATCCTCATTGCATGGTGGTGAAGTTAGAGACACACAGACTACCAGAAGGCATGTTGTTGACACTAAAAATAAAGAATGCAGCTGCCTTGAGTGGCAACACACTGGAAAACCTTGTGAACATGTCATCATTTTTTTTGGCACCCAAACCCAAGCTAAATATGCACCCATATTTGTATAAATATTACTCAGTTCAAAAATCAGAGCTGCATATGCACACAACCAATTCCACCAATTACAGATCAGTCTCAGTGGCTTGAAGTGGACATAGAATTCTCCTTGTGCGCTCCTTTGACGAGAAGGAAGGCTGGCAGGCCTAAACAGAGTAGATACAAGGCTTGGTTTGAAAAAGGTGGGAGTAGTAAGAAGAGGAAGAAAGATGAAAAGAAAGACGCCAAGCTAAAAAGGTCCCCAAAAGGTAACAAAAATAGATGCAATTTTTGTGAAGAACTTGGACACCGAGCTGGATCACCCAAGTATATATACACCGAGCCAAAGGGGTAAGTATGTTATAATTCATCCAAAATCTCTGTTTTTGCACTCACTAACCATATGGCATGAATTGTTTTTAGGAAGAAACATGTGTTTCAGCCTCTTGTAACTGAACCACTTTGTCCAGCCAAAAAGGCAAGAATTGGGGGGTGTAGAAAGAAGAGGAGTGTACTGACTGTGTTCGACTCTGTGCAACCTGGAGCAGTTTTGGAAGAACAGGGTCCTGTTTTGGAGGATGTCCAAATTGATGTTGTTTTGGAGGATGTGCAAACTGAAGCTGTTTTCGAGGATGTGCAAACTGAATCTGTTTTCGAGAATATGCAAACTGAAGATCTTTTGGACCAAGTGGAAACTGATGATGTTTTGGACCAAGTGCAAACTGAAGCTGCTTTAGAGCATGCTGTCCAACCTGAAATTCAGGCTCCAAGTCGTGGTGTATGTTTAGGAAGGCCTACTGAAAGTGATGCAAAGAAAAAAAGGAGCATGAATGATATTCTTGGTATAAAACCAAAAACAAGCAAAAGCAAGCCGAAGCCGAAGAAGAAGAAATCAAAAGCCAAGAATAAGTGATGTATTGTATTGTTACTTTGATTCTTGAAAACTTGTGTGATTTGTAATTTGTATTATGAATATTTCAAATTCAAATTTGAAATTTGGCATTCCTGAATAAGTGATGTTGCAATGCTATTTGATTATTCTGCATCACTACTTTTTTGAAACTTGTTCATTTTCTGGAGTAAACTCATTTTCACCATTTTCAAGAACGGTCTCTAAGATGTGTTCAAAAACGGCTCTGGGGTGGGGGTAAACGATCCATTCCTAAGCATTTTTTTCAACCTTGTCTAAATCAACTTATAGTTTAGGAATCGTTAGTACATGACATAAGAAGACTATGTGAGTTGGTTTTACATTTTTCTGATTTTTTTGAACTTTATATCCTCATTTCAAATTTGGTCAAACTTAGGCCGAACTCAGGTTTGACCAGGATTTGAACAAGTTTAAAACATGAAAATGGAAAACTAAGCCTGGATCCTTCTTACTTACTCCAAAATGAAGCTATTCCCCAATTTTTGTTCAATTTCATGATTCAAAGTTCTAACCCTAAACCCTAACCCTAAACCCTAAGCCTAAACCCTAAGCCCTAAGCCCTAAACCCTAAGCCATAACCCTAAGCCCTAGACCTAACCCTAAACCCTAACACTAACCCTAAACCCTAAACTCTAACCCTAACCCTAAGCCCTAACCCTAACCCTAACACTAAACCCTAACCCTAACCAAGATTTGAACAAGTTTAAAACATGAAAATGGAAAAATAAGCCTGGATCCTTCTTACTTACTCCAAAATGAAGCTATTCCCCAAATTTTGTTCAATTTCATGATTCAAAGTTCAAACCCTTCTCTTCAGCCCTTACATGATTTTTTGTTTCATGACATCTACACATCGTTTATCATTTTATATGGTTAGTATATGACATAAGAAGACTATGAGAGTTGGTTTCACATTTTTCTGATTTTTTTTTGAATTTTATAGCCTCATTTCAAATTTAGTCAAACTTAAGCCAAACTCAGGTTTGACCATGATTTGAAAAAGTTTGAAACGTGAAAATGGAAAACTAAGCCTGGTTCCTTCTTACTTACTCCAAAATGAAGCTATTCCCCATTTTTTTTGTTCAATTTCATGATTCAAAGTTCTAACCCTTCTCTTCAACCCTTAGACTTCATATGACACTATTAGAGATATGACATTTCTTACATGATTTTTTTGTTTAATGCCATCTATATCTTGTTTATCATTTTATATGGTTACTATATGATATAAGAAGACTATCACAGTTGGTTTCACATTTTTCTGATTTTTTTGAATTTTCTAGCCTCATTTCAATTTTCAGCTAAACCCCTCAAAACCCCGTTTGTTGACCAGTTAACCCTGTTGACCAATATCAGCCGCAGATCTAACACTAACGCTCTACGCTGTCCATCCGATCTAGTCTTCTAGAAGGAAACCTCAGCCCGATCCGTGGAAAGCTCGGCTTGCAGCGTACACTGTTGATTGAGGCAGCCTCAGATCTAACCCTAACGCGCTACGCTATCCATCCGATGTAGTCTTCTAGAAGGAAACCTCAGCCCGATCCGTGGAAAGCTCGGCTTGCATCGTACACCGTTGATTGAGACAGCCTCATATCTAACCCTAACGCGCTACGATGTCCATCCGATCTAGTCTTCTAGAAGGAAACCTCATCCGTGGAGAGCTTGGCTTGCATCGTACAACGTTGATTGAGGCAGCCTTAGCTTCCTCGCCCAATTAATTCACTACGCCTCAACTTCCTCGCCCCGGTCAATAAATAGTGCGTCTCAACTTCCTCTTCTTCTTCATCTTCCAAAAGCCTAGCCACCATGTCGTACCACCCACCCTTGAGCAGCAGCTTCGAGGTCATTGACGAAGACAACCATCCCGACCGACGCCATTGGTATGAGCGGTCGCCGCCGAAGAAGCGAGCCCGATGCGGGCGACGTGGCGGGCGGGGTGGATGCGGCGGGCGGGGTGGACGCACCGCCCACATCTCCGACTCCGACTTCCCCAAGGAGGAGTCAACCGACGTGTTCGTCCACAACCCCGACCCGAATGACGTCTTCATCCCCCGCTCCGAGAAGTGGTGGGAGGAGCAGTACCGCCTGGAGGGTCGTGAACTAGCTCGTGACGCGCAGAAGGAGGAGCTGAAGGAGAGGCGCGTCGAGGCGCAGCGGCGCCGAGACAGGGAGGCTCGCATCACGGCACGGCTCCGGGAGGAGGGTTATGCCGTGTTCGACATGGACCAGAGGGTGGCGAGGAGGGAGGACTGGATCGCAGCGGGGTGGAAGCCACCGGCGGGGCAGTAGGCCAGCCTACCGGCGGCGAGGATGGCCGCCAGACTAGGCTAGGGTTTGGGGTGGGGCCAGCCCCGGTAGTTTTTATACATTTTAATGTGTTTTATCTATGTGTAAAAGGCTACTATGTACGTATTCGTGTTGTGACACGACACTAAATATCGTGTTTTAATGTTATTATCTATTATGAGTGTTTTAATGTTTCTATATATTTTAATGTATTTTTATCTATTTATTCAACTGCTCAGTACTACTCCCTCCATTCCTAAATATAGGGTGTATAGTTTTTGGCACAAAAATTAAGAAACACACATTGAGGGCAAGTTACACGAGTGTTGGGCAAGATTACCCCGACATCATTGCTTTGAGAAAATAGAGGAGTTTGCATGAGCTAAGTCCAACTGAATGGTTCTACGCAATACACCTTATATTTTGGAGTTTTTTCAAAAAACTAAACATCAAGGAACGGAAGGAGTACTACCTTCCACTAAAAACACATAAAAATACTCAGTAATATTACAAAATCATATTCAAATTCAAATTCAAATTCAAATTCAAATTTGAATTTGAATCACTATTACAAACACTTATAAGAAGCGACCGTATTGGGTCTGGAAACGCACTATTGGGCCTGGCCTTTCCTAGAACCCGTCGTCGGTTTTTTATTTATTTAATGAACTTTGCAAACCCTGCACATGCGACCTGAACAACATGGTAGTGCCAAATTGATATTGCATTTGATTTAACACTGATTACAAAGCATACGATCCATCTCATTACTATTATAAAGCATGGAAATTGTTAAGTGAACACTGATTGCTTTGTCTAAGGGCTAATGATCAAGAGATAAACAAAGCTGAGAGAAATTACACAAAAATAAAATAGTCCGGCCATCAAATTATCCTGCCTTTTCAAATTGACAAGTTTCACTAGCTGTTTGTTGATCTTCTTCAACTCCTTCATCGCCACCTCTTCCGCAACCCCTTCCGATTGCCCCACCGTAGCAGCAGATCCCAATTGCTTCACCGCCGACGGCAAATTGAACCCCAGGGTTGCGCCCTCCATCTCAATCCTCCTGATGTACTCATCAATCCACTCAAAATGCGTGCATTTTGCCAGATCCTGAAAAAAGAAAAGAATTAGCCCTAATTCCCAAATCGGATGAAAACGCAAAATTGAGGAAAATGAAACGAAATTGGTAGAGAGAGAGAGAGAGGAAACTCAGATCCCACCTTCCCAGGCTCTGATTTGCTCTCGCATTTGACAAACTCACGCCCGGTGTTGCCATTCTTGTCGCTCATGGTGACCAGCCTCTTCAGGGGCGCCGTCCGTGGGCAATCAGGGCAACTGCCCAACGACACTGGACCGTAGCGTGGCCATTTGAGCTGGGAGGCGGAAGAGGAGCTCGACATCGTCTGTCGGAGTTGCCGCGCGTCATCGTCGGAGAAGAAAGGGGAAAAGAGGATGCATAGGAGGATGCAATGGTCGGGGATTGCTCCGGTGCGGGGGCGAGGCGGCTCTGTATTGTACCAGCTGAGAGTTGTGGGTCCCATGCAGTGAGGTGGATAAGCTGTGGGTCCCGCGGTGAGGTGGACAAGAGGTAGGTCCCGCGCTCGGAGGTGTCCTATGCTGATGTGGATAAGTTGCGGGTCCGCTCAGCCCATGTGATTTGAGTTGATAAGCTGTCTACTGCTGCTTAAGAGAAGTGTCGCTTGCTAGCTATTTGCATCGCCAGAAGCATCGCATGGGGGCTATTCCTACGAACAACGTTGTTTTCTTTCCAACAACGAGGAAAGACATCGCACATGAGCTATTTGCCCATCATATTTGTGGTACTCGGTAAAGGCCGCCTTTGCCGAATGTTTACCAAAATATACTCTGAAAAGAGGGCATACACCGCAACGCTAGAGAAACACTCGGCAAAGAGAAAACACATGGAAAATTTTGCCTTCCGAGTGCCAAAGACGTGCGTTCCGTGGCTATCGGCCCTCTAATGGACACTAGGCAAAGACCTCTTCTTTGCCTAGTGTCTAACCTTGACACTCGGCAAAGACGATCTTTGACTAGTGTTAAATCTTGACACTCGGTAAAGACCATCATTTTCTCTCTTGACATTAGGCAAATACATTAAAGTTTGACATTATTTTTCTCCCCAATTAAGCTAAACCGTGTGAAACCCACATCATATCTTTGATAATACGATACGTTGTGGATCCTGAACAAGCAAAAGTTGACGTGTAGTTAAAATATGTCCCACTTCCAACTAAATCGGCAGAACACCGTGAAAAATACTATTAGTTCCGTACTGCAAAAATGGTCTTGTAATTTTGCACGTAGTTTTGATTGCGCGTCTTGTAGCTGCTTCAAAAAAAAACTGTTTTGACGATAAGAATGAAATGTAGGTTTTCCGTGGCTAGAAAAGAAAAACCTCTTAAATCCGACATTGCTTCCAATCCCAAGCCCCACGTCCAGAAAATTATGCCATGCCGAATATCATGACCTAGTTCATTTGCCCTAAAACACATACAACCTCGTAGGAGATATCTCATTTTGTGACTTTTCGCAAGAACGGTCCCGTGAAGCACACCAAAGGGAACTGCACGAAACCATCATTATATATGTGATAAAACAACACATCGTGGACCTAAAATTTATTTTTGCAAAAAACACGGAACACATGAAAGTTGACGTTTAGTTCAAATCTAGCCCTCGTCCAGCGAAATGGGCAGAACACCGTAGCACGGAAGAAGGTATGTGAACTGTAGTACAGAAGTGGTCTCCTATCTTTGTGCGTAGATTTTGTATCATTGCAGACTGCGCTTGTTGTAGGTACTTCACAGAAAATACGGTATCTGCGCTGGAAAAATGAAAAATAGATTTTTTATGGCTAGGAAAGGAAAATTAACAAATCCAACATTGCCCGTCCCAAGCCTCATGCATGTGGGTAACATGGGCTCGTTCCAGAAAACTACGCCATGCCGAAGGATATGACTTATGGCCTACCTCATATGCTCTAAAAGCTATAGAGCCTGATAGGAGGTAGCTCATTTTCGAAGGTGTTTTCAAAATAACTAACATATTGCAAGTTCGTAATTTTTCCTCGCAGCTAAGTCACCTAAAATGGTGCCTCCGAAAGGTATCCATTTTTTGTTTTTTGAATAAACTATGTTAAAATCTGTACCTATCGGAATAACTTTTCGCAACAACGGGCGCTACGAGGCACGCCAGAGGGAGCCGCATGAAACCGACATCATAGTTGTGATAAAACAATAGGTCGTGGACCTAAAAATGATTTTTCCAAAAAATTAGGAACATGCGAAAGTTGACACGCTTAGCTCAAATATTGCTCGTCCTTGAGTATGAAGGTGACAAAAACTAAACATAAACTTTGGAGTTCGTTGCTATGATATATATAACAAGTAGTAATGCATAAAGTTAATGATTCTACATTATTGAACAACAATAAGGAAATGAGATATAAAGTGATACTCTTATGCACTACGAACATGCTCAACAAAATTGCTTAGGGATATAACCGGTTAAGCGAAAACGTAGGTGAGTGCAAGCAGCTCGTGCAGTTAACTCAACATTTTTTTTACAGCAATAGCTACTACTCTCTCCGGATAGGTTTAACAGGTGACGAACTTTAACCTTTGATGTAGTCAACAAAATATGTATTATATGCCTACCAAAAATATGTCATTAGATTTATATTTAAAAAATATTGTAAAAAAATGGATAGAATACATGCTTGCTTCATATATTGCGCTGAATACTGCACACTACTACATCGATAGAACGGATCACAACGCAGGCTAAGCAATAGGGATCACAAGCTATGTGTAGCTGGGCCTCAGAAAGAGGTTTTTCGTTTGATGCATCAATAATACTGTCAATGTGCCAAAGTATATATTCCCCGCCTATTTAATACTATATAATTATCCACTTACTACATATATTCATAAGGCCGACAACATTGCCAAACGCCCTCGCGTCGTCCCCTCCAGGCGACGCAGGGGGCGAACCCTAACCCCCAAGCGCCGCCACCCCACCTCCCCTCCCTCCCCGCCTCGTCGCCCCCGGAGGCCGCCGCCGGCAAAGGCCGTGCTGCGCCCGTGATGGGGGCGGCGGGGATCTGGCCTCGTGGCCCTCCTCGCTGCGGGATGGAGGCCAGCGCAGCGTCGGGGCCCCTCGCCGCTCCTCCGCGTCGTCTCCGGCGGCCCAGGCCTGCTGCGGGCTCCCGGTGCAGCTCCGGCGCCGCCCCGTCGTGGTGACGGGTCCCGGCATCGTCTCTGGCCAGATTCGACCGCAGCCGCCGACCCCTGCAGATCCGGCGCCGCCCTCCCGTCGTGGTGGTGGGTGTCGGCCCTCGATTTGCTCGGGATAAGCATCTGGTGCGGGCGGCTGGTCCCTGCGTGGGTGGAGTCTGGCGGGCGGCACGGTCGGGTACATGTCGCCAGAGGCACAGTTGGGGCTGTGTCTCGGCTGCCGGGGCAGGGGCTCCGGGCAGTGTCGCGACGCTGCCCCAGGGGTGGGTGGCGCTCGCTGGTGCTTGCTGGTTGCCAGCCGCGGTCACGCGCGTGCGATGCGGTGGTGGCGGTGGTAGCATCCGGCTCTTGTCGCCGCCTCGCCATACGGTTGGCGGGGCGCTGTGCTTCGCCATGGACGGCAGGTTCTACTCCGGGGCGGCATGGACGGGCCGTACACGCTATGGCTGCTGCGGCGGTATTGGCAGGGTGCGGCTGGTGTCGACGATGAGCTTGGCGTAGTTGACCGGGGTCTCGATCTCTGCGTCCCCTGGGCTGGCACTACTGGTTGTAGTGTTGCCGGTGGCGCCGGCTCGGTTTCCCACTCCGCGGTCTCATGGTGGTGGCCGACTTCGGGTTCTGGGTGGGACATCGGCGAAAGCTATGCAAGGCCTTGGCTGCTGCGGGTGACGACGACGTCCTCGACGCCGTGCCCCTTCTTGGAGGCGTCACCATTTGTCCCTCCTTTTTCGTAGTTGGATCACGCCGCCAGGCTTAACTTGCGCGCTTCTCCGATGGCGCAAAGTTCTCTTCTTTGGCTTTAGGCACACCCTATTCACCTTCTTTGTGCTTGTCGTCGCCATTGTCTCCCTGGCTACTTATACACGGTGTTCGGTCTGGTTTGGGCGGCCTCCTAGATACCCAGGGGTGGTTTCCTAGGCCGGCGTCATGCCGCAGGCGATGCCGGTGGTTTCTTCCTTACGCCGTGGGAGCAATGTGTCGTAGGATAAGTGTCAAGGCTGCGTCTTGAGGGGTGGTGGTTGGGCTAGGGCGAAAGCCCGGCAAGGCCTCGGCCGGTGCGGGTGACGGCGACGCCCTTGGGCGCCGCTCTCCTCCTTGGAGGCGTCTCCATCAAGCCCTCCCCCTTTAGTATCTCGGGACAAGAAGATAACCAAGCTCTGACGGTCATGGGTGCGCTTTGCTTTCGCATGGGAGATCTGTTGGTGCGGGTCAGTTCTCGGCGCCGTGCCCTTGCAACAGAGGACAACGCTTCCATCGACGGATTCAAGCTCTCTGCCTAGTTAGCTAGTGTTCTGTAGCTTCTTTCTCTTATTCCTTGTTGCTCATTTTACTTTATCGTAAGCTGGTAATCCCAGCATTTCGATGTTTTTCTACCTTTATGTTGTTGCTACCGTTATACGCCTGGCCGGTTGATGGCTTTGTTAATTCAAAGTCGGGCTTTCGAGCTTTATGTTTAAAACATATATTCATAAAAACAATGATTTAATTCACCTCTTAAAACAAGTGCAACACTAAAATATCATACATCGTTTGGTGCGGACAGAGTATACGAGTATTACATACGCGCTGCTGCAAGCAGCTTGTGCAGTTAACTCAATGTACTTTTCTTTTTACATCAATAGCTACTGCTCTCTCCTGGTAGGTTTAACAGAGACGTACACAGTTTGCCACAAAGTTTGACCTTTAACTTAGTCAACAAAATATGTAGTATATGCCTATAAAAAATATACCATTAGATTCAGATTCAAAAAAGATTTTGAATGATATAATTTTTTTGACATGTAATTCATATTTATTCACTAAAGTAATAGTCTAAGTATTTTCTTAAACTAGGTATGCGTCTGTTAAACTGATACAAAGAAAGTAGTATATAAAGCAAAGCTCTTGAATAAAAAAAGTAAAACATCAAGCTGTTCTGATAGAATGTAGTGATAGAACAACAAATTCACATCCAGGCTTCGCGCTTTCCTAATAAATAATAATAAATAAGTAAAACAAAAAATAAATATCCACGCTCAAAGCTCATCCATTGGAGTTGGGTGCTGATAGACATTGGTCACCAAGCACGGCGATGGATCCCCTCCGATCTTGGCCTTGGAGACAAGCACCGTGTCCATGCATCTGTGGCAATTTCCGGGCGTCCGCACAGCCACGTCCAGCACCGCCTCACCCCTCATCAGCTCGCCGGCCAGCCGGTCCCGTAGGAAGCGCGGCACCTGCACGTCCATGCCCCACGCGGTGGCCGCGGCCTCGCCCACACCCAATGTGCACGCGCAGAACTCCGGGACGGTGCCCTTTCCGAGCACCGCGTCGCCGTACGACACGACAGCGTAAGAGTTCATGCCGAGGCACTGCTGCCCGAGCTTGTAGCGGGAGTTGTCGATACGCACGGCGATGCCGATCACCGGGCTAAGGTCGCTCCGTTGCTCCAGGGCGGCCGGGTCCAGGCCGTCGACGCTGGTGATGGTCACCGTATACTCGGTGTTTCCGGATGTGAAGGCTAGCCACCCAACACAAAATGGTATAGCTATCAAGCTAGCAATGAACACCCCCGCGAGACATAGGACAAATCCGATCAATACACCCTCCCAATCTCGGGCGGCCATGGTGTCGAGAAATATGACGATCGATCGAGAAGTTTAACGATATGCGGCGTTCACGTCGATCCTGAACTATATGCTGGAGAAAAGTGCCTTTGTTCTGCTCGTTTACGGCTGGAGCCTGGAGGGAGCCGTACGTGCTCTGGCCGGACACGTCTCTTCCGTTTCAGAATCTTATCACGGCGAGGAATTGAACTGAACTGGCCTTCAACTCGATCTCTTGCTCGCGATCCGGTGCTCGTCCGGGGATCCTAAGAGCATCTCCACTCGTGCCCCCGACGAGGCCCCCGAGCGATGTTTTTTCCATCCGGACGGCGAAATTCGGCCCGCCGCGCCCCCTCGCTTTCGTCCGGATCGGGCCCTTCATCCATCCGGCGAGCCACGCCATCCCCGGCCCCCGGGGCGCGCTCGGGACTCCGGCCGAAAGATTTTGGCGCGAAACGTCGTGTGGACCCGCGTAGTCGGCGGCTGGAAAACCAAATCCTGTCGATTTTCCCTCCAATTCGCTTACATATCCCCATTCCCTCCAATTTGCTTGCATATCCCCATTCTCTCCCGCCGAAATTCCCCAATCTCCTCGTCTTCCAGCTCCAGTTCCCGGCGGCGTCTTCTCGTCCACCACCACTCTCCTCCTCGTCCTCTCGTCCACCAAAATGCCGCCGAAGGCGCCGGCGAGGAAGATGCGGGCGAAGAAGACAAAGCCGCCGAGCATGTCGAACGCCGAGTGGGCGGCGGACGAGAAACGGCGCGAGGTGGAAACAAGCGGCAGGGCGGAGAGGGTGAAAAAAGCCGCCGCCAAGAGGCGGCGGCGGCGGCCCAGGACGAACAAGCGAGGATGGTCAGCATGGCCATGGGCGGCGGCAGCATGTTCCCCGGCCAATGGCCGACGCAAGGTACAACCAGTTCCCCGTCGTCCTTCTCCCCTTCGCTGTACTCGCCGTCGCCGACTGCCGTGTTCCAAGAGGGCGCCTACGTCCAACCGTCCAGGCCCACGCCGTCGCCGCCCGAGCTTGACGTCGGCGGCCAGTTCGAGGACACCTCGCCGGCCATGCGACGAGGGCCGCTCGCGTTCGGTGCGATGGCGGCGCCGAACGAAGAGGAGATCCACGAGATGATCACCTCCGGCTCCGCCGCCGCCGCTGCGAGCCCGGGGTTTTTCATGGCCGCCGCCGCTGCGTGCCCGGGGTTCTTCACGCAAGAGGAGCAGAGGGCGACGGCCGCTGTGGCGGCGCGCAACGAGCATCGGGAGGATGTTGCCGACGGAAGCCAAGCCGTCGAAGAAGAAGACGAGGAAGAAGAAGAGCCAACACAAGCCGCCGCCAACCTGTCGAAGGGGAAGAAGAAGAGGAAGAAGGACTCGCCGCCTGCCGAACCGCGTATCAAATGGACGCCGAAGGAAGAGGAGTGCCTCGCCGAAGCTTGGAAGGCCGTGTCCATGAACGGCATAATCGGGGCCAATCAGTCGTTCGACACATATTGGCTTCGAGTGAAGCAGGCGTACGAGGAGCGCAAACTCGTCGATCCCTACTTCAACAAGACGAACATGAACGTGTTCCGGGGAGACAAGGCAATGGCCACCTATTGGGGGCTCATGCAGACGGCGTGCAGCAAATGGCACGGCATACAGGAGGAGTGCGAGAAACGGCCGATCAGCGGCCACGACTTGGAGCAAAAGGTATGCTCCGTCGACCCTGCATCACCGAGGTACATCGTCGTTAGCTGACCCGTATCGCCGTGCTCTTTTTTCCCAGCTGCGCCGAGCTTTGGACATGTACACGGACGACACCGGCCTGCAGTTCAAGTTCCTCAACGTCTACGCCCGCCTCGAGAAGTGCGAGAAGTGGAAGGAAGTCCGCACGACCCTCTCGAAGAGCAAGACCGAGCAGTACAACCCCGACGCTCCGGCGGCAAGCGCGGCGGAAGGGCGCCCTGAACTCGGCCAGAAGAAGCTCAAAGAGCTCAAAAAGACGGGCAATCCCGCCGACAGGATGCAGGCGTCGATCGACAAGTGCTGGGCCGACTTGAGGACGCACGCCGACGGGAGGAACGACAAGTTCGACGGCAGGTGGCGGGAGATGCTCGCCAACCAAGGCGTCCGGATCGCCCTGCTGAAGACGACGGCGGCGGCGAAGAAGAGGAACACAGACTTGGCGTTCCTCATGGGCGGCGGCGACATGGAACTGATGGACGAGGAGACGAGGAATTGGTACCAGGGCCACCGCAGCGACATCCTCCGAGCCACTCCGGCCAGTCCTTCGTCGTCTCCGCCGGCTCCTACCTCGTCTGCCTCACCATCTACCTCGTCGACTGCGGCTGCTTCGACGTCCACTGCCGCTGCTTCATCGTCGGCCGCCGCAGCCGCTTCGGCCACGACGTGTGAGGAAACTGGTCCGTCAGACACCGCCGTGCCGGCCGGGACTGCCGACGAGCCTGTCTCCGTGTAAGTTCCCTCCGATCGCCGATCTGTGGCTGATCCTTTTGCTCCTTTTGCCGATCAACTGGCCGTACTTGTAGCGCGGGACGGCGGTTTGTTTGAATTTAAACTCTATCCGCCGAACTCCGGGTGGACGACTGGAAATACGGTACTCCCCACGACTTATTTTCGTCCAATCCGGCGGTTGTTTCGTCCGGATTTGGGCGTGGGGAGCGCCAACGAGTGGGGATGCTCTAATCCGACATACACACACAATTGATAACCTATTTCCCCTAAGACCAGCTGCGAGCTGCCCCAGGGGCATAGTGCACTGGTGGAAAAAGAGCCTTTGGTCGCGGTTCGCAACTGCCATTAGTCGTGGTTGCGCAACCACGACCAATTAAGCGCGACTAAAGCCCCCCCTTTAGTCGCGGTTGCTTACCAATCGCGACTAAAGGCCCGTCCACGTGGGCGCCAGGCGACCGTCGGGGCGGAGGACCTTTAGTCGCGGTTCTTCTGGCCAACCGCGACTAAAGGCCGCCGCAGGTTTAGGGGTTTTAGGCCCCCCCTAAACCTGCCCCCCTAACCTGTTTTCTGTTTAATTTGTATTGTTTTATTTCTTTTGTGCTTTATTGTAATTTTGAAGGAGTTTCACATATTCTACGGTACTACATATATACATGCATATGAATGTACAATTCCAAACAAATTTGAAATTAGAACCAAAAAGAATTCAAGAGGAATATACAATATATATTCAATATCATCGGATGACCATATACAAGTTTGAACAAGTTTCCATACATAATTTAATGCATGTATAGTTCTACGTCCTCGCAATGGTGTTCTCATTTAGGATCGAGGACTTCCCTCCTGAACCATCCAGCTAGTTCCTCTTGAAGTGGTCGAAGCGAGCTTCTGGACTAAGCATCATCCGGAGGTTATTCCTCTGAGCAGATCACTCGGAACGCGCTCAGAGGTGTATCTCCGGATCATCTCACAGACATAGTATCCACACAGATTGGTTCCCGGTGGCTGAATATCGCCACCATTCTTAGCCTTTGACCGCATGAAATGTAGCTCTTTTTTGAATTCACCGACCTTTGTATCTGAGAACTGTCTCCAAACCCTACGAGGCAAAGAAAATTAAATGAACAAGAGAGTTATTAGTTAATTACTTGAAGCTTAATTAGGAAATGAACGAAATAGGCCGATCGATATAGAGCGCAAATGAATGAAAACAATTACTTTTGAATCATTTGTCTCATGTCGGCCCAACGCGCCTTATCCATATTCAGAGAGTCGTGGACGAGACATTCTGATTTGTCAACTTTAATTACTAGCAGAATCCAGTGGAACATGCGGACACGATACATGCACAGTACGTCATGCATAACTCATCGATTAGCCGGCCACATACCATGCATGGAGTAAACAAAAGAGAATGTGCTCAAGACATAAACACTCACCCAAAATGGTAAGGAAATAGAATATCACTTTTGAGTTCCTGCTTTAAGAAACCGCCACAGGTCTTCCTCCACGTCGGCGGGGTGATGCTGTAACGTATATCCATTAACGATGTGTGGGTCAATGAACCCAACATCATGGATGTTCCTTACTCTGCATTCCTTAATCTTCATTCTGCATGTATAATAGCAGACACAACAATATAGTTAGGACATATATATATAGTGCAGGCAATATGAACGAGATGGGGTAGAAATAAATCACTTACAGAACGTAGCAACTGATGATAGATTTGTCGAGCTCGCGCAGATTGAAAAGCTGGAACAATTCACTCAGATGAATTTGTACAGAGTAATGTTTGAAGTGATGCTCATATCCAACTTCCGCATAAATATAATCTTTGGCGTTTTTATTTTCTATGTAACCCTTGTACCATTTCAGCAGACCTTTCATTTGTGGAGGTAGATCCTCTTCCTGCGCAGGCTCGACGAGAGGCCCATTCTTCACATATGTAAGTACTACCTCCTTCACTGGCGCCTCATCAAGGCCTAACAGTTCACGAAGAGTAATACCTAAGTTGGCCGCTTGTTCTCTGGCACTCGTTACAGTCAATCCATGTGCTGCAGCTTCTATGATATCGGGGGCATCCGGACCGGCGGCTGTCACTATAAGCGGGGCAATCGATTGTTTACTTTGTTCCCCGAGCTGGGCAACTCGTTTCCCGCTTTGTGCACTTTGTAATTCCGCTTTCTCGGCCTCCTCTTTCTTCTCCTTGAACATGCGTGCCTGATTACGAAGTTCACGTGCATAGTCGTCAGCATTCTTCGCGGCTTGGGACGGTGTGTTCAAAAATGACTTAGCCCACTTCTTTTGCTCATCAGAAAATACTGGCTTGGGCTCGGGCTCTCTTTTCTTCTTGCAGTCCACCTTCCATTTCTCATATTCAGCAGTCGCGGCCGCCTCGACTTCCTCGGCACTACGTTCCCAAGGCCTCGTGGGGAGAGGCTTCGATGATGGCTCCGGTACCTTTGTTATCTTAGGTACATAAGGGTCCGGGTTAATAATCCAGGACTGCTTTCTGCTTCTTCGCCGGAGGTGGATTGGGGGCGGCGTCGCTTACCCGCCCGGGCGGACTAGGGGCGGCGGCTGCTTACCCGCCGGAGGTGAATTGGGGGGCGGTCGACGTGAAGGAGGTGTAGGTGAAGCACCACCACCACCACCGCCACCGCCGCCACCACCACCACCGTAGGGGGTGGACTTGTTGGCGCCTCGCCTGGAAACTTGATAAACTTCTTTTGCCATAGAATGAACCGGCGCTTGACATCTCCAAGTCTTGTCGCCCCTTCAGGTGTAGCAATGTCAATGTCCAGTCCTCAAACCCTTGGACTATGTCCTCCACCGTGACACGAGCATAGCCATCTTGAATGGGGTTGTTGTGGTGGAGTGCTCCAGGTGGTAAAGCACTGCCGATGGCTACCTTCATGGACATGTTCCCGATAGGATAATACAGATGACATGCTTTCATCTCCTTTATATCGTCCACGGGGTAGCGAGGAGGCTCCGGTGCAGTAATTTCGACCACCAGAGGCTCCGGTGTAATTTCGATCGTCGGTGCACCAGCCGGTGGGGCCTCCGTGGAAGCCACGCTGCTTCTCCGCTGCTGGCTTCCGAGATCCAATGGATGATCTTCATGCTGCGCCCGAGCTGCATCTCTTTCGGCTACTAGTACACTCACGGTTTTCTTCATCACATCCATTTCGATGCCAACCGCGCCACAACATCTGCTTCCCGATCCATCTTTCTCTTACGGCTTCTGTCCGTACGGGTCATCGTTCTGGGGAACCCTACTTTCCACGGAATGTGCCCCATGCCTCGTACACGTCCTCCGTGTTCAGAATTCCCGAGGGCTTTTGTCAGCGTCGTTCTCTGTTGAACTTGATCCTCCCCTCTTGAGCATCCCTCATTGCCTCAATAAGCTTTTGGGTGGGTTTAATTATTTTGCCCCGGTAAACACACTCCCCTGTCTCCGGGTTCAGCGATCCCCCATGCCCGTACCACCAGCTTTTGGCCCTTGGGTCCCATCCCTCCGTACCTGGACGGATTCCTCGCGCCCTCAGCTCGTTCTCCATCTTCTCCCACCTAGGCACCCAAAGGCGATACCCTCCTGGCCCAATAATATGATTGTACTCCTTCTTAGCCGCATTTTCCTTATTTTTTTGATATTTGAAGGAACTGCTCCGATTTCTTTTGCTTCACAAATTCTGGCCAATCATGTTGCAGTTTCTCATATTGTCCTTTGAAATCCGGAGTCTTGTTCTGCTTGACAAAGTCATGGGCTAGATTTTGCTTGTATTTCCGGAATGCGTCGGACATCTTATGAAGAGCGAACTGTTTGACTAGCCTCCTCCTCTCCTTGTTTTCCTCAATCTTGTTACCCTCCTCATCGTATTTGTGGTATTCCGGAGGTAGAACGAAATGTTCCATAAGCTTGTTGAAGCAATCTTTTTTTGTTCTCTTATCGACAAAAGTGAAACCAAGACGTGCCTTCTTTGGCTGATTCCACTCCTGGACGGTGATCGAGACGTTGTCTCTAACAACGGCTCCGCATTGGCTGATAAACTTGGTGGCGTTCTTGCGGGGCTCCAGCGGCCTGCCGGTTGCTTTCTCGACAACCTCGATGGTGCATGTTTCTCCTGGTTTCATCATCTTGGTTGCGCCACGCTTTGACGACGTACTCGATTGTTTCGACGATCCGGCCGAGGGCTAAAATAAGAAAGAGAGTCGCGCGCGTTAGTACACACATATTTATTCAAATCAGTTAGTTTGTATCACCAGAGGCTCAATGTATATATATACCTCGGCGCCGGAGGTGGTTGCTACTTCCAATTGAAGATCGTCGTTTATCGACGTTTCTTCGGCATCATCTTGCTGACGGCGCCCTTCATCTTCACCCTCAAGGTTCAGATAAGAAGAGATATCATCTTCTTCTTGTCCGGTCGGCACATATAGAATATCGCCGTTTATGATGCCGAAAATATGGTCTTCAGCGTCCGGATCATAGTTCTCCTAATCGGGTCAGCTCTATCGTCCGCCATATGTCAGTCCTGAAAACATGTAGTCAAAACAAATTAATTAAGTGAAGAAGGGGAGTTTTCTCGGATATGTCTACCGGACGAGAATCTCGTCGTCGAGGCGTGACGAGTTCCGATATGACAAGGATTATATAGTGTACGCGCGCGTGCGTTCCTTGACTGAAGCGGCAATGGGTTGACGATGGCTAGGGACCTACGGCGGCGGAGTCGAGACACAACACATGCATATATGCGGGGTCGCGGTGGCGAAAGGGGGGCGGCGGAAGGTGGGCGGTGGCGGTGGCGAAAGGGGGGCGGCGGTGGCGGTGGCGCCGCCCCCTCGCCGCGAACAAAAAAAAACCCCGCATATACGGAGGGGGAGTCGAGACACAACACATGCATATATGCGGGGTCGCGGTGGCGAAAGGGGGGCGCGGAAGGTGGGCGGTGGCGGTGGCGAAAGGGGGCGGCGGTGGCGGTGGCGCCGCCCCCTCGCGAACAAATGACATATACGGAGGGCGGCGAGGGGCGCGGGTCGCCGCTCTCCGTATATGTTCGTGTACATTTTTTAACTTTTACTTTTTTGTCAAGTTTTACTTTTTTTGTTAATTATCAAGTTTTATATACGTTTTTGTTAATTATCAAATTTTACTGTTTTTTTGTTAATTATCAAATTTTACCGTTTTTCTAAAACTAATTAACTAGTTAAAATTAAAAAGAACAAAAAAACTAAAAAAAAACGCGGCCGGCGCCCACACGATCTCTCCCGCGCAGAGGGGCGCGCGGCGGCGCGCGGCAACGCGAGCGGCGCCGGGCCGGGACGGCGAGGCGCGTTGGCGGCGCGAGACGGGCGGCGGCGCGCGTTCGGCGGCGGCTCGGGCGCGGCGAGGAGGCGGACGAGGACGGAGACGGCGGCGCGACGGAGGCGCGGCGCGGCGGGCGGGGATACGGCAGCGGGCGAGGAGGCGCCGCGCGCGCGAGAAGAGACGAAGTGGCGGCGGGCGCGCGCTCGGCGTTCGCGAACACAAGAAGAAGCGGTTGGGGAGGCGGCGCGCGGAAATATATAGCACCCCCCTTTAGTCGCGGTTGGGGAGGCGACCCGCGACTAAAGGGTTTTTTCGCCGGGTTTTTCGTTCCCAAAGACCCTTTAGTCGCGGTTGGCGAGGCCAACCGCGACTAAAGGTCTTTTTTCAAATTACTTTTCTTTTTCAATTCAAAACGTTAAAAATACATATAATATATCAATAAATTCAGAAAAATAAAACTAATTCATTTCAAAAATCATAAAATACAAATAATATATCAAAAAATCCAGAAAAATAAAACTAATTCAATTCAAAATCTTAATAATACAAATAGTATATCAAAAAATTCATAAAAATAAAACTAATTCAATTCAAAATTTTAAAAATACAAATAATACATCAATAAATTCAGAAAAATAAAACTAATTCAATTCAAAATCTTAAAAATACAAATAATATATCAAAAAATTCAGAAAAATAAAACTAATTCAATTCAAAATTTTAAAAATACAAATTATCAAAAAAATTCATAAATATAAAACTAATTCAATTCAAAATTTCTTCCCGGCCGCCTCTGTCTTCTCGTTGGCCCCCTCTTCTCGCCTCTGTCTTTCCGCTGACCCCCTCTTCCCGCCTGCGCTACCCTCAGTTCGAGCCACGAGCGCCGCCCGACGACAGCGACGACAGCAGCGACGACGACGGCGGCAACTTAGAAGGCGACGACTACCAGTACAACGGCGGCGACTATGAAGACTACGAGTATGCATATTATACGCCTAGGCAGGAGTATGACTGAATCACTCCAAATTTCATGTATCATCAGTGCTATCTCGAGTCAATTGAATCATTCGAAAATGGACACCAAACACATCACGGGTAATATAATTCACATGATCCATTCAACAAAGTTTCGTACAATAAATTATTACACATCATTTCTTCCCTTGTGTCCCTGCTTGCTTACGATTGTGCCGTATCCATGGAGCATCCTCATCATTTAACTTAATGCTTGGGTCGGTGTTCACTTTGAAGGGCGGAATTTCAGCAAACATATTATAATCTTCTGACATGTCTGTCTTGTCCTCCACTCCCACGATGTTTCTTTTCCCTGAAAGAACAATGTGGCGCTTTGGATCATCGCATGATGTACTCGTTTTCTTATCTTTCCGTTTCCTCGGTTTGCTACTCATGTCCTTCACATAGAAAACCTGAGCGACATCTTTCGCTAGGACGAATGGTTCGTCAAGGTAACCAAGATTGTTGAAATCCAGCATTGTCATTCCGTATTGCTGGTCCACCTTTACCTCACCTCCTGTTAGCTTGAACCATTTGCACCGGAACAAAGGGACCCTAAAGGAGGGTCCATAGTCAAGTTCCCATATCTCCTCTATGTAACATAATATGTGACCTTTTGCCCATTCTCGGTTGCTGCATCAAAGCGGACACCACTGTTTTGGTTGGTGCTCTTTTTATCTTGGGCGATCGTGTAAAATGTATTCCCATTTATCTCGTACCCTTTGAAAGTCGTTATAGTCGAAGATGGTGTCTTGGCCAACATGTACAGCTGATCTACAACATGATCGTCATTCATTAAATGTTTTCTCAACCAACTGCCGAAAGTCTCCATGTGGGCCTTCCTAATCCAGGATTCAGGCTTCCCCGGGTTGTCCGAGCGTAAAATATTCTTGTGTTTCTCAAAGTACGGAGCCACCAAGCTGGAATTGGTCAGAACTGTGTGGTGTGCTTCAGTCAGAGAATGGCCGTCCATACATATCGTTGATTTCCTTCCGATCGTGCCTTTTCCACTTAGTCTCCCCTCGTGCCGCGATCGAGGAAGACCAATCGGCTTAAGGTTAGGAACAAAGTCAACACAAAACTCAATTACCTCCTCATTTCCATAGCCCTTGGCGATGCTTCCTTCTGGCCTAGCACGGTTACGAACATATTTCTTTAATATTCCCATGAACCTCTCGAAGGGGAACATATTGTGTAGAAATACAGGACCGAGAATGGAAATCTCATCGACTAGGTGAACCAGGAGGTGCGTCATAATATTGAAGAAGGATGGCGGGAACACCAACTCGAACTGACAAGACATTGGATCACATCGTTCTGTAACCGTGCTAGAACTTCTGGATTGATTACCTTCCGAGAGATTGCATTGAGGAATGCACATAGCTTCACAATGGCTACTCGAACATTTTCCGGAGCCCCTCAAAGCAATCGGAAGCAATTGCGTCATAATCACGTGGCAGTCGTGAGACTTCAGGTTTTGGAACTTTTTCTCCGCCATGTTTATTATTCCCTTTATATTGGACGAGAATCCAGACGGGACCTTCATACTGCTCAGGCATTCAAAAAAGATGACCTTCTCTTCTTTGGTCAGAGCGTAGCTGGCACGACCTTGAAACCGTTCCGGATGCCGGTCATCGGGGTCTTTCAAACGTTGCTGGTCCTGCCGTGCTTCCTTTGTATTATTTGTCTTCCCATACACGCCCAAGAAGCTTAGGAGGTTCACGCAAATATTCTTCGTAACGTGCATCACGTCGATTGCAGAGCGGACTTCTAGGACTTTCCAATATTCTAGCTCCCAGAATATAGATTTCTTCTTCCACATGGCTGCGTGTCCGTCAGCTCCCTTCGGAACTGATTGTCCGCCAGGACCCTTTCCAAAGATGACTTTCAAATCCTTGACCATATCAAATACCTCAGCACCAGTGTGTTCCGCAGGCTTCGGCCGGTGATCTGCCTTGCCGTTGTAATGCTTGCCTTTCTTTCTTACTGGATGAATTTTCGGAAGAAATCGACGATGCCCAAGGTACACGTTCTTCTTACAATTTGGCAAATGTACACTTTCAGTCTCATGTAAGCAGTGCGTGCATGCATTGTATCCCTTATTTGACAGTCCCGAAAGGTTACTAAGAGCAGGCCAATCGTTGATGGTTACGAAAAGCAACGCTCGTAGGTCAAATAACTCTTATTTGTGCTCATTCCACACACGGACACCAGGTCTGCCCCACAGCTGTAAAAGTTCATCAACTAATGGCCTTAGGTACACATCGATGTCGTTGCCGGGTTGCTTCGGACCTTGGATGAGCACTGGCATCATAATGAACTTCCGCTTCATGCACAACCAAGGAGGAAGGTTGTAGATGCATAGAGTCACGGGCCAGGTGCTATGGCTGGAGCTCTGCTCGCCAAAAGGATTCATGCCATCTGTACTTAGACCAAATCTTATGTTCCTTGCGTCAGCTGCAAAATCTTTGAACTCTCTGTCGATCTTTCTCCATTGCGTTCCATCTGCGGGGTGTCTCAACTCCCCGTCCGACTTACGGTCCTCTTTGTGCCATCGCAACAACTTGGCATGCTCTTTGTTCCCGAACAGACGTTTCAACCGTGGTATTATAGGAGCATACCACATCACCTTGGCGGGAACCCTCTTCCTGGGTTTCTGGCCCTCAACATCGTCACCAGGGTCATCGCCTCTGATCTTATAACGCAATGCAGTGCATACCGGGCATTCATTCAAATTCTCGTATTCACCGCGGTAGAGGATGCAGTCGTTGATGCATGCATGTATCTTCAGAACCTCTAAACCTAGAGGGCAGACAACCTTCTTTGCTTCGTACGTACTGGCGGGCAACTCGTTATTCTTTTTGAAACATATTCTTCAACATTTTCAGCAAGTTTTCAAATGCCGAGTCAGCTACACCTGCCTGTGCCTTCCATTTCAGCAAATCCGTGTGCAGCCCAGCTTTTTCAGACCATCATCGCATCCGGGGTACATTTGTGATCCTCTAACATGCGATCCAAATTCTCCCTCTTTCAGTTTCGCAGGTCTCCGTGCATCAGCAATGGTCCGACCAAGATCATCAACGGGATCATCACGTGCCTCTTCTTCACCTTCCCCTTCACCTTCCCCTTCACCTTCAGCATCCTCCATGAAAGTATCACCGAAATGAGCAAGATAGCTTTCATCGATGAAATCATCCCCTTCTTCATCTTCTTCCATTATAACCCCTCTTTCTCCATGCTTGGTCCAACAATTATAACTTGGCATGAAACCGTGCCGAAGCAGGTGCATGTGAACATCTCTTGAGGAAGAGTAACCCTTCTGATTCTTACAGTTAACACATGGACAGATAACAAAACCCCCTGCTTGTTCGCATTAGCCACTACGAGGAAATCTTTCAAACCCGTAGTGAACTCGCCGGAGAGTCGGTTACCGTACATCCATTGCCGATTCATCTGCATTATTATAATATAAAATATATAATTAACCATCATGCATTTGTTAAACTAACTAGCTACAAACAATATAAATTAAACAATGAACTACACACATGCATATTTTATCAATGACACATGAAAGGTTCAAGTTGCTAACCACGATCGAGGAGGAAAAAATAAATAAGGAAGCTCAAGTGTGGCTCCAACACTTCATATCATGTTTGTTTCATGCTCTTGGGGCATTTTATCAAACACCTTGTGTGCATAAGAGGAACCAAAAGCAAACCTACACCCCCTTGTGAAGCTTGTGAAGAGAAGTGGCACCAAATGGCTAAGTGCTGTGAGCTGAGGCCCTTTTATAGGGATGGGCCTTTAGTCCCGGTTGGCCTGGCCAACCGCGACTAAAGGCCTTCGGGCACCTTTAGTCGCGGTTGGCCAGGCCAACCGCGACTAAAGACCCCCACGTGCACCAGCTGGCCACCGAGCGCCCTGGGCCCAGGCCTTTGGTCGCGGTTCGCCTCCCGAACCACGACTAAAGGTCCCATTAGTCGCGGTTCCTATAGCTTCGCGACTTATGGGGCTGGACGGAAGCCTGTTTTTCTACCAGTGGTGGGTCGGTGGAGTCAGGGAAACGGCAGCCCCTATGAGTGTCGCGAGAGCAACAATAGGTGCCGGCCATGGAAGTTGTTTTTTTTTTAAAAAAAAACGGAGCAAAAGCTTTGCTCCAATCTATTAATAATTAACCAATCTATTAATTAAGAAAAAGTTTTACAAGCATGACTTGCAAAGTACCATACACGTTATTACAACAACACTCACTCTCGCGGCATCGATTCACCCAACCTTCTAACGCCCGCTAGCACCCACATCCGTGCCAATTTTTTGATTCTACCCAACACTACATGAGGCGGTGCATATTTGGTACGAAAAATCCTAGCGTTCCTCTCATTCTAAATCTCCCATGAAACATGTAAGGTGATGGAGGCCATGGCTTTACGATTGGGAATTTTCCCAGCCGCCATCATGTTCCACCACACGGGCAAGTCCAGGTTTGCCCATTGTTCCGGGTGTAGTGTATTCAGCCCCATCCACGACTTCATCAAACCCCAAAGCCGCTTCATCTAGCGACAGTGGACAAACAAATGGTCAATGATTTCAGTACATTGCCTACAAAGTGGACAGCGCTCGCAATTTGGCCATCCGCGCTTGTCAAGACGGTCCGCCGTCCATATCCTATTTTGATTGGCCAACCAAGCAAAGAATTTCACCTTAGATGGTGCCCAAGCCTTACAGGTTGTCTTGTGCAAGGATGAAAGGGTTGAGCCAGGGGAATTGCATGTCATACACCGATTTTGCGGAGTATTGCCCATTCGGGGTTAGTTTCCAAACGATGTCATCTTCCTCCTCAGGGACAAGAGATTTGTTTGAGATTAGCGTCCAAAGGTCGATAAATTGCATGGCAGAGGAGTTGTCCAAAACTGTTTTTGTAACCCAAGCATTGTCGCAAAGCTCTTGCGAGACCTTCCAATTCTTCCTCTTGGTTGCCGCGAAAATGAGCGGGGCAATTTCAATCGGTTTCATCCCTTGAAGCCATGGTGCTTTCCATAAAGGTGTCTTCTTCCCATTTCCAAGAGTTATCATAGTCGCCGCATAGAAAATATCCATGTCATATTCGGAGCATGGGTTCCCCGAACCACCCAAATCTTGGAAGGGTCCTTCCATTCCAACCAAGGCCATCGCAAATGAAGCGCCGTCGCGAACTTCTCCAAATTGATAACCCCGAGTCCCCAAGATTTTTTGGGCCGACGAAGTTTGTCCCAATTGACCTTGCACTTTGCCCCCGTAGTGGTCTCTTTTGTGGACCAAAGAAATGCCCGCTCGATCTTGTTAATGAACTTTATGGTGTTTAACGGGATGGCGAGGGGCGTGAGATAGTAGATCGCTTGGGACGTGATCACCGATTTCACCAAGGCATCCCGGCTGGCCATGGTGATGAGTCGGCCATTCCATGTGGGTATCTTGCTCGCGCACTTGTCCTTAAGGTGTTGGATATCCCTTCTCTTCAGGCACCAAACTGAGAGGGGAAGCCCGTATGTCAACGGGAAACTAGCGTGAGTGGCCGACATATCCGCAAGGATGTCATCAAGAGGGATATCGCGGCACCGGATTGGCACTACTGCGCTCTTCTGGAAGTTGGTGCATAGTCCCGTGACCTCGCCAAACTTGTCCAGAATGGCCGCCAGGTTTGTGATGTCCTCTTTGTTGGGCGCAACGAAGACCACCGCGTCGTTAGCATAAAGTGAGGTCCTAACCGTCGCACCTCGACCCCGTAGCCTGTGGATAGCTCCAAAGGCGAAAGAGGGTCACCCTAACGTAGTCCCCTCCCATGGTGGATAGGCTCCCCGGCCATCCCATTGAGAAGCACCCTCGAGGTGGACGTTGCAAGTAGCGCCACCACCCAGTTTCGGAATATGCTTGGGAACCCTCCTTTTTGAAGCAAGTCAACAATGCATTCCCATCGAACTGAATCGAAAGCCTTGCATATGTAAAGTTTGATTAGCATGGCCGGCGTCTTGCTCCTGTGGAGTCTCGTTGTGTAGTTTTTGACATATAGGAATTTATCATGTATGCTCCTCTTCATGATGAAGGCACTTTGGGTGTTTGAGACAAGGTAATCCATGTGGGGGGCAAGCTGTAGGGCCAACATTTTTGCGATGATCTTCGCAATCACATGAATCAAGCTAATGGGGCGGAAATCTCCAACCTCTTCCGCCCCATCCTTCTTTAGTAGCAAGGCAATATTGGCGGATTTCAACCAATGAAAATTCTCTGCATGTAAGTGTTGGAGATATGCCCAAGAGGCAATAATAAAATGGTTATTATAATATATCTTTGTGTTTATGATAAATGTTTGCATACGATGCTATAATTGTATTAACCGAAACATTGATACATGTGTGTTATGTAAACAACAAGGAGTCCCTAGTAAGCCTCTTGTATAACTAGCTTGTTGATTAATAGATGATCATGGTTTCGTGATCATGACATTGGATGTTGTTAATAACAAGGTTATGTCATTGGATGAATGATATAATGGACACACACCCAAATGAGCGTAGCATAACATCAAGTCATTTAGTTCAATTTGCTATAAGCTTTCGATACATAGTTACCTAGTCCTTCGACCATGAGATCATGTAAATCACTTACACCGGAAGGATGATTTGATTACATCAAACGCCATTGCGTAAATGGGTGGTTATAAAGATGGGATTCAGTATTCGGAAAGTGTGAGTTGAGGCATATGGATCAAGAGTGGGATTTTTCCATCCCGATGACGGATAGATATACTCTGGGCCCTCTCGGTGGAATGTCGTCTGATTAGCTTGGAAGCATGTGACTAGGTCACAAGAGATGACATACCACGGTATGAGTAAAGAGTACTTGTCGGGAACGAGGTTGAATAAGGTATGGAGATACCGATGATCGAACCTCGGACAAGTAAAGTATCGCGTGACAAAGGGAATCGGTATCGTATGTAAATGGTTCAATCGATCACTAAGTTATCGTTGAATGTGTGGGATCCATTATGGATCTCCATATCCCTCTATTGGTTATTGGTTGGAGAGGAGTCTCGACCATGTCTGCATAGTTCACGAACCGTAGGGTGACACACTTAAGGTTTGATGTCGTTTTAAGTAGATATGGAATATGGAATGGAGTTCGAATGTTGTTCGGAGTCTCGGATGGGATCGAGGACATCACGAGGAGTTCCGGAATGGTCCGGAGAATAAGATTCATATATAGGAAGTCACTTTCCAAGTTTGGAAATGATCCGGTGCATTTATGGAAGGCGCTAGAATGTTCTAGAACCTTCCGGAAGAAATCACCATGGAAGGTGGAGTCCCGGATGGACTCCACCAACCCTAACCAGCCAACCAAGAGGGAAGGTGGAGTCCATGGTGGACTCCACCACCTTGGCCGGCCAAGGAAGAAGGAAAGGGGGGAGTCCCACCCTTTGGTAAGTTTTTGAGTTGGACTCTTATTCGAATCTTTGGGCTAACCCTTGGGGTTCTACCTATATAATGAGGGAGAGAGGGAGGGGGCCTGATGAGGTCTAAGACCCCGTGTGTGGCCCGATCTCGCGGATTGACTTCGAAACCAAGGGGAGAGATGGGAGAACGCGAGGAACACGAAGAACACGACGAACACGAGGAACTCCGAGACTCACGCACGCACACCAACCCGATACACCCGATGCTTACCTCCGTGGCTCGATGGACCACGCCAATAGAATCTCCGTGGAAGAGGCACGTGGCAGAATTCCCGGAGAGAGATTGGGGTTGGAGAGGAAGAGCTTGGTGAGGGAGAGAGAGTAACTAGTACTAGAATCTCACTCAACAAGATCAAAGTCAACAACCAAGGTGCCTTGATTACAGAGGGATGATACCCAAGGGAGACTAAGCTCAAAGGCAGGTTTGAGTTCAAAACAAGTCTAAGGGGTAAAGGAGGGGTCCAAGCTACTTATATAGCCACACATGGCCAGCAAGGGCGAACAGGTACGCGAATGGATAAGTTAAGGCAGTTTGGTGGTCCCCGTGATCGGTTTGGGTCCGGTCGACCGGGCTGTGGACCGGCTGTCCGGCCAAGGGTCCGGTCTGACCGGGCCTGACCGGGCTGTCCGGTCATGGGTCCGTCGACCGGCGCAAACCGGAATCTCGCGAAGAATCCTGTCCTGGGTCCGGTCATCATCCGGTACGAGGGAGCTGGGCCGGTTTGCGCCCGGTTGACCGGGCCTTTGACTGGGGCGTCCGGTTGTGGGTCCGATCTGACCGGGTCTGTGACCGGCCAGCTTCCGTCTCTTCCTTGGAGCGCTTCGAGCGATGTCGGCTTCGGCTTCACGATCATCTCCATGTCCAGATGCTTCTCTCCCTCCTTGACCTTGGCGTCCCTCCTCTCCGGGGTCTTGATGCGCCTTGTACCTAATGACACATAGTACGTCGGCATGAGGTAGCAATCCCTCCAAAGGGGTACCAAGATCAAGGGTGGTGAGGAGCGAGTTCACCTCATCATGTAGAGCCTTGACTCGGGCTCGTGTCATCGGTCCACTTGGGGGACTTGTTGGTCTTGGTGTGGAGGTGACCGAAGGCCACCCCGCATCATCTCCCCCCCCCCCTTGGGAAAGAGTCGTCCTCGACTCTTGTTCCTCCTCATCTTCATGATATGGCGACAAGTCCAGAACGTTGAATGTGTTGCTCACCAAGTACTTGGAGGTGGGGATGTCGATGACGTAAGCGTTGTTGTTGATGCGTTTGAGGACCTTGAAGGGGCCATCTCCTCTTGGCTTGAGCTTGGAGTTGCGTTCATGAGGGAATCTTTCCTTCCGGAGGTGGATCCAAACGAGGTCGCCTTCTTGAAATATGCGTTCCTTCTTCTTGGCGTTGAGGCGGGTAGCTTGACGAAGCACATGTTCTTGAATGGTAGCTCTTGTTTCTTCATGAAGTTTCTTCACGGCGGCGGTGCGCTTGTCGAAATCCATGTTGATCCGCTCATGAAGGGGGAGCGGGAGTATGTCGAGTGCCGTGAGCGGCTCAAACCCGTAGACGACCATGAAGGGACTCCTTGATGTAGTCGAGTGCTTGGCGCGGTTGTAGGCGAACTCCGCGTGTGGAAGGCATTCCTCCCATGACTTCAAGTTCTTCTTCACGAGGATGCGTAGGAGGGTGGAGAGGCTTCGATTGACCACTTCCGTTTGGCCGTCCGTTTGCGGGTGCGAGGATGATGAGAATAAGAGCTTCACTCCAAACTTTGCCATGAGCGACTTCCAAAGATAACTCATGAACTTGGCGTCTCGATCCGACACAATGCTTTGCGGTACTCCATGTAGGCGAACAATTTCCCTGAAAAACAAAGAAGCAATGTGTGAAGCATCGTCGCTCTTATGGCAAGGTATGAAATGAGCCATCTTAGAGAATCTATCCACTACCACGAATATAGAATCATGACCATGCTTAGTGCGAGGCAAGCCTAAAACGAAATCCATGCTAATATCGGTCCATGGTGCATATGGAATAGGCAATGGAGTGTAAAGACCATAGGGGTTGGAGGTAGACTTAGCTTGTAAGCATGTGTGCACCGGCGGCAAAGGCGTTCCACGTCGCGGTACATTCTTGGCCAATAGTAGTGGGTTGAGAGCATGGCATATGTCTTCTCTCGACCAAAGTGTCCCATAAGACCACCTCCATGTGACTCTTGCAAAAGCAATTTTCGAAGCGAAGACTCGGGAATGCAAATCTTGTTAGCTTTGAACAAGTAGCCATCATGCAAATAGAAATCATCCACTCCTCGCTCAACGGAGCACTTCTCAAAAATTGGAGCAAAGAAAGAATCGGAAGGATAGAGTTCTTTGATCTCTTCAAGTCCCAAAACATGAAAATCCAAACGAGTTAGCAAAAGGGTGTTTTTGCGGGAAAGAGCATCCGCCACAACATTGTCCTTGCCCTTCTTGTATTTGATCACATATGGGAAGGACTCAATGAACTCGACCCATTTTGCATGTCGTTTGTTCAAGTTGTGTTGGCTTTTCAAATATTTCAAGGACTCATGGTCGGAATGAATGATAAACTCTTTTGGCCAAAGATAGTGTTGCCAAACTTCAAGAACATGAACCAAAGCGTAGAGCTCCTTGTCATATATAGGATAGTTGAGGCGTGCGCCATCTAACTTCTCACTATAGTATGCCACGGGTTTGCCCTCTTGCATAAGAACACCACCAATACCAAGCCCACTTGCATCACACTCAATCTCAAAAGTTTTTGCAAAATTTGGAAGAACAAGAAGGGGAGCTTCGGTAAGGCGTTTCTTCAACTCATCAAAAGCATTTTGTTGGGCCTTGCCCCAAACAAACGGAACATTCTTCTTGGTAAGCTCATTCAAAGGGCAAGCAATGGTGCTAAAATCTTTCACAAAGCGGCGATAGAAACCGGCAAGTCCATGAAAACTTCGGACTTGGCCAACATTTGTAGGGGTAGGCCAATTATGGATGGCCTCCACCTTGGAAGAATCAACTTCAATCCCATTAGCGGAAACCACAAAGCCAAGGAAAACCAATTTGTTTTGAGCAAAGGTGCACTTGGGGAGGTTAGCATAAAGCTTTTCATGACGCAAGATGCACAAGACCTCTCTCACATGTTGCACATGGTCCTCGAGGTTTTTGCTATAAATGAGAATATCATCGAAATAGACAACCACACTCTTGCCAATGAGAGGACGCAAGATGTGATTCATGAGGCGCATGAAAGTAGATGGAGCATTGGAAAGACCGAAAGGCATAACGAGCCATTCATAGAGACCGAGTTTGGTCTTGAATGCCGTTTTCCATTCATCACCAATAGCCATGCGGATTTGATGGTAACCACTACGCAAATCGACTTTAGAGAAAATCGTGGCACCACTAAGTTCATCAAGCATGTCATCTAAACGCGGAATGGGATGGCGGTAACGGACGGTAATGGCATTGATGGGGCGACAATCCATACACATCCGTTGCGTCTCGTCCGGTTTAGGCACAAGAATCGCGGGAACCGCACAAGGGCTAAGGCTTTCGCGGACATACCCTTTGGCGAGGAGATCTTGAATTTGGCGTTGGATCTCCTTGGTCTCTTCGGGGTTGGTGCGGTAGGCGGCACGGTTTGGAAGCGGAGCGCCGGGTATGAGGTCGATGCGGTGTTCTATGCCTCGGAGTGGTGGTAGTCCATGAGGGAGCTCGTCGGGGAAGACGTCTTGAAATTCCTGCAAAAGAGACAACAAAGACGGAGGAATGTTGGTTAAGTCGTTAGTCGCCGACGAGGGTCCCTTGCATATGAGCACATAGTGCAATATGGTGGATGGGTTCTCTTGGAGCTCTCTCCACTCACTCTTGGTGGCTAGAAGGACACTCTTGGACTCACTCATATATGGCTTGTGGCGCTCACTATCTTTGTGGTGGGTCGCTCCCTCTCCTCTCATCTCACTATGGTGGGTGCGGAGTTGTGCCCTCGCTAAAGCCTTCGCATTATCCGCGATGATTTGGCTAGGAGTCATCGGGCGCAACTCGAACTTCTTGTCGTTGACCTTGAAGGTGTATGTGTTGGAGAGTCCATCATGTATAGCCTTCTTGTCATATTGCCAAGGGCGGCCAAGCAACATGTGGCACACCGTCATGGGTACCACGTCACACTCAATAGTGTCCTCATAAGGGCCGATCTTGAAGTTGACGGTGATGGTATGTTGTATCTTGACGTTGCCCTTGTCACTCAACCATTGGATATGGTAAGGGTGAGGATGCTTGCGGAGAGTGAGGTTGAGCTTCTCACACAACTCGGTGCTAGCAAGGTTATGGCAACTTCCACCGTCGATGATGACCTTGATCGATTTGCCACCAATTCCGGCACGGGTTTGGAAGATGTTGCACCGTTGTTCTTCCATAGCATGAGGTTGTGTTGTTAGCACCCTAGTGACCACAAGTGAGGGACTTGGGTCATGCTCACATAAGAGAGGATCTTCTCCACTTTCTTGCTCATAAGCTTCTTCACTTTCCACGGCGGCTTGCACAAGGGCTTCGTATTCATCTTCATCTAGCGTCTCGATGTCACCATTCTCCATAGTGATCATAACCTTGGTGTTCTTGCACTCAAATGATTTGTGACCTTGGGTGCCACATTTGAAGCAAGTGACACTAGATGGTCCCGTGGATGCCTTAGAGGAGGCGGTGGAGGAGACCGTTTGTTTCATGCGACTTTGGATAGTCGGTTTCTTGGATGTTGTAGATGACACGTCGGCCTTGGCACTTGTAGCATGAGGAGTTGATGTAGTAGGAGGAGTTGATGTAGCGAGCTTGGAGGAGAAATAGGTCTTGGCCTTGGAGTACTTGATGTCCTCAATCACTTGGCGCTCGGCCTTCGATGCTTGGTGGACCAACTCAACCATGTTGGAGTATGGTTGGAACTCGACGATCCTCTTGATGGGGTAATTGAGGCCATTGAAGAAACGAGCAATGGTTTGTTCTTCGGACTCTTGGATGTTGGCTCGCATCATAGTGAGCTCCATCTCCTTGTAGAACTCCTCAACGGTCTTGGTGCCTTGCTTCAACTTTTGGAGCTTGTTGAAGAGGTCGGTCATGTAGTGAGTTGGAACAAAGCGAGCATGCATCTCTTTCTTCATCTCTTCCCAAGTGTCAATTGGAGGTTCACCCTTCTCTTCTCAAAGAGTGAGGACTTGCTCCCACCAAGTGTTGGCGTAGTCCTCGAACTCAAGAGACGCCATAGCCACCTTCTTGGCACCGGAGTAGTTGTGGATGCGGAATATCTTGTCTACCTTGAGTGCCCATGAGAGGTACGCCTCGGCATCTTCTTCTCCCTTGAACTTTGGCATGGTGAACTTGAGCCTTCCGAACATGTTCTCTTCATCCTCCAAGGTTCTTCTACGAGGAGGGGCGCCTTCATCTCTTGCGGCTAGAGGAGGAATAGGAGGTCTTCTACGGCCAACCATAGCATTGGGTTGGTGTTGGAGGTGCACACTTGCTTCACTTGGTTCACGGTGAGGATGTGGTTGAAGATCTTGTCGTGGTTGTTGATGATGCTCAAGGTTGGGTCTCTCATCTTGATCATGGTGTGGCTCTCCTCGTCCACGTTGGTCATGGCGAGGGTGGCGGCGGAGATCTCGCCGAGGTTGATCTTGAGGACCTTGGTCTTGGGGTTGGTCGTCACGCCCATGGTGGGCATGGCGATCCGCTTGGTGACGATCTTGTTGTAGGACTTGGTCTTGTGGAGGACGCTCATGAGGACGAGCATGGCGATGTATTTCTCCACGCCTAGAGTTGGAGCGAGAGTCTTCATGACGAGCTTGTGGGCGATGAGGTCGATGATGGTCTTCATGCCTTGAGGACGAGCTTGAGGACGAAAGGCCACCATGAGAATAGTAATCTTGTGGCGAGCTTGATGAAGAGGAAGTAGAGCGGTGTCGACGATGACGACCCAAGTTGGTGATGGCGCGCTCGAGGCTATCCATGCGCCGCTCCATGTTGGCATCATTGGCCGCCATTTGGCCATTCAAGTTGTCCGTAGCTTCACGAAGAAGAGCCAAGTCTTGGTTCACGGCGGAGAAGTTGTGAGCCACCTCATCGTATTGCTCATCGATGCGCGTCTCGAAGAGGGTGAGTTGCTCCTTGAACTCTTGTCGTTGCGTCCATAGGTTGTGTTGAGTAGCCAACCTCTCGGTGTTGCGGAGGATCTCTTCATCCCTTGTGGTATCTCCGTTCCTATCCATGATGGAAAGACAAGAACTATGTTGTGTATGTTAGTGGAAGGAGACTACCTCGCACTCTTACCAAGGTAAGATAGTATTGAGGCAATCCACCAAGCCGAAAGTAAGATCAAGTGTATCGGGAACACACGCAAAACCACATGCAAAAGCTAGCAAATATGGTGTTAGGCGAGTGTTGTGGAAAGCCAAAAAACAAATCCAAGATCGAGTATGTTGTTAAAAGTGGGTGAGGTCCAAAAATCCAAATGTCAATGTGAAGATCACTATAAACACGGAAAAGTTGTGGAACACACACACGAGATAAGCGGGGTTAGTGCAACCAAAAGTGAGCGGAAAAGTGTATGTATAAGTGCTCGGTGTCACACTAACACTAGGAGAGCCAAAGCTTCGGTTGCAAAGGAAGAGACAACAAGATTCACACGCGGCCTCTCTTCTCCTCTCTCTCTTTGCTTAAAAGCTTTTTCTCTTTTTGTGTATGGTGGCACTTGCACTCGTTTGTATCTTTGGTGGCACGTGGACACTTTTGTATGTATGGGCGTATGGATGTATGGATGTATGGATGTATGGTGCTACTCGCACTCTTTTTGTGTTTTTGGGGCTTTTTCACGCACTATGTTAGCGTTAGCCTCGCTTTTGCTATCTCGCCACACGAGTGTTTGCTTGGATGCCTTACTCAACGCGACACACACACCTCACAATGCGGGGCCACGTGCAATGTCTCGCAACACTAGACAAGCAATGCTCGATGGGATAGATCGCAAAAGGAAGAGGGGTTACAAGGTGATGCAAGTTATACTGCGAAGGTGGTGGTGGTGGTGGTGGTGGAGATCGCCGGATCGAGGTCGAAGGAGGGCGCGAAGATGCGCCCGGTGGGCCGGTTGGACCGGATCCTGGACCGGCCTGTCCGGTTGCCGCCCGGTCGACCGGGTTCTGGGCTGGCTCGTCCGGTCGTGGGCCCGGTTGACCGGGTCGAAACCGGGTTTCGCGATTTGGAGCTTTCTCTCTCCTGTTCTTCCCCAAACCAAATCCAAAAGAGCAAATCGACGGGAAAACGATGGAATTGGAGGCTGAAAGTTGGGGAAATAGTAGATCAAGCACAACAACACCAGATCCACGGACCAAAACCACTCAAACGCAACCAAATCACAGATCGGTCAAGAGGCAAATTGGGGCTATTTTTGGGGATATTTTGGAAAATTTTCTAG
This sequence comes from Lolium multiflorum, assembly GCA_030979885.1. Classification (NCBI taxonomy): domain Eukaryota; kingdom Viridiplantae; phylum Streptophyta; class Magnoliopsida; order Poales; family Poaceae; genus Lolium; species Lolium multiflorum. The sequence goes on from CM061748.1 coordinate 246,469,372, forward strand.
AAACGAAATCGGGTGGGTGGAAGGTCAAATCCGCGGTAACCAAGAGCTGCTGATACCATATGATGAGGTCTAAGACCCCGTGTGTGGCCCGATCTCGCGGATTGACTTCGAAACCAAGGGGAGAGATGGGAGAACGCGAGGAACACGAAGAACACGACGAACACGAGGAACTCCGAGACTCACGCACGCACACCAACCCGATACACCCGATGCTTACCTCCGTGGCTCGATGGACCACGCCAATAGAATCTCCGAGGAAGAGGCACGTGGCAGAATTCCCGAGAGAGATTGGGGTTGGAGAGGAAGAGCTTGGTGAGGGAGAGAGAGTAACTAGTACTAGAATCTCACTCAACAAGATCAAAGTCAACAACCAAGGTGCCTTGATTACAGAGGGATGATACCCAAGGGAGACTAAGCTCAAAGGTAGGTTTGAGTTCAAAACAAGTCTAAGGGGTAAAGGAGGGGTCCAAGCTACTTATATAGGCACACATGGCCAGCAAGGGCGAACATGTACGCGAATGGATAAGTTAAGGTAGTTTGGTGGTCATTCCCGTCAGATCCGGTTTGGGTCCGGTCTGACCGGGCCTGTGACCGGGCTGTCCGGTCAAGGGTCCGGTCGACCGGGCCTGTGACCGGCTGTCCGGTCATGGGTCCGGTCGACCGGGCGCAAACCGAGAATCTGCGAAGAATCCGGTCCTGGGTCCGGTCGTCATCCGGAGGGAGCTGGTTTGGTTGCGCCCGGTTGACCGGGCCTTTGACTGGGGCGTCCGGTTGTGGGTCCGGTCTGACCGGGTCTGTGACCGGCCAGCTTCCGTCTCTTCCTTGGAGCGCTTCGAGCGACGTCGGCTTCGGCTTCACGATCATCTCCATGTCCAGATGCTTCTCTCCCTCCCTTGACCTTGGCGTCCCCTCCTCTCCGGGGTCTTGATGCGCCTTGTACCTAATGACACATAGTACGTCGGCATGAGGTAGCAATCCCTCCAAAGGGGTACCAAGATCAAGGGTGGTGAGGAGCGAGTTCACCTCATCATGTAGAGCCTTGACTCGGGCTCGTGTCATCGGTCCACTTGGGGGACTTGTTGGTCTTGGTGTGGAGGTGACCGAAGGCCACCCCGCATCAGGGCCGGCAGCCACACCAGCCGCACCACACAAGGGCATCAACGCCGGCGCCCCCTCTCCTCAAACCCTAGCCGCCCCCTCCTCCCACTTCTCCCGTAGAGCTTAGGCGAAGCCCTACCGGAGATATCCACCACCACCACCACCGACACCACGCCGTTGTGCTGTCGGGATTCCGAGGAAGATCTACTACATTCGCTGCCCGCTGGAATAGGGAGAAGGACGTCGTCATCAACACCGAACGTGTTACCGAGTACGAAGGTGCTGCCCGCCCGATTGTCAAGATCTTCACGCGCTTGAAAGCGGCAAGTGATCGACTACATCAACAACGAGATCTAATCTCGTAGGCTTTGGAAATCTTCGAGGGTTAGTCTCATCTTCATCTCGTTGCTACCATCTACTAGATTAGATCTTGGCTTGTTATTCTATGCTACGAATCCCATCAGTGGTATCAGAGCCGTGTCTATGCATAGATTGGTTGCACGAGTAGAACACAATGGTTTTGTGGGCGTTGATGCTTTTGTTGTCTTTAGTTAGTGTACTTTGCATCTTGCGGGATGGTGGGATGAAGCGGCCCGGGCTAACTTTACATGACTGTGTTCATGAGACTTGCTCCACGCTCAACATGCAACTTGTATTGCTTAAGTGGCTTTGCGGGTGTCTGTCTCTCTCACCATAATGAAGATTCAATCTACTCTTACTATTGACAACACTAGTATTACCATTGTGGTTCATGTTCGTAGGTAGATTGGATCTCACTCGAAAACCCTAAACCACGAAAAATATGCAAACCAAATTAGAGGCGCTAACTTTTTTTTGCAGGGTTTGGTGATGTGATATGACCATAATATGATGATGAATATGTATGAGATGATCATTATTGTATTGTTGCAACCGGCAGTAGCCTTATGGTTGTCTTTATATTTCATGTTGAGGTATTATTTCAAAGTAGTTGTAATAGTTGCTACATGGGAGAACAACCATGAAGACGATGCCATTGACCTTGACGCTACACCGATGATGATGGAGATCATGCCTGTTGATGATGGAGATCATGTCCATGCTTTGGAGATGAAGATCAAAGGCGCAAAGACTAAAGGGCCATATGAAGACTAAATTGCATGTGATGTTAATTCTTTTATGCATCTTGTATTGCTTAGATCGCGACGGTAGCCTTATAAGATAACCCCTCTCACTAAATATCAAGATAATAAAGTGTTCATCCTTAGTATGCACCGTTGCTAAGACTTGTTGAAGCATCACGTGAGGATCGGGTGTGATTTCTACATGTGCATACAACGGTGCAAGCCAGATTTGCACACGCGTATACTAAGGTTGCCTTGACGAGCCTAGCATGTACAGACATGGTCTCGGAACACGGGATACCGAAAGGTAGAGCATGAGTCATATGAATGATATGATGAACACTTTGAGTGTTTGCCTTTGAAGCTACATCTTTTCTCGTGAAGATCGGACTTGTTGTAGTGGATTTGGTTCGTGTGATCACTAAGACAATGCGAGGGATGTTGTTTTGACTTGGGGATAGTGATTCCTAACCAGCTGGGTATCCATCGTGTACTCCAATCACTGCCACCTAGTTACAAGAACTTTGTGATGAACTACAACATGCAGAACATGAACAAAGAGTTACCTGAACTCTTCTCCATGCTGAAATCTGCCGAGGTAGAGATACGGAAAGAGAACTAAGTGTTGATGGTCAACAAGACCACCAGTTTCAAGAAGCAGGGCAAACCTAAGAAGGGCAACTTCAAGAAGGGCGGCAAGAAAGTTTCTGCGCCTCCTGAGAAGCCTAAGGCTGGCCCTAAACCTGATACTATGTGCTATTACTGCAAGGATAAGGGGCACTGGAAGCGTAATTGCCCCAAATACATGGCTGATCTGAAGAGCAGCCTCATCAAGAAGAAAGGTATATCCGATATACATGTTATTGATGTCTATCTTACTGGTTCTCGTAGTAGTGCCTGGGTATTCGATACTAGTTCGGTTGCTCACATTTGTAACTCGAAACAGGAACTATGGAATAAACGAAGCCTAGCGAGGGACGAGGTGACGATGCGCGTTGGAAATGGATCTAAGGTCGATGTGATCGCCGTCGACACGCTCCCTCTACATCTACCTTTGGGATTAGTTTTAAACCTTAATAATTGTTATTTGGTGCTTGCGTTGAGCATGAACATTATATCTGGATCTTGTTTAATGCAAGACGATTATTCATTTAAGTCAAAGAATAATGGTTGTTCTATTTATATGAATAATATCTTTTATGGTCATGCGCCTGAGATGAATTGTTTATTCTTGTTAAATCTCGATAGTAGTGATACACATGTTCATAACATTGATGCTAAATTAAATTGAATGATAATTCTACTTATATGTGGCACTATCGTCTTGGTCATATTGGAGTGAAGCGCATGAAGAAACTCCATTCCGATGTACTTCTTGAGTCACTTGACTTTGAGTCACTTGATAGATGTGAAGCATGTCTAATGGGAAAAATGACTAGGACTCCATTCAATGGAGCGAGCTACAGACTTGTTGGAAATCATACATACCGATGTGTGCGGACCAATGAGTGTAGCATCGCGCGGTGGTTATCGTTATGTTCTAACCTTCACGGATGATCTGAGTAGATATGGGTATATTTACTTTATGAAACATAAGTCCGAAACTTTCGAGAAGTTTAAGGAATTCCAAAGTGAAGTAGAAAATCAACGTAACAAGAAGATTAAGTTTCTGCGTTCTGATCGCGGAGGCGAATACCTGAGTTATGAGTTTGGCATGCATTTAAACAAACGCGGAATACTTTCACAGTTGACACCGCCGGGAACACCACAACGCAATGGTTTGTCCGAACATCGTAATCGAACTCTCTTGGATATGGTTCGATCTATGATGTCTCTTACTGATTTGCCGTTATCGTTTTGGGGTTATGCACTAGAGACAGCCGCATTCACTTTAAATAGGGCGCCATCTAAATCTGTTGAAATGACACCGTATGAATTATGGTTTGAAAAGAAACCTAAGCTGTCATTCCTTAAAGTTTGGGGTTGCGAAGCTTATGTAAAGAAGTTACAACCTGACAAGCTAGAACCCAAAGTGGAGAAATGTGTCTTCATAGGATACCCTAAAGAATTAATTGGGTACACTTTCTATCACAGATCCGAAGGCAAAATCTTTGTTGCCAAGAAAGGATCATTTCTTGAGAAGGAGTTTCTCACTAAAGAAGTGACCGGAAGGAAAGTAGAACTCGATGAGGTTATTGAACCTTCTCTCATAGATCAGATTAGCGCAGTGCCGGAAAATGTTCTTGTACAGCCTACACCGATAGGAGAGGAAGCAAATGATGATGATCATGAAACTTCGAACGAGGAAGCTACTGAAACTCGCAGATCGATGAGGGAGCGTACCACTCCTGATTGGTATGATCCCTGTATAAATGTCATGATTGTGGATAACAATGATGAAGACCCTGCGACGTATGAGGAAGCAATGATGAGCCCAGATTCCAACAAATGGCAAGAAGCCATGAAATCCGAAATGGGATCCATGTATGATAACCAAGTATGGACTTTGGTAGACTTGCCTGATAGTCGCAAGGCTGTCGAGAATAAATGGATCTTCAAGAGAAAAACAGATGCTGATGGTAATATTACTATCTATAAAGCTCGACTTGTCGCAAAGGGGTTCCGAAAAATTCAAGGAGTTGACTACGATGAGACTTTCTCACCTGTAGCGAAGCTAAAGTCTGTGAGGATTTTGTTATCAATAGCTGCATTTTTCGATTATGAGATTTGGCAGATGGATGTCAAAACGGCGTTCCTTAATGGTGACATTGAGGAAGAGTTGTATATGGTACAACCCAAAGGTTTTGTCAATCCTAAATATGATGACAAGGTATGCAAACTCCAGCGTTCCATTTATGGACTGAAGCAAGCATCCAGGAGTTGGAACCGACGCTTTGATAAGGTGATCAAAGACTTCGGGTTTATACAGAGTCATGGTGAGGCCTGTATTTACAAGAAAGTGAGTGGGAGCTCTATAGCGTTCCTGATATTATATGTAGATGACATATTATTGATTGGGAATGATATAGAACTACTAAGCAGTGTTAAAAATTATTTGAATAAGTGTTTTTCAATGAAAGACCTTGGTGAAGCAGCGTACATTTTAGGCATCAAGATTTATAGAGATAGATCAAGACGCCTAATAGGGCTTTCACAGAGTACATACCTGGACAAGATTCTAAAGAAGTTTAGAATGGATGAAAGCAAGAAAGGGTTCTTGCCTATGTTGCCAGGTAAGGTCTTGAGTAAAACTCAAGGTCCGGCTACGGCAGAAGAAAGAGAGAGGATGAACAAGTTCTCCTATGCCTCGGCAGTAGGCTCTATCATGTATGCCATGCTGTGTACTAGACCGGATATCGAACATGTTGTTAGTTTGACCAGTAGATATCAAAGTGATCCAGGAATGGAACACTGGACAACGGTCAAGAATATTTTGAAATACTTGAAAAGGACGAAGGATATGTTTCTTTGTTATGGCGGTGACCAAGAGCTCGTTGTAACCAGTTACACCGATGCAAGTTAGAACACAGATGATGACTCTAAGTCTCAGCATGTTTATATTGAATGGTGCTACAGTAAGATGGATGAGTTCCAAGCGGGCACGGTGGCGAAGTCTTCAATGAATCAGAATACATAGCTTCGAGGCTTCATCAGAAGCGGTATGGATGAAGAGGTTCATTGTTGAGCTTGGTGTGGTTCCTAGTTCATTGGACCCATTAGTCATCTATTGTGACAACATGGGTGCCATCGCTAATGCATAAGAGCCAAGGTCACACAAGAAGCTAAAGCATATCAAGCTGCGTTTTCATTCGATTCGCGAGTACATCGAAGATGGTGAAGTAAAGATTTGCAAAGTACACACTGATCTGAATGTAGCAGATCCGTTGACTAAAGCTCTCCCTAGGGCAAAGCATGACCAACACCAGAATGCCATGGGTGTTAGGTACCTTACAATGTAATCTAGATTATTGACTCTAGTGCAAGTGGGAGAATGTTGGAGATATGCCCAAGAGGCAATAATAAAGTGGTTATTATAATATATCTTTGTGTTTATGATAAATGTTTGCATACCATGTTATAATTGTATTAACCGAAACATTGATACATGTGTGTTATGTAAACAACAAGGAGTCCCAAGTAAGTCTCTTGTATAACTAGCTTGTTGATTAATAGATGATCATGGTTTCGTGATCATGAACATTGGATGTTGTTAATAAAAAGTTTATGTCATTGGATGAATGATATAATGGACACACACCCAAATGAGCGTAGCATAAGATCAAGTCATTTAGTTCAATTTGCTATAAGATTTCGATACATAGTTATCTAGTCCTTCGACCATGAGATCATGTAAATCACTTACACCGGAAGGATGCTTTGATTACATCAAACGCCATTGCGTAAATGGGTGGTTATAAAGATGGGATTAAGTATTCGGAAAGTGTGAGTTGAGGCATATGGATCAAGAGTGGGATTTGTCCATCCCGATGACGGATAGATATACTCTGGGCCCTCTCGGCGGAATGTCGTCTGATTAGCTTGCAAGCATGTGACTAGGTCACAAGAGATGACATACCACGGTACGAGTAAAGAGTACTTGTCGGAAACGAGGTTGAACAAGGTATGGAGATACCGATGATCGAACCTCGGACAAGTAAAGTATCGCGTGACAAAGGGAATCGGTATCGTATGTAAATGGTTCAATCGATCACTAAGTTATCGTTGAATGTGTGGGAGCCATTATGGATCTCCAGATCCCACTATTGGTTATTGGTCGGAGAGAAGTCTCGACCATGTCTGCATAGTTCACGAACCGTAGGGTGACACACTTAAGGTTTGATGTCGTTTTAAGTAGATATGAAATATGGAATGGAGTTTGAATGTTGTTCGGAGTCTCGGATGGGATCCAGACATCACGAGGAGTTCCGGAATGGTCCAGAGAATAAGATTCATATATAGGAAGTCACTTTCCAAGTTTGTAAATGATCCGGTGCATTTATGGAAGGCGCTAGAATATTCTAGAACCTTCCGGAAGAAATCATCATGGAAGGTGGAGTCCTAGATAGACTCCACCAACCCCAACCAGCCAACCAAGAGGGAAGGTGGAGTCCATGGTGGACTCCACCACCTTGGCTGGCCAAGGAAGAAGGAAAGGGGGAGTCCCACTCCCCCTAGGTTTCACCCTTTGGTAAGTTTTTGAGTTGGACTCTTATTCGAATCTTTGGGCTAACCCTTGGGGTTCCACCTATATAATGAGGGAGAGAGGGAGGGGGCCGGCCACCACACCAGCCGCACCACCCAAGGGCATCAAGGCCGGCGCTCCCTCTCCTCAAACCCTAGCCGCCCCCTCCTCCCACTTCTCCCGTAGAGCTTAGGCGAAGCCCTGCCGTAGATCTCCACCACCACCGACACCACACCGTCGTGCTGTCGGGATTCCGAGGAAGATCTACTACATCCGCTGCCCACTGGAACGGGGAGAAGGACGTTGTCATCAACACCGAACATGTGACCGAGTACGGAGGTGTTGCCCGACTGTGGCACCGTCAAGATCTTCTACGCGCTTTTGAAAGCGACAAGTGATCGACTACATCAACAACGAGATCTAATCTCGTAGGATTTGGAAATCTTCGAGGGTTAGTATCATCTTCATCTCATTGCTACCATCTACTAGATTAGATCTTGGCTTGTTATTCGTTCTTGCGGTAGGAATTTTTTTGTTTTCTATGCTACGAATCCCATAAGTAAGCTCCCAAAGTGATGCACCACCTCCATAATTTTCTCTTTGATAATACACCAACATCTCTTGAAAAAAGCTCTAGTGAAACCATCCGGGCCCGGTGCCTTATCATCTGTGAAAGGTTCCCCAAGATCAGCAAGGTCTGGATCCTCAAAACGGATAGCACCCCAATTAAAATCACAATTTCTTGGAGCCCCTCTGACAATGTCATTCTTGAAGTGGTTGCGAATAATATCTTCCTTAGCACCATGGTATGTGACCCAACCATTGTTATCCTTTATGCGATGAATGTGGTTTTTTCCTTCGTTGCACATTCACCCTTAAGTGGAAGAATCTTGTGTTTGCGTCGCCCTCCTTGATTGAGGCAATGCGAGCACATTGTTTTTTCCTAGCTCTCTCAATGACTTCCAAGGCGATGGATTTCTTTTTCAACCGACACCTAAGGTCAATCTCACCCCTCGATAGCTATCGGTTCTCCTCGGCCTTATAAAGATGTAGGATGATTAGAAATGACACATGCATGAGGACTTTCATGTTGGATAAAATCTTGCGCCCCATTTGGCGAGTGCATTCCCTGTGCTTTTTAATTTATGGAATAATCTTTGGCATGGTTCCACGTGCGTGGTTGGGGCACTCCAAGCCTATTGAACAACCTCCATGAAACCCGGTATCCGCAGCCAGAAATTCTGAAATTTGAAAGAACGCAGTCTCCTTGGCCCACTATCATCAACAAGAAGCAAGGGGCAATGATCCGATAAATAAGAGGATATGGCATGTGGAACGTGGGAATCAAAGGTGAGATCCCACTCATCGTTGCATAGAAAATCGTCCAGCCTACATAAGGTTGGGTTTTCCCTTCTATTGGACCAAGTGAAGCGGCGGTTCTGCAGATGTATCTCCTTGAGCTCACAAACTTGAAGCGCCTCCCTAAACCGATTGATGTAACTTCGATTGATGTTGCCATTGCTTTTGTCCCTTGCACATCGTATTTGGTTAAAACCTCCGAGAGCTAGCCATTGGGTTCCTTGAGGTGGCTTGTGGCTGATGAGCTCCGCAAAGAAATCGTCTTTCCGGCCTGAGGCCGTCGGCCCGTAGACCCCCGTAATAATATTGAAATTACCGTCACTACTCGAGTTGAGGACATGCACCACTAGTAGAAAACGGACCTTCCGTCCTGGCCTATTGTCCCGACCCAGTCTGGATCCGAGACAAATGGTCAGGCCACGTCACCCCGAAACCAGCGAGGGGGTACGGGGCCTTTTTTCCCGGTAATTTAAGTACCTTTTGTCCCGGTTTTAGGCTCAAACCAGGACAAAAGGGTCTGAGGCCTTTTGCAGCCATGTAGTAGCCCTTATGTCCCTGTTTGAGCCTAAAACTGGGATAAAAGGGCTTGGCCTATATATACAGCCAGTCCCCCATTCTTCCTACATTTTTTCCTTTGTGGAAGGTAGGGGTTTCTGCTAGGTTTTTTCTTCTTCATGTGCAAAGAGGTGTTTGATGAAATGTTTGTGAGAACGATGCCACTTCAGCTCATTTAATAAGATTTCTCCTCTTTTTTGTCCTAAAAGGTTAGCAACTATTTTCTCGTCTAGACCGCACAATACTAATTTTAGCATGGTAATTGCGTTTGATATATAATTGTACGTATGGTGCAGAAGAGCCATCCATGGATGTGCAGCAACTGATGCAATCCCACTTTCAGAGAGGGCATGAAATCTTTCCTGCTTGTGGCTGAAGCCAACAAGGGGTGGGGAGGTTCTATTTGTTGTCCATGTCTAGAATGTCAGAATGAGAAGGATTACTCTTCCTCAAGAGACATTCAGAGCCACCTGCTTCGGCGCGGATTCATGTACGGCTATAATGTTTGGACCAAGCACGAAGATGAAGGGGTTATGATGGAAGACGGCGATAAAGAAGATAATGATGACAACTATCCGATCTATGTTCTCTAAATACGGTGATACCGCAATGGAAGACAATGAAGAAAAAGGAGGTGAAGAACGAGCACCAGATGATCCTGCTGATGATCTTGGTCGGACCATTTCTGATGCAAAGCGAGACTGCGACACAGATAAGGAGAGGTTGCAGTTCGACAAGATGTTAGAGGACCACAAAAATTGTTGTACCCAAGTTGCAAAGATGGGCATGAAAAGCTAGGTAGCATATTGGAATTGCTGAAATGGAAGGCAGAGACCGGTGTGAATGACTCGGGATTTGAAAAGTTGCTGGTAATACTGAAGAAGATGCTTCCAAGACAGAACGAATTTCTCACCAGAATGTACGAAGCAAAAAAGCTTGTTTGCCCTCTAGGACTAGACCTGCGGAAGATACATGCATGCCCTAATGACTGCATCATCTACCGTGGTGAGAAGTACGAGAATATGGATAAATGCGCGATATGCGGTGCATTGCGGTAGAAGATCAGAAGAGATGACCCTGGTGATGTTGAGGGCAAAACTACCTTGAAAGGTGTATGTGCCCATAATACCATGGTTGAAACGTTTATTTAGAAACAAAGAGCATGCCAAGTTGTTGCGATGGCACATGGAAGAACGTAAGAAAGACGCGATGTTGAGGCACCCCGCTGATGGTCGGCAGTGGAGAAACATCGAGAGAGAGTTCCCGGATTTTGCAGGTGAGGCAAGGAACTTATGGTTTGGTCTAAGTACAGATGGCATGAATCCTTTTGGGGAGCAGAGCTGCAGTCACAACACGTGGCCCGTGACTCTATGTATCTACAACCTACCTCCTTGGTTGTGCATGAAGCGGAAGTTCATTATGATGCCAGTGCTTATCCAAGGCCCAAAGCAACCCGGCAATGACATTGATGTGTACATAAGGCCATTAGTTGATGAACTTTTGGATTTGTGGGCTGAACCAGGTGTACGTGTGTGGGATGAGCACACCGAATAGGAATTTGACCTACGAGCGTTGCTCTTCGTAATCATCAATGATTGGCCTGCTCTTAGTAACATTTCAGGACATACGAACAAGGGATACAATGCATGCACACACGATTTAGATGAGACTAAAAGTAAATATTTGGAAAAATGTAGGAAGAATGTGTACCTGTACAATTGTTGTTTTCTTTAGCGCAGGCATGCCTTAAGGAAAAAAGGCAAGCATTTCAGAACCCCGTCTAAAGCCTGTCCTCCGTAGTGGTGCTGATGTATTTGAGATGGTCAAGGATTTAAATGTAATCTTTGGAAAGGGTCCAGGTAGATGACCTGTTCCGAATGACGCTCACGGACACGCACCCATGTGGAAGAAGAAATCTATATTTTGGGAGATAAAATATTGGAAAGTCCTGGAAGTCCGCTCTGCAATCAACGTGATGCACCTGACGAAGAATATTTGTGTGAATATTCTAGGTTTCCTAGGCTTGTATGGGAAGATAAAAGATACACCAGAAGCACAGGAGGACTAGCAACGTCATAAATGATGAGGCGGCAATCATCCAGGGCAGTTTCAAGGGCCTGCGAGCTACGCTCTTACCAAAGAAGAGAAGGAAATCTTTTTTGAAGCCCTATTCAGTATCAAGGTTCCGTATGGTTTCTCACTGAATATAAAGGGAATAGTAAATATGAAAGAGAAAAAATTCCAAAACCTAAAGTCTCATGACTTCCTCGTGCTTATGACGCAATTGCTTCTGGTTGCATTGAGGGGACTTCTACCAGAAAATGTTCGACTTGCCATTGTGAAGGTACGTGCATTCCTCAATGCAATTTCTCAGAAGGTAATGTATCCAGAAAGTTTGTCAGGGTTACAGCTTGATGTGGTCCAATGTCTTGTCAACTTCGAGTTGTTGTTCCCACCACCCTTCTTCAATATTATGACGCACCTCCTAGTTCACCTAGTCGATGAGATTAGAATTCTCGGTCCTGTATTTCTACACAATATTTTCCCCTTCGAGAGGTTCATGGGAGTCTTAAAGAAATATGTTCATAACCGCGCTAGGCCATAAGGAAGCATCTCAAAGGGCTACAGAACAGAGGAGGTCATTGAGATTTGTGTTGACTTTCTTCCTGACCTTAAGCCGATTGGTGTTCCTGAATCTCGGTATGAGGGGAGGCTGACTGGAAAAGGCACACTAGGAAGGAAAGCAACGGTGTGCAGGGACAAGCTTTCTTTCAATCAAGCACACTACACAGTTCTATACAATTCCAGCTTGGTGGCTCCGTATATCGAGAAACACAAGAATATTGTACGAGAACTAAACCCGGGCCAGCCCGAGTCCTTGATTACATGTCAACACATGAAGACCTTCGGTACTTGGTTGCAAACACATCTCATGAGTAACACCACTGTTGGACAGTAGTTGTAATTGTTGGCCAGGTTACCATCTTCGAACATATGTACTTTCCAAGGGTACGCAATAAATGAGAATACATTTTACATTATCTCCCAAGATAAAAAGAGCAACAAGCAAAACAGTGGTGTCCGCTTTGATGCAAAAGACAAGAATGGGCAGACCACCACATATTCTGGGTACATAGAGGAGATATGGGAACTTGACTATGGACCTACTTTTAAGGTCCCTTTGTTTCAGTGTAAATGGGTGAATGCATGAAAACAGTGGATCTCAACAATCTTGTGTAAATGGAAAAGCCATTCGTCCTAGCCAACGATGTGGCTCAAGTTTTGCACGTGAAGGACATGTCTAGCAAACCGAGAAAAAGAAATCAGCAAAAGAATACATCAACCGAGGAGCCAAAGCGCCACATAGTTCTTTCAGGGAAAAGAAACATCGTGGGAGTGGATGACAAGACAAACATGTCAGCAAATTATAATAAGTTTCATGAAATTCCTCCCTTCACTATGAAAATTGACCCAAGCATCCTGCCAAAAGATGAAGATTCTCCATGGCTACATCGCAGAAGAAAATCACACCAGTAGATGGCGATGTTGGTGATATTTAAACCTTTTGTGTTGGAAGATGCAGCACCTAGGCATGAACTGCATTTGTTGCCGTTTTGGTCATAATTTGCCCGGGAAGCTCTCTCTGCTCTCCCCTCCTCTTGTACCCTGAGCTACTGGTTGTTAGGTGTATACTAGCAGCTCCCGGCCGGGAGCCCTGCTTGCGGGAAGAGTTCCCTCGGGCGGAGCTTCCGAAGATGTGTAAGCCGGCCGACCATCTAGGACATCTTAGAGAAGCTCCGCCGGAGAGGCTCTTTCCTTCCTGGTCGCCATCGCCGTGTGTATACCAGCTCCCGGGAAGCTCTCTCTGCTCTCCCCTCATCTTGTACTCTGAACTACTAGTTGTTGGGTGTATACTATAGCAGCTCCCGGCCGGGAGCCCTTCTTGCGGGAAGAGTTACCTCGGGCGGAGCTTCCGAAGATGTCTAAGACGGGCGGCCGTCTAAGACGGGCGGCCATCTAAGACATCTTTGAGAAGCTCCGCCGGAGAGGCTCTTTCCTTCCTCGTCGCTGTCTCCTCTCTCTGCTCCTCGACTGCTCTCTCTGCTCTCCCCGGAGGGGCTATATTTATCGGTGTGCCCCTAGATAACCCCCCCCCCAGATAAGGATCCCTAGTTAAGGCAAACACCAGATAAGCCTCCCCCAATAAAGCCACCTCTTTTGTCCCGGTTTGAGCCCCCACCCGGGATAAAGGGGTATATAAACTAACCCACCATCTCGATTGAAGCCACCACCCCAGATAAGCCTCCCTCAGATTAATTTAACTAAATTTAAACTAAAATAATGACAACGACTTTGTTGAAATTAAATTAAATACTTTAACAAAATTTAAACTAAAAAATGACAAATACTTTATTGAAATTTAATTAAAAACTTTAACTAAATTAAAACTAAAACAACTACGACTAGTTCCTTCGCGCATCCACTCTGCTGTTATTGGGTTGCCTTGGCACATGCTTACACCATGTTATGACTAAAAACCAGTCACTTTAAGCCTCTATGATCATTTAGTTCTTGACTTATAATATCACTTTATGCTTTGATTAATAATGTTTTGTCGCTATGCATCATTATGACCATTATTGCTCTCTTAGTTGGTCGCTCCCAGTCTTTTGCTAGCCTTCACCTGTACTAAGTATGAGCTCTACTCGTGCATTCAACCACCAAAAACCAAAGTTTGCCAATTATGTCCACCATACATACCTATATGTGGTATTTCACCACCACTCCAAAGTAAATTGCTTGTGTGCTACCTATAAACCTTCAAAATTACTATATGTTTTGTGTTTTGTTTTAGCTCATGAGAAAGTATTGAATGGTTTATTGTCTTTTCATGACGTCACACCTCTACTAGGATGCATAATGTGCTAAGTCCCTTAATATTGCAAAAAGAGCAAGGCAACTGGGTGCCTATCCCAAATAAATTATAAAATAAACAAATAAACAAATAATGCTCCACGCATTATGTACTAGAGGGATCCTAAATAATGGTGTTCATTGGACAACTACATGGGAGCCGCTCTTGAGGTCACTATATGAAAGGGTGGTAAATTGTTTGATGCCATTCGTTGACATAGACATGCATACCTCTCAAAATGTACATTTTCAACACCTCTATTTTATGCAAAATAAAAAGCTCTAGCACATGAGTGATCCCTATTTCCCTCTACGCAGGGCCTTTCTTTTACTTTTATGTTGAATCTTCACCTTCTTACTTTATGCACCACTAAGAGAGCATAGTTGTCATTCTAAGTATAATGTGCATAGTCCCAAAATTTATTATTGATTGATGCATGATTATGACTATTGCTTGTTCTCAAATTATTTGTATCTAGTCACTCTAACTTTAAAGGTGTCCTGGCATTTATGTTTTGCTACTTCATAAAGGACAAGCTGAATATCACTTTGCTATGTTTTCGCTATGCATATAAACAAACAGTTGCTTTCAATGCATTATTATTCATGATATTTTGTTTGAGTTACTTCTCATGTTGTAACATAGTTGCTAAGTTCTATTGTTAGAATTATATCTATCATGCCTATGTTTAGAGTACTTTGATCCTAGCTCACAATGCTTTTACATTAACTAGATCAAGATTGTGTTGGCTTCATGTCACCTCAAAAATTATTTTGGTTATCACTTACCTACTCGAGGAAGACTGGGAGTTAAGCTTGGGGATGCTTGATACGTCGCAAACGTATCTATAATTTTTATGCTCCATGCTTGTTTTACACCAATTCCAATATGTTTTGTTCACACCTCGTGGCACTTTTATGCATTTTCCGGAACTAACCTATTGACAAGATGCCACAGTGCCAGTTCCCTATTTTCGGTTGTTTTTGGTTTCAGAAAAGTTGTACAAAAAATATTCTCGGAATCGGACGAAACAAAAGCCGAAGTACCTATTTTACCGAAAGGAAGACGGAGTCCAAAGGGGGGTCGAAGAAGTGGCGCAGGGAGGCCAAACCACCCCATGGCGCGGCCAGAACCTTGCCCGCACCAAGGCATGGTATGGTCCACCCCGGCACCCCACCGACCTAAATCCTCCGCCTATATAAAGCCTTCGATGCGAAAACCCTGAATATACCAGCCTCTGTCCACGAAAAGTTCCGTCGCTGCCGCCATCGTCCAAACGAGTTTCGGGGGTCAGAAGTTCCTGTTCTGGCACCCTGCTGGGATGGGGATTGACCCCCGGAGCCATCTCCATCGACTCCACCACCTCTACTGCGACTCCATGATGGTTTGTGAGTAGTTTCCCCCTGGACTATGGGTTCTCAGCTGTAGCTAGTTGGTACTCTCTCTCCCATGTACTTCAATGCAATGATCTCATGAGCTCCCTTACATGATTGAGATCCATATGTAATCGGTGTTTTGTTTGTTGGGATCCGATATATTGTGGAATTGTGATCAGATTGTTCATCATATTATCATACTACTGTTATTTAAGATCTTGGATGCTCTCTGGTACTTGTAGTTACCTTGATCAAGTAGTTGCCTGTATCTCCAAGAGGGAGTATTTATGCTCGATAGTGGGTTCATGCCTCTAGTTTTTTGAAAGAGTGACATTAAACTTCTAAGATTGTAGATGTGATGTTGCTACTAGGGAGAAAACGACAATATTTATTCAAGGGTAATTCTATTGTTTACTTTACACACATTGCTTAATGCGATTATCTGTTGCTTGCAACTTAATACTGGAAGGGGTGCGAACGCTAACCGGAAGGTGGATTATTGGTCATAGACGCAGTTGGATGGTCTATGTATTATGTTGTAATGTCCAATTAAATACTACAATAACTTTATCTTATCAAGGCATGCATTGTCATGCCCTCACAATTATCAATTGCCCAACTGTAATTTGTTCACCCAACACATGTTATTTGGAGAGTTACCACTAGTGTAGATAGTTGGGAACCCCGATCCTTCTATCATCATCATTGCTCCATAGTCGACTCTGCACTAGAATACTTTCTGGTGCCATCTCCTGTGTGCTACTGATGCTGTGTTACTATTGACAATGCTCTCATATTACTGCCGCTTTCACATCACCCCTGTTACTAGTGCTTTTTTAGGTGCAGCTGAATTGACAACTCCGTTGTTAAGGCTTATAAGTACTCTTTACCTCCCCTTGTGTAGAATCAATAAATTTGGGTTTTTCTTCCCTCGAAGACTTTTGTGATCCCCTATACCTGTGGGTTATCAAGTGTATCTAAATCATAGTAGAATTGGTGTAAAACAAGCATGGAGCATCAAAAATTATATATACGTTTGAGACGTATCAAGCATCCCCAGGCTTAACTCATGCTCGTCCTCGAGTGGGTAAGTGATAACAAAAATAATTTTTGAGGTGATATGCAACTATCACAATCTTGATCATGCTTTTGTAAATCATTGTAAGCTGGGATCAAAGTACTATAAACATATGCATGATAGATATAATTCTAACGATAGAACTTAGTAACTATGTTATAACATGAGAAGTAACTCAAACAAAAGATCATAAATAATTATCCAATGAAAGCAACTGTTTGTTTATGAGCATAGAGAAAACATAGCAAAGTGGTATTCAGCTTGTCCATATGAAATAGCAAAATATAAATGCTAGGACACCTTTAAAATTTAGAGGGTGACTAGATACAAGTAATTTAAGAATAATCAATAGCATAATCATGAATCAATCAATAATTCTTGGGACTATGCACATTATACTCAAAATGACAACTACGATCTCTTTGTGGTGCATAAAGTAAGAAGATGAAGACTCAACATAAAAGTAAAAGAAAGGTCCTTCGAAGAAGGAAGTAAGGATCAACAATTTTTATAAAGCCTTCAAAAATGTATGAAACTTATTAGCTTTGAGCTCTTATTGCCCCTACCATACGCATCTTGAATGGTTAAAGTTAATGTGAGTTCACAAATGAGTCATATGCTTGACAAATCATAAGTCGAAAATCTCATGCCCCTTAAATACGAGTACCCACACCTCATGCTACTCAACTTAGGTCCCAAATAAGTTCTTGTCATTGTAAATATATATGTATCATAAAGAGCGTAGCAGGGGTACCTCTTGCCCCATGATATAGAAGTACTCTTTCAAATAAGTGTAATCCCACACCAAAATGACAAGACAAATAGACAATGAGCATCTCAGCTATCCTTTTATTTGCTATGGGTATAGCTTTTTATTGAAGATGCTTCATAGAATACTCACTATGGAATGCTGTAAACTTCCACCATGAATGATGCATTGCTTAGGTTAGCGGCCCAGCGTTTCTCTAACACATATACAAACTCCATGAACTTACAAGTTTTCATCCTATTTCGCATCGATAGGCATCCATAAGCAAAAGATCATGATATCAACTAGATAATAAGTGCAATGTTGAAAGCGTGCCCCATGAAAATATGGTTGTGCTAACTCCCAACTTACAATTTGTAAGCATATAATCAACGTAAGATAATCATAATGGTTCAAGTTTATTAATTTCAAGAAAGTAAATGTGCCATCAAGTTCGTGAGAGCTTTAGTGACTATTTTTCTCATAATCAATTTGAAAGATATATAAAAACATGATGAATATACTTGGAATAGCAAATGCTAATAGGTATATATGGTGGACACAATTGGTAAACTTTGGTTTTTAGTGGTTGGATGCACGAGTAAAGCTTCATACTCAGTACAGGCGAAGGCTAGCAAAAGACTGGGTGCGACCAACTAAGAAAGCAATAATGGACATAATCATGCATAGCGACAAAAAATATTAATCAAAGCATAAAGTGATATCAAAATTCAAAAACTAAATGATCATGAAGGCTTTAGTTGATGGGTTGGGAGTCATAACATGGTATAAGCATGTGCCAAGTCAACCCAATAAAGCATTGATGCGCGTGGTTGACGTATTGTCTTTCCGTTCGACACGCGTCCGTTGGCAACCCCAAGAGGAAGGTGTGATGCGTACAGCGGCAAGTTTCCCTCAGTAAGAAACCAAGGTTTATCGAACCAATAGGAGTCAAGAAGCACGTGAAGGTTGATGGCGGCGAGATGTAGTGCGGCGCAACACCAGGGATTCCGGCGCCAACGTGGAACCTGCACAACACAAACCAAGTAATTTGCCCCAACGAAACAGCGAGGTTGTCAATCTCACCGGCTTGCTGTAACAAAGGATTAGATGTATAGTGTGGAAGATGATTGTTTGCAGAAAACAGTAGAACGAGTATTGCAGAGATTGTATTTCAGTATAGAGAATTGGACCGGGTCCACAGTTCACTAGAGGTGTCTCTCCCATAAGATAAACAGCATGTTGGGTGAACAAATTACAGTTGGGCAATTGACAAATAGAGGGCATGACCATGCACATACATATTATGATGAGTATAGTGAGATTTAATTGGGCATTACGACAAAGTACATAGACCACTATCCAGCATGCATCTATGCCTAAAAGTCCACCTTCAGGTTATCATCCGAACCCCTTCCAGTATTAAGTTGCTAACAACAGACAATTGCATTAAGTATTGCGCATAATGTAATCAATAACTACATCCTCGGACATAGCATCAATGTTTTATCCCTAGTGGCAACAGCACATCCATAACCTTAGAGGTTTCTATCACTCCCCCAGATTCACGGAGACATGAACCCACTATCGAGCATAAATACCCCCTCTTGGAGTTACTAGCAAAAACTTGGCCGAGCCTCTACTAATAACGGAGAGCATGCAAGATCATAAACAACACATAGATATAAAATTGATAATCAACATAACATAGTATTCTCTATTCATCGGATCCCAACAAACACAACATATAGCATTACAGATAGATGATCTTGATCATGTTAGGCAGCTCACAAGATCCGACAATGAAGCACAATGAGGAGAAGACAACCATCTAGCTACTGCTATGGACCCATAGTCCAGGGGTAGACTACTCACACATCACTCCGGAGGCGACCATGGCGGCGTAGAGTCCTCCGGAGATGATTCCCCTCCGGCATGGTGCCGGAGGCGATCTCCTGAATCCCCGAGATGGGATTGGCGGGCGGCGTCTCTGGAAGGTTTTCCGTATCGTGGCTCTCTGCATCGGGTTTCGCGACGAAGGCTATTTGTAGGCGGAAGGGTAGGTTAGGGGGCGTCACGAGGGGCCCAGTAGATAGGTCGGCGCGGCCAAGGGTGGGGCCGCGCCACCCTACCTCCTGGCCACCTCGTGGCCCCACTTCGTTGACTCTCCGGTCTTCTGGAAGCTTCGTGTGAAAATAGGCCCCTGGGCGTTGATTTCGTCCAATTCCGAGAATATTTCCTTACTAGGATTTCTGAAACCAAAAACAGCAAAAACAGCAACTGGCTCTTCGGCATCTCGTTAATAGGTTAGTTCCGAAAATGCATAAATATGACATAAAGTATGCATAAAACATGTAGATATCATCAATAATGTGGCATGGAACATAAGAAATTATCGATACATCAGAGATGTATCAGCATCCCTGCTTTGTTTCTGCTCGTCCCGAGCAGGTAAACGATAAACAAAGATAATTTCTGGAGTGACATGCCATCATAACCTTGATCATACTATTGTAAGCATATATATGTAATGAATGCAGCGATCAAAACAATGTATATGACATGAGTAAACAATTGAATCATAAAGCAAAGACTTTTCATGAATAGTACTTCAAGACAAGCATCAATAAGTCTTGCATAAGAGTTAACTCATAAAGCAATAATTCAAAGTAAAGTTATTGCAGCAACACAAAGGAAGATGAAGTTTCAGCGGTTGCTTTCAACTTATAACATGTATATCTCATGGATATTGTCAATGTAAAGTAATATAACAAGTGCAATATGCAAGTATGTAGGAATCAATGCACAGTTCACACAAGTGTTTGCTTCTTGAGGTGGAGAGAAATAGGTGAACTAACTCAACAATAAAAGTAAAAGAATGGTCCTTCAAAGAGGAAAGCATCGATTGCTATATTTGTGCTAGAGCTTTGGTTTTGAAAACAAGAAACAATTTTGTCAACGGTAGTAATAAAGCATATGTGTTATGTAGATTATATCTTACAAGTTGCAAGCCTTATGCATAGTATACTAATAGTGCCCGCACCTTGTCCTAATTAGCTTGGATTACAGGGATTATCGCAATGCACATGTTTTAAGCAAGTGTCACAAAGGGGTACCAAGCTCGCATCGGATTTCTCGCTATTGATTATTCTCAACTTAGACATCCATACCGGGACAACATAGACAACAGATAATGGACTCCTCTTTTATGCATAAGCATGTAGCAACAATTAATTTTCTCATATGAGATTGAGGATATTTGTCCAAAACTGAAACTTCCACCATGGATCATGGCTTTAGTTAGCGGCCCAATGTTCTTCTCTAACAATATGCATGCTCTAACCATAAAGGTGGTAAATCGCCCTTACTTCAGACAAGACGGACATGCATAGCAACTCACATGATATTCAACAAAGAGTAGTTGATGGCGTCCCCAGAAACATGGTTATCGCACAACAAGCAACTTAATAAGAGATAAAGTGCATAAGTACATATTCAATACCACAATAGTTTTTAAGCTATTTGTCCCATGAGCTATATATTGTAAAGGTAGAGGATAGAAATTTTAAAGGTAGCACTCAAGCAATTTACTTTGGAATGGCGGAGAAATACCATGTAGTAGGTAGGTATGGTGGACACAAATGACATAGTGGTTGGCTCAAGTATTTTGGATGCATGAGAAGTATTCCCTCTCGATACAAGGTTTAGGCTAGCAAGGCTATTTGAAACAAACACAAGGATGAACGGTGTAGCAAAACTCACATAAAAGACATATTGTAAACATTATAAGACTCTACACCGTCTTCCTTGTTGTTCAAACTCAATACTAGAAATTATCTAGACCTTAGAGAGACCGAATATGCAAACCAAATTTTAGCATGCTCTATGTATTTCTTCATTAATAGATGCAAAGCATATGATGCAAGAGCTTAAACATGAGCACAACAATTGCCAAGTATCACATTATCCAAGACATTTTAGCAATTACTACATGTATCATTTTCCAATTCCAACCATATAACAATTTAACGAAGAAGAAACTTCGCCATGAATATTATGAGTAGAGCCTAAGGACATACTTGTCCATATGCTACAGCGGAGCGTGTCTCTCTCCCACACAAAGAATGCTAGGATCCATTTTATTCAAACAAAACAAAAACAAAAACAAACCGACGCTCCAAGCAAAGCACATAAGATGTGATGGAATAAAAATATAGTTTCAGGGAGGAACCTGATAATGTTGTCGATGAAGAAGGGATGCCTTGGGCATCCCCAAGCTTAGACGCTTGAGTCTTCTTGAAATATGCAGGGGTGAACTACCGGGGCATCCCCAAGCTTAGAGCTTTCACTCTCCTTGATCATGTTGTATCATCTCCCTCTCTTGATCCTTGAAAACTTCCTCCACACCAAACTCAAAACAACTCATTTGAGGGTTAGTGCACAATCAAAATATACATGTTCAGAGGTTACATAATCATTATTAACACTTCTGGACATTGCACAAAGCTACTGAAAGTCAATGGAATCGAAATATCCATCGAACATAGCAAAATAGGCAATGCGAAATAAAAGGTAGAATCTGTCAAAACAGAACAGTTCGTAATGACGAATTTTATTGAGGCACCAGAATTGCTCAAATGAAAATGCTCAAATTGAATGAAAGTTGCGTACATATCTGAGGATCACTCACGTAAATTGGATTAATTTTCTGAGTTACCTACAGAGAATTTTTCCCAGATTCGTGACAGCAAAGAAATCTGTTGCGCAGTAATCCAAATCTAGTATGAACCTTACTATCAACGACTTTACTTGGCACAACAAAACACTAAACTAAGATAAGGAGAGGTTGCTACAGTATTAAACAACTTCCAAGACACAAATATAAAACAAAATACTGTAGTAAAAACATGTGTTGTCTCCCATAAGCGCTTTTCTTTAACGCCTTTCAGCTAGGCGCAGAAAGTGTGTATCAAGTATTATCAAGAGACGAAGTGTCAACATCATAATTTGTTCTAATAATAGAATCAAAAGGTAACTTCATTCTCTTTCTAGGGAAGTGTTCCATACCTTTCTTGAGAGGAAATTGATATTTAATATTACCTTCCTTCATATCAATGATAGCACCAACGGTTCGAAGAAAAGGTCTTCCCAATATGATGGGACAAGATGCATTGCATTCAATATCCAAGACAACAAAATCAACGGGGACAAGGTTATTGTTAATGGTAATGCGAACATTATCAACTCTCCCCAAAGGTTTCTTTGTAGAGTTATCAGCAAGATTAACATCCAAATAACAATTTTTCAATGGTGGCAAGTCAAGCATATTATAAATTTTCTTAGGCATAACAGAAATATTTGCACCAAGATCACATAAAGCATTACAATCAAAGTCATTGACCTTCATCTTAATGATGGGCTCCCAACCATCCTCGAGCTTCCTAGGAATAGAAGCTTCGTGTTCTAGTTTCTCTTCTCTAGCTTTTATGAGAGCATTTGTAATATGTTTCGTGAAAGCCAAATTTATAGCACTAGCATTAGGACTTTTAGCAAGTTTTTTGTAAAAACTTTATAACTTCAGAGATGTGGCAATCATCAAAATTAAAACCATTATAATCTAAAGAAATGGGATCATCATCCCCAATGTTGGAAAAAATTTCAGCAGTTTTATCACAGCAGTTTCAGCAGTTTTAGCAGTTTCAGGCAGTTTTTCGCGCTTTGCATTAGAAGTGGAAACATTGCTAACACCAATTATTTTATTAGTAATAGTAGGAGGTGCAGCAACTTGTGGAGCATTAGCATTGCTAGTGGTGGTAATAGTCCAAACTTTAGCTATATTATCTTCTTTTTCATTTTCTTCTCTTTCCCACCTAGCACGCAATTCGGCCATCAATCTTATATTCTCATTAATTCTAACTTGGATGGCATTTGCTGTAGTAACAATTTTATTATTAAGATTTTCATTAGGCATAACTTTCGATTTCAAAAGATCAACATCAGCAGCAAGACTATCGACTTTAGAAGCAAGTATATCAATTTTCCCAAGCTTTTCTTCAACAGATTTGTTAAAAGCAGTTTGTGTACTAATAAATTCTTTAAGCATGGCTTCAAGTCCAGGGGGTGTGTTCCTATTATTGTTGTAAGAATTCCCATAAGAATTACCATAGCCGTTGCCATTATTATAAGGATATGGCCTATAGTTGTTACTAGAACCGGTAAGCATTGTTGTTGAAATTATTATTTTTAATGAAGTTTACATCAACATGTTCTTCTTGAGCAACCAATGAAGCTAACGGAACATTATTAGGATCAACATTTGTCCTATCATTCACAAGCATAGACATAATAGCATCAATCTTATCACTCAAGGAGGAGGTTTCTTCGACAGAATTTACCTTCTTACCTTGTGGAGCTCTTTCCGTGTGCCATTCAGAGTAATTAATCATCATATTATCAAGAAGCTTTGTTGCTTCGCCAAGAGTGATGGACATAAAGGTACCTCCAGCAGCTGAATCCAATAGGTTCCGCGAAGAAAAATTCAGTCCTGCATAAAAGGTTTGGATGATCATCCAAGTAGTCAGTCCATGGGTTGGGCAATTTTTAACCAAAGATTTCATTCTTTCCCATGCTTGTGCAACATGCTCAGTATCCAATTGTTTAAAATTCATTATGCTACTCCTCAAAGATATAATTTTAGCAGGGGGATAATATCTACCAATAAAAGCATCCTTGCATTTAGTCCATGAATCAATACTATTCTTAGGCAGAGATAGCAACCAATCTTTAGCTCTTCCTCTTAATGAGAAAGGGAACAATTTTAATTTTATAATGTCACCATCTACATCTTTATACTTTTGCATTTCACACAATTCAACAAAATTATTGAGATGGGCAGCAGCATCATCAGAACTAACACCAGAAAATTGCTCTCGCATAACAAGATTTAGTAAAGCAGGTTTAATTTCAAAGAATTCTGCTGTAGTAGCAGGTGGAGCAATAGGTGTGCATAAGAAATCATTATTATTTGTGGTTGTGAAGCCACACAACTTAGTATTTTCAGGAGTACCCATTTTAGCAACAGCAAACTAGATAAAGTAAATGCAAGTAACTAATTTTTTTGTGTTTTCGATATAGCAAACAAGATAGCAAATAAAGTAAAACTAGCAACTAATTTTTTTGTATTTTGATTTAGTGCAGCAAACAAAGTAGTAAATAAAACTAAGCAAGACAAAAACAAAGTAAAGAGATTGGGATGTGGAGACTCCCCTTGCAGCGTGTCTTGATCCCCGCAACGGCGCCAAAATTTGCTTGATGCGCGTGGTTGACGTATTGTATTTCCGTTCGACACGCGTCCGTTGGGAACCCCAAGAGGAAGGTGTGATGCGTAAAGCGGCAAGCTTCCCTCAGTAAGAAACCAAGGTTTATCGAACCAGTAGGAGTCAAGAAGCACGTGAAGGTTGATGGCGGCGAGATGTAGTGCGGCGCAACACCAGGGATTCCGGCCAACGTGGAACCTGCACAACACAAACCAAGTACTTTGCCCCAACGAAACAGCGAGGTTGTCAATCTCACCGGCTTGCTGTAACAAAGGATTAGATGTATAGTGTGGAAGATGATTGTTTGCGTAAAAACAGTAGAACAGTATTGCAGTAGATTGTATTTCAGTATAGAGAATTGGACCGGGGTCCACAGTTCACTAGAGGTGTCTCTCCCATAAGATAAACAGCATGTTGGGTGAACAAATTACAGTTGGGCAATTGACAAATAGAGAGGGCATGACCATGCACATACATATTATGATGAGTATAGTGAGATTTAATTGGGCATTACGACAAAGTACATAGACCGCTATCCAGCATGCATCTATGCCTAAAAAGTCCACCTTCAGGTTATCATCCGAACCCCTTCCAGTATTAAGTTGCTAACAACAGACAATTGCATTAAGTATTGCACGTAATGTAATCAATAACTACATCCTCGGACATATCATCAATGTTTTATCCCTAGTGGCAACAGACATCCATAACCTTAGAGGTTTCTGTCACTCCCCCATTCACGGAGACATGAACCCACTATCGAGCATAAATACCCCCTCTTGGAGTTACTAGCAAAAACTTGGCCAGAGCCTCTACTAATAACGGAGAGCATGCAAGATCATAAACAACACATAGATATAAATTGATAATCAACATAACATAGTATTCTCTATTCATCGGATCCCAACAAACACAACATATAGCATTATAGATAGATGATCTTGATCATGTTAGGCAGCTCACAAGATCCGACAATGAAGCACAATGAGGAGAAGACAACCATCTAGCTACTGCTATGGACCCATAGTCTAGGGGTAGACTACTCACACATCACTCCGGAGGCGACCATGGCGGCGTAGAGTCCTCCGGGAGATGATTCCCCTCTCCGGCAGGGTGCCGGAGGCGATCTCCTGAATCCCCGAGATGGGATTGGCGGCGGCGGCGTCTCTGGAAGGTTTTCCGTATCGTGGCTCTCGGTACTGGGGTTTCGCGACGAAGGCTATTTGTAGGCGGAAGGGTAGGTCAGGGGGCGTCACGAGGGGCCCAGGAGACAGGTCGGCGCGGCCAAGGGTGGGGCCGCGCCCCTACCTCCTGGCCACCTCGTGGCCCCACTCGTTGACTCTCCGGTCTGAAGCTTCGTGAAAATAGGCCCTGGCGTTGATTTCGTCCAATTCCGAGAATATTTCCTTACTAGGATTTCTGAAACCAAAAACAGCAGAAAACAAGAATCGGCTCTTCGGCATCTCGTTAATAGGTTAGTTCCAGAAAATGCATAAATATGACATAAAGTATGCATAAAACATGTAGATATCATCAATAATGTGGCATGAAACATAAGAAATTATCGATACGTCGGAGACGTATCAAGCATCAAAGGAGAATATCACAATATTATGATTCTATGACAAAAACAACACATGATTCTTTCAATGGAACATTAAGCACTTTCAGATATTTGAGACAAGTCATGATGCAACAATGAATACTAAGCATATCATAAAAATAACATCCAACATGACATGCCACAGTCTAGACGAGCTTCCTTTTGCATCACTATTAGCATGAAACTTTTTAATCGTTTTCAACACCAATCATTTATTTGAAACAACTCACATAAATAAAAATAAATATGAACCAGAGAGCTAATAATTCATGAATAAAGAAAACTAACAAGCTATGGACAAAAAATAAAAATAAAAAACCAAAGCTAAACGAAGTACTACAAAACTAGAACACTCGCAGAACAGTAAAAGTGAAATCTAGAGTGTTCTATGCAATTTAAACGGAGTGTGTCATGCTCCAAAACAAATATGCTGGGATCCTATCTTATTGTACAGTAAACAAAACAAAAGAAAAGTAAAAACAAAAATAAAGACGCTCCAAGAATAACACATAGCATATGACACAATAAAAATATAGCGCACAGAAAGATGGCATGTTGCTTTGTTGATGAAGAAGGGTATGCCATGGGCATCCCCAAGATTTGACGCTTGTACCTCTTTAATATTTCTTAGGGTGTCAGGGGGCATCCCCAAGCTTGAGCTTTTGTCCGTTCTTCATTTCATCAGATCATTCTTCTCTCCCTGCACTCGAAAACTTTCTTCATACAAAACTTCACATAATTATTTATTAGCAACGTTAGTGTAATCAAAATAATAAATCCATTTGGGTCCAGTTCTAACATATATCAAACATCCATAAAAATATTAGATACTGTAGCAACTCTTTCAAAAATCTCTTTCTGTCAAAAGAACCCCAAAAGAAAGAGAACAAGAGGCAAATGCTAATAGTGGCACAAATCTGCCAAAAGAGAACATCAGATAAAGATCATTTTTTTTGAAAATCCTCTATTGCTCAGATCGAAACGTGCAAAACTAATGAAATTTAGATATAAACCTGGGGCATATGCTCAAAAATTTGCAACTCAAAATCACGTATTGCTGGGAGCACTAAGTTTATAGTAACAACACATAATCTGTTTCTGGACAACAACTTTCCCAAATCTTACTTTCTTCCTATTAGAGGCTACTCTTGGAAAAAAACAAAATAAAAATGATAAGGAGAGGTTTTTACAAAGACAACAACTTCCAAGACTCAGCAAAAGACAAATTACATAAAATAAACATGGGTTGTCTCCCATAAGCGCTTTTCTTTAACACCTTTCCGCGAGACGCAGAAAGTATTTGCATCAAGTATTATCAACGAAGAAGCATCAATATCATAATTTGTTCTAATAATAGAATCAAAAGGTGACTTATTTCTTTTTCTAGGGAAGTGTTCCATACCTTTCTTGAGTAGTAATTGATATCTAATAATTCCATCTCTCATATCAATAATAGCACCAACAGTTCTAAGAAAATGTCTTCCCAAAACATTAGGACAAGAAGCATTGCATTCAACATCCAATACAAAAAAATCAACGGGGACTAGGTTATTATTAACCATAATAAGAACATTATTAACTCTCCCCAAAGATTTCTTTTTAGCAATATCAGCATGGTGAACATCCAAATAACATTGTTCCAACGGTGGAAATTTAAGCATATCATAGATTTTTCTAGGCATAACATAAATACTTGCACCAAGATCACATAAAGAATTGAAATCAAAGTCATCTACTCTCATCTTAATGATAGGCTCCTAACCATCTTCTAACTTTCTAGGAATAGAAGCTTCACGTTTTAACTTTTCTTCTCTAATTTGCATGAGTGCATTTGTAATATGCCTCGTAAAAGCCATATTTATAGGACTAGCATTGAGGCTTATAGAAATATTTTGTAAAAACTTTATCACTTCAGAGATATTCCAACTATCAAAATCAAAGTCATTATCATCAAAAGAAAAAGGAATATTGTTTCCCATATTACGAAAAATTTCAGCACTCTTATTGGAAAAAATTTCAGTGCTGCTAGGCAATTTTGTAGAATGAGTAGGGACTTTTCCTACGACAATCATTTTACCATTAATAGTAGGAGGATTGCTAGCATTTGAATTTCCAGTATTACTAGTGGTAGTAATGGTGCAAACTTTAGTCATGTTATTATTTCTAGCAATTTCATCCTCTCTTTCCCACCTAGCATGCAATTCCGCCAACATCCTAACATTCTCCTCAATTCTAAATTTAATGGCATTAAAAGTTTTGCTTTATTTAACATCAGGGGCATAGCTTTCAATTTAAGAAATTCAACATCATGAGCAAGGCTATCAACTTTAGAAGCAAGAACATCAATTTTGCCAAAGTTTTCCTCAACAAATTTATTGAAAGCAGTTTGTTTACTAATAAAATCCTTAAGCATGACTTCAAGATCAGAGGGTGCACCTCTATTGTTGCTATAAGAATTACCATAAGAGTTGCCATAAGAATTACCATTATTAGAAGGATATGGCCTATAATTTTTTCTACCAAAATTATTTCTATATGCATTGTTGTCATAATTGTTGCTTTTAATGAAGTTCACATCGACATGATCTTCTTGAGCAACAAAAGAATCTAACGAAATATTATTTGGATCAACATGAGCTTTACCATTAACAAGCATAGACATAATAGTATCAATTCTATCACTCAAGGAGGAGGATTCTTCAACAGAATTTACCTTCTTACCTTGTGGAGCTCTCTCGGTGTGCCATTCAAAATAGTTTATCTTCATATTATCAAGAAGCTTTGTTGCAGCCCCCAAAGTAATGGACATAAAGGTACCTCCAGCAGCTGAATCCAGAAGGTTTCTTGAAGAAAAATTCAGTCCTGCATAAAAAGTTTGGATGATCATCCAAGTAGTCAGT
The DNA here is from genome assembly GCA_030979885.1 of Lolium multiflorum. Taxonomy (NCBI): domain Eukaryota; kingdom Viridiplantae; phylum Streptophyta; class Magnoliopsida; order Poales; family Poaceae; genus Lolium; species Lolium multiflorum. The sequence continues at coordinate 246,498,605 of CM061748.1, forward strand.
CCATGAGTGGGACAATTCTTTACCAAAGATTTCATTCTTTCCCAAGCTTGAGAAACATGTTCATTATCAAATTATCTAAATTTCATTATGTCACTACGCAAGGATATATTCTAGCAGGAGGATAATATTTTCCAATAAAATCATCTTTGCATTTAACCCAAGAATCAATACTATTTCTAGGAAAAGATAGCAACCAATCTTTAGCTCTTCCTCTTAAAGAGAAATGAAACAATTTCATTTTATAATGTCGCCATCTACATCCTTATATTTTTTGCATGTCATAAAGTTCAACAAAATTATTAAGGTGAGCAGTGATGCGCGTGGTTGACGTATTGTCTTTTCGTTCGACACGCGTCCGTTGGGAACCCCAAGAGGAATGTGTGATGCGCACAGCGGCAAGTTTCTGACACGCGTACAGCACGCGACCGTTGGGAACCCCAAGTGGAAGGTGTGATGCGTACAGCAGTAAGTTTCCCTCAGTTAGAAACCAAGGTTTATCGAACCAAAGGGAGTCAAGAAGCACGTTGAAGGTTGATGGCGGCGAGATGTAGTGCGGCGCAACACCAGAGATTCCGGCGCCAACGTGGAACCTGCACAACACAAACCAAGTACTTTGCCCCAACGAAACAGCGAGGTTGTCAATCTCACCGGCTTGCTGTAACAAAGGATTAGATGTATAGTGTGGATGATGATTGCTTGCAGAAAACAGTAGAACAAGTATTGCAGTAGATTGTATTTCAGTAAAGAGAATTGGACCGGGGTCCACAGTTCACTAGAGGTGTCTCTCCCATAAGATAAATAGCATGTTGGGTGAACAAATTACAGTTGGGCAATTGACAAATAAAGAGGGCATGACCATGCACATACATATTATGATGAGTATAGTGAGATTTAATTGGGCATTACGACAAAGTACATAGACCGCTATCCAACATGCATCTATGCCTAAAAGTCCACCTTCAGGTTATCATCCGAACCCCTTCCAGTATTAAGTTGCTAACAACAGACAATTGCATTAAGTATTGCGCGTAATGTAATCAATAACTACATCCTCGACATAGCATCAATGTTTTATCCCTAGTGGCAACAGCACATCCATAATCTTAGAGATTTCTGTCACTTCCCCAGATTCACGGAGACATGAACCCACTATCGAGCATAAATACCCCCTCTTGGAGTTACAAGCATCAACTTGGCTAGAGCATCTACTAGTAACGGAGAGCATGCAAGATCATAAACAACACATAGATATAAATTGATAATCAACATAACATGGTATTCTCTATTCATCGGATCCCAACAAACACAACATATAGAATTACAGATAGATGATCTTGATCATGTTCGGCAGCTCACAAGACCCGACAATTAAGCACAATGAGGAGAAGACAACCATCTAGCTACTGCTATGGACCCATAGTCCAGGGGTAGACTACTCACACATCACTCCGGAGGCGACCATGGCGGCGTAGAGTCCTTCGGGAGATGATTCCCCTCTCCGGCAGGGTGCCGGAGGCGATCTCCTGAATCCCCCGAGATGGGATTGGCGGCGGCGGCGTCTCTAGAAGGTTTTCCGTATCGTGGCTCTCGGTACTGGGGGTTTCGCGACGAAGGCTATTTGTAGGCGGAAGGGTAGGTCAGGGGGCGTCGCGAGGGCCCAGGAGACAGGTCGGCGCGGCCAAGGGTGGGGCCGCGCCGCCTACCCTCCTGGCCACCTCGTGGCCCCACTTCGTTGACTCTTCGGTCTTCTGGAAGCTTCGTGGCAAAATAGGACCCTGGGCGTTTTCATTCCACCCGAGAATATTTCCTTACTAGATTTCTGAAACCAAAAACAGCAGAAAACAGAATCGGCGCTTCAGCATCTTGTTAATAGGTTAGTTCCAGTAAAATGCACAAATATGACATAAAGTGTGCATAAAACATGTAGATATCATCAATAATGTGGCATGGAACATAAGAAATTATCGATATACGGGAGACGTATCAGCATCCCCAAGCTTAGTTCTGCTCGTCCCGAGCAGGTAAACGATAAACAAATATAATTTCTGAGTGACATGCCATCATAACCTTGATCATACTATTGTAAGCATATGTAGTGAATGCAGCGATCAAAACAATGTAAATGACATGAGTAAACAATTGAATCATATAGCAAAGACTTTTCATGAATAGTAATTCAAGACAAGCATCAATAAGTCTTGCATAAGAGTTAACTCATAAAGCAATAAATTCATAGTAAAGATATTGAAGCAACACAAATGAAGATTAAGTTTCAGCGGTTGCTTTCAACTTATAACATGTATATCTCATGGATATTGTCAATGTAAAGTAATATAACAAGTGCAATATGCAAGTATGTAGGAATCAATGCACAGTTCACACAAGTGTTTGCTTCTTGAGGTGGAGAGAGATAGGTGAACTGACTCAACATAAAAGTAAAAGAATGGTCCTTCAAAGAGGAAAGCATCGATTGCTATATTTGTGCTAGAGCTTTGATTTTGAAAAAAGAAACAATTTTGCCAACGGTAGTAATAAACATATGTGTCATGTAAATTATATCTTACAAGTTGCAAGCCTCATGCATAGTATACTAATAGTGCCCGCACCTTGTCCTAATTAGCTTGGATTACCGGGATTATCGCAATGCACATGTTTTAACCAAGTGTCACAAAGGGGTACCTCTATGCCGCCTGTACAAAGGTCTAAGGAGAAAGCTCGCATTGGATTTCTCGCTATTGATTATTCTCAACTTAGACATCCATACCGGGACAACATAGACAACAGATAATGGACTCCTCTTTATGCATAAGCATGTAGCAACAATTAATTTTCTCATATGAGATTGAGGATATTTTTCCAAAACTGAAACTTCCACCATGGATCATGGCTTTAGTTAGCGGCCCAATGTTCTTCTCTAACAATATGCATGCTCTAACCATTAGGTGGTAAATCTCCCTTACTTCAGACAAGACGGACATGCATAGCAACTCACATGATATTCAACAAAGAGTAGTTGATGGCGTCCCCAGGAACATGGTTATCGCACAACAAGCAACTTAATAAGAGATAAAGTGCATAAGTACATATTCAATACCACAATAGTTTTTAAGCTATTTGTCCCATGAGCTATATATTGTAAAGGTAGAGGATAGAAATTTTAAAGGTAGCACTCAAGCAATTTACTTTGGAATGGCGGAGAAATACCATGTAGTAGGTAGGTATGGTGGACACAAATGGCATAGTGGTTGGCTCAAGTATTTGGATACATGAGAAGTAATCCCTCTCGATACAAGGCTTAGGCTAGCAAGGTTTATTTGAAACAAACACAAGGATGAACCGGTGCAGCAAAACTCACATAAAAGACATATTGAAAACATTATAAGACTCTACACCGTCTTCCTTGTTGTTCAAACTCAATACTAGAAATTATCTAGACCTTAGAGAGACCAAATATGCAAACCAAATTTTAGCATGCTCTATGTATTTCTTCATTAATGGGTGCAAAGTATATGATGCAAGAGCTTAAACATGAGCACAACAATTGCCAAGTATCACATTATCCAAGAGATTTTAGCACATTACTACATGTATCATTTTCCAATTACAACCATATAACAATTTAACGAAGAAGAAATTTCGCCATGAATATTATGAGTAGAGCCTAAGGACATACTTGTCCATATGCTACAGCGGAGTGTGTCTCTCTCCCACACAATGAATGCTAGGATCCATTTTATTCAAACAAAACAAAAACAAAAAAAACCGACGCTCCAAGCAAAGCACATAAGATGTGACGGAATAAAAATATAGTTTCAGGGGAGGAACCTGATAATGTTGTCGATGAAGAAGGCATCCCCAAGCTTAGACGCTTGAGTCTTCTTGATATATGCAGGGGTGAACCACCGGGGCATCCCCAAGCTTAGAGCTTTCACTCTCCTTGATCATGTTGTATCATCTCCCTCTCTTGATCCTTGAAAACTTCCTCCACACCAAACTCAAAACAACTCATTAGAGGGTTAGTGCACAATCAAAATATACATGTTCAGAGGTGACATAATCATTCTTAACACTTCTGGACATTGCACAAAGCTACTGAAAGTCAATGGAATCAAAATATCCATCGAACATAACAAAACAGGCAATGCGAAATAAAAGGCAGAATCTATCAAAAACAGAACAGTTCGTAATGACGAATTTTATTGAGGCAACAGACTTGCTCAAATGAAAATGCTCAAATTGAATGAAAGTTGCGTACATATCTGTGGATCACTCACGTAAATTGGCATAATTTTCTGAGTTACCTATAGAGATTTTTGCCCAGATTCGTGACAGCAAAGAAATCTGTTTCTGCGCAGTAATCCAAATCTAGTATGAACCTTACTATCAACGACTTTACTTGGCACAATAAAACACTAAACTAAGATAAGGAGAGGTTGCTACAGTAGTAAACAACTTCCAAGACACAAAATAAAAACAAATTACTGTAGTAAAAACATGGGTTTTCTCCCATAAGCGCTTTCCTTTAACGCCTTTCAGCTAGGCGCAGAAAGTGTGCATCAAGTATTGTCGAGAGATGGTGTATCAACCTTACCTTGGGCTTTACCCTTACCTTTCTTGTTCTTTTTCTTTCTCTTTGATTTAGGAAATATATGACTTCCCCCCGGTGTAGAGGTGAATTTCAGGGTGCCTTCTCCCATATCTATGACTGCTCCCAATAGTTTCAGCAGGGATCTTCCGAGTGTGATTTGTCCTGTCCCTACACATTCAATAACAAGATAATCAATGGATATTGTTCTTCCAAGAATGGTTGTATGCACACCTGCGGCTATTCCCTTAGGAATTATAATAGAGTTATCAATGAGAGTTATTTCTTCTCCTCCTTCATCAACTCCCCAAAGTTTCAAAGATTTATAAATGCTCTCAGGTATAAGGCAAAATTCAGACATAATATCACAATTGGCATGAAGAGTTTGATCACCGATAACAATTTTAACAGTAGGATCCCATAATGAAAGTTCAGAGTTCACTAAAACTTGTTCAAGACGATTACGAACATAGCGATAGTTGTCATCCAAGCGAGATGTACTTATCTCGAGATTGTTTAATCTATTATAAATGCTAATAAGGGCTGAATCAAAGTTATTAGCTGAATCATGTGATGCAACCAACTTCTTTATGGCATTAAAAGCTTGATCCCCATTGCAATGAAGGAAATCTCCTCCCACTAAAGCATCCAAGGCATATCTATAGCGAATCATAAGACCAAAATAAAAATTACTAAGGAGCAAACTTAGAGTCATTTGAGGTTCAGTTTTACGATAAGAAGTAAAAATTCTAGACCAAGCATCTTTAAAACTCTCCTCATCCCCTTGTTTAAAAGTGAAGACTAATTCTTCAGGCGAAGAAGTAACAGGTTCAGAGCTAGACATGGTAACAAAAGTAACTAATTTTTTTGTATTTTTAATATAGAGTGCAAGACAGTAAATAAAGCAAACTAGATAAAGTAAATGCAAGTAACTAATTTTTTTGTGTTTTTGATATAGCAAACAAGATAGTAAATAAAGTAAAACTAGCAACTAATTTTTTTGTATTTTGATTTAGTGCAGCAAACAAAGTAGTAAATAAAACTAAGCAAGACAAAAACAAAGTAAAGAGATTGGGATGTGGAGACTCCCTTGCAGCGTGTCTTGATCTCCCCGGCAACGGCGCTAGAAATTTAGCTTGACACGCGTACAGCACGCGACCGTTGGGAACCCCAAGTGGAAGGTGTGATGCGTACAGCAGTAAGTTTCCCTCAATTAGAAACCAAGGTTTATCGAACCAGTAGGAGTCAAGAAGCACGTTGAAGGTTGATGGCGGCGAGATGTAGTGCGGCGCAACACCATGGATTCCGGCGCCAACGTGGAACCTGCACAACACAAACCAAGTACTTTGCCCCAACGAAACAGCGAGGTTGTCAATCTCACCGGCTTGCTGTAACAAAGGATTAGATGTATAGTGTGGATGATGATTGCTTGCAGAAAACAGTAGAACAAGTATTGCAAGAGATTGTATTTCAAAAAGAGAATTGGACCGGGGTCCACAGTTCACTAGAGGTGTCTCTCCCATAAGATAAACAGCATGTTGGGTGAACAAATTACAGTTGGGCAATTGACAAATAAAGAGGGCATGACCATGCACATACATATTATGATGAGTATAGTGAGATTTAATTGGGCATTACGACAAAGTACATAGACCGCTATCCAACATGCATCTATGCCTAAAAAGTCCACCTTCAAGTTATCATCCGAACCCCTTCCGTATTAAGTTGCTAACAACAGACAATTGCATTAAGTATTGCGCGTAATGTAATCAATAACTACATCCTCGGACATAGCATCAATGTTTTATCCCTAGTGGCAACAGCATATCCATAATCTTAGAGATTTCTGTCACTTCCCCAGATTCACGGAGACATGAACCCACTATCGAGCATAAATACCCCCTCTTGGAGTTACAAGCATCAACTTGGCCAGAGCATCTACTAGTAACGGAGAGCATGCAAGATCATAAACAACACATAGATATAAATTGATAATCAACATAACATGGTATTCTCTATTCATTGGATCCCAACAAACACAACATATAGAATTACAGATAGATGATCTTGATCATGTTCGGCAGCTCACAAGACCCGCAATTAAGCACAATGAGGAGAAGACAACCATCTAGCTACTGCTATGGACCCATAGTCCAGTGGTAGACTACTCACACATCACTCCGGAGGCGACCATGGCGGCGTAGAGTCCTCCGGGAGATGATTCCCCTCCGGCAGGGTGCCGGAGGCGATCTCCTGAATCCCCCGAGATGGGATTGGCGGCGGCGGCGTCTCTGGAGGGTTTTCCGTATCGTGGCTCTCGGACTGGGGGTTTCGCGATGAAGGCTATTTGTAGGCGGAAGGGTAGGTCAGGGGGCGTCGCGAGGGGCCCAGGAGACAGGTCGGCGCGGCCAAGGGTGGGGCCGCGCCGCCTACCCTCCTGGCCACCTCGTGGCCCCACTTCGTTGACTCTTCGGTCTTCCGGAAGCTTCGTGGCAAAATAGGACCCTGGGCGTTGATTTCGTCCAATTCCGAGAATATTTCCTACTAGGATTTCTGAAACCAAAAATAGCAGAAAACAGAACTGGCGCTTCGGCATCTTGTTAATAGGTTAGTTTGGAAAATGCACAAATATGACATAAAGTGTGCATAAAACATGTAGATATCATCAATAATGTGGCATGGAACATAAGAAACTATCGATACGTCGGAGACGTATCAGTTTCCCTCAGTAGAAACCAAGGTTTATCGAACCAGTAGGAGTGAAGAAGCACGTTGAAGGTTGATGGCAGCGAGATGTAGTGCGGCGCAACACCAGGGATTCCGGCGCCAACGTGGAACCTGCACAACACAAACCAAGTACTTTGCCCCAACGAAAAAGCGAGGTTGTCAATCTCACCGGCTTGCTGTAACAAAGGATTAGATGTATAGTGTGGATGATGATTGTTTGCAGAAAACAGTAGAACAAGTATTGCAGTAGATTGTATTTCAGTATAGAGAATTGGACCGGGGTCCATAGTTCACTAGAGGTGTCTCTCCCATAAGATAAACAGCATGTTGGGTGAACAAATTACAGTTGGGCAATTGACAAATAGAGAGGGCATGACCATGCACATACATATTATGATGAGTATAGTGAGATTTAATTGGGCATTACGACAAAGTACATAGACCGCTATCCAACATGCATCTATGCCTAAAAGTCCACCTTCAGGTTATCATCCGAACCCCTTCCAGTATTAAGTTGCTAACAACAGACAATTGCATTAAGTATTGCGCGTAATGTAATCAATAACTACATCCTCGGACATAGCATCAATGTTTTATCCCTAGTGGCAACAGCACATCCATAATCTTAGAGGTTTCTCTCACTCCCCAGATTCACGGAGACATGAACCCACTATCGAGCATAAATACTCCCTCTTGGAGTTACTAGCATCAACTTGGCCAGAGCATCTACTAATAACGGAGAGCATGCAAGATCATAAACAACACATAGATATAAATTGATAATCAACATAACATGGTATTCTCTATTCATCGGATCCCAACAAACACAACATATAGAATTACAGATAGATGATCTTGATCATGTTCGGCAGCTCACAAGACCCGACAATTAAGCACAATGGGGAGAAGACAACCATCTAGCTACTGCTATGGACCCATAGTCCAGGGGTAGACTACTCGCACATCACTCCGGAGGCGACCATGGCGGCGTAGAGTCCTCCGGGAGATGATTCCCCTCTCCGGCAGGGTGCCGGAGGCGATCTCCTGAATCCCCAAGATGGGATTGGCGGCGGCGTCTCTGGAAGGTTTTCCGTATCGTGGCTCTCGGTACTGGGGTTTGCGACGAAGGCTATTTGTAGGCGGAAGGGTAGGTCGGGGGCGTCGCGAGGGCCCAGGAGACAGTCGGCGCGGCAAAGGGTGGGGCCGCGCCGCCTACCCTCTTGGCCACCTCGTGGCCCCACTTCGTTGACTCTTCGGTCTTCTGGAAGCTTCGTGGAAAAATAGGACCCTGGGCGTTGATTTCGTCCAATTCCGAGAATATTTCCTTACTAGGATTTCTGAAACCAAAAACAGCAGAAAACAGCAACTGGCACTTCGGCATCTTGTTAATAGGTTAGTTCCAGAAAATGCATAAATATGACATAAAGTGTGCATAAAACATGTAGATATCATCAATAATGTGGCATGGAACATAAGAAATTATCGTTACGTCGGAGGCGTATCAGCATCCCCAAGCTTAGTTTCTCGTCGTCCCGAGCAAACGATAAACAAAGATAATTTCTGGAGTGACATGCCATCATAACCTTGATCATACTATTGTAAGCATATGTAGTGAATGCAGCGATCAAAACAATGTAAATGACATGAGTAAACAACTGAATCATATAGCAAAGACTTTTCATGAATAGTACTTCAAGACAAGCATCAATAAGTCTTGCATAAGAGTTGACTCATAAAGCAATAATTCAAAGTAGAGGTATTGAAGCAACACAAAGGAAGATTAAGTTTCAGCGGTTGCTCTCAACTTATAACATGTATATCTCATGGATATTGTCAACATAGAGTAATATAACAAGTGCAATATGCAAATATGTAGGAATCAATGCACAGTTTCACAAGTGTTTGCTTCTTGAGGTGGAGAGATAGGTAAACTGACTCAACAATAAAAGTAAAAGAATGGTCCTTCAAAGAGGAAAGCATCGATTGCTATATTTGTGCTAGAGCTTTGATTTTGAAAACATATAGAGAGCAATAAAAGTAAAATTTTGAGAGGTGTTTGTTGTTGTCAACGAATGGTAGTGGGCACTCTAACCCCCTTGCCAGACAAACCTTCAAAGAGTGGCTCCCATTTTATTTTATTTTTGTGTGGCACTCCTTCCAACCTTTCTTTCACAAACCATGGCTAACCGAATCCTTCGGGTGCCTGCCAACAATCTCATACCATGAAGGAGTGCCTTTTTATTTTAGTTTTATTATGATGACACTCCTCCCCACCTTTGCTTTCTCAAGCCATGGCTAACCGAATCCTTCGGGTGCCATCCAACAATCACATACCATGGAGGAGTGTCTATTTTTATTAATTAATTTGGGACTGGGAATCCCATTGCCAGCTCTTTTTGCAAAATTATTGGATAAGCGGATGAAGCCACTAGTCCATTGGTGAAAGTTTCCCAACAAGATTGAAAGATAAACACCACATACTTCCTCATGAGCTATAAAACATTGACACAAATCAGAGGTAATAAATTTTGAATTGTTTAAAGGTAGCACTCAAGCAATTTACTTTGGAATGGCGGAGAAATACCATGTAGTAGGTAGGTATGGTGGACACAAATGGCATAGTGGTTGGCTCAAGTATTTGGATGCATGAGAAGTATTCCCTCTCGATACAAGGTTTAGGCTAGCAAAGTTATTTGAAACAAACACAAGGATGAAGTGGTGCAGCAAAACTTACATAAAAGACATATTGTAAACATTATAAGACTCTACACCGTCTTCCTTGTTGTTCAAACTCAATACTAGAAATTATCTAGACTTTAGAGAGACCAAATATGCAAACCAAATTTTAGCATGCTCTATGTATTTCTTCATTAATAGGTGCAAAGTATATGATGCAAGAGCTTAAACATGAGCACAACAATTGCCAAGTATCACATTTATCCAAGACATTTTAGCAATTACTACATGTATCATTTTCCAATTCCAACCATATAACAATTTAACGAAGAAGAAACTTCGCCATGAATATTATGAGTAGAGCCTAAGGACATACTTGTCCATATGCTACAGCAGAGCGTGTCTCTCTCCCACACAAAGAATGCTAGGATCCATTTTATTCAAACAAAACAAAAAAAAAAACAAACGCTCCAAGCAAAGCACATAAGATGTGATGGAATAAAAATATAGTTTCAGGGGAGGAACCTGATAATGTTGTCGATGAAGAAGGGGATGCCTTGGGCATCCCCAAGCTTAGACGCTTGAGTCTTCTTGATATATGCAGGGGTGAACCACCGGGGCATCCCCAAGCTTAGAGCTTTCACTCTCCTTGATCATGTTGTATCATCTCCCTCTCTTGATCCTTGAAAACTTCCTCCACACCAAACTCAAAACAACTCATTAGAGGGTTAGTGCACAATCAAAATATACATGTTCAGAGGTGACATAATCATTCTTAACACTTCTGGACATTGCACAAAGCTACTGAAAGTCAATGGAATCGAAATATCCATCGAACATAACAAAACAGGCAATGCGAAATAAAAGGCAGAATCTGTCAAAACAGAACAGTTCGTAATGACGAATTTTATTGAGGCACCAGACTTGCTCAAATGAAAATGCTCAAATTGAATTAAAGTTGCGTACATATCTGAGGATCACTCACGTAAATTGGCATAATTTTCTGAGTTACCTACAGAGAATTTTGCCCAGATTCGTGACAGCAAAGAAATCTGTTTCTGCGCAGTAATCCAAATCTAGTATGAACCTTACTATCAACGACTTTACTTGGCACAAAAAAACACAAAACTAAGATAAGGAGAGGTTGCTACAGTAGTAAACAACTTCCAAGACACAAAATAAAAACAAAGTACTGTAGTAAAAACATGGGTTGTCTCCCATAAGCGCTTTTCTTTAACGCCTTTCAGCTAGGCGCAGAAAGTGTGTATCAAGTGTTATCAAGAGATGGAGCATCGTTATCATAAGCTCCCCCATCTGTAGTGGTACTAAGGGTTTTTTCAATTTTAGGCCTATAATAATATTTTTTTAATTTAGGCACTTTAGAGACATACATAAACTTTTGCTCCTTACCCACATAAGCTTTCTCCTTATATTTAAGAGAAGAAAAGGTTGAACCCAAGGTTCCCATAGCTTTTTCAAGTTCACCAATCCTATCGGTTTGATTATCATGGACAACACAAGTTCCTAGGACACTAATTCTTTCATCAATTCCTCCTAAGGATTTATCAAGTTAATCACACTACAAGAAAAGTTCTGATAGACAACGTCTCAAAATCGTCCGCTAAGGGGTATTTTTCGTCGCCTATGGGCCTAACCCGACGATATGGGTTCTGTTGTGGAAACTGCGTCAGGCAAAGTCCAACGATTTTTTCGGTCCGTCGCGCTTGGGCGCCCTTCCGCCACGGAAAATCGGACCGTTGCGCAAGTGTTTCCGGAGCCCGTTGACTGCTGACGTCATGCAAACTGACACGTGGCAGACGCCGTTAACGGGTTAACGGCGTTAACCGGCTGAAACCCCGTGGTAGATGGTAGGCCCACACGAGGCCTGCCACGTCTTAAGCGGGCCGGGCCAGATGACATAGTTTGACCGGTCAACTATATAGCTGGGCTGGTCCATTAGTTACGTGGGCCGGGCCTAACCTCTAAGGTTGACTGGTCAAAACTTAAATGGGCCGGCCCATTTAACATGTGGGGTCCACCTTAAACAACTGGGCCGGCCCAAGAAGCAAGTGGGCCGGAAAACACAGGTGGGTCCCACTTTCCTGTTAAAGGGCCGCCCATTTAGTGTGTGGGGTCCACCATATAGCAAGTGGGCCGGGCCAAAAACACAGGGGGGTCCCACTTTCCAGTTAAAGGGTCGGCCCATTTAGTATGTGGGGTCCACCATATAGCAAGTGGGCCGCCCAACAAGATAGTGGGCCGGGCCAAAAACACAGGTGGGTCCCACTTTCCTGTTAAAGGGCCGGTTTGGTGTGGGGTCCACCATATAGCAAGTGGGCCGGCCCAACAAGATAGTGGGCCGGGCCAAAAGCACAGGTGGGTCCCACCTTCCTGTTAAAGGGCCGGCCCATTTAGTATGTGGGGTCCACCATATAGCAAGTGGGCCGGCCCAAGATAGTGGGCCGGCCAAAACACAGTGGGTCCCACTTTCCGCTTAAAAGGCCGGCCCATTTAGTATGTGGGGTCCACCATATAGCAAGTGGGCCGGCCCAACAAGATAGTGGGCCGGGCCAAAAACACGTGGGTCCCACCTTCCCAGGGCCGGCCCATTTACCATGTGGGGCCACCATATAGCAATGGGCTGGCCCAACAAGATAGTGGGCCGGCCCAATAAGCATGTGGATCCCACTATCGTGTAACCGGGCCGGCCTACTAAAGAAGTGGGCTGGCCCAAAATGAAAGTGGGTCCCACACTACTGTAAGTGGGCCGGCCCAATCTGTTGTAGTGCCCTACTTGTTTGACTAGTCAACTTGCATTAAATTTCATGAGCCTAAAATCTGATATCAATGATACACACAATTACATACACAAATAAAACAAGTAGGAAAATTACAAGGCAATTAATGTGCCCAAATAAAAAAATTACATAGAATCATTGAGGACTTCTATTAGCATCATCAATAACACGTTGACATTTGGCAATCGCCTTGATTGAATCTTGTGTACTCTTTGTCAACATATCAGCTACAGATCTTAAAGCAGCAATACCATGTCTTTTATAAAGTACAGCCTTGAGATATTTACTGTTTGATGAAAGCAATGGTCTAGGTTGACGGCTATGAGAAGATGCATCAGAAGAAATATCAGAACTTTTTGTGGGCCTCACTTCTAATGAAGATTGCTTCATCACAACTGCATTCTGATAATAATGCAAAAAGAGTTAAACGATGAACTATGCAAACATTTATTATGCAATGTAGATATAAGATAATAACAAGTTGCATAAATAAGACAATGTATGGAACTTGTACTAAGCACAAACTTACATCATAATGTTGCACAGGGTCGCTACAGATCCTTTTTTGGCGACTATCTTCTAATGATGACTGCTTCATTAAAACTGCATTCTGGTAACATTGCAAACATAGTTACAACAATTAACTATTCAAACATGTATTACGCAATGTAGAGATCAGATAACAGCATGTAGCAGAAATAAGCACAAGATAAGATAAGATGCATGTACTAAGCACATACTGGCTCACTGCAGGTCCTTCTCTTGCGTGCACTAGTCGTGGTCAACATGCCTGTCATTTTAGGTTCAGCCATCAAGTGAAATGCTAATCCTCCTGCTCCATTGTCCTTAATCTGTGTTTAGATATCACATTTAAGACCAAGTCAGCTGGTTTCAAATAACAAAAAACTTGAGCTGCCAAATGAATAAGCCAATATTTACCAGATATCAGATTAAAACCAACTAGATGTTGCTTTGCATGAGATACGAATTTCAGACATTCAGATTTAGAGTAGGGTAATGCCAAGGTTTTCCACATAAAGTAAACTGGCATTAAGAATGACCAAATGTCAGGTTCAAATCACCTTCGCAGTTTCTCCAAGACAAGCATATCAAATAGGCAGAAACATAGTAAAGCATGAATGGCATTGCTATGGCAGGGTTCCAAGTGTTAATCTCTTGCATAAGGAACAATGCATATAGGTTATAGATAATAACGGAAGTAAACTGCCAAAATTACCAACCAAGAACTCAGATTCCAACCTTCCCTAGCGTCCCCGCTGTTAATGTTGGATGTTCTAATAAGTGGTTCGCATGATCAATCCCTAGGAAAAATAACATTGACAAGTCAGTCTACGATAATACAAAGACCAGACATGCACGCAGCAATAACTATATAAGCTAAAGACGAGGTATAAGAGCAAGCAGATTGGAAATGCACATAGCATGATTATAAAAGCAGTGTGAGAATAGCAGACACGAGAAAACAGCTAGCGGTGAGCTAATGACGTGGTATAAGAACAAGCAGATTGGAAATGCCCATAGCATGACTATAAAAGCAGTGCGACAATAGCATGCAGTACAAAAACAGTTGGCAGCAAATGAATGGGTATAAGGCTATAAATATGTGGATGCACACATGTGTCAGTAGAATGAACAGGATGGTAGCGACCGGATAATGCTTTTGTACTGTACAATATTTAAACAAACTTCATGCGAAGCAACACATCAAGAAAGTTAACGGCATATGAGATCTGCAAATAACTACACAAAACATGGCTAAAGAAACACCGCGATCTAACGGGCCAGCGTACTAACCAAGCTGCGGCGGGGTGGACGGGGGCGGCAACTTGCATTCCAGCGGCGGCGAACGCGGGAGACGATGAATCGACCCTGTTTCAGTAGAAGCGGGCGTTAGTGAAGCAGATCTGGTTGGCTGGCAAGGGATTCGGTGAAGTTGATACAGCCGCTGCGCCGAGGTAGTCGGTGGCGAGGTCGGCGGTGAAGCAGATCCGTCGGTGGCGAGGTCGGCGGTGAAGCAGATCCGTCGGTGGCGAGGTCGGCGGTGAAGCAGATCCGTCGGTGACGAGGGCGGCGGGGGAGCGGATCAGGTGGGTGGACAGCCAACACGATCAAGGCTACGCTGTGGAGGAGTATGCCGGCGGCGAAGCAGATCTAGTACTGTAGAGAGTCAGAGCTTTGGCGTGTGAGAGTATTTTTGAGCTAATGGGGCGAATGGTTGGTGGGTGGGTGTGGGCCTGTGGGGAGGGTTCGGGATCTAGGCAAGATATTTCATTGTTACCGAATGAGCCCTCCATGGTCGGTGGGTTGTAGCTTCCGGACCAGGGTTAAAAGGGTAAAACTGGTCACGGGATTTTCGAATGGATGCGGCGGGATGATTTGGCGCGCGGCCGAAAATTTTCAGTTTCAAGCTACGAGCAGAACGACAAAAATAATGTTCTTCCCCAGGGAGCTCTCATTTCTTCCTCTTCTCTTTCTCTCTCGAGTCTCTCCCACTCCCCCGGCTCCTCTCCCCCTTCTCTCCGGCGGCCTCGCCGGCCGGAGACGAGGCCGACTTCTCTCTGTATATTGTACACCCTCCGAACTAAATTAATTGATTCAACTTTCCTTAGACGTGTATGTATCTAGAGTAAAAACATGTGTGGATACATCCATATTTAGATAAGCAAAGTTGAGTCAGCTAATTTGGATCCGAGGGAGTTAGTGTTGTTGTAAGCTTAGATCCAGTGTTTCCCATGAGCAGAATGGCGCAATGGAGTCGGGGATCTCGTCATCGGCTTCAGATCTGGCCTATGGTGAATCTGGCGGATCTTGCCGGCCAAACCCCGATCTGGTGCCATCAATGTGATGGCGCTAACGGTGAGGCTTGCTTTGGTCAGTGCTTCAGATCTGGCCAATGGGGAAGTCAAGCTGCTAAAGTTCACAAGCTCGGGGCATACGACGGCGTCATCCGTCTTGCCCGTGCACATCTTGGCCTTTCAGCGGCCCTTCTCAGAGCCAATATGCCGTTGCTGAGGCCCTTCTTCTCCTTCGTCCTGGCGACTACCGGCGACACCGTCCCAAGTGGTGCGTCCCCGGCGACGGAGTTGCTGGAAAGGATGCGGAGCAGAGATCTGATGTGCGGTCGAGAAGGACTCGATTGATTTTCTTCTATATGTTTTGGGGTCCTTTTTGTAAAGTTGCAGGTTCTATTAGTTATTGTCTAGTACTTTTGGTCCTCTATGTAATTTTTTGGACTAGTTTCCATTGGCACTGATAAACTTGAATTTTGACAAGTTCACGGGGAAAAAATTCCTTTGCACATATGGCCTATCATGTATAAACATTCTTGAGATTTAAACTATATGTAATGTGCCATGCATTAACCCTAAACCATATATATGTAACTAACCCTAGCTGATCAAACCCTACTTAATTAAAACAAATAACCCTAAACTATACGCATGCACTTTATGCGCAAAGGCGCGGGTGCCTCTAATAATGTGTGTGCGCACTCGATCGATGATCCCTAAACCTTATACAACCCTGAAACCCTAATCCCTAATCCCTAAACCCTAAACACCCTAAACACTAAACCCTATACCCTAAACCCTAACCCTAACCCTAAACCCTAATTAAACCCTATATATAGGCCAACGACACTTAATTGTGCATCAAGCAGGCCAGGGGTGCCTCGCGGTCCTCTAATTAAATTAAATGTGCCATGCATTAACCCTAAACCATATATATGTAACTAACCATAGCTAATCAACCCTACTTAATGAAAACACATAACCCTAAAGTATACTAGCTATAACCCGATCTAATAAAAACATGCTCTATATATAGCAGCTAGCTAGCAAACCTTAGATTAACACCAATTAATATATACATGGCCTATATCGATCATGTTGTATAACATATCCCTGAGATTCATTAATTAATTATATAATTATCGTGATAAATTAATTAACTCTAATTTTGACAAGTTCTCTCGAATGAAAACACATTTGATTAAGTTGCCTCATAATATATATATAATTAGTGTGCATGCATGGCCTACCATGCATTCGTGCATATATTTTAATTTATATTTGAACATATTCTTGGGGATTTCAATCTCTCTCTCGATCATCTATATATCGTTGGTGGCCAAAAAACACACATATATATGCATGCAATTTATGCGTAAAGGCGCGGGTGCCTCTAATAATGTGTGTGCGCACTCGATCGATGATCCCTAAACCTTAAACAACCCTAAAACCTTAAATCTCTAAATCCCTAATCCCTAAACCTAAACACCCTAAACACTAAACCCTAAACCCTAGACCCTAAACCCTAACCCTAACCCTAACCCTAACCCTAAACCCTAGCTAACCCTAAACCCTAATTAAACCCTATGTATAGGCCAACGACACTTAATTGTGCATCGAGCAGGCCAGGGGTGCCTCGCGGTCCTCTAATTAAATTAAATGTGCCATGCATTAACCCTAAACCATATATATGTAACTAACCCTAGCTAATCAACCCTACTTAATTAAAACACATAACCCTAAACTATACTAGCTAGCTATAACCCGATCTAATAAAAACATGCTCTATATATAGCAGCTAGCTAGCAAACCGTAGATTAACACCAATTAAAATATACATGGCCTATATCGATCATGTTGTATAACATATCCCTGAGATTCATTAATTAATTATATAATTATCGTGATAAATTAATTAACTTGAATTTTGACAAGTTCTCTCGAATGAAAACACATTTGATTAAGTTGCCTCATAATATATATATAATTAGTGTGCATGCATGGCCTACAATGCATTCGTGCATATATTTTAATGTATATTTGAACATATATATTCTTGGGGATTTCAGTCTCGATCTCTCTCTCTCGATCATCTATATATCGTTGGTGGCCCAAAAAACACACATATATACGCATGCACTTTATGCGTAAAGGCGCGGGTGCCTCGATCTAATAATGTGTGTGCGCACTCGATCGATGATCCCTAAACCTTAAACAACCCTAAAACCCTAAATCCCTAATCCCTAATCCCTAAACCCTAAACACCCTAAACACTAAACCCTAGACCCTAGACCCTAAACCCTAACCCTAACCCTAACCCTCTGCCCTAGCTAACCCTAAACCCTAATTAAACCCTATGTATAGGCCAACGACACTTAATTGTGCATCGAGCAGCCCAGGGGTGCCTCGCGGTCCTCTAATTAAATTAATTAAATGCGCCATGCATTAACCCTAAACCATATATATGTAACTAACCCTAGCTAATCAACCCTACTTAATTAAAACACATAACCCTAAACTATACTAGATATAACCCGATCTAATAAAAACATGCTCTATATATAGCAGCTAGCTAGCAAACCGTAGATTAACACCAATTAAAATATACATGGCCTATATCGATCATGTTGTATAACATATCCCCGAGATTCATTAATTAATTATATAATTATCGTGATAAATTAATTAACTTGAATTTTGACAAGTTCTCTCGAATGAAAACACATTTGATTAAGTTGCCTCATAATATATATATATATAATTAGTGTGCATGCATGGCCTACAATGCATTCGTGCATATATTTTAATGTATATTTGAACATATATATTCTTGGGGATTTCAATCTCGATCTCTCTCTCGATCATCTATATATCGTTGGTGGCCCAAACACACATATATACGCATGCACTTTATGCGTAAAGGCGCGCGGGTGCCTCTAATAATGTGTGTGCGCACTCGATCGATGATCCCTAAACCTTAAACAACCCTAAAACCTTAAATCCCTAATCCCTAATAATCCCTAATACGATCCCTAAACCCTAAACACCCTAAACACTAAACCCTAAACCCTAAACCCTAACCCTAACCCTAACCCTAACCCCTAAACCCTAGCTAACCCTAAACCCTAAACCCTAGACCCTAAACCCTAGACCCTAAACCCTAACCCTAACCCTAACCCTAACCCTAAACCCTAGCTAACCCTAAAACCCTAATTAAACCCTATGTATAGGCCAACGACACTTAATTGTACGTGCATCGAGCAGGCCAGGGGTGCCTCGCGGTCCTCTAATTAAATTAAATGTGCCATGCATTAACCCTAAACCATATATATGTAACTAACCCTAGCTAATCAACCCTACTTAATTAAAACACATAACCCTAAACTATACTAGCTAGCTATAACCCGATCTAATAAAAACATGCTCTATATGTAGCAGCTAGCTAGCAAACCGTAGATTAACACCAATTAAAATATACATGGCCTATATCGATCATGTTGTATAACATATCCCTGAGATTCATTAATTAATTATATAATTATCGTGATAAATTAATTAACTTGAATTTTGACAAGTTCTCTCGAATGAAAACACATTTGATTAAGTTGCCTCATAATATATATATAATTAGTGTGCATGCATGGCCTACAATGCATTCGTGCATATATTTTAATGTATATTTGAACATATATATTCTTGGGGATTTCAGTCTCGATCTCTCTCTCTCGATCATCTATATATCGTTGGTGGCCCAAAAAACACACATATATACGCATGCACTTTATGCGTAAAGGCGCGGGTGCCTCTAATAATGTGTGTGCGCACTCGATCGATGATCCCTAAACCTTAAACAACCCCTAAAACCTTAAATCCCTAATCCCAATCCCTAATCCCTAAACCCTAAACACCCTAAACACTAAACCCTAAACCCTAGACCCTAAACACTAACCCTAACCCTAACCCTAACCCTAACCCTAAACCCTAGCTAACCCTAAACCCTAAACCCTAGACCCTAAACCACCCTAGACCCTAAACCCTAACCCTAACCCTAACCCTAACCCTAACCCTAAACCCTAGCTAACCCTAAACCCTAATTAAACCCTATGTATAGGCCAACGACACTTAATTGTGCATCGAGCAGGCCAGGGGTGCCTCGCGGTCCTCTAATTAAATTAAATGTGCCATGCATTAACCCTAAACCATATATATGTAACTAACCCTAGCTAATCAACCCTACTTAATTAAAACACATAACCCTAAACTATACTAGCTAGCTATAACCCGATCTAATAAAAACATGCTCTATATATAGCAGCTAGCTAGCAAACCGTAGATTAACACCAATTAAAATATACATGGCCTATATCAATTTTAATATATATTTGAACATATTCTAGGGGATTTCAATCTCTCTCTCTCGATCATCTATATATCGTTGTTGAAAAAAACACACACGTACATATATACGCATGCACTTTATGCGCAAAGGCGCCCTCTAATAATGTGTGTGCGCACTCGATCGATGATCCCTAAACCTTAAACAACCCTAAAACTCCCTAAAAACCCTAAACACCCTAAACACTAAACCCTAGACCCTAAACACCCTAAACACTAAACCCTAAACCCTAGACCCTAAACACCGTAAACACTAAACCCTAAACCCTAAACCCTAAACACCCTAAACACTAATTAAACCCTAAACCCTAGACCCTAAACACCCTAAACTAAACCCTAGACCCTAGCTAAACACCCTAAACACTAAACCCTAAACCCTAAACCCTAGCTAACCCTAAACCCTAATTAAACCCTATATATAGGCCAACGACACTTAATTGTGCATCAAGCAGGGGTGCCTAGCTCGCGGTCCTCTAGTTAAATTAAATGTGCCATGCATTAACCCTAAACCATATATATAACTAACCCCTAGCTAATCAAACCCTAGTTCATTAAAACACATAACCCTAAACTATACTAGCTAGCTATAACCCGATCTAATAAAAACATGCTCGATCTATATATAGCAGCTAGCTAGCAAATTAAACGGTAGATTAACACCAATTAATATATACGACATGGCCTATATCGATCATATGTTGTATAACATCTCCCTGAGATTCATTAATTAATTATATAATTATCGATGATAAATTAATTAACTTGAATTTTGACAAGTTCTCTCGAATGAAAACACATTTGATTAAGTTTCCTCATAATATATATATAATTAGTGTGCATGCATGGCCTACCATGCATTCGTGCATATATTTTAATATATATTTGAACATATTCTTGGGGATTTCAATCTCTCTCTCTCTCGATCATCTATATATCGTTGTTGGCCAAAAAAACACACACATATACACATGCACTTTATGCGCAAAGGCGCGTGTGCCTCTAATAATGTGTGTGTGCGCACTCGATCGATGATCCATAAACCTTAAACCCTAATTAAATAAACCCTAATCCCTAATCCCTAAACCCCTAAACACCATAAACATTAAACCCTAGACCCTAGACCCTAAACCCTAACCTCCTAACCCTAAACCCTAAACCCTAATTAAACCCTATATATAGGCCAATGACACTTAATTGTGCATCAAGCAGGCCAGGGGTGCCTTAGCTCGGTCCTCTAATTAAATTAAATGTGCCATGCATATATATATGTGTTTAATTTGGGGATTTCAATCGCTCTCTCGTATGTAGATCTCTCTCTACCTCTCTCTCTCTCTCTCTCTCTCTCTCTCTCGTTAATTGGTGGCCAACAACACACACATGCACTTTGTGCGCAAAGGCATGCGCCTCTAATAATGTGTGCGCAGTCGATCAATCTAGTTTTGATTAATCATAGCACACAAATAAAGAAGTTGTATTTGAATCCACACAACCTAATCTAAAACACATAACCCCTAACATGGCCTAATTAATTAACCCCTTCTCTCTACCTAATTAGTGGAAATTGCACAAAATCAAAAGGGGTCCCTCACTAATTGTGCATATCTGCTAGATTGTGATAAACTTTTGCCCCATATATATTTGGTGGATGGGTGCATCTTGGCATGTAAAACAATTAGTGTTTGCAAATGGCGTTGTCAAAATTTATGTACAAATGATTTCTTTCCATCCAAAGTGCATAAAATGGGAGTTTTAATGAAGAAAGTACAAATAAAATAGCTCAACATGCTTCCACACCCCGATTTTCACACGAAGTAGAGCATATTTAAAGGATAATTCTAGAGTTTTACTATTTTTCAAGCAACTTTGCTAATTTTCCCCCACTCACATGACTTTATGTCGATTTAACGAAAATATGGCGAATTTAAACTACATGGGCGGGATAGTTTGAATTGTGCGCGCGGCAAAGGGAACCGCCTATTCCTCAACCTTGTGCACGGAAAATTACACACGCAACTCCATTAAACGCCACCTACCGACCTTAATTATCACCCCGGCGGCCCGGCCGCATGACCCCCCACCCACCCCTACACAACTTATCCCCGTCCGTGCGAAGAGCTTCCCCTCCCCGTCCCGTCCGTGCGAAGAAGAAGCTTCCCCTCCCCGTCGTTCTTCTCGAGACGCACCGGCGGTCAAGTTGATCCACGGTAGGGCTGCTATCTCTAGCTCAATCATGTATCGGGCAAGACGGCCTAACGATTTATATTTTCTTGATGCTGCTAAAAAAATTCGTCAGTATGCTCGAACTAATTGGCACTTTATAGTTTTCCGCTCGATTTGTCATCGATCAATTTGTTCATTTGCGTGGGCATATAGAGTCAGTTCTGCACTCGATCCGTTAATTTGCTGAAATGCCATGGCAGAGTTTTGTACACGATCTGTTTGCTAAAATGTCGATGGGCATTTTTTGTTTTGTACTCGACATGATTGCTGAAATGCATAATCATGTAGTATAGTTTTGTACTCGATGGATATACATTTCCTACTTCGCCTTAAATTAATCACCAACCACTGTATCTCATAATTAAACAGATGGACAGAACTTGGATACTGCATGGACACTTATGTTCCCCTTCATATATAAATGGTGTTCAACCCTTTATGGGGTTTATTAGAGCTCATGAAGGTCACAACCTGGACGTGTATTGCCCGCGCTGCACATGTATGAATGGTGAGAAGAGGCCTCACCATGTAGTGGCAGATCATTTACACATTTTTGGGATGGACCGCACATATGTTAGGCGGGTTTAGCATGGTGAACCATATAATGATCCTTTAGCAGGAGAAGCAGATCTTGCTCACACTGTATGTGTGCTGGCATATGTAGTTAATTATTTATATTGATGCTGCCGCTGTTTCAATCAATAGTTTGCATTGCTGTGCAAGGTTCTGTACTCAAATTTAACTTGTTGCAGATGGATGGACGGGAAGGAGAGAAAAAGCGCTTGCTTCAGGAAACGGGTTTCAGCTCTGGGACATGTGTTGTGCCAGATGAGAAGGTAAATATGTAAAACGGCATTTGTTCAGGTTGCATCCCTTAGATGTTTGTCTAATCGGTTGATGTACTAATTGCAGAAGCATAGAGTTGAAGAGGTCTCTCAGTTTGATGGGAGATTTGAAGATGAATCTCAGTTTGATGCACCTGTGGATGGTACTGATGACGAGCCTTTCATAGACGAAGGTCCTGCACCTGAGATTATCCAGCCTACAGAAGGAGGCCGTGGACCGAGTACACAGCTTTGCGTTGAAGTGGATGCACGCCCGGAGATCATCAGGGGCGTCCGGGTAGTCTCAAGACCACCCAGCCCTGATGCACCTGTGGATGGTACTGATGACGAGCCTCTCATAGACGAAGGTCCTGCACCTGAGATTATCCAGCCTACAGAAGGAGGCCGTGGACCGAGTACACAGCTTTGCGTTGAAGAGGATGCACACCCGGAGATCATCAGGGGCGTCCCGGTAGTCTCAGGACCACCCAGCCCTGATGCAAAATGTTGAGCTACTTTATGATTCGTACTCTTATGTTCTGGTGCTGTAGTATGTTATGATTTGTACGCCTTTGGCGCTAGATTAAGCATTCAGTGGATGATCGCGTTGCAAAATTCGACACCCACACAATCAGTTCATCGTATGAGTAGTAGCACAATTACTTCTACAGCGATTCCTGCCAGCGCATTAGTTGGTAGCATGAAACACTTTCAGGTACTCCCCTCTGATTCATATTAATTGACTCAATTCTGTCTAGATATGGATGTATCTAGATGCATTTGTTAACTAGACTAACAAACTTGAGTCAGTTAATATGAATCCGTGTAAACCGCCCAGTCCTCGAGCAGCTAGTTTATTGACTCTGGACTCCAAGCCTCTCGCGGCAAGCCATCGACGAAGCTTTGACCAGATCTTGGCCCGCAATTTTTTGTGTGTGGCGAATAGCAAAGCTTTGACCAGTTCCTCTCGGGATGCAGCACGCCGGTGAGCTTGCACGGTTGCCATGAGCACTTTCCGGCGGAACTTCCTCTTCAGCGCCCTCAAGCCGCTGCTGCGAGACAGCACGCAGTGCCTCGAGGTGGACGGAATTCTGGATCTCAGGGCGGGGGTCCGCATCGTCCGGGAACGATCTCCAGCGGGTTAACGAGGACATGCATGGCGGCCAGGGGATTTGTTTTTTTTTTGGTTTGAGCTTGGGATTTGGGGTTTTTTCGGATAGGGGAGGAGGAACCGAGGAAGAGGAAGGAACAGCCGCGTGCTTGGCGCGTGGCGGTGTGCTTGAATTTTGAATTTTTGTGAAATGTTTCATTTCCCCGCTACAATTCGGGGGTTTCTTGACGCGCCAATGCGTCCCGCCGGGCAGCTTCAAGTGAATTTGGGGTGCCACGCTATGGGCCCTAGTTTCAGTGAGACATGTAATGACTAGTCACATCAGTAAGTTCACTGTGTAATAAAATATGTTACCCCTCCCCTTTATGTAGCACCCCTTCTCTCCCGATCGAGTGCCGATTGCCGACGGATGCAAGCCGCTAGCTCGATCCCCTCCTTTCGCCTCCACCGTCCAGGCATCCAGCTTGGAGGGGCAAGCTGCATCTAGACCAAGCGGATTAGGTAGGACTAGTAATGTTCTTTCCTTTCTCGAGATCGGTTCTTTTTTCCTCTCCTCGATATCTTGCGCATCTCTTTCCTATTCTGGGCGAAGGGGTGTCTTTCTGGTCACCCTCGAGCTGGGAGTGATTGATGGGGGTGGGGGCGGGGGCTACCTTTGCTTGGATTGGGGTGTTCTTCCTTTATTTGTCGACATTTGCAACCTTTGTAGTTTCTGCTGATCCTCACTGTATCTTTTGTCAGCTTGTACAGGAAAGGTAAGACCTCGGCGGTGGGGGCAATGGAGCGTAAGGCCACCACACATGTGGGCAGTTGGCTGAGCCTGAGCTGCGTCCCCAGCCCCGCGAAGCAGGTACTCCGTTTGCTTATCCACTCTTTACCTTTTAAGTGTCTCTCTGCATCCTCAATCTGTTCCTGTTCTGGAATATGCTTAAAGTAGCACATGTCTTCAGTGTTTGTGCGTAAAGCCTCTGTGACACCATGCTCTATATTCTCTGTATCAGGTTGGTACCTCCAGGTTCCGTGCTGAGGCTATGGGGAACGAGAATAGCGCCTCATGCGTGTGGTTGGCACGTCCGTTGGGAACCCCAAGAGGAAGGTGTGATGCGCACAGCGGCAAGTTTCCCTCAGTAAGAAACCAAGGTTTAATCGGACCAGTAGGAGTCAAGAAGCACGTTGAAGGTTGATGGCGGCGAGATGTAGTGCGGCGCAACACCAGGGATTCCGGCGCCAACGTGGAACCTGCACAACACAACCAAAGTACTTTGCCCCAACGAAACAGTGAGGTTGTCAATCTCACCGGCTTGCTGTAACAAAGGATTAACCGTATTGTGTGGAAGATGATTGTTTGCAGAAAACAGTAGAGAACAAGTATTGCAGTAGATTGTATTTCAGTAAAGAGAATTGGACCGGGGTCCACAGTTCACTAGAGGTGTCTCTCCCATAAGACGAACAGCATGTTGGGTGAACAAATTACAGTTGGGCAATTGACAAATAAAGAGAGCATGACCATGCACATACATATCATGATGAGTATAGTGAGATTTAATTGGGCATTACGACAAAGTACATAGACCGTCATCCAACTGCATCTATGCCTAAAAAGTCCACCTTCAGGTTATCATCCGAACCCCTCCGTATTAAGTTGCAAAGCAACAGACAATTGCATTAAGTATGGTGCGTAATGTAACTAGTGACTACATCCTTGAACATAGCACTAATGTTTTATCCCTAGTGGCAACAGCACAACACAACCTTAGAACTTTCTGTCACTGTCCCAGGTGTCAATGCAGGCATGAACCCACTATCGAGCATCTCCCTCTTGGAGTTACAAGCATCTACTTGGCCAGAGCATCTACTAGTAACGGAGAGCATGCAAGATCATAAACAACACATAAGCATAACTTTGATAATCAACATAACAAGTATTCTCTATTCATCGGATCCCAACAAACGCAACATATAGAATTACAGATAGATGATCTTGATCATGTTAGGCAGCTCACAAGATCCGACAATGATAGCACAATGGGGAGAAGACAACCATCTAGCTACTGCTATGGACCCATAGTCCAGGGGTAGACTACTCACACATCACACCGGAGGCGACCATGGCGGCGTAGAGTCCTCCGGGAGATGATTCCCCTCTCCGGCAGGGTGCCGGAGGCGATCTCCTGGATCCCCGAGATGGGATCGGCGGCGGCGGCGTCTCTGGAAGGTTTTCCGTATCGTGGCTCTCGGTACTGGGGGTTTCGTCACGGAGGCTATTTGTAGGCGGAAGGGCAGGTCAAGAGGCGGCACGGGGCCCCACACCACAGGGCGCGCGGCCAAGGGGGGCCGCGCCAGGGTGTGGCCCCCTGTCGCCCCTCTTCGTCTCTCCTTCGGACTTCTGGAAGCTTCGTGGAAAAATAGGCCCCTGGGCTTTGATTTCGTCCAATTCCGAGAATATTTCCTTACTAGGATTTCTGAAACCAAAAACAGGAACTGGCACTTCGGCATCTTGTTAATAGGTTAGTTCCAAAAAATGCACGAATATGACATAAAGTGTGCATAAAACATGTAGATAACATCAATAATGTGGCATGGAACATAAGAAATTATCGATACGTCGGAGACGTATCAGCATCCCCAAGCTTAGTTCTGCTCGTCCCGAGCAGGTAAAACGATAACACAGATAATTTCTGGAGTGACATGCCATCATAATCTTGATCATACTATTTGTAAAGCATATGTAGTGAATGCAGCGATCAAAACAATGTATATGACATGAGTAAACAAGTGAATCATATAGCAAAGACTTTTCATGAATAGTACTTCAAGACAAGCATCAATAAGTCTTGCATAAGAGTTAACTCATAAAGCAATAATTCAAAGTAAAGGCATTGAAGCAACACAAAAGAAGATTAAGTTTCAGCGGTTGCTTTCAACTTGTAACATGTATATCTCATGGATATTGTCAACATAGAGTAATATAATAAGTGCAATAAGCAAGTATGTAGGAATCAATGCACAGTTCACACAAGTGTTTGCTTCTTGAGGTGGAGAGAAATAGGTGAACTGACTCAACATTGAAAGTAAAAGAATGGTCCTCATAGAGGAAAAGCATCGATTGCTATATTTGTGCTAGAGCTTTGATTTTGAAAACATGAAACAATTTTGTCAACGGTAGTAATAAAGCATATGTATCATGTAAATTATATCTTACAAGTTGCAAGCCTCATGCATAGTGTACTAATAGTGCCCGCACCTTGTCCTAATTAGCTTGGACTACCGGATCATCACAATGCATTGTTTTTACCAAGTGTCACAAAGGGGTACCTCTATGCCGCCTGTACAAAGGTCTAAGGAGAAAGCTCGCATTGGATTTCTCGCTATTGATTATTCTTCAACTTAGACATCCATACCGGGACAACATAGACAACAGATAATGGACTCCTCTTTTATGCATAAGCATATAACAACAATTAATAATTTTCTCATTTGAGATTTGAGGATTGTTGTCCAAAACTGAAACTTCCACCATGGATCATGGCTTTAGTTAGCGGCCCAATGTTCTTCTCTAACATATGCATGCTTAACCATATGGTGGTAGATCTCTCTTACTTCAGACAAGACGGACATGCATAGCAACTCACATGAAATTCAACAATGAATAGTTGATGGCGTCCCCAGTGAACATGGTTATCGCACAACAAGCAACTTAATAAGAGATAAAGTGCATAATTACATATTCAATACCACAATAGTTTTTAAGCTATTTGTCCCATGAGCTATATATTGCAAAGGTGAATGATGGAATTTTAAAGGTAGCACTCAAGCAATTTACTTTGGAATGGCGGAAAATACCATGTAGTATAGGTAGGTATGGTGGACACAAATGGCATAGTGGTTGGCTCAAGTATTTTGGATGCATGAGAAGTATTCCCTCTCGATACAAGGTTTAGGCTAGCAAGGCTTATTTGAAACAAACACAAGGATGAACCGGTGCAGCAAAACTCACATAAAAGACATATTGAAAACATTATAAGACTCTACACCGTCTTCCTTGTTGTTCAAACTCAATACTAGAAATTATCTAGACCTTAGAGAAACCAAATATGCAAACCAAATTTTAGCATGCTCTATGTATTTCTTCATTAATGGGTGCAAAGCATATGATGCAAGAGCTTAAACATGAGCACAACAATTGCCAAGTATCACATTACCCAAAACATTAATAGCAATTACTACATGTATCATTTTCCAATTCCAACCATATAACAATTTAACGAAGGAGAAACTTCGCCATGAATACTATGAGTAGAAACCAAGGACATACTTGTCCATATGCTACAGCGGAGCGTGTCTCTCTCCCATAAAGTGAATGCTAGGATCCATTTTATTCAAACAAAATAAAAACAAAAACAAACCGACGCTCCAAGAAAAGCACATAAGATGTGATGGAATAAAAATATAGTTTCAGGGGAGGAACCTGATAATGTTGTCGATGAAGAAGGGGATGCCTTGGGCATCCCCAAGCTTAGACGCTTGAGTCTTCTTAATATATGCAGGGGTGAACCACCGGGGCATCCCCAAGCTTAGAGCTTTCACTCTCCTTGATCATGTTGCATCATACTCCTCTCTTGATCCTTGAAAACTTCCTCCACACCAAACTCGAAACAACTCATTAGAGGGTTAGTGCACAATATAAATTGACATATTCAGAGGTGACACAATCATTCTTAACACTTCTGGACATTGCATAATGCTACTGGACATTAGTGGATCAAAGAAATTCATCCAACATAGCAAAAGAGGCAATGCGAAATAAAAGGCAGAATCTGTCAAAACAGAACAGTTCGTATTGACGAATTTTAAAATGGCACCAGACTTGCTCAAATGAAAATGCTCAAATTGAATGAAAGTTGCGTACATATCTGAGGATCATGCACGTAAATTGGCTTAATTTTCTGAGCTACCTACAGGGAGGTGGACCCAGATTCGTGACAGCAAAGAAATCTGGAACTGCGCAGTAATCCAAATCTAGTACTTACTTTTCTATCAACGGCTTAACTTGGCACAACAAAACACAAAACTAAGATAAGGAGAGGTTGCTACAGTAGTAAACAACTTCCAAAACACAAAATAAAAACAAAGTACTGTAGGTAAAAACATGGGTTGTCTCCCATAAGCGCTTTTCTTTAACGCCTTTCAGCTAGGCGCAGAAAGTGTGTATCAAGTATTATCAAGAGACGAAGTGTCAACATCATAATTTGTTCTCATAATAGAATCAAAAGGTACCTTCATCTCTTTCTAGGGAAGTGTTCCATACCTTTCTTGAGAGGAAATTGATATTTTATATTACCTTCCTTCATATCAATAATAGCACCAACAGTTCGAAGAAAAGGTCTTCCCAATATAATGGGACAAGATGCATTGCATTCAATATCCAAGACAACAAAATCAACGGGGACAAGGTTATTGTTAACGGTAATGCGAACATTATCAACTTTCCCCAAAGGTTTCTTTGTAGAATGATCAGCAAGATTAACATCCAAATAACAATTTTTCAGCGGTGGCAAGTCAAGCATATCATAAATTTTCTTAGGCATAACAGAAATACTTGCACCAAGATCACATAAAGCATTACAATCAAAATCTTTAACCTTCATCTTAATGATGGGCTCCCAACCATCCTCTAGCTTTTTAGGAATAGAGGCTTCACGCTCTAGTTTCTCTTCTCTAGCTTTTATGAGAGCATTTGTAATATGATGCGTGAAAGCCAAATTTATAGCACTAGCATTAGGACTTTTAGCAAGTTTTTGCAAGAACTTTATAACTTCAGAGATGTGGCAATCATCAAAATTCAAACCATTATAATCTAAAGCAATGGGATCATCATCCCCAATGTTGGAAAAAATTTCAGCAGCTTTATCACAGGCAGTTTCAGCAGTTTTAGCAGTTTTTCGCGCTTTGCATTAGAAGTGGAAACATTGCTAACACCAATTCTTTTATTAGTATTAGTAGGAGGTGCAGCAACATGTGTAGCATTAGCATTACTAGTGGTGGTAATAGTCCAAACTTTAGCTACATTCTTCTCTTTAGCTAGTTTTTCATTTTCTTCTCTATCCCACCTAGCACGCAGTTCAGCCATTAATCTTATATTCTCATTAATTCTAACTTGAATGGCATTTGCTGTAGTAGTAATTTTATCATCTAAATCCTCAGGTTTAGCAGCCATTTTATTAATTAAAGAAGATTGTGATGCAGACATGTATGAGATTCGGGTTTCAGCATTAGCAAGTTTAGTTTGCAACCCCGAGATCTCCCTATTCAAATTTTCAAGTTGATTCCCTATATTCTTCAACAAGGTAGATTGCTCATTCATAGTTTTAGTAAACAATTTATTTTGCTCATATTGTGATTGCATAAAGCTCTTAGTGGATCTTTCAATTTCTAACATCTTTTCTTCATTAGGTGAAGCATATCTACCATAAGAATTACCATTAGCAGGGTATGGCCTAGAATCATTGTGATTGTTATTTTTAATGAAATTCACATCAACATATTCTTTTTGAGCAACTAATGACGCTAACGGAACATTATTAGGATCAATATTAGTCCTATCATTCACAAGCATAGACATAATAGCATCAATTTTATCACTCAAGGAAGAGGTTTCTTCGACAGAATTTACCTTCTTACCTTGTGGAGCTCTTTCCGTGTGCCATTCAGAGTAATTGATCATCATATTATCAAGAAGCTTTGTTGCTTCACCAAGAGTAATGGACATAAAGGTACCTCCAGCAGCTGAATCCAATAAATTCCGCGAAGAAAAATTTAGTCCTGCATAGAAGGTTTGGATGATCATCCAAGTAGTCAGTCCATGGGTTGGGCAATTTTTAACCAGAGATTTCATTCTTTCCCAAGCTTGAGCAACATGTTCAGTATCTAATTGTTTAAAATTCATTATGCTACTCCTCAAAGATATAATTTTAGCAGGGGGATAATATCTACCAATAAAAGCATCCTTGCATTTAGTCCATGAATCAATACTATTCTTAGGCAAGATAGCAACCAATCTTTAGCTCTTCCTCTTAATGAGAAAGGGAACAATTTTAGTTTAATAATATCACCATCTACATCTTTATATTTTTGCATTTCACATAGTTCAACAAAATTATTAAGATGGGCAGCAGCATCATCAGAACTAACACCAGAAAATTGCTCTCGCATAACAAGATTCAGTAAAGCAGGTTTAATTTCAAAGAATTCTGCTGTAGTAGCAGGTGGAGCAATAGGTGTGCATAAGAAATCATTATTATTTGTGGTTGTGAAGTCACACAACTTAGTATTTTCAGGGTTGGCCATTTTAGCAACAGTAAATAAAGCAAACT
This sequence comes from Lolium multiflorum, assembly GCA_030979885.1. NCBI lineage: Eukaryota > Viridiplantae > Streptophyta > Magnoliopsida > Poales > Poaceae > Lolium > Lolium multiflorum. Next base: position 246,530,124 of record CM061748.1, read on the forward strand.
AGATAAAGTAAATGCAAGTAAACTAATTTTTTTGTGTTTTTGATATAGCAAACAAGATAGCAAATAAAGTAAAACTAGCAACTAATTTTTTTGTATTTTGATTTAGTGCAGCAAACAAAGTAGTAAATAAAACTAAGCAAGACAAAAAAAGTAAAGAGATTGAGAAGTGGAGACTCCCTTGCAGCGTGTCTTGATCTCCCCGGCAACGGCGCCAGAAATTTGCTTGATGCATGTGGTTGGCACGTCCGTTGGGAACCCCAAGAGGAAGGTATGATGCGGCAAGTTTCCCTCAGTAAGAAACCAAGGTTTAATCGGACCAGTAGGAGTCAAGAAGCACGTTGAAGGTTGATGGCGGCGAGATGTAGTGCGGCGCAACACCAGGGATTCCGGCGCCAACGTGGAACCTGCACAACACAACCAAAGTACTTTGCCCCAACGAAACAGTGGGGTTGTCAATCTCACCGGCTTGCTGTAACAAAGGATTAACCGTATTGTGTGGAAGATGATTGTTTGCAGAAAACAGTAGAACAAGTATTGCAGTAGATTGTATTTCGTAAAGAGAATTGGACCGGGGTCCACAGTTCACTAGAGGTGTCTCTCCCATAAGACGAACAGCATGTTGGGTGAACAAATTACAGTTGGGCAATTGACAAATAAAGAGAGCATGACCATGCACATACATATCATGATGAGTATAGTGAGATTTAATTGGGCATTACGACAAAGTACATAGACCGTCATCCAACTGCATCTATGCCTAAAAAGTCCACCTTCAGGTTATCATCCGAACCCCTCCAGTATTAAGTTGCAAAGCAACAGACAATTGCATTAAGTATGGTGCGTAATGTAACTAGTGACTACATCCTTGAACATAGCACTAATGTTTTATCCCTAGTGGCAACAGCACAACACAACCTTAGAACTTTCTGTCACTGTCCCAGGTGTCAATGCAGGCATGAACCCACTATCGAGCATAAGTACTCCCTCTTGGAGTTACAAGCATCTACTTGGCCAGAGCATCTACTAGTAACGGAGAGCATGCAAGATCATAAACAACACATAAGCATAACTTTGATAATCAACATAACAAGTATTCTCTATTCATCGGATCCCAACAAACGCAACATATAGAATTACAGATAGATGATCTTGATCATGTTAGGCAGCTCACAAGATCCGACAATGATAGCACAATGGGGAGAAGACAACCATCTAGCTACTGCTATGGACCCATAGTCCGGGGTAGACTACTCACACATCACACCGGAGGCGACCATGGCGGCGTAGAGTCCTCCGGGAGATGATTCCCCTCTCCGACAGGGTGCCGGAGGCGATCTCCTGGATCCCCCGAGATGGGATCGGCGGCGGCGACGTCTCTGGAAGGTTTTCCGTATCGTGGCTCTCGGCCTGGGGTTTCGTCACGGAGGCTATTTGTAGGCGGAAGGGCAGGTCAAGAGGCGGCACGGGGGCCCCACACCACAGGGCCGCGCGGCCAAGGGGCCGCGCCGCCTAGGGTGTGGCCCCCTCGCCCCTCTTCGTCTCTCCTTCGGACTGGAAGCTTCGTGGAAAAATAGGCCCCGGGCTTTGATTTCGTCCAATTCCGAGAATATTTCCTTACTAGGATTTCTGAAACCAAAAACAGCAGAAAACAGCAACTGGCACTTCGCATCTTGTTAATAGGTTAGTTCCAAAAAATGCACGAATATGACATAAAGTGTGCATAAAACATGTAGATAACATCAATAATGTGGCATGGAACATAAGAAATTATCGATACGTCGGAGACGTATCACGCCCCACCTGCTGCAGTAGCATGGCCCGATCTGCAGCACAAGAAGCGAAATGCCACTGCCGAGCTGGGCAGGGACCGCCCAGGGGTAATTTTTTTAACCAACTTACCATGATGTAGTCTGAATCTGATACTCCCTCAGATCCAAATTAATTGACTCAACTATCTGTAGATACGGATGTATCTAGATGTGTTTTAGCTCTAGATACTACTGCCTCCATCCCAAAGCTTTGGGCTTATATTATTTTTAGAAAGTCAAACTATACCATGTTTGACTAAGCTTTTACCAAAAATCAGTAACATGCAAAATACAAAATTAATATCATTAAATAGATAATAAAATATATTTTCCTACGGTATCTACACAGTATTATATTTGTTGATAGAATGTTCTAAAATTTTGGTCAAACTTTGCTTGTTTTGATTTCTCAAAAATAAATAAGGCTTAAGCTTTTGGATGGTGGTAGTACATTCATATCTAGACAAAGCTGAGTTAACTAGTTTTTTGTCTGTCCATAGCTAGTGTTCACGCTGCAAAAGGCTAAGAGCATCCACTATATGCATCAGTCTATCTCATACAGTAATTCAATATCACTGCTGAGGTCTGCCTTTTGTTTTGCTATTCATATGCAGACTGAAACTTTAGGGCCTTTACTCAAAAGGAAGATCAAAACTGCGGCTGATCAGGCTGCCAGTATGTTGATGCCGCCCCCATCTTCTAAATGCCTCTACAAGCACAAGGCCACGCGCCAGCTGGGTGGTGATCTTTTAATGAATATGGTATATTTTCTTAATCCACAAAACATGCCTTGATTTTTCTCTGTTTATTGTCGGTTTTTTCTATGCTTGCCAAAAGTTTACAACAACAACAACAACAACCAAGCCTTTCAGTCCCAAACAAGTTGGGGTAGGCTAGAGTTGAAACCCATAAGATCTCGAAGCCAAAAGTTTAGAAACACCAAATTCGTTTGCTTACAATCATCATACAGTAATGTTCATCTACTCCAGTTCCCCTAACCCAACAAAAAATGATGTTAATTACGATTTTTAGATTAAAAGAGCACCATTAGGCGCTGTTAATTACGACTTTGAGATTAAAATGTCATTTGCAATTGTTAATTACAATTTTGAGACAAATGGTTAGTTTAACCTCGATCTCTTCTGCTCTCCATTTATCCCAACCGAACAAAAATTTAACCATTCCATTCCTCTGAAATGGAACCATTCCATTCCATTCCACGCTGTTTCAGAACCGAACACACCCTTGCATTGTTGTGAACTGTTGTCCATACACGGCCATACCCTTCCACTTACATCCAGCACTATATGCATCAGTCTCTCAGAGTCATTCAATATCACTGCTGAGATCTGTTCCCATTCTTATGCAGGCTGAAACTGCTGCGCCTTTACTCAAGTGGATGCAAAATGAGGCTAATGAGGCTGCTGTGAGGACGATGGTGCCGGCACCATCTTCCGAAAACCTCTACAAGCACGAGGCCATGGGCCAGCTGGGTGGTGACCTTTTAATGAATCTGGTATATTTTCTTAATCCACATACATGATTTCATTATTATCTGTTTAATTACTGTTGGCTTTGTCTAATGCTTACCAAAAGTTCAGAAACACTGCGTTTGCTTACAATCATCATACACTAATTTTTCACTTTTCAGTCTGTCTCATCCAGTATATAAACTGTTGATTTCCATTGGCTTCTTTTGTAATCATTTGCATTGTTGTCAACTGTTCTCTATGCACAACCCTATTCTTCCACTTACACCCGCACTATTTGCATCAGTCTATCTCATAGATTTATTAAATATCAATGATGAGTTCTGTTGCTATTCATATGCAGGATGAAACTTCTGTGCCTCTACTCAAATGGATAAAAAATGATCCTGATGAGGCTGCTGTGAAGACGATGGTGCCGCCACCATCTTCTGAAAACCTCCTCAAGCACAAGGCCACGGGCCAGCTGGGTGGTACCCTTTTCAGTAAGCAGGTATATTTTCTTAATCCTCATACATGATTTGATTTTTGTCTGTTTATTGCCGGCTTTGTCTAATGCTTACCAATAGTTCAGAAACACACACACCTATTCTTACACTTACATCCAGCACTATATGCATCAGTGTCTCATAGATTCATTTTATATATCACTGCTGATGTCTGTTGCTCTTCAATTTTCATATGCAGACTGAAACTGCTAACCCTTCATTGGTCAAAAGGATTGCAACTGCTGCTGATGAGGCATCTGCAGAGGCTGCCACCAAGTTACTGTCAGCCCCACCTTCTGGATGCTTATATAAGCTCAAGTCCAAGGACCAGCCGGGCCGTAACCATCCAAGGGTTCGGGTATATTTTCTTAAGCCACATATACATGCCATGATTTATGTCTGATATTATCACCGGCTCTGTCTAATGCTTTTTGGAATTCGGAAACACCAAATTAGCATGCTTATATTCATCATACACTAATTTTTCACTGTTCAGTTTGTAACATAGTGTTATGCACTCGCTTGTCAACATTTGCATTGCTCTGAACTATGCACTTTACACAACCTAATTCTTCCACTTACATTCAGCGCTACGCACCAGTAGTACCTCCCATGTTTCCTTCACCATCCCGATGCCGAGCTTGCGGGAATATGGCGGGCCCATGTACATACCCCGCATATAACACCTCCTATGGCTCTATCTACCTTTCTAGTAGCTCCTTCACAGAGTTACAGGTATGTATTCTCAGTGGTTTAGCATGAATTGGCATATAGTAAAGTCTTGTTTTTAGTCTTCCTGCTTCTTACATTTGTATCAATTTTCACATGCAGACTGTACCTTGTGAACTTCGTCCAATGATTAACCAGATGTGTCCGCATGAAGGGTCTTTCACTATGCATGGCAATGGCAAATTGATGAACACCTACACGGTCTATGAGGTGTATGTCTACAAGACGCAGGCCATCACATATTTGTATGGACATGATTGGAGAAAGTTTGCTTTTGACTACGGTCTGAAGAAGGGCGACGAGCTGAGGATCAGAAACTCAAACGGGCAGATATACGTAACTGCTTACAGAGTTGGAGACACTTCCAAATATATAATATGTAACTTTTTTCTACTCATATCTTTTGATAACTGTTCTGAGCAGTTGTTCTAAACCATTCCCTCTGTTCTAGCTTGCTGGGTTTAACATGATCAAAGCTGCAGATCCCCTGATGGAACATGAGCGGATGTCACAAAGGGCAACCACACCAGCACCGCACCGGCTTCCCACTCTCCTGCATCAGCACCGGTTCCTGTACCAGCTCCGTTTACGGCATCTACCCAGCAGTCCCCTACATCAGCATCGGTTCCTGTAGAGGCCCCATATACTACACCTGCCCAGCAGCTCCTGCATCAGACTGGTTCCTCTAGCTGCACCGTTTACTGCCCTGCCAACAGTCTCATGCATCAGCACCGGTTCCTCTAGAGGCACCGCACCTGCCCAGCAGTCTCGCATCGCACCAGCTCGTGTACCAGCCCAGGCTCCTGCACCTGCCCCAGCCAGATCACCGAGGTCTCAGCTCATAGCGTGGCCACCCGTGTGGTGACCAGGACGCATCTGAAGGCTATGTTCGTGAGTATATGACAGCATAACTGCTCTTATCTTGATGTCTTCTCTGCTCAAAGTCTCACATGGTTCAGTGCATTGGTGCCATTGACTAATTTTTGGTGGTATCTCTTGCTTTGAATCAGAAATTGCCTAAAAGTATCTCCAAGGATCTCAATGCTGGCCGAAGGGGCAAGATATCCCTCGTCATGGAGAGTGAAGGTCTCACCGTGGAGGGACGGTACTCCAGTCCCACAGATGGCCGCTTGGCTGTTACTTCCAGGTGGAAAAAGTTCATTGACGGTGCCAAACTTCGCATTGGATCAAAGTTGAAGGTCAAGATCTTTCGATGCCGCTGTGACATGCTGGTCATAAAGTTCGCGGTTGTCTAGTTCTGTTGCCCCATGAGCCCTTAGCAAATGCATTTGTAGTTATACTTATATAAGGTTATCTTATCTGAACTGCTAATTAATTGTATGGGTGGTAAAACTCTGGCAAGCTTTTGCTCTTAGCAAGTATGTATGTATGATCAGCTATTATGATAACTAATGTTTGTGTTCATCTTAATTTGCATTTCCGTTTTAGAAAAAAACTTAATTTCTATTTTGGCTGACCTGTTAGAGAACTATCAGATTGAACCCACAACATGATTCAAATAGATTCATTACACCGAGCCACATGTCTTGACCTTGCTATACACTACTTCCATTAATCAGTGCAAGAAGGCTTACCTGAGCTGCCTGAACCATGGCAGATTCGAATCCACCTTATCTATCTAGAAATACAACCTTTGCAGAAAGAGGATTTGAAGTATGGGGAGGCTGACATTGGGGACCCATGAGCCAGCAGCGTCGTCAACATTTTAAAGGTGGCAGGAGATCGAAAGAAAAAATAAGCCAAAAATCAGTTGGTAAAAAATTCAAGAAAAGAAACATTTACCTTTCTGAGAGGATGACATGCGGGACCCATGAGGCAGCAACATCCTCAACTATTTCACGGCAGGGGATCAAAAGAAAAAGGAAATAGCCAGAAATTAATTAGGGTCAAAAATAAATCCATCAAAGGAAACTTTTATTGTTCATAGAGGATGACATGTGGGACCGACTTGCCAGCTGCGTCGTCATCGTTTCAAAGGGGGCAGGGATCAAAAGAAAAAGGCAAATAGCCAGAAATTAGGGGAAAAATAAATCCAACAAAGGAAACTTTTATTGTTCATAGAGGATGACATGCGGGACCCATGAGCCAGCAGCTTCCTCAACGTTTCAAAGTCGGCATGAGATTGAAAGAAAAAGGCAAGTGACATAATATCAGGAGCCAAAAATAATCCAAGAAAAGAAACTTTATTGTACATAGAGGATGACATGCGGGTCCCATTTTGTAGCAGCGGTCTCAACGCTTCCAAGGCGGCACAGGACCGAAAGAAAAATGAAGTAGCCAGAAAGGGTGTGAAAAAAATCCAAGAAAAGAAAGATTTCAATTGGGCTGTATCTGGACATCTGGGCCTTCGAACTATCCTGCTGGGCCTTTTGACTCGTACAATTTCAGCCCACTCCAAAACAGGAAAGGTCGGATTTTTCTCAAAAAAAACAGGAAAGTCCTATGCTTCGCAAAAACAAAAAACAAGGAGATTCAACATATAAGTTTGTTTATGTAGATATAAAGATTTAATTTATCCGTTTGCAATAGCTCGGAGCGAAATACAATGTTTATTGTCTGCAAAATAAAATATCACATGTTTCTTGTACGGGGAGGCTGACATCGGGGACCCATGAGCCAGCAGCGTCGTCAACGTTTCAAAGGCGGCAGGGGATCGAAAATAAAAAAAAGCCAAAAATCAGTTGGTAAAAAAATACAAGAAAAGAAAACATTTATCGTTCTGAGAGGATGACATGCGGGACCCATGAGTGTCAACACCCGGGTTTTTAAGTCCAGATGCCTATTATGCCATACATCGCAATCCCAGGAATAATGTTTTTGCGAGACATAATAGTAAGTAGCATAGAGTCATCATTTATTACAACACATATTGTCTTACAACCATAGATCACATGATCCAATATTACACGAATATAATGTTCAACATCACAAATAGTAGCGGAAGCGAAGTAGTAGTGGACGATACATTCCACAGGCAACGCTTGACGTTAGAAGACGATCCTAGTTATCGTAGACGTCCTGTTGTCCGTCATCCTGATACTGGTGCTCTCCTTCATAGTCTGGCATTTGAATAGCCAGGGCAAAGCCATGAGTACTTTTAAAGTACTCGCAAACTAACTCTAAGATAAATACTCATTAAGTGTAAAGGGGGTGCTAAGCTCTAGGTTTATTTGCATAAAGCCAAGTTTTAGTTTCATAAATCTTTGGTAAAGCCTAAATCATGTGCTAGACTAACTCAAGTGGGAACATTAGTGTCATTCCCACAACTCATTATGGATCACCATAATGTCACCTTTCAAACCACCATTCATTTCTAGAACCAAAACATTTTAATGATAACGGAGATAGTATGGCCTTTCCAATCGTCCGTAACCGTGGACACGGCTATTCGAATAGGTTTAACACTCTGCAGAGGTTGTACTCTTGTGCCACAACTTTTGATTTCATCCGTCGAGGATAACCTCGAATCATCGTAACACAGTACGCGGATCATCAATCGAAACCTTTCACTTATATATGCTAGTATGAGCACCTCTCCCCATGAGCTTGGCCTCCCGGTGAAAACCGCAGCCAACCCGGGAACTGCACAGGGCTTGGGCCGTATATTCACCTCATTTCAACATCAATCCACAAGTAACGGAGGCAGCCGCAGCGTAACCCCTATGATGTTTGTTCAGAGGGAACCCATACTAAAATACACAAGTTTCTAGTTAAGCCCTACCCATAATCAGGTATTGTGGGGGTACTTGTATAATTGGAAAGGTATCGCATTCAAACTCAATCATCTATTTTGTCAAAAATCACCATCTTCTCTTGGTCATATTCACCTTCAAAAATCTTTCACTTCAATTCATTTCACAAATGTTCCCATCTAGAGTAGTCAATTTTAATTGATTAGCACTAGCCACTATGTGATGGGGGTGCTATCTAGCTTTATTTGCTTAGGCTAACTTTGATACTCTTGTTCTAATCTAGACAAGGGAATCATAAATAAAAAGGGTACTTTGAAATAAATAAGCAAAAGCAATTGTAAGTAAAAACATGGGATAGGTAATACATAAAAGTAAAGTGTGATGGTGCCTTTGCTCTTGTAGAGCTAAGCACTTGTGTTTAGCAAGGGTTAGCTTGCCTTGAGCTGGGTAGTTATCGAAGTTCTCTTCTTCTTCCTGAGAGTAGCCCTCCTCTTCTTGGTATTCCTCGTTACTAGCGTCTATATACGAATACGAGGTATAAATACTAAACCAAGCTCACATACTAAACTAGAGGCACTCAAAATAGTTCACACACTAGTCCTATCATCAATCAAACATGGCATGGTGGATTTATTGGATTTGTCTTTATTAGAAAGAAAATAATTTCCTCTCATTATTCCTATTTCTTAGATTTGATATGTAGGTCTTTAAAGGATTCCATTTCTTTGCATTACTTAATATTAAGATTTAATCTCTCCATATAATAATAGGGTATGAAATATAGGTTGACCCCAAAGTCAACATTTCATATCTATTATATGTGAGTTCAATTTACTTGAAGTGTTATACTTCACATAGTTTTAAAACTTAGCATTTAAATGAATTAAAATCTCTAAGTAATAATTCTCAAGGGTTCATTAGCCTAAGTCATTCCCCCTGGTTATTAGTACTTAGGATCAAAATTTAAATGAGAGGTAATTCTCATATTGGGGTTGAGTTTGAATTCCACTTTAAAATGCTCTAGAAATGACTACATAGCCATTTTATTTGATCTAGTCCATGATCATACAAACAACAGGGCTATGTTATTGCATAATCAATTAGAGGACATCATTTGTGATTTATTAGAGTTGGAATTACTTCAAAATCTATTCTGGTTGATTTTTAAATAAAGTTTGAAAGTGTAAAAGTCCCTGTCTTGTCTTTTTTGTCAAATTAAATCTATAACGAAAATGGAGATGGGGCCAGTGGCATTGGATGGGTAATTTTATGGGCTTTCCGACGGTATAAAATTTGCTAGATTTGGTTTGGTAGAATTTAAACTATTCAATTTTTACTAAACATTCAGCAGAGCAATTTGAATTAAAGAATAAACCAGATTTGAATTTTTGGGCTGGGCGGGAAAAGTAAATGGGCCGAAACGAAATTCGGCAGCACTTCGCAGCCCAACACGCGGCTGGCGCGCTCGGGCCGCGCTGACAGGGTGGGGGCCACCTGTCGGTGTCTATTTAAACGCCGAACCGGTATGCGAAAGAATGGCCGTAGGATTAGAACAGAGATCTACGGCTGGGGAGCGTCGTCGTCACCGACGGGATTCCGACGAGGGCACGGCGGCAGTAGGGGGTCGGGGAGCCTACCAGGCCGATGCAGGACTCAGGCAGTATGCGCGGTGAAGGTGTAGTCGATGAGGAAGAGGTTGGGAGCAGCGGCGGCGCTTGGGGTGGCGCCAATCGTTGACGGTGAGCTGCGTCCCCCGGCGGCTCCGATCTTGAAATTGCTTCTCCTCCGGCGGCAATCGATCAAGCTAAGGTGGTGAGGAAGATCAGGGGTGAGAGGGGAGTCGATTGGTGTGAGGAGAGCTTGCTGGGAGGGCCTCTATTTATAGCGGCGAGGGTGCCGTGGGGTGCGGCAAGGGCGCGGCCATGGCGTGGCGGTTCCAGCGAGCGAAAGGGCAAGCGAAGGACGGGAGCGTGTAGGCCTTGTCCTGGAGATGCTCAAGGAGTAGCTGGCGCGGCAAAAGGGGGATGGGATCGCTCGGGCGCGTGCAATGTCCATCACTGGGCGCGCGGCATCATTTCGTCTCGGGCGACGGCGACGGTGCAGGGCAGGCACGGGCGTTCGTCTAGCTTGTAGAGGGTGCAGAGGCGATGCTCGACGCGGTGCTAGGGATGCAGGGCGAGGACGGTAGCGTCGAGTGCGTGGCGTCCTTGCGCGTCCAGGGCGTGATCACCACGCCGGCTGGCACGTCCTGGCACACGGGCGTTCTGGGCAGTGCCGTGCAATGCCGATCGATTCAGTGGTACGGGCGTGATCCTTATGTATCATAGATGCTCAAGGACATGGAGGAACGACAAGGGAGTGGCCAGGGAGATGGGTGCCAAAGGTGGCCGGCATGGCATTGTGTAGCATGTTTTAGGGTTTCTCCTCCACTTTAATCAGCCATGCAAGTACTGGGCTAGAGGCAGGGGGTGTAGGGGAGGCTGATGATCACTTTGCCAAAGTGGTTTAGGGTCAAAACTGCTGGATAATAGCATGTATCACTTAGTCTAGATGCTGCCTGCCACCTGTTCGACAGAATGCCCGCAAGAAACTTTCTTTCGAATTTTGCAAATCTTTTTGGTGATTCTCATTTATATAAATATTGTGATGTATTGGTGGTGGTGGCACTCAATTTGGAATTGATTTGCAAGTTTTCAAAATTTGGGGTGATCTTCTTCTCTCTCTCGGGTTCCCTCTTTGCCCTCTTATTCTGGTCAACCTAGTCAACTTTAGGGAGGGTGGTCAACACCAAAGTTACTCACCTTGACATGGTCTTGGATGACCTGGCTTTAGTTGACCTTGCTTAGTTCAAGATTTGAGAAATACAGAGGGGTAAAGAGGTGAAGAAAATATTTTTGTGAGATGTGACCATTATCACATGTGTGAAGAAAATTTGATTTCTTTTGGTTTGATTCTTGATCCAAGGATGCAAAAGGGTTAGTTTATCACATTGAAGTATTTTAGAAGCAATGGGGCAAGCTAACTTGGCCTTGGTTGAGGATTGGTTATTTTACATAGAGGGTATGTGAGTGAGAGAGGGGTTTTTCCCAATTTCTTTATTTCTCCCCAATTTAGGGTTTAGTGAACTTTGTTAGGGTTCACATAGCAAGGTTTACACATACTAACACTCATCATGGCAATTGCACAAAAGAATATCACTCAAATGCATTTATCTATATGTGGCCCTATATGCATAGAAAAAGTTTTTGTTAATTGCAAAATTTGAGTTTGGGGAATTTCTCTTTCTTGTTTATTATTGTTGAAACTTGAGATGTTACAAACCCTTCCCCCTTACAAAAGATCTCGTCCCGAGATCTGAGAAAACTAGGTACTAAAGAGATCTGGGTACTCAGTCCTCATAAAGTCTTCTCTCTCCCAAGTGGCTTCTTCTTCGGTGTGGTTACTCCATTGGATCTTCAGAAACTTGATACTTCGAGTACGGGTGGTTCTGAAAGCTTCTTCCAAGATGCGAATAGGTACTTCGCGGTATGTCAGATCTGAGTTGATATCGACAGCTCGATGGTCGATGTTCTTGAAAACCTCGGTCTTCTCAAAACACTTCCGGAGTAGCGAGATGTGAAACACATTGTGCACCGCTGACATTTCTTCCGGTAACTCCAGCTGATAGGATACTTCTCCTCGGCGACTCAGGACCTTGAAAGGTCCGACATATCGGGGTGCGAGCTTTCCTCTGAGTTGAAATCTCTGCATTCCCTTAAGAGGGGACACTTTGAGATATACGAAATCTCCGATCTCGAAGGTCATCTCTCGGCGTCTCTTGTCGGCGTAGCTCTTCTGTCTTGATTGGGCTGTCTTGAGGTACTCACGAATCTTGTGAACCTTCTCTTCGGCTTCTCGGAGAATATCTGGTCCAAAGATTTGACTCTCTCCTACTTCCGACCAATTCAGAGGGGTACGGCACTTCCTTCCGTACAGTGCTTCGAAGGGGGCCATCTGCAAGCTGGCTTGGTAGCTGTTGTTGTATGAGAATTCTGCGTACGGCAAGCAGTCTTCCCACTTAGATCCATACTCTAGCACACATGCTCTCAACATATCTTCTAATATCTGGTTGACTCTTTCGGTCTGTCCATCCGTCTGCGGGTGATAGGCTGTGCTGAAATTCAGGCGAGTTCCGAGTCCTTCATGGACTTTCTGCCAGAATCTGGAGGTGAATTGGGATCCTCTGTCGGATACTATCGACTTCGGTGTTCCGTGCAGGCTGACTATCCTTGAGATATATAGCTCTGCGAGTCTCGGTCCTTGATAGGTGGTCTTGACGGGGATGAAGTGGGCGACTTTGGTTAGTCTGTCGACCACTACCCAGATGGAATCATTTCCTTTATTAGACTTGGGCAGTCCGGTGATGAAGTCCATTCCTACGGAATCCCACTTCCATTCGGGAATCTGCGGGGCGTTGGTGTTCTGCTTTGACTCTTTGACAGATGTCACACTTGGCGATGTAGCTTCCAATTTCTCTCTTCATTCCATGCCACCAGAATTGTTCCTTCAAATCCTGGTACATCTTGGTTCCTCCGGGGTGAATGGAGTATAGGGTGTCGTGAGCTTCCTTCAGGATAACTTGCTTCAATTCTGAGTCTGACGGTACGCAAAGGCGCTTGTTATACCATAGCACTCCTTCTTCATCTACGGTGAATCCTGGTGCTTTTCCGGCGGCTATTTGGTTCTTGATTCCGTCAATGCTAGCATTTCCTTTCTGAGCTTCTTTGATCTGACTAATCAGGGTGGGTTGGAGTTCAATGCTGGCGAGGTATCCTTCGCTAACCAGTTCAAGTCTAAACTGTTCAAACTCTTCAAACAGGCTAGGTTGCTCAATTGCTAACATGGAGTTTAACTGACACGGCAGTCTACTCAGAGCATCCGCTACCACGTTGGCCTTGCCGGGGTGATAGTGGATTTCCATGTCGTAATCCTTGATTAACTCTATCCATCTGCGCTGTCTCATATTCAGCTCCTTCTGTGTGAAGATATACTTCAGGCTCTTGTGATCCGAGTAAACCTCGCATCGATTACCCATGAGGTAATGACGCCATACTTTCAGCGCTAACACCACCGCTGCTAGCTCTAAGTCATGGGTTGGGTAGTTCTGTTCATGCTGCTTCAACTGTCTTGATAGGTAGGATATCACTTTGCGTTCTTGCATCAGCACACATCCAAGACCAATCTTGGAGGCGTCACAGTACACATCGAAGGGCTTGGTAATGTCCGGCATAACCAGTATTGGGGCTGTTGTCAATCTTAACTTGAGCTGTTGAAAGCTCTCTTCACACTTATCGGTCCATTCGAACTTCCGGTCCTTCTTCAACAATTGAGTCATCGGTCTTGCTATACTCGAGAATCCTTCAACGAATCGGCGGTAGTATCCCGCCAATCCGAGAAAAGCACGGACTTCGGTCTGAGTGGTTGGGGCTTTCCATTCTTCAACAGTCTTGATTTTTGCGGGGTCAACGGCAATTCCTCCGGCTGACAAGATGTGACCCAAGAATCCTACTTCTTTCAACCAGAATTCACACTTGCTGAACTTGGCATACAACTGATGTTCCCGAAGGGTATCTAGGACCACTTCCAAATGTTGCTCATGTTCTTCCTCGGACTTGGAGTATATGAGGATGTCGTCGATGAAGACAACCACAAACTTGTCCAGGAAGTTCATAAAGATCTTATTCATGAGATTCATGAAGTAAGCGGGGGCATTGGTCAATCCAAATGACATGACATTGTACTCATACAATCCATATCGGGTGGTAAAGGCAGTTTTGGGGATATCGGTGGCACGAATCTTCAACTGATGGTATCCTGTCCGCAGATCAATCTTTGAGAATACTCGGGCTCCGGTCAGCTGGTCAAACAGATCTTCTATCTTGGGCAATGGATACTTGTTCTTAATGGTGACATCGTTAAGCTTACGATAGTCCGTAACCAAACGAGTGGCACCGTCCTTTTTATCCACAAACAAAACTGGTGATCTCCAGGGTGACGCACTTGGTTGAATCAGACCTTTGAATAGCATATCATCCAGCTGCTTCTTCAGTTCCACTAACTCTGCCGCATGTAGGCTCTCTGGGCTATAGGTCCGGTTCCGGGGATTAACTCGATGATAAACTCGATATCCCGATCTGGGGGCATACCGGGTAGATCATCCGGGAACACATCAGGATATCGACAAACGACCCTGATCTGATCCAAGGTGGGTTTGGCTAGGCTTTGGTTACAGGTAAACTTTCGGGGCATCTTTTCAGATATGTGTTCGACTATTATTCCGGTGCTACTAGTCATGGTGATGGCCTTCTTGGCACAATCAATCAGTCCATGATGTTTCGCCATCCAGTCCATTCCCAGGACTACTTCCATTCCTTTGGCTCCCAGAACAATCAAATTTGCATAGAAATCTATTTCATGTATTCTGATTGGCACATCTTTGCAAATTTTTCTAGCTTTAGTTGTTGATCCAGGTATTTGAATTATCATGACATGCTTCAAACTGATGGGTTGAATCTTACTAGTGCATGCAAAATCTTCGGTAATGAATGAATGCGATGCTCCAGAATCAAACAGCACTCTTGCGGGTATTGAGTTAACAGAGAACATACCCAGCACAACGTCTGGGGCTTCCTGAGCTTCTTCTGCATTCATGTGGTAGAGGCGGCCGTTGCGGTTGTTCGGGTTGTTGGGGGCGAACTTCTTGTTGGTGGTGACACGACGCTGCTGCTGCGCAGGGCCTGAGGTGTTGGCGGCAGTCTTGGCGAGCTTCTTGGGGCACTCATAGGAGAAGTGCCCAGCCACTCCGCACTCGTAGCAGTTGTAGGTGGACTTGTCCTTGGGGGTGATGGGAACAGCGTTGCTCCCAGTCCTTGGAGCAGTGTTGGAGTTATTGTTGGGGGCGCGAGGTGGAGCGCGGTTGAAGTTGTTGTTGTTGTTGTAGTTGTTGTGTCCTCCTGACCTGGGGTTTCCTCCACTCCGGTTCTGATAACTCGGACGTGGATTCTGCATCGGGGGCTTGTTGTTTCTTGGGGCGAACCCTCCACCTGAGTTGGGGCGATACTTGTGGTTGTTGCTGGGCCCACTCTGGTTCATCATACGGCGCTTGCGGTTCTCATTGGCTTGGTGTATCTTCCCCTCCATCTGAATGGCGGAGTCAACGAGTGCTTCTAAGTCAGCAAAGGGGATGTTGATCAGCACAGTCTGCATCTCATCATGCAGTCCATTCAGAAACCTCTCCTTCCTCTTCTCGACGGTGTCCGTCTCATCCGGGGCGTACCTTGACAAAGTGAGGAACTTGTCGCGGTATTCCACCACGGTCATTCTGCCTTGCTTCAGTTCCCTGAACTCATCCCTCATCTTCTTAATCAAACCCGGGGGCACATGATACTTGCTAAACTTGAGTTTGAAGTCTTCCCAAGTCATCAGGTTCCCCGCATGTAAGGCGCGGGTACTTGTCCACCAGGCACGTGCAGGTCCAGCCAGATAGTGGGTGGCGAACAACACCTTCTCGTTGTCCTCCACTCCGGCAACCTCGAGATTGTTCTCCATAGTCTGGAGCCAATCATCAGCATCGAGGGGTTCCTCTGTCTTGTTGAACACAGGTGGGTTAGTGTTCTGGAAGTTTTTCAGCTTTGACCCTGGGTGGTCGTGGTTTCCGTGGCCTTGATTGCCCTGAGCAAGTTGTTGAAGTGCAGCTAGGTTGGCTTGCCGTTCAGCTCTCTCAACTTCTCTATCAGCCAACATCTGTTGCAGCATCTGCAGCATTGCCTCCTGAGTCATGTTGCGAGTTGGGGGTGCCATCTGAACAGTGATAGGGATCATGAGATAAGAGGGAAATGTCTATGGCTCATTTTGGGGTAAAATACAACTTAAACTTGATTCATAATAATAATAATATTACACACACACAAACATAGTCATGGAGGTAGCACATATTACAAGCCAAATGTTCAGGAGGGTTTTAAGAACCCTTTCAACAAACTACGATACATGGGGCGGGTACAAAGGACCAATACATAACACGGGGCGCAAGTGCTCAGACGGGACTACTCGCCATCGACGTTGATAGGGTAGACATTGTCTACCCCGGCATCGAGGTGCTCGTGGCCATCCTCGTAAGGGTGGAACTCCAGGTCGTCGTCTTCCTCCTCCTCGTAGTCGTCGTCGTTGCTGACGTAGGAGTAGCCGTCCCCCTGGATGTTCTCCCCTTCTTCTTCACCCTCCAGCTCCTGGATCTGCTCAGCTTGGGCAGCGATGGTCGCCTTCAGAGTGGCGATCCTGGCCTTCAGGCGGTTGATGGCGTGATCCTTCTTCTGGTTGGCACGGCGGAGTGCCCTGCGTTCTCCGGCGATGACCTTGATGGTCTCCGCCTGCTGCGCCAACTGGATGTGAGTGTGGTTGGCGTATTCGCGGGAGTTGTCGAGGTCGATGCGGGTCTCGCTCAGCATGAAGTCCAGATGGTCAACATGGTGGCGAAGCTGCGGGTGTGACGGCAGGTTCATTGGCACTCCGAGTGAGTTGTGCCTTGCATAGTGCACAAAGCGACTGTCGGTGAAGTCCATGAAGTTTTGCCCGCACAGACGTGCGAGTCCTTCCTGAAGTCCCCTTGCGAGACCATCCGCCCAGTTGTTCTCCCTGAAGGAGAACTGGATCCTTGCGCTCATTGGGAGCGTGAACCTCCCACGAAGGTCCACCATGATCACCCACTGAAGTTGACCACCGGGTTGGTCATTCAGCATTCCGCCAAAGACTTCCGGTGGTGGGCGCCCGAGGAACTCGGAGAGGGAGAAGAGGTCCCTCTCGAAGATGATCTCTCCACCGTTCCCCAACTGATAGAACTCAGTCTGGAGAAAGGGCTGCGCGTCCACAACGTGATCCATCTGTAGAGAGATGAGATGATTAAGTTAGATAAGTGCAAGTGTTCCCAATTTTAATTCTATTAGAAGAAGGGCATGAATTTAAAGTTTGTAAAAGACTCTTCAAGGTAAGGAGGTGAATAAGATTTTCATAACTAGTCAACTCATGAAATTTGAAACTAAGTTTTTGAGCGTCCATTCTAACTAGGGTCTCCTAAGGTCAAACAATGGCTCTGATACCAACTTGTCAACACCCGGATTTTTAAGTCCAGATGCCTATTATGCCATACATCGCAATCCCAGGAATAATGTTTTTGCGAGACATAATAGTAAGTAGCATAGAGTCATCATTTATTACAACACATATTGTCTTACAACCATAGATCACATGATCCAATATTACACGAATATAATGTTCAACATCACAAATAGTAGCGGAAGCGAAGTAGTAGTGGACGATACATTCCACAGGCAACGCTTGACGTTAGAAGACGATCCTAGTTATCGTAGACGTCCCGTTGTCCGTCATCCTGATATCGGTGCTCTCCTTCATAGTCTGGCATTTGAATAGCCAGGGCAAAGCCATGAGTACTTTTAAAGTACTCGCAAACTAACTCTAAGATAAATACTCATTAAGTGTAAGGGGGTGCTAAGCTCTAGGTTTATTTGCATAAAGCCAAGTTTTAGTTTCATAAATCTTTGGTAAAGCCTAAATCATGTGCTAGACTAACTCAAGTGGGAACATTAGTGTCATTCCCACAACTCATTATGGATCACCATAATGTCACCTTTCAAACCACCATTCATTTCTAGAACCAAAACATTTTAATGATAACGGAGATAGTATGGCCTTTCCAATCGTCCGTAACCGTGGACACGGCTATTCGAATAGGTTTAACACTCTGCAGAGGTTGTACTCTTGTGCCACAACTTTTGATTTCATCCGTCGAGGGTAACCTCGAATCATCGTAACACAGTACGCGGATCATCAATCGAAACCTTTCACTTATATATGCTAGTATGAGCACCTCTCCCCATGAGCTTGGCCTCCCGGTGAAAACCGCAGCCAACCCGGGAACTGCACAGGGCTTGGGCCGTATATTCACCTCATTTCAACATCAATCCACAAGTAACGGAGGCAGCCGCAGCGTAACCCCTATGATGTTTGTTCAGAGGGAACCCATACTAAAATACACAAGTTTCTAGTTAAGCCCTACCCATAATCAGGTATTGTGGGGGTACTTGTATAATTGGAAAGGTATCGCATTCAAACTCAATCATCTATTTTGTCAAAAATCACCATCTTCTCTTGGTCATATTCACCTTCAAAAATCTTTCACTTCAATTCATTTCACAAATGTTCCCATCTAGAGTAGTCAATTTTAATTGATTAGCACTAGCCACTATGTGATGGGGGTGCTATCTAGCTTTATTTGCTTGGGCTAACTTTGATACTCTTGTTCTAATCTAGACAAGGGAATCATAAATCAAAAGGGTACCTTGGAATAAATAAGCAAAAGCAATTGTAAGTAAAAACATGGGATAGGTAATACATAAAAGTAAAGTGTGATGGTGCCTTTGCTCTTGTAGAGCTAAGCACTTGTGTTTAGCAAGGGTTAGCTTGCCTTGAGCTGGGTAGTTATCGAAGTTCTCTTCTTCTTCCTGAGAGTAGCCCTCCTCTTCTTGGTATTCCTCGTTACTAGCGTCTATATACGAATACGAGGTATAAATACTAAACCAAGCTCACATACTAAACTAGAGGCACTCAAAATAGTTCACACACTAGTCCTATCATCAATCAAACATGGCATGGTGGATTTATTGGATTTGTCTTTATTAGAAAGAAAATAATTTCCTCTCATTATTCCTATTTCTTAGATTTGATATGTAGGTCTTTAAAGGATTCCATTTCTTTGCATTACTTAAAATTAAGATTTAATCTCTCCATATAATAATAGGGTATGAAATATAGGTTGACCCCAAAGTCAACATTTCATATCTATTATATGTGAGTTCAATTTACTTGAAGTGTTATACTTCACATAGTTTTAAAACTTAGCATTTAAATGAATTAAAATCTCTAAGTAATAATTCTCAAGGGTTCATTAGCCTAAGTCATTCCCCCTGGTTATTAGTACTTAGGATCAAAATTTAAATGAGAGGTAATTCTCATATTGGGGTTGAGTTTGAATTCCACTTAAAAATGCTCTAGAAATGACTACATAGCCATTTTATTTGATCTAGTCCATGATCATACAAACAACAGGGCTATGTTATTGCATAATCAATTAGAGGACATCATTTGTGATTTATTAGAGTTGGAATTACTTCAAAATCTATTCTGGTTGATTTTTAAATAAAGTTTGAAAGTGTAAAAGTCCCTGTCTTGTCTTTTTTGTCAAATTAAATCTATAACGAAAATGGAGATGGGGCCAGTGGCATTGGATGGGTAATTTTATGGGCTTTCCGACGGTATAAAATTTGCTAGATTTGGTTTGGTAGAATTTAAACTATTCAATTTTTACTAAACATTCAGCAGAGCAATTTGAATTAAAGAATAAACCAGATTTGAATTTTTGGGCTGGGCGGGAAAAGTAAATGGGCCGAAACGAAATTCGGCAGCACTTCGCAGCCCAACACGCGGCTGGCGCGCTCGGGCCGCGCTGACAGGGTGGGGGCCACCTGTCGGCGCCTATTTAAACGCCGAACCGGTATGCGAAAGAATGGCCGTAGGATTAGAACAGAGATCTACGGCTGGGGAGCGTCGTCGTCACCGACGGGATTCCGACGAGGGCACGGCGGCGGTAGGGGGTCGGGGAGCCTACCAGGCCGATGCAGGACTCAGGCAGTATGCGCGGTGAAGGTGTAGTCGATGAGGAAGAGGTTGGGAGCAGCGGCGGCGCTTGGGGTGGCGCCAATCGTTGACGGTGAGCTGCGTCCCCCGGCGGCTCCGATCTTGAAATTGCTTCTCCTCCGGCGGCAATCGATCAAGCTAAGGTGGTGAGGAAGATCAGGGGTGAGAGGGGAGTCGATTGGTGTGAGGAGAGCTTGCTGGGAGGGCCTCTATTTATAGCGGCGAGGGTGCCGTGGGGTGCTGCAAGGGCGCGGCCATGGCGTGGCGGTTCCAGCGAGCGAAAGGGCAAGCGAAGGACGGGAGCGTGTAGGCCTTGTCCTGGAGATGCTCAAGGAGTAGCTGGCGCGGCAAAAGGGGGATGGGATCGCTCGGGCGCGTGCAATGTCCATCACTGGGCGCGCGGCATCATTTCGTCTCGGGCGACGGCGACGGTGCAGGGCAGGCACGGGCGTTCGTCTAGCTTGTAGAGGGTGCAGAGGCGATGCTCGACGCGGTGCTAGGGATGCAGGGCGAGGACGGCAGCGGTCGAGTGCGTGGCGTCCTTGCGCGTCCAGGGCGTGATCACCACGCTGGCTGGCACGTCCTGGCGCGTTTTGGACACGGGCGTTCTGGGCAGTGCCGTGCAATGCCGATCGATTCAGTGGTACGGGCGTGATCCTTATGTATCATAGATGCTCAAGGACATGGAGGAACGACAAGGGAGTGGCCAGGGAGATGGGTGCCAAAGGTGGCCGGCATGGCATTGTGTAGCATGTTTTAGGGTTTCTCCTCCACTTTAATCAGCCATGCAAGTACTGGGCTAGAGGCAGGGGGTGTAGGGGAGGCTGATGATCACTTTGCCAAAGTGGTTTAGGGTCAAAACTGCTGGATAATAGCATGTATCACTTAGTCTAGATGCTGCCTGCCACCTGTTCGACAGAATGCCCGCAAGAAACTTTCTTTCGAATTTTGCAAATCTTTTTGGTGATTCTCATTTATATAAATATTGTGATGTATTGGTGGTGGTGGCACTCAATTTGGAATTGATTTGCAAGTTTTCAAAATTTGGGGTGATCTTCTTCTCTCTCTCGGGTTCCCTCTTTGCCCTCTTATTCTGGTCAACCTAGTCAACTTTAGGGAGGGTGGTCAACACCAAAGTTACTCACCTTGACATGGTCTTGGATGACCTGGCTTTAGTTGACCTTGCTTAGTTCAAGATTTGAGAAATACAGAGGGGTAAAGAGGTGAAGAAAATATTTTTGTGAGATGTGACCATTATCACATGTGTGAAGAAAATTTGATTTCTTTTGGTTTGATTCTTGATCCAAGGATGCAAAAGGGTTAGTTTATCACATTGAAGTATTTTAGAAGCAATGGGGCAAGCTAACTTGGCCTTGGTTGAGGATTGGTTATTTTACATAGAGGGTATGTGAGTGAGAGAGGGGTTTTTCCCAATTTCTTTATTTCTCCCCAATTTAGGGTTTAGTGAACTTAGTTAGGGTTCACATAGTAAGGTTTACACATACTAACACTCATCATGGCAATTGCACAAAAGGAAAATCACTCAAATGCATTTATCTATATGTGGCCCTATATGCATAGAAAAAGTTTTTGTTAATTGCAAAATGTTGAGTTTGGGGAATTTCTCTTTCTTGTTTATTATTGTTGAAACTTGAGATGTTACAATGAGGCAGCAGCATCCTCAACGTTTCAAAGTCGGCATGAGATCGAAAGAAAAAGCCAAGTGACATAATATCAGGAGCCAAAAATAATCCAAGAAAAGAAACTTTATTGTACATAGAGGATGACATGCGGGTCCCATTTTGTAGCAGCGGTCTCAACGTTTCCAAGGCGGCACAGGACCAAAAGAAAAATGAGGCAGCAGCATTCTCAACAATTCCAAGGCGGTAGGGGATCAAAAGAAAAAAAGGAAATAGCCAAATTAATTAGGGGTCAAAAATAAATCCACCAAAGGAAACTTTTATTGTTCATAGAGGATGACATGTGGGACCGACCTGCCAACAGCGTCCTCATCGTTTCAAAGGGGGCAGGATCAAAAGAAAAAGGCAAATAGCCAGAAATTAGGGGTCAAAAATAACTCCAAGAAAGGAAACTTTTATTGTTCGTAGAGGATGACATGCGGGACCCATGAGCCAGCAGCTTACTCAACGTTTCAAAGGTGGCATGAGATCGAAAGAAAAAGGCAAGTGACCAAATATCAGGAGCCAAAAATAATCCAAGATTTATTGTACATAGAGGATGACATGTGGGTCCCATTTTGTAGCAGCGGTCTCAATGTTTGTAATGCGGCTTGAGATCAAAAGAAAAAGAAAGTAGCTAGTAATTAGGGGGTGAAAAAATCCAAGAAAAGAAAGTTGATGGACATAGAGGATGACATGCGGGTCCCTTGAGCCAACAGCTTACTCAACGTTTCAAAGGGGGCAGGGGATCAAAAGAAAAAGGCAAGCCAAAAATCAGAGGGTGAAAAAAAATCCAACAAAGGAAACTTTTATAGCACATAGAGGATGACATGCGGGTCCCATGAGCCAGCAGGTTCCTCAACGTTTCAAACGTGGCATGAGATCGAAAGAAAAAGGCAAGTGACCAAATATGAGGTGCCAAAAAAAACTCCAAGAAAAGAAAGTTGATTGCTCATAGAGGATGACATGCGGGTCCCATTTAGCTGCAGTCTCACCGTTTGAGAGGCGGCGGGATCGAAAGAAAAGGCAAGTGACCAAATATCAGGAGCCAAAAATAATTCAAGAAAAGAAAGTTTTATAGTCCATAGAGGATGACATGCGGGTCCCATTTAGCAGCAGCGGATCACCGTTTGAGAGGCGGCAGGGGATCGAAAGAAAAAGGCAAGTGACCAAATATGAGGTGCCAAAAAAATCCAAGAAAAGAAAGTTTTATAGTACATAGAGGATGACATGCGGGTCCCATTTAGCAAGCGGTATCACCGTTTGAGAGGCGGCGGGGATCGAAAGAAAAAGGCAAGTGACCAAATATGAGGTGCCAAAAAAATCCAAGAAAAGAAAGTTTTATAGTCCATAGAGGATGACATGTCCCATTTAGCAGCAGCGGTATCACCGTTTGAGAGGGCAGGGATCGAAAGAAAAAGGCAAGTGACCAAATATGAGGTGCCAAAAAAAATCCAAGAAAAGAAAGTTGATTGCACATAGAGGATGACATGCGGGTCCCATTTAGCAGCAGCGGTCTCAACGTTTCCAAGGCGGCAAGGGATCAAAAGAAAAGGAAGTAGCCAGAAATCAGGGGGTCAAAAAATCCAAGAATAGAAAGAATTTTGGTTCATAGAGGATGACATGCGGGACCCATGATCCTGCATCGTAAACGGCTCGATCGGAGAACGTTGAACGAGATGGCGCGGTCTAGAAAAAAAAACAATGCCAGAGAGGCTGCCATCTCGGCCCTACATCCCTCGGCGGTGCGGATTTGCGTTGACTCGGCCGGCGAACCCGAGATTTCGAGATGCACCATGTCCCGGCCACCATACGCGACGTTTGGCCGCTTTCGTCGGGCTAGGTGGCCTCAAAAACGAGAAAAAAAAGTTTTGACATGCACCACGGAGGGACCCAAAATCGTCGGCCATGGTACACCAGCAACCACGGCGCGACTTCAACTTCATCGGCCATGGCAACTTTTCTTGTAGTGTCAGTTTTATCAAGTAACATTTCCAATTTAGTTTCAATGCTTGGAAATTTTTTCTCTATGGTTTCCAATTTTTTCATAACATCTTCAAGAGAGATTTCAATTTTAACTTCATCAACAGGGGGTATTCCAAATAGACTCTCAATAATGCAGCTAGCTTCTAATGCAGGAGTACTTAGGAAGTTACCTCCGCGAGACAATCAAGAACATACCTATTCCAGCTAGAGATACCAACATAAAAATTCCTGAGTAAAATAGTGGTGGAGTGTTTCTTAGTGCACCTATTATGGGCATTACTAATTCTATACCAAGCATCTCTTAAACATTCTCCCCCTTGTTGCTTAAACGAACGAACTTCAACTTCAGGATTACTCATTTTAGCAATAGTAAATAAAGCAAACTAGATAAAGTAAATGCAAGTAACTAATTTTTTTGTGTTTTTGATATAGCAAACAAGATAGCAAATAAAGTAAAACTAGCAACTAATTTTTTTGTATTTTGATTTAGTGCAGAAAACAAAGTAGTAAATAAAACTAAGCAAGACAAAAACAAAGTAAAGAGATTGGGATGTGGAGACTCCCCTTGCAGCGTGTCTTGATCTCCCCGGCAATGGTGCCAGAAATTTGCTTGATGCGCGTGGTTGACGTATTGTCTTTTCGTTCGACACGCGTTGGGAACCCCAAGAGGAAGGTGTGATGCGCACAGCGGCAAGTTTCCCTCAGAAGAAACCAAGGTTTATCGAACCAGTAGGAGTCAAGAAGCACGTTGAAGGTTGATGGCGGCGAGATGTAGTGCGGCGCAACACCAGGGATTTCGCCAACGTGGAACCTGCACAACACAAACCAAGTACTTTGCCCCAACGAAACAGTGAGGTTGTCAATCTCTTGCTGTAACAAAGGATTAGATGTATAGTGTGGAAGATGATTGTTTGCAGAAAACAGTAGAACAAGTATTGCAGTAGATTGTATTTCAGTATAGAGAATTGGACCGGGGTCCACAGCTCACTAGAGGTGTCTCTCCCATAAGATAAACAGCGTGTTGGGTGAACAAATTACAGTTGGGCAATTGACAAATAGAGAGGGCATGACCATGCACATACATATTATGATGAGTATAGTGAGATTTAATTGGGCATTACGACAAAGTACATAGACCGCTATCCAGCATGCATCTATGCCTAAAAAGTCCACCTTCAGGTTATCATCCGAACCCCTTCCAGTATTAAGTTGCTAACAACAGACAATTGCGTTAAGTATTGCGCGTAATGTAATCAATAACTACATCCTCGGACATAGCATCAATGTTTTATCCCTAGTGGCAACAGCACATCCATAATCTTAGAGGTTTCTCTCACTCCCCCAGATTCACGGAGACATGAACCCACTATCGAGCATAAATACTCCCTCTTGGAGTTACTAGCATCAACTTGGCCAGAGCATCTACTAATAACGGAGAGCATGCAAGATCATAAAAAACACATAGATATAAATTGATAATCAACATAACATGGTATTCTCTATTCATCGGATCCCAACAAACACAACATATAGAATTACAGATAGATGATCTTGATCATGTTCGGCAGCTCACAAGACCCGACAATTAAGCACAATGGGGAGAAGACAACCATCTAGCTACTGCTATGGACCCATAGTCCAGGGGTAGACTACTCACACATCACTCCGGAGGCGACCATGGCGGCGTAGAGTCCTCCGGGAGATGATTCCCCTCCCGGCAGGGTGCCGGAGGTGATCTCCTGAATCCCCGAGATGGGATTGGCGGGCGGCGTCTCGGAAGGTTTTCCGTATCGTGGCTCTCGGTACGGGGGTTCGCGACGAAGGCTATTTGTAGGCGGAAGGGTAGGTCGGGGGCACGCGAGGGCCCAGGGCCGGCGCGGCCAAGGGTGGGACCGCGCCGCCTACCCTCCCGGCCACCTCGTGGCCCCACTTCGTTGACTCTTCGGTCTTCTGGAAGCTTCGTGGCAAAATAGGACCCTGGGCGTTGATTTCGTCCAATTCCGAGAATATTTCCTTACTAGGATTTCTGAAACCAAAAACAAAGAAACAAGAACGGCACTTCGGCATCTTGTTAATAGGTTAGTTCCGAAAATGCATAAATATGACATAAAGTGTGCATAAAACATGTAGATATCATCAATAATGTGGCATGGAACATAAGAAATTATCGATACGTGGAGACGTATCAAGCAGCAGCATCATCAGTACTAACACCAGAAAATTGCTCTTTCATAACAAGATTTAACAGGGTCGGTTTAATTTCATAGAAAACTGCTTCAGGAGCAGATGGAGCAATAGGTGTGCATAGAAAATGATTATTATTTGTACTAATAAAGTCACAGAACTTGGTGTTTTCAGCGGAACCCATTTTAGCAAGATAAAAATAGAATAATAGAAATAAAAACTATAATAGTAACTAGTTTTTGTGTTTTTGATATAAAGAAGCAAATAAAATAAAATAAAGTAAACTAAGGAAAACAATAACAAAGTAAAGAGATTGGAGATGAGAGCCTCCCCTTGCAGAATTTCTCTTTCTCCCTGGCAACGGCGCCAGAAAGTCTTGATGGTGCTCGGTGCAAGAAGTTGGGAAACCCCAAGAGGAAGGTGTGATGAGCACATCATCAAGTTTTCCCCCAGTAAGAAACCAAGGTTTAATCGACCAGTAGGAGAAATGAGTGATTTCTGAAGGTATTGACATAGGCATCCCCAATGGGCCTGCCGAAGATGGTACCCGGTGTTTATGGAAGGCCCACAAGTCGAAGTTCAAGAAGCTCGGAAGCCCAATTAGTATTAAGGAAGGATAGAGTCATACTAGGAAATATAGAGATGTGTAACTTCACGGGTTGAACTCAGAGAGTCTCCCGGAATATGTAATCTTGTGTAACACGAAACCCTCGGCTCCGCCTCCTATATAAGGGGGAGTCGAGGGACAAAGAGAGGATCGAATCCATTGTCAACAGAACCCTAGTTTCTTATTCGTCGAGTACTTTTCGGCTGAAACCTTTGAGATCTACTTGCCCTCTACTTCCAACTAAACCCTAGTCTACAATACGTAGGCATTGATAAGTTAATCCCTTGTCAATTGGCGCCGTATGTGGGAATTAGAGGCGACAAGGAGCTGATCTCGATGGCACATTCAAAATCGTCGACTTCTTTGATAGCAAGCAACGCGATGGACAGAGGTAAACAGATCGAAACTGGTCTTGTTCCTCACCCGCCCTCCCGTTTGGATGCATATGCGTATCTGGAGGAGCCTATGGAGATGACGTTCGGCAAGTTCCACGTCCGCGTCGAAAAAGAAGGATCGTATCGTCTCGAAATTCCGATTTCGTCGGGATTATCGGAGATTGATTCCGATTTTTCGGATTCTACGTCATCGACTGAGACAGGCGACGAGGAGATCTCGCCGCCACGCTTCATCAACACTACGGCAAGTGAAAAACTCGCCAAGATCTTCAGCGACATGTCCTTCGAGTCATCTGCGGACTCCGATATAAGCGATGACTCGAGCAACACCGACAGCTTCAACTTCATCGACAGATCCATTATCGTCGGAGAGGTCTTCACCGATCTATATGATGGTGTCACCAATCCCGACAAAGTTCAAAATCCAAAATATCATCAGATCTATGCAATTGGAGAACCAAGTCGCCCACAGGAGGAGACATCAGAGAACTTCGACGATGCGGGAAATCCGTATGTCGATCCCGCAGATCTCACGCGAGGTTTGGGAACAAAATATATCGGACCAGGAACACGAGAGATGGTGCAATTTCCGCAGGCAGTGTGGGATCGAGTCGCAAGAGCTATTGATGGTACAGAACCAATGACCATTACGGCGACACCTGAGGAGTTACAAGCGTATCAATATAGACTTGCACGTACCAGGAGGGAGCTCGAGAAACAGAAAATCGAGCTGGATAGGAGGCAAGAAGCGGCTTCCGCGTCAAGCAGGCGAAGGGCGGATTTGAGTCAACAATCTGGCACTTCAGGAGATAGTCACAGAGCAGCTCGAAATAGAGCGAGATCTCGGCTGCAAAATATACCTGAGGCAGATAGGGAGAATTTGGTTCAAAACCTCGACATGTCCTTTATGTCGATCGACACAAGGGGGAATATTATTCCCAAAACACCAGAAGCTGGATACATGGCGACGCAAGCCTTCATCCTCGCGTCCAGGCCACCTCCCGGAGATCCAAGAGAAGCGTTGTATAATATAGCCATGGCAGGAGTTGGAGCCATGGGAACGGCGTTTGCGAATTCGCCTCCCGAAGGATCAACAAGGCAAAATAGTCCACGACCTAATGCAGTAGCACCAGGTCCCGAGAGAGCAAGTGGAGCAAGAGACGCAGCAACTGAAGCACGGGTAGACAGAGCGCGACAAAATAGAAGGAAACATCGGCATTCCCCAGAAATAGACGAAGAGGATATGTGTGGGTTACCGTGCTTTACAAGGCGGGTCCGGAAAACTCGAGTTCCTTCATGGTTTAAGTTACTCGATAATTTTAAAAAAAATTCGATGGCCTACAAGATCCCGAGGACTGGTTAGTTGATTACCTCGAGACAGTAAAGCTGATAAGCGGAACCAGAGGAACAACCATGCAAAGTGTCCAAGTGCACTTGAGCGGAGCCGCACGATCGTGGATAAAGAAGTTACCTACAGGGTCTATCGACAGTTGGGATAGTTTCGATGATATCTTTGTGAAGAATTTCCGATCCACATGCAAAAAACCTACATCATTAGAGGAGCTAAGGGCTTGCAGGCAGAAGTATGATGAATCAATGAGAAAGTACATCTAGAGGTGGAATATTATCAAAAACTCGGCAGAAAACATATCTGACGAGAGAGCAATAGATGCGTTCGTAGCTGGAATTCGGGAGATCTTGTCGAGGATTTGGGAAGAACCAACCCAAAGACAATATCAGCGTTGAAATAGCGAATAGGTGGGCAGATGGAGAAGATGCCGTTCACAACAAGCGACACAGGTCGCCTGAGGAAGAGCGTAGTCGAAACTTCCAAAATAGACGACGATTTCCTCGACAGTTCTCGAATAATGATTCTCCTGGCCAAATATCTACTGGATTCCGAGGAAACAATGGAGGAAACAATCAAGATGATTATCAGAGGAATGGCGAGCAGTGATACGTCTCCAACGTATCGATAATTTCTTATGTTCCATGCCACTTTATTGATGATACCTACATGTTTTATGCATACTTTATGTCATATTTATGCATTTTCCGGCACTAACCTATTAACGAGATGCCGAAGAGCCAGTTGCTATTTTCTGTTGTTTTTGGTTTCAGAAATCCTAGTAAGGAAATATTCTCGAATTGGACGAAATCAACGCCCAGATCTTATTTTTCCACGAAGCTTCCGCACACCGGGGAGATACGAAGTGGAGCGACGAGGCGGCCACACAACAGGCGGCGCGGCCCAAGCCCTGGCCGCGCCGGCCTATGTGTGGGCCCTCGCGTCGCCCTAAACCTACCTCCTCCGCCTACTTAAGCCTTCGTCGATAATAACTCCAGTACCGAGAGCCACGATACGGAAAACCTTCCAGACGCCGCCGCCGCCAATCCCATCTCGGGGGATTCAGGAGATCGCCTCCGGCACCCTGCCGGAGAGGGGAATCATCTCCCGGAGGACTCTTCACCGCCATGGTTGCCTCCGGAGTGATGAGTGAGTAGTTCACCCCTGGACTATGGGTCCATAGCAGTAGCTAGATGGTCGTCTTCTCCTAATTGTGCTATCATTGTTGGATCTTGTGAGCTGCCTAACATGATCAAGATCATCTATCTGTAATGCTACATGTTGTGTTTGTTGGGATCCGATGAATAGAGAATGCTATGTTATGTTGATTATCAATCTATTATCTATGTGTTGTTTATGATCTTGCATGCTCTCCGTTACTAGTAGAGGCTCTGGCCAAGTTTTTGCTTGTAACTCCAAGAGGGAGTATTTATGCTCGATAGTGGGTTCATGTCTCCATTAAATCTGGGGGAGTGACAGAAACCTCTAAGGTTGTGGATGTGCTGTTGCCACTAGGGATAAAACATCAATGCTATGTCTAAGGATGTATTTGTTGATTACATTACACACCATACTTAATGCAATTGTCTGTTGTTTGCAACTTAATACTGGAGGGGGTTCGGATGATAACCTGAAGGTGGACTTTTAGGCATAGATGCATGTGGATAGCGGTCTATGTACTTTGTCGTAATGCCCAATTAAATCTCACAATACTCATCATAACATGTATGTGCATGGTCATGCCCTCTTTATTTGTCAATTGCCTAACTGTAATTTGTTCACCCAACATGCTTATTCTTATGGGAGAGACGCCTCTAGTGAACTGTGGACCCCGGTCCATTCTTAACATCGAATACAATCAACTGCAATACTCTACTGTTTTCTGCAAACAATCATCATCCACACTATACATCTAATCCTTTGTTACAACAAGCCGGTGAGATTGACAACCTCACTGTTACGTTGGGACAAAGTACTTTGGTTGTGTTGTGCAGGTTCCACATTGGCGCCGGAATCCTTGGTGTTGCGCCGCACTACACTCCGCCGCCATCAACCTTCAACGTGCTTCTTGGCTCCTACTGGTTCGATAAACCTTGGTTTCTTACTGAGGGAAAACTTGCCGCTGTACGCATCACACCTTCCTCTTGGGGTTCCCAACGGTCGCGTGCTGTACGCGTATCAAGACCATTTTCACCGTGCCGGGGAGATCAAGACACGCTGCAAGGGGAGTCTCCACCTCCAATCTCTTTACTTTGTTTTTTGTCTTGCTTTATATTATTTACTACTTTGTTTGTTGCATTATATCAAAATACAAAAAAATTAGTTGCTAGTTTTACTTTACTTGCTATCTTGTTTGATATATTAAAAACACAAAAAAAATTAGTTACTTGCATTTACCTTACTTATTTCATCATGTTTCCGCCTAAGTTTATTCTTAAAGATGTACCGGTAGGCCGAGGGTCTATCCTCGGGAAAGATAATATAGAAGATTTTTTCACTCATATTAGTACGGTTGAAGATTTTGAAGATAGACACTTGGTAGAACTTGCTCCTACTTATGAAATTGCTGCTGCTTCTTTAGTACACATGTTAGAAGCTAGATTTGTTAACCTCAACCCCGTAATGCAGCATATGTTCCTTACACTAGGTGATATGGAAGAAGGAGAAAAGAAAGATTTTGTCTTAGAAACCCTCCTTAAAGAATTTGGTGATGTAGCAAGAGAAGCTAGAAAAGTCTTTACTAAATATAATATGCTTGGCTCTTATACAAACTTTGCTAACACCCTTGAAAAGATGGAAAAATATAGACAAAAGTACACTAATAAAGTTAATTATGAGGGGGATATTAAAACATCAATACCTTGCAAGCTCTTGGGAATGTGTGAAGCACTAGAAAAGAATTTTGATTGGATTGTTCCTGAAAATTTGTTTGACGAGAGTAGCAAGCCTAAGGGTAATGAAAAGGGAGCCTCTGAAACTTACATAGATAAGATACAATGCATAGTTGAGAAAACTCCAAACCCCACTGTAGATGCATCATCTCTTGATAATACTTGATACACACTTTCTGCGCCTAGCTGAAAGGCGTTAAAGAAAAGCGCTTATGGGAGACAACCCATGATTTTACTACTGCACTTTTATTTTATATTTGAGTCTTGGAAGTTGTTACTACTGTAGCAACCTCTCCTTATCTTAGTTTTGTTGCATTGTTGTGCCAAGTAAAGTCTTTGATAGTAAGGTTCATACTAGATTTGGATTACTGCGCAGAAACAGATTTCTTGCTGTCACGAATCTGGGCCTAATTCTCTGTAGGTAACTCAAAAAATTATGCCAATTTACGTGAGTGATCCTCAGATATGTACGCAACTTTCAATAAATTTGAGCATTTTCATTTGAGCAAGTCTGGTGCCTCTTAGAAATTCGTCTTTATGGACTGTTCTGTTTTGACAGATTCTGCCTTTTATTTCGCATTGCCTGTTTTGCTATGCTTGATGGATTTTTCTATTCCATTAACTTTCAGTAGCTTCAATGTCCAGAAGTGTTAATAATGATTATGTCACCTCTGAACATGTGAATTTTGATTGTGCACTAACCCTCTAATGAGTTGTTTTGAGTTTGGTGTGGAGGAAGTTTTCAAGGATCAAGAGAGGGAGATGATACAATATGATCAAGGAGAGTGAAAGCTCTAAGCTTGGGGATGCCCCGGTGGTTCACCCCTGCATATTTCAAGAAGACTCAAGCGTCTAAGCTTGGGGATGCCCAAGGCATCCCCTTCTTCATCGACAACATTATCAGGTTCCTCTAGTGAAACTATATTTTTATTCCATCACATCTTATGTACTTTGCTTGGAGCGTCTGTTTGTTTTTGTTTTTGTTTTGTTTGAATAAAGATGGATCCTAGCATTCATTGTGTGGGAGAGAGACACGCTCCACTGTTGCATATGGACAAATATGTCCTTAGGCTTTACTCATAATATTCATGGCGAAGGTTGAAACTGCTTCGTTAAATTGTTATATGGTTGGAAACGGGAAATGCTACATGTAGTAATTGGTAGAATGTCTTGAATAATTTGATACTTGGCAATTGTTGTGCTCATGTTTAAGCTCTTGCATCATATTTTTTGCACCTATTAATGAAGAAATACATAGAGCTTGCTAAAATTTGGTTTGCATAATTGGTCTCTCTAAGGTCTAGATAATTTCTAGTAAGGGTCGAACAACAAGGAAGACGGTATAGAGTCTTATAATGCTTACAATATGTCTTTTATGTGAGTTTTGCTGTACCGGTTCATACTTGTGTTTGTTTCAAATAGCCTTGCTAGCCTAAGCCTTGTATCGAGAGGGAATACTTCTCATGCATCCAAAATCCTTGAGCCAAACACTATGCCATTTGTGTCCACCATACCTACCTACTACATGGTATTTCTCCGCCATTCCAAAGTAAATTGCTTGAGTGCTACCTTTAAATTTCTATCCTCTATCTTTGCAATATATAGCTCATGGGACAAATAGCCTAAAAACTATTGTGGTATTGAATATGTACTTATGCATTTTATTTCTTATAAGTTGCTTGTTGAGCGATAACCATGTTCCTGGGGACGCCATCAACTACTCTTTGTTGAATATCATGTGAGTTGCTATGCATGTCCGTCTTGTCTGAAGTAAGGGCGATTTACCATGAGTTGAATGGTTTGAGCATGCATACTGTTAGAGAAGAACATTGGGCCGCTAACTAAAGCCATGATCCATGGTGGAAGTTTCAGTTTTGGACAAATATCCTCAATCTCTTATGAGAATATTAATTGTTGCTAAATGCTTATGCATTAAAGAGGAGTCCATTATCTGTTGTCTATGTTGTACCGGTATGGATGTCTAAGTTGAGAATAATCAAAAGCGAGAAATCCAATGCGAGCTTTCTCCTTAGACCTTTGTACATGCGGCATAGAGGTACCCCTTTGTGACACTTGGTTAAAACATATGTATTGCGGTGATAATCCAGGTAATCCGAGCTAATTAGGACAAGGTGCGGGCACTATTAGTATACTATGCATGAGGCTTGCAACTTGTAGGATATAATTTACATGATGCATATGCTTTATTACTACCGTTGACAAAATTGTTTCTTGTTTTCAAAACCAAAGCTCTAGCACAAATATAGCAATCGATGCTTCCCTCTGCGAAGGGCCTTTCTTTTACTTTTATGTTGAGTCAGTTCACCTATTTCTCTCCATCTCAAGAAGCAAACACTTGTGTGAACTGTGCATTGATTCCTACATACTTGCATATTGCACTTATTATATTACTTTATGTTGACAATATCCATGAGATATACATGTTACAAGTTGAAAGCAACCGCTGAAACTTAATCTTCCTTTGTGTTGCTTCAATGCCTTTACTTTGAATTTATTGCTTTATGAGTTAACTCTTATGCAAGACTTATTGATGCTTGTCTTGAAAGTACTATTCATGAAAAGTCTTTGCTATATGATTCAATTGTTTACTCATTACATTTACCATTGTCTTGGATCGCTGCATTCATTACATGTGCTTACCATAGTATGATCAAGATTATGATGGCATGTCACTTCAGAAATTATCTTTGTTATCGTTTACCTACTCGGGACGAGCAGAACTAAGCTTGGGGATGCTGATACGTCTCCAACGTATCGATAATTTCTTATGTTTCATGCCACTTTATTGATGATACCTACATGTTTTATGCATACTTTATGTCAAATTTATGCATTTTCCGGCACTAACCTATTAACGAGATGCCGAAGAGCCAGTTGTTGTTTTCTGCTGTTTTTGGTTTCAGAAATCCAAGTAAGGAAATATTCTCGGAATTGGACGAAATCAACGCCGTGATCTTATTTTTCCACAAAGCTTCCGAACACCGGAGATACGAGTGGGACGAGGCCACACAACAGGCGGCGGCCTGGCCCCCCGGCCGCCGGGCCACATGTGGGCCCCTCGTCGCCCTCTAAACCTACCTCCTCCGCTCACTTAAGCCTTCAATAATAACTCCAGTACCGAGAGCCACGATACGGAAAACCTTCCAGACGCCGCCGCCGCCAATCCCATCTCGGGGATTCAGGAGATCGCACCCTGCCGGAGAGGGGAATCATCTCCCGGAGGACTCTTCACCGCCATGGTCGCCTCCGGAGTGATGAGTGAGTAGTTCACCCCTGGACTATGAGTCCATAGCAGTCCATAGCAGTAGCTAGATGGTCGTCTTCTCCTAATTGTGCTATCATTGTTGGATCTTGTGAGCTGGCTAACATGATCAAGATCATCTATCTGTAATGCTACATGTTGTGTTTGTTGGGATCCGATGAATAGAGAATGCTATGTTATGTTGATTATCAATCTATTATCTATGTGTTGTTTATGATCTTGCATGCTCTCCGTTACTAGTAGAGGCTCTGGCCAAGTTTTTGCTTGTAACTCCAAGAGGGAGTATTTATGCTCGATAGTGCGTTCATGTCTCCATTAAATCTGGGGAGTGACAGAAACCTCTAAGGTTGTGGATGTGCTGTTGCCACTAGGGATAAAACATCAATGCTATGTCTAAGGATGTATTTGTTGATTACATTACGCACCATACTTAATGCAATTGTCTGTTGTTTGCACTTAATACTGGAAGGGGTTCGGATGATAACTTTGAAGGTGGACTTTTTAGGCATAGATGCATGCTGGATAGCGGTCTATGTACTTTGTCGTAATGCCCAATTAAATCTCACAATACTTATCATAACATGTATGTGCATGGTCATGCCCTCTTTATTTGTCAATTGCCCAACTGTAATTTGTTCACCCAACATGCTTATTCTTATGGGAGAGACGCCTCTAGTGAACTGTGGATCCCGGTTCATTCTTAATATCGAATACAATCAACTGCAATACTCGTTCTACTGTTTTTTGCAAACAATCATCATCCACACTATACATCTAATCCTTTGTTACAGCAAGCCGGTGAGATTGACAACCTCCTGTTACGTTGGGACAAAGTACTTTGTGTTGTGTTGTGTTGTGTTGTGTTGTGTTGCGCCGGAATCCCGGTGTTGCGCCGCACTACACTCCCCGCCATCAACCTTCAACGTGCTTCTTGGCTCCTACCGGTTCGATAAACCTTGGTTTCTTACTGAGGGAAAACTTGCCGCTGTACGCATCACACCTTCCTCTTGGGGTTCCCAACGGTCGTGTGATGTACGCGTATCAAGCAGCGAGGCGATAATAGAGACGACTCCTGTAACAACAGGCAAAATAATGGACCAAGGTTCCAGAGACCATATGTATCTCCCAAGGATATGATAAACGGACCATGTCAGATGCATTTCTATCTCGACAAAAATGGAAAGAGACAGTCAGGTCATCTGCAAAAGGATTGTCAAAATTTTCAAGAAATGCTGAGGTTTGCAGGGCAAGCTAACACGCAAGCAATGAATAGAAGCCCCCAAGGGCCAAGGAGTGAGATTCACCTTCCGCCTCCTCCCACAATTACGGATGCAAATCGACACTAGTTACAAATAGCGGCAGCTCCAAACCCACCTCCTTATATTGACACCAACGGTGCGGTCTCGATGATTCAGAAATCTAGGCCATCTAACAGAGCTCAGAAGGTAATTTCGCGACAAGTGTTCATGACAGAGAAGATGCCTCCACCAACAATCGATTACCTAAATTGGTCGGGACAGGATATTGGCTTCACGATAGCAGACCATCCACAGCAAGTTCCTCGGCCAGGGCAATCAGCATTGATTTTACCAGCAGTTGCAGGGTTCGATGTTTCACGAGTATTCATAGATGGAGGCAGCAGCTTAAACCTTATGTACGCAGATACATTGAGGAAAATGAACATATCCCTGGAAAATTTAAAACCAACTGACACGCGTTTCCATGGGATCACACCAGACAAGCCGAGTTATCTGCTCGGGAAGATCAATCTAGATGTTCAGTTTGGGACCCGAGAGAATTACAGGATAGAAATATTGGAATTCGAAGTTGTGGATTCCCCGTCGCAGTATCACGCTTTGTTGGGACGACCAGCATATGCCAGGTTTATGGCGGTACCACACTACACGTACTTGTTATGGAGGCTACCTGGACCCAAGGGACCAATTACAGTCAAAGGCAGTTTCGCGTTAGCTGATAAATGCGACAAGGATTTTCATCGACTGTCAGAAACTTTCAGGATGCAAGCAGAATATATGGCGTCAAGGTTAACAATAGACTATGATGTGTTGCCAGACGTAGGAAGGCCACTCAGGGAACCAACCTTTAACACTCCTAAGGATTCCATGGAAGTACAGATTCATCCGATAGATCCAAAGAAAACGACGTCCATCGCAGCAAACATGGACCTCGCATAGGAAAGCGTGCTCATCGAGTTCCTCCCTGAGCACTGGAAAATCTTCGCATGGTGTCCAGCTGACATGCCAGGAGTACCCAGGGAACTTGCCGAGCACCATCTAAACTTGGATCCAATAGCGAGACCAATAAAACAACCTTTGCGGCATTTTTTGGAACCAAACCGCGAAGCTATGCTATCAGAGATTGATTGACTCAGAGAGGATGGTTTTATCAAAGAGTTACATACAGAGACCACGTGGGTAGCTAACCCAGTTTTGGTCCCGAAGAAAAACACAAAAGTCCTTCGCATGTGCGTCGACTTCACGTGTCTCAATAAACATTGTCCAAAGGATCACTTCCCCCTCCCAAGGATCGATCAAATTATCGACTCCACGACAGGCTGTGAACGTCTTTCCTTCCTGGATGCATACTCTGGTTATAATCAGATCAGATTAAAAGAAGATGACGAGGTCAAAACAGCTTTTATAACACCTATTGCGTGTTCTGCTACAGAACAATGCCTTTTGGTCTGAAAAACGCGGGAGCAACATACCAGCGGATGATGTAGAAGTGTCTTGCGACACAGATTGGCAAAAACGTACAAGTGTATATCGACGATGTCATCATAACAACAAAGAAGGGGTCAACATTGATCGAGGATCTAAAGGAAACTTTCGAAAACCTTGACAAGTTCTGCCTCAAACTGAATCCGACAAAGTATTCCTTTGGCGTTCCTGCGGGAGAACTTCTCGGATTCCTAGTTTCAGCAAGAGGAATAGAAGCCAATCCAGAGAAAATTCAAGCTATCGTAACAATGAGGAAGCCAACAAAGTTGAAGGAAATACAACAGCTGACTGGGCGAGTCGCAGCTTTAAGCAGATTCATCGCCAGGCTGGGAGAAAAAGCGTTGCCATTTTACGCTTTGATAAAACAAGGAGAGAAGTTTCAGTGGAATGAAGAAGCAGACAAAGCTTTTGAAGATCTTAAGCGAACAATCTCGACACCACCAATCCTGGTAGCGCCTAAGGAGAAAGAGCCTCTCTTGTTATATATCGCAGCCACACCTCAGGTGGTCAGCACAGCACTAGTGGTCGAAAGAGAGGAAGAAGGAAAACTTCATGAAGTCCAGAGGCCGGTATATTTCATCAGTGAAGTTTTGTCTCCTTTGAAACAGCGATATCCGCAGTACCAAAAGCTAGCATATGGAGTGTTTACAACTGCAAGAAAATTGCGACACTATTTTTCAGTGCATTCGATCATAGTGGTCAATGAAGCACCTTTATCCAATATATTAAACAATTCAGAAGCTACGGGTCGTGTCTCCCTTTGGGGAAGAGCTTTCCCCTCGGGACATCACATACGAAAAAAGAAAAGCAATAAAGTCGCAGATCTTACCAGACTTCATCGCAGAGTGGATGGAGCTGCAAAGCACGGGACCTCCGGATTTATCGAGAA
Source organism: Lolium multiflorum (assembly GCA_030979885.1). Taxonomy (NCBI): domain Eukaryota; kingdom Viridiplantae; phylum Streptophyta; class Magnoliopsida; order Poales; family Poaceae; genus Lolium; species Lolium multiflorum. Next base: position 246,568,100 of record CM061748.1, read on the forward strand.
CCTGGACTATGAACTTCGACGGGTCCAAAAGATTAGAAGGAGCTGGAGCAGGCATAATATTAATATCACCTCAAGGTGACAAGTTGAAATATGTCTTACGGATGACGTTTCCAAACGCGTCTAACAATGAAGCAGAATACGAAGCACTTATCCACGGGATGAAGATGGCAAAGGCTTGCGGCGCAACTAGATTAAACATCTTTGGCGACTCACAATTGGTGGCTCAACAGGTGATGAATCAATGTGATGCAGTCAATGATAGTATGATAGCATACACAGAAGTATATAACGAGCTCGAGAAGTTATTCGATGGGTGCGAAGTAAATCACATCAGCAGGCTCAGCAACGATGAAGCCGATGTTCTCGCAAACATTGGGTCACATTGTCTCGCAATTCCACCTGGCGTGTTCTGGGAGTAAATAGATGAAAGATCAACCAAGGCGAAGAAACAACAGAAGAAGGAGAAGCAAGAGAACTCTTCGGGGGCTAAAGAAGTACCGTCTGAAGATGAGGAAGAACCTAAGGTAATAATGATGATACAAATTCCTTGGATGCATGCGTACATAGCATATATATCGAGACAGGAACTACCCGACGATCCAGTTGAAGCAAGGCGAGTTATTAGGCGTTCTAAAGCCTTTACTGTGGTCAAAGGAGAGCTATACAAACGAAGTATTTCGGGAGTATTACAAAGATGTGTCACACCTGAGGAAGGAAGGCTAATTCTGAAGGACGTACACGAAGGAGTATGTGGACATCATGCGAGCAGCCGAGCTATAGCAGCCAAGGTTTTCAGAGCAGGATTGTACTGGTTGACAGCAATCAAGGATGCAAAAGACATAGTTCGTACTTGCGACGTGTGCCAAAGGTTTGCCGCAAAACCTCACTCTCCGGCAGCAGAGCTAGCGCCAATACCGTTGTCATGGCCTTTTGCTCAATGGGGTCTTGATATGGTGGGCAAATTGCACAAGGCTTGGCCAGGAGGATACGAGTATATGCTCGTAGCTGTTGATAAGTTCACAAAGTGGATAGAAGCGAAGCCGATAAATTCACCAGATGGAGCATCTGCAGTCAAGTTTGTCAAGAGTATCGTCTTTCGATTTGGAGTGCCGCATAGCATCGTCACAGATAATGGAAGCAAATTCACATCCAAGGAATTCAAGGCATATTATGCAGAGGTTGGCATCAAACTACACTTTGCTTCAGTTGCGCACCCGCAAACCAATGGTCAAGTCGAGAAAGCAAACGGCGTCATCTGAAACGGTATTAAGAAACGCTTGCTAACACCATTGGAAAAAGCTCTACACACGTGGCCAGAGGAGTTGCCTAGTGTCTTATGGAGTATTCGAACAACACCAAATACAGCAACACAAGAAACACCGTTTTTTCTAGTCCATGGAGCTGAAGCAGTGATGTCGATAGAAATAGAACACAACTCTCCGAGAGTGGTAGAATATAATGAAGAGGCATCAAGAAAAGCATTGGAGGACGATGTCGACGCACTCGACGAAGCTCGAGACGAAGTATTGTCAAGAGTCGCTAAGTATCAGCAAGATCTGAAAAACTACCACAGCCGACGTTTGCGACCGAGATCTTTCCAAGTAGGCGAGTTAGTTCTTCGGCTCACACAAGATAGCCACGAGAAACTTGAGTCGCCATGGGTTGGCCCGTACATTGTCACCGAAGTAATCGCCATAGGAACATACAGAATAAAGAACAAGAAGACAGGAGTCACCGAACCAAATCCTTGGAACGTGGCGCAACTCGGCGTTTTTACGCCCGAAGTCGACATATAGTCTCCTTTGTAAAAAATACAATGTACTGAAACGCCCGCGAGTTTCTAGACGCACTCTTTTCCTTTCAGGGCACCGAGTGGGACTGAAAAGTTTTTAATGAGGCGGGCTCGCGGTGCTACAATATAATAAAGATATTGGTGATATACATCTTTTCGTCAACAGGCTCGGGGGCTTGAAAACCGCATAAAACAATATAGACCTCTGCACAAAATAGTTATTCGCCTTGGATCAAAAATAGTTTACAAGTCAACAAAGATATAAGCACCAATAAGTTCAGAAAAAACACAAGATGTTTTACAATATACATTATACTTCCAATATATATACTCTTACTATCAAAGAAAATTTGACAAAAAGAAGAAGGAATTTTCAATGTTGCCCATGTATATCGTCTATGGTTATCCTCTCGTTGTTTGCAGCACCAGTCCTATGCTCTGCATAGCTACCCCTTGTGAAGAATTTAGAATCTAGTCGAAGAAGTTTATCCATCATCTCTTCAGCTACAGGAGTCACAGCATCGTTGATTTTGTCAATATTCCTCCTCCTCCTAGTAAGTTTGGCTTGACATTTGGTGACAATCTGGGTCATGTCCAACTTCGGGTAACAGATCTGCAACATAATCATGGCAAACCTAGCCCGGCAGTTAGTTGAGCCCTGACAAACTCATGGATCCGAGGAGCATCTCGAAATTTATCCATCAGAGCAGGAAGAGTATTGGAAGCTTTGTTTCGTGGAAACATGGTGTTATAAATTAAAGACAAAGTCCTTATGCAGAAGTCGAGAAAATCGCGGACTTGACCCGCGCGATCTTGAAATCTCACGATTTGGCGAGTACGTTCAGGCGTGGCCCAGAAATTAGAACCATGTCCCAGTGCAAGTTTGAGAAGTATATTTGACCGAACTTCAATGCGTTGATCTTCGGCAGCAGTATCCAAAAAAGAACCTATTTCAGCGGAAGCATCAGCAAGGTAGATAACACAGCAAGAATTCAGTCACATATAGTCAAAGTCCAAGAAGTGTACCCGTCATATCCAAGCTGGCGTCGTTCATTAGTTGAAGCATAGAATTTTCCCGTGAAGAAGCTTCGGCAGCTTCAGTAATTGCGGTTTCCTTCAACGCTAAGGCTTCCTGAGCCTACTGAAGAGCAAGTTCTTCCCTTTCAGAATATTTTCGAAACTGTTCCATCATCATGAGAGTTTGCTTCTTCATCGATTGAAGTTGTTGTTGAATCTCCTTCAAATCTTCATTCGGGGTATCACTTGAAGAGCCTCTAGTAAATTCGACAACAGGTGTTTTCCTCGAGAAGGACGTGGTTGGCAATGCATCCGAAGAATGAGGAACCACGGTATAGTTGTCAAAAACCAACTCGAAAGAAGTATTTCGACATCAATAACTCGGCAATATAGCTTTTTCATTCATTCATATGGATATTTACATAAGTATTACAAAAGCAGGTCCCTAAGTGAACCAATGGTCAGCTGACGCTAAAGCTACTACGGCGACAGCACCAAAAGAGAAACAATAAACAAAAGACAAGAGGCAAGATGGTCTACTTGACCTCCGGCTTCGAGGAACTAGGGGCAGGAGTTGGTTTGCATCCGAGGAAGGAGAGGATTTTCTTCGAGTTGGGCTTGGCAGCCTTAATCAAAGATTGCCACCTCTTCGCCTCCATCTTCTTCGCATCCCCAACTTTCGTCCAGTCGACGCTTTGTTGGCTGTCAGCAACCAGGGCAATGGTGCCTTCAACGCCAATCTTTAAACCCTCTTGGCGGAGGCTTAGCCCAAGATCTTCTTTGGGGATAAAGCACTTGGTGAGGGCAGCAAAAGTGTCGGGTTCCTCTTTCTTCCCGAAGAAATAAGGAAAGAGCCGCGACAGCCCCGACCTAGCATCAGCGATGCCCTGGCGAACTTCGTCTCCATGAATTTCAAGAAGAGACAGCGCGTCCAGAAGGCGATCATTGTCGGGAGTTTCCAGTTCAAAATCTTGGTGCGTTTTTCTAAATCTTCGAGCTGTCAAGAGACGAATGGAAAAGCAAGTATCTTTGTTAAATCAAAGTTGATAAAAGCACTTACTAACAAAGTGCCGACTCTGCGATTCCAACCGAGCGATGATCTCGTTCTCGCGAGCAGATTGCTGAGTAAGGTTCTCGCTTAAGGAATTTTTCCGCGTCGTGAAGTCTTTTCGAAGATCTTCGACAGCGGCAACATCCAATTCAGCTTTCTGGCGAGCTTTTTCGCTTTGCTCTAACTTGAGAGCAAGAGCATCAGCTCGTTTGTTAGCTTCAGCAAGGGCACCTAGCAAAATAAAGGATGACAAACGTCACGACAAAATAAAAGAGGAGAATCTGTTTAGTGAATTGCGGCAAGAAAAGAATACCTTCAAGTTTCTTGGCATGGTCACGGTACCCGACGAGTTGGGTACCAAGACGAATAAATTCCTTCATCAAAGGCTGACAGGAAAAAGTGGAGGAGGAGAAATCAACATAGGAAGTAAAAATTCGACAACAAAAAATAGAGAAGAGTCGAAAGTGCTGAAAAAGTTCGGAACATGAATGAAAGGGGGACTTACATCATCCATTGGAGGAGTCACAGAACTACCAGTCAAACGATTAGGCTCTTTGACTGGCTCAATCCTAGCCCTCTTTGGCGAAGAGGCACGGAGGCTCGCGACAGGAGTTGGGTGCCTTATATCTTGTTGAGGAGGCGAGGTTTCGTCCGCATCAGGACGAGCCTCGGAAATAACCAAAGTTTGCGACGTGCTCGTTCGAGCAGTCACGTCAACAGGAGGATTTTCCTCCTCGTTGCCACTATAATAAGAAACAGGAGTATAAAGAAACAACACAAGAAAAATATCGGGTGCAACAAATAAAAGGATGATAGAAACTTACGAGTTGACAAGGGCGTCATCATAAGGGTTGAAAGTTGTCCCCTCTTCATCGGGAACAACTTCTTCGCCAGGAGGTTCGCCGGTTTTGGAGGTGCCGGAGTCTGCGGTTTCATCCCTTTTCCGCTTGTTCGTCGGAGAAGCAGCAGAGGGAATGGAACGCGTAGACTCGCTGGCTTCAGAGTCAATTTATCTTTCAGAGGAAGCCGCGGATTTATGAGAACCCGCAACTTCACTCTCAGGGCGAGAAGTACCCTGGTGTTCGTCAGCAACGACAGTTTGTTCTTCGACTTCCCCGCCTTCAGGAAGGGGGGGAAGAGAAGATAAAACTTGGTGTTTCTGCAAGAAGACAACATATATCGACAAGAAGTTAAACTAGGAAGTCAGCAAAAATAAGGCGACAAAATGGTCAAAATAGCAGTCGACAGAATAGCAGTAAGGATAAGGGTAATTTACCTTGGGGAGGGCATTGGCGCCGCTATACGGTTCCACGTGACAAGTTGATGGAACGGCGTCTTTCTTGCTAAGAGAGGAGATTCTTCGGACAAGCTTCTCCAAGTCCTTTACTTCGAGACCTTTGGAAAGCCGGTCGACATCTTCCTCGCCAGAATACATCCAAAGGGGGTTCTTGCGAGCCTGCAGAGGCTGGACCCTAATCCCAAGGAAGTATGCTGTAATTTGGATACCCGACAATTCCTTGTCGCGGGTATTTTGAAGCTCGTGAATACGGGACATCAGCGCCTCTGTCGCCGTTTTCTCTTCTTCGGTGGCCTCCGCGTCCCAGGATCGGCGGCGAAGAATTTCGGCACCTCCGTCGAAAGGAGCAATGTTGTACTCCACCGAGTCGGGGCATTCTTCGCGAACATACAACCATATTTTGCGCCACCCTTGGACGGAGTCGGGGAATTTGACGTCAAAATATTCGACATCAGGGCGAACGCAAATAACAACACCACCTATGTTGTAGGCGATGTTGTGGGAGCCATTGCGGCGGAGGCAGAAGATACGTTTCCACAGAGCCCAATTAGGATGGACTCCGAGGAAGCACTCGCAAAGAGTGATGAAAATAGAGACATGGAGGATGGAATTGGGAGTCAGCTGATGAAGCTGCAACCCATAGACAAAGAGCAGACCGCGAAGAAAATCATGGATGGGGACAGAGAGGCCGCGGATGAGATGGTCAACGAAACTAACCCGATATTGGATAGGAGGCATCGGGTAGCTTTCTTCGCTAGGGAAGAGCAGCGCGTCTTTCTTCTTCATCAACCCAAGCTTTTTCATCAGGTTGATGTCCTGGTTGGAGATCTTGGATCTTTCCCACTCCAGATCTTGCGTCGCCATCTTGGATTCTGGAGTGCTGTGCCTGGTGAGTCTGGTGCGCGGTGGCATTAACAATGGCGAAAACGAGAGTGAGAGTTTGGTTGTGCTCGAGAACAGTTGGGTGCAGTAGGAGATTTTTGGAGAAGAGAGCAGAGATGCGGCGCAGCGAAAGGACGAACGGAGGAAGAAGAAGACTTTTTATAGGGAATTTGCGAATCGACGCACCGTTGGATGGAGTAGTTGTGAGATGGATGCTTTACACGTGGCTAAGGGGTAAATACGTATTTTTACTGTGAAGGAACAGAACAGACGCTACAGTGCGCGTGCCAGAAAAAGCGGAGGACGTGTGTCCCCCACTTGCACGACGTGTCAAATTGTCGCGGATTTTAGGTCCACCGGTCAGTGATAGGGCAGGACTCGTATTTTCCTGATACAGAGGTCATGGCCATCGTCAGCACTGATGTCACTTTGACAAAAGAAATTCTCGACATCAATGATGTGAAAAATGATGGTAAAATACAAGTGATGATAATTTCGAGAGCCTTTGGTCAAATACAAGTTTTTGATCAAATGCTCGGGGGCTACTTGTGGAAAAGGAAATCTCGGATATGGCAAAATAGAAATGGCGAGAGCCTATGATCAAATGCGAGCATTTGTCCATAGCCTCGGGGGCTACTCCCATCGGGAGCGCTGGTCACTCACCCGAGAAAGACAAAAAGAACTCAAAGAAAAAAAGATGACAATAGCGACATAAGATGTAAGGCATTGCGCCTACAATCAAGAACACGTCCTTGGTTGTAGCCTCGGGGGCTACTCCCATCGGGAACGCTGTTCGCATGCCCGATTAAATTATAAAGTGTATGATGAGCATATTTCGAGTTATACAAATAACTCTTCATATACTCCCATCGGGAAGACATGATAAGTCATCCGTTGACTCAATAAAATGCTCTATTCCAGCAGCCAAAAAGGCACTCGACAATATATTCTCAGAGCGCCAAAAGTAGCGAAAAATCTCTGAATGCCGCAAAACTCTGCGAAGGTAAGACCCCAGATCCATTCTGAGTGGCGTGGCACCGTCTCTGACGTCGGTTTGCTACTTTTTTCCGTATCAACAGATACGAAGAAAAATCCTAACGGACGCGTTAGGTACCCGATAAAATATGACTGGGACTCGACAGATGGTAAGACCTTAAGCGGCACCTGTCGAGTTAACACCAGTATCCCGAGATCATGTCCAGGGACGTGATCTTGAAGTAGGTTTTTGCGGATTGCCACTAGAGCAGTTAACTAGTACCGATCCGTCAGATGAACTAGCCCCAATTACCATTATCCCTGCACAATATAGTTGTTTATGTAAAAAATTGTGTGATGGCTTCAAAAGGTTATTTGATGATTATAAAGTTAGAGATTTTCCCTGATTCTTCGATTCAAGCAAAATCTCGGGGGCTACTGACATAGGCATCTCCAATGGGCCTGCCGAAGATGGTACCCGGTGTTTATGAAAGGCCCACAAGTCGAAGTTCATGAAGCTCGGAAGCCCAATTAGTATTAAGGAAGGATAGAGTTGTACTAGAAAATATAGAGATGTGTAACTTCACGGGTTGAACTCAGAGAGTCTCCCGGAATATGTAATCTTGTGTAACACGGAACCCCCGGCTCCGCCTCCTATATAAGGTGGGGTCGAGGGACAAAGAGAGCATCGAATCCATTGTCAACAGAACCCTAGTTTCTTATTCGTCGAGTACTTTTCGGCTGAAACCTTTGAGATCTACTTGCCCTCTACTTCCAACTAAATTCTAGTCTACAATACGTAGGCATTGATAAGTTAATCCCTTGTCAGGTATTGCCGGCTGACTATTGGCACGGTGCACTACCGACGTCAGCAACAACGTGGAACCTGCACACAACACAATCGCCGTACTTTTCTCCAACTCACAGTGAGGTTGTCAATCTCACTGGTTTTGCCGAATCAAAGGATTAAATGTATCAAGTGGAAGGAGATGTTTGCAGTAATTAAAGAGAACAGAGCTTGCAGTAAATAAATAGAGCAGGATTGCAGTGGTTGAATTTATCAGTGTAAAAGAAAGGACCGGGGTCCACAGTTCACTAGTGGTGTCTCTCCATAAAGATAAATAGCATGTTGGGTGAAAAAATTACAGCTGGGAAATTGACAGAATAAAGATCATACATAGCAAGACAACTACTATGAGATTTGTTTGGGCATTATAATATGATACATAGACCGTAATCCAACTGCGCCTATGACTAATTATCCACCTTCCGGTTAGTGTACGCACCACTTTTAGTATTATGTTGCAAGCAACAGATAATTGCATTAAGTATTATGTGTAAAGTAAACAATAGAATTACCCTTACATGAAACATTGTTGTTCTCTCCCTAGTAGCAACAACACATCTACAATCTTAGAAATTATTATCACTCTTCTAAAAAACTAGAGGCGTGAACCCATTATCGAGCATAAATACTCCATCTTGGAGTCACAAGCATCTACTTGGCCAAAACATCTAATAGCAACGGAGAGCATGCAAGATCATAAATAACATATGACATCAATCTCAACCATAGTATTCAATATTCATCGGATCCCACCAAACACAACATGTAGCATTACATAAGAATGATCTTGATCATGACAGGCAGCTCACAAGATCTAAACATGAGGCACAAATTGGAGAAGACAACCATCTAGCTACTGCTATGAACCCATAGTCCAGGGATGAACTACTCACGCATCACTTCGGAAGGCGGACATGGCGATGTAGATGCCCCCGGCGATGATTTCCCACCTCCGGCAGGGTGCCGAGAGGAGTCTCGGAACCCCCTCCCCCGAGATGGGTTCTGCAATAGCGGCCGCGACGGAACTTTTTATGGATGGAGACTCGGGTGTTTAGGTTTTTCCCGAGATCGTGAATAAATAGGCGGAAGGACGAGGTCGGTGGCCGCCTAGGGGAGACCACACCACCCCTAGGCGCGGGCCCACCCTTGGCCGCGCCATGGGGTGGTGTGGCCGCCCTGGTGCGCCTCTTCGTCCCCCCTCCGAACTTCGTCTTCGTTTCGGTAAAATATTGACTTTGGTTTTTGTTTCTTCCAATTCCGAGAATATTTCCTGTACAACTTTTCTGAAACCAAAAATAGCAGAAAACCGGGAACTGGCACTGTGGCAACTTGCCAATAGGTTGGTGCGAGAAAATGTATATAAGTGTAACGAAGTGTATGTAAATCATAGTAGAATTGGTGTAAAACAAGTATGGAGCATAAAAAATTATAGATACTTTGAGACGTATCAGTATCCCCTACCAGCTAAGGAGTAGCTAATCCCGGAGATAGTTGCAAAGAGGCGGACTGGCTAAGGAGTTGCCGGAACGCACAAAGCATCAAGAAAGTTACCCGTGGACCCCCTTTATTTTGGTGAAGCCCATGATCGACTCTTCGAGCTGCTGATAGGCTCGGTGTTACTGTTGGGTTCATGGGTAACCAGGTACCTTGAGGATTAGAAATTCTAGTAGCCAGCTAAGGAAAATGCGCCCTTAGCTAGGCAAGGACTAAGGCCCGAAGCCTCATGTGCTGACTAGCCTTACTTGGACCGGCGAGAAAGGTGCGCCAGCTAGAAACAGAAAAGGGCCCACTGCTCGAAGGTCCACGCCCCTGACGAGATGCGTGACATGTATACTGGCCGATGTGACCATTTGATCCAACTTCCGGCCCAAGTTTCCTCCCAGCATCGGAAGGAACCGACTTCCCCATCTGGTCACATTCTAGCCTCTGGGGTAGCGTTGCCATGCCCGGAGGTTTGAGACGTACGCCCAGCATCATCTATATAGTGCCAGACTCAAACTCCCCTGAAGGACGCTGATAAGAGGAAGCTTAGCGGCCAAGGAGTCCAACACCGCCACCTCAACGACAGTAACCTCTCGACCATACACTGGTGTCCATGGCCGAGGACATAAGGAGCAGCCCACGGAGAAGCAGAGGATGGAAGTTGAGATCCAAGTTTAAACATACACCCCCCCCCCCCCCATCTACGTGTGATCTACCCACCAAAAGCTCGAAGACTCCGGTGAGAAATTCACCGGAGTTGAAGAAGTAGTACTTCATACTTTAGGTTCTTAGAGCACCTCCATCAATTTCATTCCATATAGAGGTTTGTTCTTAGCCGGAACATGCCGATACACCGGCTAGACTCCTAACCGACATCCACCATACGTTTCATCTAGTACCTTAGCTGGAGTCCCACTATATTATTTGAGCACCTCACACGGTCTATATAGTCTACACATGACATAGGGTCGTTACCCGATTTCGTTCCGGGGACTGAACAATGGATACATCGTGCGTGCCTTGAGGTTATTAGCCTATCGGTTGGTGATCACAAGCCTCCACCATCTACAAATCTCTTTGCCGGGAAACAAAACCGCGCAATAGGGCAGTTATAAGTAGGCTGTACAGAACTTGGAGAGACATCCGGGGTGTCTCAGATCTCAAATGTGCCCTCCAACTCAAGCTGCCCGCCGGCAGCCTCCTCTTCCTCGTCGGCAACGTATAGATACGGGTTCCGTTCAACCGGCTGAAAGTTATAGAAGACAAACACGTAGAAGGCCAGGCTGGCCATCTCGACGGAGACGTTGACGACCCACTGGTACCTGTAGCTGAGGACGGCGGCGAAGGCCGAAACGGCGATCCGGGTGAAGTAGAGGTAGCCGACGACGACGAGGTAGAACTGCTTGAAGAGGGTGAGCTTCTTGAGGTTCCTTGCCGCCTTACCGTCCGTCTTGGACGCCTCCCGCAGGTTGCGGATGGACCAGATGATGGGGAAGAAAACGGCGCAGCAGCAGACGACGTCCACCAGCAGGAAGATCTGGTTCCACGCCAGCCAGTCCCGCCCCGCCGGCCCCGTCTCCCCGATCATCGCCGACGCGATGTTCTCGATCACTTGCAGCGGTATGATGATCATCAGCACGTTCCTCTCACGATCCTGCATTCTCCATCGACCCATCGGTCGGGTGTTACGCGCGAATACGTGGCCGCCTTTGATATGGTATAATGCACGTACGGGCACGGACCTGGAGATATGGCTTTAGGAAGGACCAGCCGGTGCCGATGAGCACGATGACGGTGAAGAGGAGGATGCCCTTGAAGAAGCCGAAGACGTAGAAGGCGACGTCCCAGCCGTGCGCCGTGCCGGTGCGCTCCACGTACCACGAGTCCTCGGCGGCGCACGCCAGCTTGAGGGCCTTGAACAGAAGCAGCGCGCCCATCACGGCGTGGATCCGCTCCGCCGTGGCGCGCTGCCTGACGCAGACGAACAACCACGCCGCCAGGAAAGCGAAGTACACGGCGGACGCAACGGCGAAGATCCCCGGCAGCGGGAGCAGGCCGACCGGAAGGTAGTCCCTGCCGTTGCCGCCTACGAGGTTGTACATCTCGGTGCGCACGTCCATGGTGACCTCCACGCCGTCCTGGCAGCTGCTGAAGAGCACCGTGTACTGGTCGGCGGCGGGTATGGTCACGGTGCCCTTGCCTTTGCCGTCGGGCCCGACGTCCTTGAGCCGGAACAGCGGCATCACGTACTCGCTGGTGAGCGGGCAGAAGGCTGTGCCGGTCTCCTCGGCGTACTCGGACTCGTTGGTGATCTTGAAGAAGAGGGTGTTGGAGATGAGCATGAAGCCCATGAGCCCCGGGTCCACGGCCTGGAGCTGAGAGCCCTCGGGGACGCTCCATGACACATCGGACACGGACACCTCCGCGACGCCGCCGGGCTTGAAGCCGAACTCCTCGAACAGAATCACCGGCCGCGAGTCCGACGCGATCGGCGTCGTCTTGATCTCGCCGTGGGCCACATGGAGGAGTTGGAGGGCGACGAGGAGGACGGCGAGGAAGACGGACGACGCGGCCATCGAGGGACCGATCGAGCAATGCTGCGTACGAAAGTTCCGGTCCGTTTCACCGCATTCGAGGAATAGGCTCCGGCCGGTTCGATTGGCGTGGCGTGTTTTCGGGGTGGCCACGAGAGAGCCGGGAGAGATTGAGAGCGCGGGTGAGTCGTCAAAGTCCACAAAACCAAAACACCTTTTCTGCTATTTTCTCCATGCATGGCCACAGAGATGACATGAATGGACGAGCAATGCTATAGGTATGATATTTTTCATCCGATTATTGTACGACTCCTACTCACACATGCATTTACTTGTGCCAGCAGAAAAATTAAGGGCGCTTTTGGTACGCTAGCCTTGAAATTTATGCCTCCGGGGTCAGGCTTAGCGGGTGTTAGAGCATCTCCAGTCGTCTCCCCGGGAAGACCCACAGGACCCCTTTTTTCATCCGGATGGACAAAAATGGCCTAGTCGCACCCTTGGCTCCTCGTTTTCCTCCGGATTTGGCCTTAAATCCATCCGGAAAGCCCAGGTCATCTCCGGCTTCCCGAAGCCCGGTCGGGGACTCCCGATGAAACAAAAACGCGTGAAATGTCAAGCGGGTCCGCGTTGTCGACGATAGAAAGGGTAGTTCCCTCTATTTATTTTGTTTCCCTCCAAAATGCGCCGCAAAGAACCATTTTCCCCGCCGAATTTCGGAGGAGCTGCCGCCATTCTCCCCCAAAGTTGCAGCTCCTCCTCTTCCCTTCCACCACCATGCCGCCAAAGAAGCTCGCCGCCAATGGCAACATGGACGTGGAGACGAGGGCTTGGTACGACGCCCATCGCCAAGACATCCTCTGGCCCCCGTCGGCTGCTTCGTTCTCCCCTTTGACGTCTACTCCCGTCGCAGCTGCGACACCGGCGGCTGCCGATGCTTCGCCAGTCGATGCCGCGCCAGACGAGGCTCAGGAAGGGACCGCCGATGAGCCTGTTATCCTCTAGTTTCTGTTTCGATCGTCGGAATGCGGCTGATCCGATTGCCGAACTCTGGCGATGCTTTTGTGCAGCGGGAAGACGATTTCTTGAAACTATCGTCGCTGATGGGCGAATGTCGGGGTGCGACTGGGAAAGTGTTGCCCCCCACGCCGTATTTACATCCAATCCAGTGTTTGTTATGTCCGGATTTTCGCCCGGGGGCTTCAAACGGTTGGAGATGCTCTTACCCGTTTCGAAACGAGCTACGGAGCAAAATTAGCATTTTGTTTGGTGGTTGGGACTGATTCCATGAATATCCAAGTGCCACTTTGTTTGATTGCCTGAAAAATCCTTGTCACCATACAGGAGTTTGGTTGCCACCTTATTGCTATTTTGGGTACACATAAACATATGCAGTCACCACTTTAATATGGTGAGGTTACCATAGTGCATATTACACATCAAAGAGCCATTAAAAGCATACTACATATCATATTGAGATTTAATAGAGTACTTTGTAAGTTTGAAGTACCTAACTACATGCAATAGACATGCCCTTGAGCCTACTAAATACACAAGGGGCCCACATCCCCGTCATAAAAGACATGTTCTAAGCCTCTACAGACCAACCACATTAGCAAAAGAATGATGTTCTAGCCTCTACATGCCAGTATTACAAAGATGATATCATCAACTGAGTGGGCGTCAACACTCTCATCATACAACAAGCACGATCAAGCTCAGGGGGTGCCCATGCTTGTTACATACCCAGACAACCTCAACGGAGGTTCCTGCCATGTACATATCCACCTAGAAGCCGCCGTTCTTGTAATTGCAAACAAGCCTGTTGTTGAAGGCCATGGCGGATTTCAGGGCGAAATTGCTCCAGCCTTTGAAGAAGGCGAGCTTGTCACCCTTCGTCCGACAGCTGCACCCTGTTCTTGCACAACTTGCCCAAAAGGATCCGCTTCTTCACCTGAGGGCTATTCACCTTGAGCTTGAACTTGGCCGATAGCAACGGATCCACGGTAGGCAGAATGCTCGGAGCCCTTAGGTCAGAGTCGACCAGTTGCACAAAAAAAGGCTAGAACCTTGTCCTACGGATGGTGCCCTAGGACAAGAGGACGCATGTGATGGGAAGTCGTTGCCAGTTTGTCGGTGAAAGCCATCAGGGCTGGATTTTCAGTTTGGCTTGCACCATAGGGTGATATGTGTGAACTCCCACGGTGGTCCATCCTGGAAGTTCAACAATTACTCTTAGCCTGTTCCCCATAGTGCAAATGGAGATGGCAAGTGACAATGTACATTGTGATGGGCAGGCTTACATTGTCACCATGCATGTCACAATGTCACTACAATAAGACCCTCCCTATAGCAATGCTTTTTTTAGATTACAAATGTTCAAATATGAAAATGTTTAAATCTGAAAAATGGCAGGTCGTTGTTACCGCTCCCACTCCTAGATTTAAACATTTTCATATTTTCATACCCCCACCCCCCGCGCGGTATGGTTCGGCATGGTCGTCCCAGTTCGTGGTATTTTTTCTCTTTCCTTTCCCAAATTTTGTTTTTTTTTGTTTTTTGCTTCTTTTATATTTCTTTCTTTAGATTCCAAAATTGTTAATATTTCAAAAAATGTTTATACTTCAAAATTGCTGATATTTTGAGAAAAATCATATTCGAAAAAATATTCATATTTAAAAATATTTGGACTTTAAAAAAATCAAAATTTTAAAATATTCAAATCTAAAAAATGTTCAATTTAAATAACGTTGAAATTTAAAGAATGCTCAATAACAAAAAAATGTTCAAATTTTAAAAATATTCAATCTCAAAAAATGTTCAATTTCTAAAAATATTCACATTATTAAAATTGTTTGAATTTATAAATATTCATATTTTTGAAAAAGTTCACATTGTGAAAAATGTTCATTTATTTTCGAAAATATTCAAACTTCAATAAAGAAACCGAAAAAGAAAAAGAAAAAACAGGAAATGAAAAAAAATCTGTCTTGTTGGCTGCAGTCCAATAAACCGCCGCGGAGCACGCCTGGGTGTGCCGCACGGGTCGGCGAATAGCAGCGCCCAGCGGGAAATAGGATGCGGAATAGCTCGGCTAGTCCTGCTAGACGGATAGGCCGGGCTGGCCATTTGTTCTAACAGTCGTTGTATATGGGTTAATCTCTTTGTTTTGGGCCGTGGAGGTACATATTCTCCTCCTGACTCTCCACAGGACCACACATGTTCTCTTTCTCTCCATTATGGAAGTACAGAATTTCCTTGTACTTTGCAGGCACCAGCTCTAATGGCTTTGTGTACCAACTGAACTGAATAGCGAGTGAGTGCAATTTCAACAGTTCAAGGCCGATCTCTGTCGATGCAAGATTCCGGCCCCTCTTTACGCAAAGAGAAGGGACTCGTGGACGGAGCAACCAGCTGCGTACAAAGGCGAACTGATTCCACCATTTGTTCCACATTTTCATGTTGCCTATAGCTAGCCAGCATCGCATGTGAACCACACTGTGCCCAAGAACATGGTGCGTAACGTTAGTCACTACTCACTACTCACTAGAAGAGAATGTCCACCCCATGGCTGGTAGGAGTTGTTTTCTATCAATTTTTTTTTGCTTTGCCTACATAAATTAATAGAGGTAAAAGCGGCAAGCACAAGGAAAAAATTAGAGGGGTTGTACTCATTTTAGCTTGCTAATTTGTAGTTTCCCTTCACAAAAAATGTTTTCTTGGTAATGTCAGTGACACCTTAAATGATGATAGAAAGTGTGCTTTGTTAAATATAATTGTCTAGTCTCTTTCATAAGATTGGTCTTATGGTTGAACTGGCCAGAGCATGCAATCCACATGGTTTCAGACCTACAAGGTCCTGAGATCAAATCCTAACCAGCACAATATTTAAAATAAATATTTGCAGCCTCCCAAAAAATAATTCACGTCTAAGGCCTGTGCGAGATATAAAAAAAGTCCCACGGGCCTAGACATGAGGGAGGTCTTGAATATAATTGCCTAGTCATCTCTTCCATCGGATCGATCTTATGGTTGAACTGGCTGGAGCACTGGTAGAAAAACAGGCTTCCGTCCAGCCTCATTAGTCGCGAAGCTATAGGAACCGCGACTAATGGGACCTTTAGTCGCGGTTCGGGAGGCGAACCGCGACCAAAGGCCTGGGCCCAGGGCGCTCGGTGGCCAGCTGGCACGGTTTAGTCGGTTGGCCTGGCCAACCACGACTAAAGGTGCCCGAAGGCCGCCAACCGCGACTAAAGCCCCTCCCCTATATATACCCATCCAGCAGCCAACACTTAGCCATTTGGAGCCATTCTCTTCACAAACTTCACAAGTGGGTGTTAGGTTTGCTTTTGGTTCCTCTTATGCACATAAGGTGTTTGATGAAATGCCCCAAGAGCATGAAACAAACGTGATATAAAGTGTTGGAGCCACACTTGAGCTTTCTCATTTATTTTTCCTCCTCGATCGCGGTTAGCAACTTGAACCTTTCATGTGTCATTGATAAAATATGTATGTGTGTAGTTCATTGTTTAATTTATATTGTTTGTAGCTAGTTAGTTTAACAAATGCATGATGGTTAATTATATATTTTATATTATAATAATGCAGATGAATCGGCAATGGATGTACGGTAACCGACTCTCCGGCGAGTTCACTACGGGTTTGAAAGATTTCCTCGTAGTGGCTAATGCGAACAAGCATGGGGGTTTTGTTATCTGTCCATGTGTTAACTGTAAGAATCAGAAGGGTTACTCTTCCTCAAGAGATGTTCACATGCACCTGCTTCGGCACGGTTTCATGCCAAGCTATAATTGTTGGACCAAGCATGGAGAAAGAGGGGTTATAATGGAAGAAGATGAAGAAGGGGATGATTTCATCGATGAAAGCTATCTTGCTCATTTCGGTGATACTTTCATGGAGGATGCTGAAGGTGAAGGGGAAGGTGAAGGGTGATGTCTACGCCCCCCCCTCCTTTTCCTGTAGACAGTGTTGGGCCTCCAAGAGCAGAGGTTTGTAGAACAGAAGCAAGTTTTCCCTTAAGTGGATCACCCAAGGTTTATCGAACTCAGGGAGGAAGAGGTCAAAGATATCCCTCTCATGCAACCCCGCAACCACAAAGCAAGAAGTCTCTTGTGTCCCCAACACACCTAATAGGTGCACTAGTTCGGCGAAGAGATAGTGAAATACAGTGGTATGAATAAGCAGTAGCAACGGCACTAAAAGTGCTTTGCCCAGACAAGAAAGCGTAGTAACGCAGCGTAGTAACACAAGAAAAAAAAACAAGCAGCGATAGCAAAGATTTAGGAACAAGGCCTAGGGATTACACTTTCACTAGTGGACACTCTCAACATTGATCGCATAATAAATAACTCTTTCTCTTATGTGCTACATACACTCTTTTGTTGGATGATGAACACATTGCGTAGGATTACACGAACCCTCAATGCCGGAGTTAACAAGCTCCACAATTCAATGTTCATATTTAAATAACCTTAGAGCGTAATAGATCATTGCAAAATAAACCAAGAACTAACATAGTGCACACACTGTCCACATTACACTATGAAGGAGGAATAGATCACATCAATACTATCATAATGATAATTAACTCCACAATCTACAAGAGATCATGATCATAGCCTACGACAAGAACCACATGGTGCACACACTAGTCACCTTTACACCATGCAGGAGGAATAGACTACTTTAATAACATCACATGAGTAGCACACAACTAGTAGCGATACAAAGCTCATCATATGGATCTCAATCATGTAAAGCAGCTCATGAGATCATTGTATTGAAGTACATAGAAGAGAGATTAACCACATAGCTACCGGTACAGCCCCGAGCCTCGATGGAGAACTACTCCTCCTCATGGGAGCAGCGGTGATGAAGATGGCGATGGAGATGGCAGCGGTGTCGATGGAGAAGCCTTCCGGGGCACTTCCCGTCCCGGCGGCGTGAACAGAGACTCCTGTCCCCGATCTTGGCTTCGCGATGGCGGCGGCTCGGAAGGTTTCGTGGGTTTCGTCGAACGTCATAGGGTTTTCGCGACGGAGGCTTTAAATAGGCGGAAGGGCAGCCCGGAGGGGGCCTGGGGCCACCACACCATAGGCGGCGCGGCCCCCTCCGGCCGCGCTGTGGTGTGGGGGCCCCTGTGGCTTCCCTGGCGGCTCTCGGGTGTTCCGATGCTTCCGGGCAAAATAGGAACCTGGGCGTTGATTTCGTCCAATTCCGAGAATATTTCGTTACTAGGATTTCTGAAACCAAAAACAGCGAAACAAAGAATCGGCACTTCGGCATCTTGTTAATAGGTTAGTTCCAAAAATGCACGAATATGACATAAAGTGTGCATAAAACATGTAGATAACATCAATAATGTGGCATGGAACATAAGAAATTATCGATACGTGAGACGTATCAGCATCCCCAAGCTTAGTTCTCGTCCCGAGCAGGTAAAACGATAACAAAGATAATTTCTGGAGTGACATGCCATCATAACCTTGATCATACTATTTGTAAGCATATGTAGTGAATGCAGCGATCAAAACAATGTATATGACATGAGTAAACAAATGAATCATATAGCAAAGACTTTTCATGAATAGTATTTCAAGACAAGCATCAATAAATCTTGCATAAGAGTTAACTCATAAAGCAATAATTCAAAGTAGAGGCATTGAAGCAACACATAGGAAGATTAAGTTTCAGCGGTTGCTTTCAACTTGTAACATGTATATCTCATGGATATTGTCAACATAGAGTAATATAATAAGTGCAATATGCAAGTATGTAGGAATCAATGCACAGTCCACACAAGTGTTTGCTTCTTGAGGTGGAGAGAAATAGGTGAACTGACTCAACAATGAAAGTAAAAGAATGGTCCTCCATAGAGGAAAAGCATCGATTGCTATATTTGTGCTAGAGCTTTGATTTTGAAAACATGAAACAATTTTGTCAACGGTAGTAATAAAGCATATGTATCATGTAAATTATATCTTACAAGTTGCAATCCTCATGCATAGTATACTAATAGTGCCCGCACCTTGTCCTAATTAGCTTGGACTACCGGATCATCGCAATGCACATGTTTTAACCAAGTGTCACAAAGGGGTACCTCCCGCCCGTACAAAGGTCTAAGGAGAAAGCTCGCATCGGATTTCTCGCTATTGATTATTCTCAACTTAGACATCCATACCGGGACAACATAGACAACAGATAATGGACTCCTCTTTATGCATAAGCATGTAACAACAATTAATTTTCTCATTAGAGATTGAGGATGTTGTCCAAAACTGAAACTTCCACCATGAATCATGGCTTTAGTTAGCGGCCCAATGTTCTTCTCTAACAATATGCATGCTTAACCATAAGGTGGTAGATCTCTCTTCAGACAAGACGAACATGCATAGCAACTCACATGATATTCAACAAAGAATAGTTGATGGCGTCCCCAGAAACATGGTTATCGCACAACAAGCAACTTATAAGAAATAAAATGCATAAGTACATATTCAATACCACAATAGTTTTTAAGCTATTTGTCCCATGAGCTATATATTGCAAAGGTGGAGAATAGAAATTTAAAGGTAGCACTCAAGCAATTTACTTTGGAATGGCGGAGAAATACCATGTAGTAGGTAGGTATGGTGGACACAAATGGCATAGTGGTTGGCTCAAGGATTTTGGATGCATGAGAAGTAATCCCTCTCGATACAAGGTTTAGGCTAGCAAGGTTATTTGAAACAAACACAAGGATGAACCGGTGCAGCAAGACTCACATAAAAGACATATTGTAAACATTATAAGACTCTACATCGTCTTCCTTGTTGTTCAAACTCAATACTAGAAATTATCTAGACCTTAGAGAGACCAAATATGCAAACCAAATTTTAGCATGCTCTATGTATTTCTTCATTAATGGGTGCAAAGCATATGATGCAAGAGCTTAAACATGAGCACAACAATTGCCAAGTATCACATTATCCAAGACATTTTAGCAATTACTACATGTATCATTTTCCAATTCCAACCATATAACAATTTAACGAAGAAGAAACTTCGCCATGAATACTATGAGTAGAGCCTAAGGACATACTTGTCCATATGCTACAGCGGAGCGTGTCTCTCTCCCATAAAGTGAATGCTAGGATCCATTTTATTCAAACAAAACAAAAACAAAAACAAACCGACACTCCAAGAAAAGCACATAAGATGTGATGGAATAAAAATATAGTTTCAGGGGAGGAACCTGATAATGTTGTCGATGAAGAAGGGGATGCCTTGGGCATCCCCAAGCTTAGACGCTTGAGTCTTCTTAATATATGCAGGGGTGAACCACCGGGGCATCCCCAAGCTTAGAGCTTTCACTCTTCTTGATCATAGTATATCATCCTCCTCTCTTGACCCTTGAAAACTTCCTTCATACCAAACTTCTCATAAACTTCATTAGAGGGGTTAGTACATAATCAAAAACTCACATGTTCAGAGGTGACACAATCATTCTTAACACTTCTGGACATTGCTCAAAGCTACTGGAAGGTAATGGAACAAAGAAATCCACCCAACACAGCGAAAGAAGCAATGCGAAATAAAAGGCAGAATCTGTCAAAACAGAACAGTCCGTAAAGACGAATTTTTAATAAATACTTCCGTTGCTCAGATCAGAAAACTCAAAACTAATGAAAGTTGCGTACATATCTGAGGAACACGCACGTAAATTGGCATATTTTTCTGATTTTTCTACAGAGAAAACAGCCCAGATTCGTGACAGATAGAAATCTGTTTCTGCGCAGAAATCCAAATCTAGTATCAACCTTCGATTAGAGGCTTCACTTGGCACAACAAAACACAAAACTAAGATAAGGAGAGGTTGCTACAGTAGTAAACAACTTCCAAGACACAAATATAAAACAAAGTACTGTAGCAAAATAACACATGGGTTATCTCCCAAGAAGTTCTTTCTTTATAGCATTAAGATGGGCTTAGCAGTTTTAATGATGCACTCGCAAAAAATAGTATTTGAAACAAAAGAGAGCATCAAGAGGCAAATACAAAACACATTTAAGTCTAACATGCTTCCTATGAAAAGGAATCTTGTAAATAAACAAGTTCAAGAAGCATAACGCAACAAGCATAGAAAGATAAAACAAGTGTAGCTTCAAAAATTTCAGCACATAAAGAGGTGTTTTAGTAACATGAAAATTTCTATAACCATATTTTCCTCTCTCATAATAACTTTCAGTAGTATCATAAGCAAACTCAACAATATAACTATCACATAAAGCATTCTTATCATGAGTCTCATGCATAAAATTATTACTCTCCACATAAGCATAATCAATTTTATTAGTAGTTGTAGTGGGAGCAAATTCAACAAAGTAGCTATCATATATAGGAGGCATATTGTAATCATAATCAAATTTACTCTCCATAGTAGGTGGTACCAAAAGACTACTATCATTATAATCATCATAAATAGGAGGCAAAGTATCATCAAAGAAAATTTTCTCCTCAATGCTTGGGGGACTAAAAAGATCATGAAAACCAGCTTCCCAAGCTTAGAACTTTCTATATTATTATCAACAATGGTGTTCAAAGCGTTCATACTAATATTACTACCAGCATGCAAATAAGATTCCATAGGTTTTTTAATTTTTGCATCAAACAATCCATGTTTTAAATCAGGAAATAGAATAAGAAGCTCATTCTTGTCCATTATGCCAAACTAGTGTAAACAAGAAACAAAAAGATGCAATTGCAGGATCTAAAGGAAATAGCTTCGAGTACCTACAACGGCGAAAATAGCTTAGTAGCCGAGATCCGGAGTGTGAGTACCTTTTACCTTTCCTCCCACGGCGCCAAAAATAGCTTGATGTCTACGCCCCTCCTTTTCCTGTAGACAGTGTTGGGCCTCCAAGAGCAGAGGTTTGTAGAACAAGCAAGTTTTCCCTTAAGTGGATCACCCAAGGTTTATCGAACTCAGGAGGAAGAGGTCAAAGATATCCCTCTCATGCAACCCTGCAACCACAAAGCAAGAAGTCTCTTGTGTCCCCAACACACCTAATAGGTGCACTAGTTCGGCGAAGAGATAGTGAAATACGGTGGTATGAATAAGCAGAGTAACGGAAAAAGTGCTTTGCCCAGGACAGTAAACAAGCAGTAGTAACGCAGCAGTAGTAACACAGTAAAACAGTAAACAAGCAGCGATAGCAGTATTTAGGAACAAGGCCTAGGGATTACACTTTCACTAGTGGACACTCTCAACATTGATCGCATAATAAATAACTCTTTCTCTTATGTGCTACATACACTCTTTTGTTGGATGATGAACACATTGCGTAGGATTACACGAACCCTCAATGCCGGAGTTAACAAGCTCCACAATTCAATGTTCATATTTAAATAACCTTAGAGCATAATAGATCATTGCAAAATAAACCAAGAACTAACATAGTGCACACACTGTCCACATTACACTATGAAGGAGGAATAGATCACATCAATACTATCATAATGATAATTAACTCCACAATCTACAAGAGATCATGATCATAGCCTACGACAAGAACCACATGGTGCACACACTAGTCACCTTTACACCATGCAGGAGGAATAGACTACTTTAATAACATCACATGAGTAGCACACAACTAGTAGCGATACAAAGCTCATCATATGGATCTCAATCATGTAAATCAGCTCATGAGATCATTGTATTGAAGTACATAGGAGAGAGATTAACCATATAGCTACCGGTACAGCCCCGAGCCTCGATGGAGAACTACTCCCTCCTCATGGGAGCAGCAGCGGTGATGAAGATGGCGATGGAGATGGCAGCGGTGTCGATGGAGAAGCCTTCCGGGGCACTTCCCCGTCCGGCCGGAACAGAGACTCCTGTCCCCCAGATCTTGGCTTCGCGATGGCGGCGACTGAAGGTTTCGTGGGTTTCGTCGAACGTCATAGGGTTTTCGACGAGGCTTTAAATAGGCGGAAGGGCAGCCTCGGAGGGGCCTGGGCCACCACACCATAGGGCGGCGCGGCCCCCTCGGCCGCGCCAGGGTGTGTGCCCAGGCTTCCCGGCGGCTCTCGGGTGTTCTGGATGCTTCCGGGCAAAATAGGAACCGGGCGTTGATTTCGTCCAATTCCGAGAATATTTCGTTACTAGGATTTCTGAAACCAAAAACAGCAGAAAACAGGAATCGGCACTTCGGCATCTTGTTAATAGGTTAGTTCCAGAAAATGCTAGAATATGACATAAAGTGTGCATAAAACATGTAGATAACATCAATAATGTGGCATGGAACATAAGAAATTATCGATACGTCGGAGACGTATCAAAGGGGAAGGTGAAGAAGAGGCACGTGATGATCCCGTTGATGATCTTGGTCGGACCATTGCTGATGCACGGAGACGCTGCGAAACTGAAAAGGAGAGGGAGAATTTGGATCGCATGTTAGAGGATCACAGAAAGGCGCTGTACCCCGGATGCGATGATGGTCTGGGCTGCACACTGGATTTGCTGAAATGGAAGGCACAGGCAGGTGTAGCTGACTCGGCATTTGAAAACTTGCTGAAAATGTTGAAGAATATATTTCCAAAGAATAACGAGTTGCCCGCCAGTACGTACGAAGCAAAGAAGGTTGTCTGCCCTCTAGGTTTAGAGGTTCTGAAGATACATGCATGCATCAACGACTGCATCCTCTACCGCGGTGAATACGAGAATTTGAATGAATGCCCGGTATGCACTGCATTGCGTTATAAGATCAGAGGCGATGACCCTGGTGACGATGTTGAGGGCCAGAAACCCAGGAAAGGGTTCCCGCCAAGGTGATGTGGTATGCTCCTATAATACCACGGTTGAAACGTCTGTTCAGGAACAAAGAGCATGCCAAGTTGTTGCGATGGCACAAAGAGGACCGTAAGTCGGACGGGGAGTTGAGACACCCCGCAGATGGAACGCAATGGAGAAAGATCGACAGAGAGTTCAAAGATTTTGCAGCTGACGCAAGGAACATAAGATTTGGTCTAAGTACGGATGGCATGAATCCTTTTGGCGAGCAGAGCTCCAGCCATAGCACCTGGCCCGTGACTCTATGCATCTACAACCTTCCTCCTTGGTTGTGCATGAAGCGGAAGTTCATTATGATGCCAGTGCTCATCCAAGGTCCGAAGCAACCCGGCAACGACATCGATGTGTACCTAAGGCCATTAGTTGATGAACTTTTACAGCTGTGGGGCAGACCTGGTGTCCGTGTGTGGGATAAGCACAAAGAAGAGGAATTTGACATACGAGCGTTGCTTTTCGTAACCATCAACGATTGGCCTGCTCTTAGTAACCTTTCGGGACTGTCAAATAAGGGATACAATGCATGCACGCACTGCTTACATGAGACTAAAAGTGTACATTTGCCAAATTGTAAGAAGAACGTGTACCTTGGGCATCGTCGATTTCTTCCGAAAATTCATCCAGTAAGAAAGAAAGGCAAGCATTACAACGGCAAGGCAGATCACCGGCCGAAGCCTGCGGAACACACTGGTGCTGAGGTATTTGATATGGTCAAGGATTTGAAAGTCATCTTTGGAAAGGGTCCTGGCGGACAATCAGTTCCGAAGGGAGCTGACGGGCACGCAGCCATGTGGAAGAAGAAATCTATATTCTGGGAGCTAGAATATTGGAAAGTCTTAGAAGTCCGCTCTGCAATCGACGTGATGCACGTTACGAAGAATATTTGCGTGAACCTCCTAAGCTTCTTGGGCGTGTATGGGAAGACAAATGATACAAAGGAAGCACGGCAGGACCAGCAACGTTTGAAAGACCCTGATGACCGGCATCCGGAACGGTTTCAAGGTCGTGCCAGCTACGCTCTGACCAAAGAAGAGAAGGTCATCTTTTTTGAATGCCTGAGCAGTATGAAGGTCCCGTCAGGATTCTCGTCCAATATAAAGGGAATAATAAACATGGCGGAGAAAAAGTTCCAAAACCTGAAGTCTCACGACTGCCACGTGATTATGACGCAATTGCTTCCGATTGCTTTGAGGGGGCTCCTGCCGGAAAATGTTCGAGTAGCCATTGTGAAGCTATGTGCATTCCTCAATGCAATCTCTCAGAAGGTAATCAATCCAGAAGTTCTACCACGGTTACAGAACGATGTGATCCAATGTCTTGTCAGTTTGAGTTGGTGTTCCCGCCATCCTTCTTCAATATTATGACGCACCTCCTGGTTCACCTAGTCGATGAGATTTCCATTCTCGGTCCTGTATTTCTACACAATATGTTCCCCTTCGAGAGGTTCATGGGAATATTAAAGAAATATGTTCGTAACCGTGCTAGGCCAGAAGGAAGCATCGCCAAGGGCTATGGAAATGAGGAGGTAATTGAGTTTTGTGTTGACTTTGTTCCTGACCTTAAGCCGATTGGTCTTCCTCGATCGCGGCACGAGGGGAGACTAAGTGGAAAAGGCACGATCGGAAGGAAATCAACGATATGTATGGACGGCCATTCTCTGACTGAAGCACACCACACAGTTCTGACCAATTCCAGCTTGGTGGCTCCGTACTTTGAGAAACACAAGAATATTTTACGCTCGGACAACCCTGGGAAGCCTGAATCCTGGATTAGGAAGGCCCACATGGAGACTTTCGGCAGTTGGTTGAGAAAACATTTAATGAATGACGATCATGTTGTAGATCAGCTGTACATGTTGGCCAAGACACCATCTTCGACTATAACGACTTTCCAAGGGTACGAGATAAATGGGAATACATTTTACACGATCGCCAAGATAAAAAGAGCACCAACCAAAACAGTGGTGTCCGCTTTGATGCAGCAACCGAGAATGGGCAAAAGATCACATATTATGGTTACATAGAGGAGATATGGGAACTTGACTATGGACCCTCCTTTAGGGTCCCTTTGTTCCGGTGCAAATGGTTCAAGCTAACAGGAGGTGGGGTAAAGGTGGACCAGCAATACGGAATGACAATGGTGGATTTCAACAATCTTGGTTACCTTGACGAACCATTCGTCCTAGCGAAAGATGTCGCTCAGGTTTTCTATGTGAAGGACATGAGTAGCAAACCGAGGAAACGGAAAGATAAGAAAACGATCAGTACATCATGCGATGATCCAAAGCGCCACATTGTTCTTTCAGGGAAAAGAAACATCGTGGGAGTGGAGGACAAGACAGACATGTCAGAAGATTATAATATGTTTGCTGAAATTCCGCCCTTCAAAGTGAACACCGACCCAAGCATTAAGTTAAATGATGAGGATGCTCCATGGATACGGCACAATCGTAAGCAAGCAGGGACACAAGGAAAGAAATGATGTGTAATAATTTATTGTACCAAACTTTGTTGAATGGATCATGTGAATTATATTACCCGTGATGTGTTTGGTGTCCATTTTCGAATGATTCAATTGACTCGAGATAGCACTGATGATACATGAAATTTGGAGTGATTCAGTCATACTCCTGCCTAGGCATATAATATGCATACTCGTAGTCTTCATAGTCGCCGCCGTTGTACTGGTAGTCGTCGCCTTCTAAGTTGCCGCCGTCGTCGTCGCTGCCGTCGTTGCCGTCGGCGCGCTCGTGGCTCGAACTGAGGGTAGCGCAGTGGGGGATATCGCCGGCCGTGATGTAGTCCATGACGCTCTGCAGAGTCCGGCCGTACCACCATAGCCGACGGCCGGCCTCGTGGAAGTTCCCAGGAGGCAGACCGTCCTCCTCATACCTGGCGAGCGCCCTCTCACGCCGATTGATGAAGAAGGCGTCCCAAGTATGCTGGTTATCGGGATGCCGGGGATTCATCCGCTGCTCCGGCGTGAGGTCGAGGTAGTAGTGGTTGGTGATGGCCGCCCGGCGCACGAGGGACGGGAGGGACCGCACGCCGCCGGCGCTTAGGCTCCCCGGCGGGAACGCGGTAGCCCGGTGGGCAAGGGTAGTTCGAGGCGCAAAGCTCCTCCACCTGCTGGTAGGTTAGAGTGGGTGCGGTGGAAGCCATGAGAGAGTGATGAGAGATTGTAGAGATGTGATAATGCTGGCCAAGCCGGGCTACATATATGTAGTGACAAATGGCGGGAAAAATGGGAGCGGGAAGACAGGAGGCGGGAAGAAAGTGGCGGGAAGAAAGAGGCGGGAAGAAAGTGGCGGGAAGAAAGAGGCGGGAAGAAAGAGGCGGGAAGAAAACAGGCGGGGAGAACTTATGGGAAGACAAAGGTGGCCGGGAAGAACTGGTGGAAGCGGGGGCATTTTTCTGATTTTTTTGTTATACTATTTGTATTTTTAACATTTTGAATTGAATTAGTTTTATTTTTCTGATTTTTTTGATATATTATTTGTATTTTTAACATTTTGAATTGAATTAGTTTTACTTTTCTTAATTTTTTGATATACTATTTGTATTTTTAACATTTTTAATTGAATTAGTTTTACTTTTCTTAATTTTTTGATATACTATTTGTATTTTTAACATTTTTAATTGAATAAGTTTTATTTTTCTGATTTTTTTGATATATTATTTGTATTTTTAACATTTTGAATTGAATTAGTTTTATTTTTCTGAATTTTTTGGATATATTATTTGTATTTTATGATTTTGAAATTAATTAGTTTTATTTTTTGGAATTTATTGATATATTATTTGTATTTTTAACATTTTGAATTGAATTAGTTTTATTTTTCTGAATTTTTTGATATATTATTTGTATTTTATGATTTTGAAATGAATTAGTTTTATTTTTCTGAATTTATTGATATATTATATGTATTTTAAACATTTTGAATTGAATTAGTTTTATTTTTCTGAAGTTTTTGATATATTATTTGTATTTTATGATTTTGAAATGAATTAGTTTTATTTTTCTGTATTTTTAACATTTTGAAAAACAAAAAGTAATTTGAAAAATATCTTTAGTCGCGGTTGGCCAACCGCGACAAAAGGTCTGTGCGCGCGGGAAAGAAAAACCCGGCGAAAAAAGCCTTTAGTCGCGGTTGGTCTGGCCACTAAAGGGTACCTTTAGTCGCGGGTCGCCTCCCCAACCGCGACTAAAGGGGGGCTATAAATACTCCGCGCGAACCGTCGCCTCCACATCGTCTTCTCCGCATCGTCTTCTCCGCGCAACCCCGTCGCCTCCGTCTCTCTGCCGTCGCCGTCTTCCGCGCTGCCGCCGCGACGTCGCCGCCGCACTCTCGCCGTCGCGCGCCCTCTTCGCGCCATCTCCCGTATGTCGCCGCCCCGCTTTACCGTGCGCGCGCGCCGCGCCGCCGCGCCATGTTCTTCCCGCCGCCGGGACGCCGCCCTACGCGCCTCCCGCACGCGCCTCGCCGCGCGCCGTGCCGCCGTGCGCCGCCGCCGCCGCTCGCACGCGCCACCCGCCGCCCCAGAGATAGCGCGCCAGAAAGGAGAGAGGCCGGGCCGGATTTTTTTCTTTTTTTCTTTTTTTGTGTTTTTTGTTCTTTTTAATTTTAACTAGTTAATTAGTTTAACAAAAACGGTAAATTAACAAAAAAAGTAAAACTTGATAATTTGTAACTAAAATTTTGTATACTTAACAAAAATTTGTAACTAAAATTTTGTATACTACCAAAATTTTGTATACTTAACAAAATCTTGACTTAACAAAATTTTGTAACTAAAATTTTGTATACTAACAAAATTTTATATACTTAACAAAATCTTGACTTAACAAAATTTTGACATAACAAAAATTTAACTTAACAAAAATGTTACTTAACAAAATTTTGACTTAAGAAAAATTTTACTTAACAAAATTTAGACTTAACAAAATTTTAACTTAACAATTTTTTTAACTTAATTAACAAGAATTATTTTATTTTGGGATCGAGAGGGGCGGCGAGGTTATGTGTCCTCGGCACCGCCACCGCCTCGGTCACCGGTCTCTCGGTCACGCGCGGTCACTGCGTCCCCCTTTCGCCACCGCCACCGGTCTCTCGGTCACGCGGTCAGCGTCCCCCTTTCGCCACCGCCATCGGTCTCTCGGTCACGCGGTCACCGTCCCCCCTTTCGCCACCGCCACCGGTCTCTCGGTCACGCGGTCACTGCGTCCCCCTCTCGCCTCCCTCGTCGCCCTCTCTCTTTATATGTAGAAGAGATGTGATAATGCATATACACAATTAATTTGTTTTTACTACATGTTTTCAGGGTGACATATGGCGGACGATAGAGCTGACCCGATTATGGACAACTAAGATCCGGACGCTGAAGACCATATGTTCGGCATCATAAACGGCGATATTGTATATGTGCCGACCGGACAAGAAGAAGATGATATCTCTTCTTATCTGAACCTTGAGGGTGAAGATGAAGGGCGCCGTCAGCAAGATGATGCCGAAGAAACGTCGATAAACGACGATCTTCAATTGGAAGTAGCAACCACCTCCGGCGCCGAGGTATATATATATACATTGAGCTCTGGTGATACAAACTAACTGATTTGAATAAATATGTGTGTACTAACGCGCGCGACTCTCTTTCTTATTTTAGCCCTCGGACGGATCGTCGAAACAATCGAGTACGTCATCAAAGCGTGGCGCAACCAAGACGATGAAACCAGGAGAAACATGCACCATCGAGGTTGTCGAGGAAGCAACCAGGCCGCTGGAGCCCCGCAAGAACGCCACCAAGTTTATCAGCCAATGCGGAGCCGTTGTTAGAGACAACGTCTCGATCACCGTCCAGGATGGAATCAGCCAAAGAAGGCACGTCTTGGTTTCACTTTTGTCGATAAGAGAACAAAAAAGATTGCTTCAACAAGCTTATGGAACATTTCGTTCTACCTCCGGAATACCACAAATACGATGAGGAGGGTAACAAGATTGAGGAAAACAAGGAGAGGAGGAGGCTAGTCAAACAGTTCGCTCTTCATAAGATGTCCGACGCATTCCGGAAATACAAGCGAAATCTAGCCCATGACTTTGGCAAGCAGGGCAAGACTCCGGATTTCAAAGGACAATATGAGAAACTGATTGGCCAGAATTTGTGAAGCAAAAGAAATCGGAGCCGTTCCTTCAAATATCGAAAAAATAAGAAAAATGCGGCTAAGAAGGAGTACAATCATATTATGGGGCCAGGAGGGTATCGCCTTTGGGTGCCTAGGTGGGAGAAGATGGAGAACGAGCTGAGGGCGCGAGGAATCCGTCCAGGTACGGAGGGATGGGACCCAAGGGCCAAAAGCTGGTGGTACGGGCATGGGGGATCGCTGAACCCGGAGACAGGGGAGTGTGTTTACCAGGGCAAAATAATTAAACCCACCCAAAAGCTTATTGAGGCAATGAGGGATGCTCAAGAGGGGATGATCAAGTTCAACAGAGAGAACGACGCCCTGACAAAAGCCCTCGGGAATCCTGAACACGGAGGACGTGTACGAGGCATGGGGCACATTCCGTGGAAAGTAGGGTTCCCCAGAACGATGACCCGTACGGTTACAGAAGCCATAAGAGAAAGATGGATCGGGAAGCAGATGTTGTGGCGCGGTTGGCATCGGAAATGGTTGTGATGAAGAAAACCGTGAGTGTACTAGTAGTCGAAAGAGATGCAGCTCGGGCGCAGCATGAAGATCATCCATTGGATCTCGGAAGCCAGCAGCGGAGAAGCAGCGTGGCTTCCACGGAGGCCCCACCGGCTGGTGCACCGACGATCGAAATTTGCACCGGAGCCTCGGTGGTCGAAATTACTGGAGCCTCCTCGCTACCCCGTGGACGATATAAAGGAGATGAAAGCATGTCATATGTATTATCCTATCGGGAACATGTCCATGAAGGTAGCCATCGGCAGTGCTTTACCACCTGGAGCACTCCACCACAACAACCCCATTCAAGATGGCTATGCTCGTGTCACGGTGGAGGACATAGTCCAAGGGTTTGAGGACCTGGACATTGACATTGCTACACTGAAGGGGCGACAAGACTTGGAGATGTCAAGCGCCAGTTCATTCTATGGCGAAGAAGTTTATCAAGTTTCCAGGCGAGGCGCCAACAAGTCCACCCCCTACGGTGGTGGTGGTGGCGCGGTGGCGGTGGTGGTGGTGCTTCACCTACACCTCCTTCACGTCAGCCGACGCCGCCCCCAATTCACCTCCGGCGGGTAGCAGCCGCCCTAGTCCGCCCGGGCGGTCGCCGCCCCCAATCCACCTCCGGCGAAGAAGCGAAGCAGCAGTCCTGGATTATTAACCCGGACCCTTATGTACCTAAGAAAACAAAGGTACCGGAGCCATCACTGAAGTCTCTCCCCACGAGGCCTTGGGAACGTAGTGCCGAGGAAGTCGAGGCGGCCGCGACTGCTGAATTAGAGAAATGGAAGGCGGGCTGCAAGAAGAAAAGAGAGCCCGAGCCCAAGCCAGTTTCCGATGAGCAAAAGAAGTGGGCTAAGTCATTTTTGAACACACCGTCCCAAGCCGCGAAGAATCTGCCTGACGACTATGCACGTGAACTAAAGAATCAGGCACGCATGTTCAAGAAGAAGAAAGAGGAGGCCGAGAAAGCGGAATTACAAAGTGCACAAAGTGGGAAACGAGTTGTTGCCCAGCTCGGGAACAAAGTAAACAATCGATTGCCCCGCTTATAGTGACAGCCGCCGGTCCGGATGCCCCCGAAATCATAGAAGCTGCGGCAGCACAGGGATTGATGTAACGAGTGCCAGAGAACAAGCGGCCAACTTAGGTATTACTCTTCGTGAACTGTTAGGCCTTGATGAGGCGCCAGTGAAGGAGGTAGTACTTTCATATGTGAAGAATGGGCCTCTCGTCGAGCCTGCGCAGGAAGAGGATCTACCTCCACAAATGAAAGGTCTGCTGAATGGTACAAGGGTTACATAAAACATAAAAATACCAAAGATTATATTTATGCGGAAGTTGGATATGAGCATCACTTCAAACAATACTCTGTACAAATTCATCCGAGTGAATTGTTCCAGCTTTTCAATCTGCGCGAGCTCGACAAATCTATCATCAGTTGCTACGTTATGTAAGTGATTTATTTCTACCCCATCTCGTTCATATTGCCTGCACTATATATATATGTATGTCCTAACTATATTGTTGTGTCCGCTATTATACATGCACATTGAAGATTAAGGAATGCAGAGTAAGGAACATCCATGATGTTGGGTTCATTGACCCACACATCGTTAATGGATATACGTTACAGCATCACCCCGCCGACGTGGAGGAAGACCTGTGGCGGTTTCTTGAAAAGCAGGAACTCAAAAGTGATATTCTATTTTCTTACCATTTTGGGTGAGTGTTTATGTCTTGAGCACATTCTCTTTTGTTTACTCCATGCATGGTATGTGGCCGGCTAATCGATGAGTTATGCATGATGTACTGTGCATGTATCGTGTCCGCAGGTTCCACTGGATTCTGCTAGTAATTAAAGTTGACAAATCAGAATGTCTCGTCCACGACTCTCTGAATATGGATAAGGCGGAGTGGGCCGACATGAGACAAATGATTCAAAAGTAATTGTTTTCATTCATTTGCGCTCTATATCGATCGGCCTATTTCGTTCATTTCCTAATTAAGCTTCAAGTAATTAACTAATAACTCTCTTGTTCATTTAATTTTCTTTGCCTCGTAGGGTTTGGAGACGGTTCACAGATACAAAGGTCGTTGAATTCAAAAAAGAGCTAAATTTCATGCGGTCAAAGGCTAAGAATGGTGGCGATATTCAGCCACCGGGAACCAATCTGTGTGGATACTATGTCTGTGAGATGATCCGGAGATACACCTCTAAGCGCGTTCCGAGTGATCTCAATGCTCAGAGGAATAACCTCCGGATGATGCTTAGTCCAGAAGCTCGCTTCCGACCACTTCAAGAGGAACTAGCTGGATGGTTCAGGAGGGAAGTCCTCGATCCTAAAGGAGAACACCATTGCGAGGACGTAGAACTATACATGCATTAAATTATGTATGGAAACTTGTTCAAACTTGTATATGGTCATCCGATGATATTGAATATATATTGTATATTTCTCTTGAATTCTTTTTGGTTCTAATTTCAAATTTGTTTGAAATTGTACATTCATATGCATGTATGTAGTACCGTAGAATATGTGAAACTCCTTCAAAATTACAATAAAGCACAAAAGAAATAAAACAATACAAATTAAACAGAAAACAGGTTTAGGGGGCAGGTTTAGGGGGCCTAAAACCCTAAACCTGCGGCGGCCTTTAGTCGGTTGGCCAGAAGAACCGCGACTAAAGGTCCTCCGACCTGGCGCCCACGTGGACGGGCCTTTAGTCGCGGTTCGTAAGCAACCGCGACTAAAGGGGGGGCCTTTAGTCGCGCTCATTTGGTCACGGTTGCGCAACCGCGACTAATGGCAGTTGCGAACCGCGACCAAAGGCCCTTTTTCCACCAGTGGAGCATGCAATTCCACTTGCTCAACATCTGGTCAACATCCTTAAAAACGGGAATGATAATATCAACAATCGAAAAACTCCGTGTGTACGACATAAGCACATGTTATTAAGACAATACACGGAGAATGAAGTGTATCGTATAGATGCTTACACCATACCTACATACGCCATGTGCATTTTCAATATGATTTGTTAAATTTATGGGAGAACTACAACTATTTCTCTTTGCAAAAAAAAAGTACCAAGCAAGTCACAGAACTTTGTTCCGCACGGGTTACACCTTTTAAACATGAAAAAGGTCATATTTGCAATTGTTGAATTATGTTGTGATAAAATTATCCGATCATCTAGTGTGAATAATTAGTATCTTGTGCGACAAATAAGGTTTATAATTGGACTTACTCGTATTTTTTAAACTAGAGCAATCCACATACCGCGAGGAATGAATATATGTTCTCTTCAGTTTTTCTACTCGAAGAAAAAATATTAGTTTCCTTTCCAGATTATACTAAAATCAATAACTAAACAACCTAAAAATGTGGTTGCCTAAGAAGATTTTGAAATATTTGCTCCAATTGGCCGCCCTGAAAATAAAAAAACTAAGCAACCCTGCCTTCCTCACTGAATCAATCTAGTTAGTTACCAGATTATTTTTACTAATTCAACTACCTTTTTTCTTTAAGTTCAACTAATAACTACAGTTGTGTGGGAATCCACCATAGTGAAAAATATACAAAATAAGGACACAACTTAAAGTTAGTGCTACAACTGAAGCGAGCCTTGATCCACACAAAACTATAGGACATGTTTTATCGTCCTATCTATCTAAGGAGTATAATCATCAACACCAGAACCAGGGAATGTCGGGGAGAACAAGTTTTTCAATTCATACGATCACAACAAAGGTAATTTCAACAGAAAGTATAATCAGTTCAGGATGTACAAATAATACACTGCCTGCACACGCTGTTCTTTTTCTAGATTACAGTTTGATTTGCACGCAAAGATGGGAGGAGAATCAAACGTGTATGTAATATATGTACTATACACATAACTCTACCAGACAGAATGACCAACCTGTATAGTTGCCTATCTAGCTATATATAGCTGCTGCGGTTAACTTTGCTTCGAGGCTGAAAGCATATCCCACGAGACAAGAGATCTTTGCATAGGCTACATAGGTCTGGCTCGATTTAGTATTCCCTGAGGCCTCACAGTCACAGAATTTGCCCGATGTGGCTCCGTTGCCTAAAACTACAGAATTAGCAAGCTTTAATTTGGTGCCGGAGGCCGTATCGTGCTTTCCGCTTTTGGTCCCCGCCGGCGAGAGCTAGCGTAGCTTGCTTGGAGTATAAACATAACGCCAAAATACACCTGGCTTTGGGGGGTCCGGTACGTATATTAAACAGGACGCCCAGAGCCTTCGAGATCGCGATTAAATTACAAACATACTAGCCAGATAGAGACCTGTAGACGAGGACAGCATCACCCGTGCCATCATCGACGGATGCTTCATTTCACCGCACGCACATTAACATAAGCACATAAACCCTGGCCGCCACATCAGGGCAGAAATTTACTAAGTTGAGCAGCGAATGGGATGAAGCCTCCATGGCCGCGCGAACGACGTTCAAACAGACATGTGGCAGGCAGGTGCTAGACGAAGCAAGCAAGCCCGGCCGTAGCATGTACTGCAAGGCAGAACCATTGGCTCTCTAACTATAGTTAACGATAAACGTGCGCGTCGCTGGTGGATCGATCGATCTGGGTTCTTCCTCATCTCGATCTCTTTCCGGTGGCTGGAGAGGGCTTTACATTGCATAAACAAGGCGGTGGTCCTGGAGGGGAGCTGGTGCGCGGCGACACCTGTCGACGGCGTGGTGCGGCGAAAGTCACCGCACCCAGCTACGACGGCGATGCAAGCATAAAATAACCCGTCACCAGGCTAGCTTGGGCGTGCTCCCTCGCCCGTACGTACGTCTACGTGCTTGCCAAAATTGGCAGCCACATTATGTTACGGGCGCGTGTGCGCTGTCGTCTAGGCTCCGATACGCTGCCGCGGCAGCAAGAAGAGCCCGATGGATCGAGGAAGGAGAAAAGGCAGCTCCGGCAGGCGGCGAGTGTCGGCATGGGATTGGCCCGCCCGTCGCCCTCGGCGCAACAGCGCAGCGCACCCACCACTAATTGGTGGCAGCGACA
Source organism: Lolium multiflorum (assembly GCA_030979885.1). Classification (NCBI taxonomy): domain Eukaryota; kingdom Viridiplantae; phylum Streptophyta; class Magnoliopsida; order Poales; family Poaceae; genus Lolium; species Lolium multiflorum. The sequence continues at coordinate 246,603,561 of CM061748.1, forward strand.
GCGGCTACCCGTCGATCGGGAGCTTAGGCCATTGTTAATTATATGCAGAGCTTGTGAGCCTCTGATGCTGTGGCGAAGAGCTGCTGATGCGCGCGCGTGGTGGCGTGACGCTCTCCGTTGGCCTGCTGGCTCGGGCCGTTTGGTGAGAGAGGCGCGCAGATCGGTATGGAGGCATGCAGGGGAGGGCACATTGCCACGGCGCCACGGGGGCTAGGGATCTGGGTGTACGTGGAGAAGATGGCTGGGGACCGTACAAGCCAAAACTATACTTAAACCCTAGGGAAGATCTAATGATCGATACTACTACTGCTGCTTTGGGTACATGCATTATTCTTTTCTGAAGGTCACGATGTGAAAGAGGTCTCTCGAATGGGTAAGGCATTGGATATATTGGTTTTGATTCCTCTTATTTTTACACATGCGTGTGGTATTCCGATGTTGCCCTCCGGCCGGTAGTAATGTAATCTGTGGGATTGAACTTCCGGTTTTACGGGGAATCATGTCCTGAAGACACCTGCCCTCTTGTTTTGTTCCCGGCATCCCAGCAGGTAACTTTCAGCCAAATTTGTGCACTGCCTCCTACATCCCATCAAAGTTAGTGGTTCCTCTAGGTGTCATCAGAGAAACATTATTATGGGCTAAACATAGAAAGTATAGGCAAAAGGAGATGAAACCATGAGCTAAAATCTTGTGTTTTGTGTCACTCATAATTGCCATGGAATTAATAGACCATTTCATATGAATTTCAAAGTAGTCAATGGCATTCCTTTGTTCCAAACGTTACCATAGATTTTTTTATTATTAAATAACTATATCCTCCAAACATTCGTAGGTCTCTCCTTTTGTTCCAAACGAAGAATTAACCAGGAATCTTATGAGTGCTCATTTTGGACTACTAGTGCTGCGAGGTGATGACAAGGTGTCCAGACCATGGAAATGCCACCAGGCGGATCGTGTGACATGGGGTATCCATGGAAATACCCATGGTTTATGTACTTGGGTTTTAGGGAAGAAGAATGTGCTGGAGATTTCGCCGGCTTACAAGCAAATAGGAGGCACGATTTACCCAGATTCAGGCTCCTGGGGAAAAACCCTACTTCATGCTTGTTTGTTCTTCAGATGCCTATGGTGCTTTCTCTCTCGAACCAGATTGAATCCCCTCCCCGGCGATCCCTCCTAGCCTTTATAAAGGAGGCTAGGTCTCGGGTATCTTGTTCGGGTCGGTTACATGGTAAAGGTACGCTCTAGGGTTCCCTTATATGGGCTTGTCCTTGTTCCGCACGCCACATACATGGGCCTTGAAGCTTTGTAATTGCCAGATGATTTTGGGCTTCTTGATCGTTAGGAGATCATCAGGTGGGCCTCCTATTGCGCCACACCATGTGTGCTCATGATAGGCACCCGAAGGGTCATGCCCACGTCATCATGGAAGAGATAGAATGAGACTGATCATTGCTTTACTTGTGTGTCTGAACCTTGTTTCTGTCCTCTGTCTGACAACTTGTTGGTCGAATTTTGTATGAGGCTAAGTGACTATGCTAGGATTGGTACTAATGATGAACTTGTCGTTATAATATGTTATTCTGCAAAGTTATCATTCTAGTGTGCTTACTTGTGTGCATTTTATATGATCATAGTGCTTGGTAACCTCGCCACTCGTTAGAAAAGGTTACCATACTTAATCTTGTGGTGACAAAAAAGATGAACATTGCCCTGCTGTCCAAGTGGATTTGGAAGCTGTACCAAGATGAGGCTTCTATCTGGGCCACGATTATCAGAGCCAAATACCGCGACGCCGATAACCTGTTCGAGGGCAACGGACACGGGGGCTCGCAATTTTGGAAATGCTTACACAAAATTAAGCATTTCTTCAAGCTGGGAGCGAAACACGTCATTGGGGATGGACGTCGCACTCTTTTTTGGTCTGACTGGTGGTGCAGTAACCAACCCATCAAAGAGCTGTTCCCGGACCTCTTCAACATCTGCTCTAACCCAAATCTCACGGTGGCTGCGGCCCTAGATGCCGGGGACATCAATATCACCTTCCGACGCTCTCTCAATATGGAGGGACGGCGGCAATGGAGCGATCTGGGGAGGCTCATTGAGCCGCTTTCCCTTTCTAGTGGCAAAGACAAAGTCTCATGGCACTTAGAACCTTCGGGCAAGTTCTCTGTACAATCTTTGTATGCCAAACTCTCGCAAGGGGCTTCTGTTGCATTCCACAAGGACGTCTGGTCAGCCAAAGTCCCCCTGAAGATTAAAATTTTCGCTTGGCAGCTCATCCTCGATAGACTACCCTCTAGCAAGCAAATCGCGACGCGCCACGGCCCTGCCTCGGGTAACTGCGCCCTATGTGGCCACATGGAAGATGCGGGTCATATTTTCTTCGCTTGCTCTCTTGCAAAATTCGCCTGGAGTACCATCCGTGAGATTCTCGACTATAACTGGAACCCTGGGAACTTCCCACAGTTCCATGCTATTCTCTCCAGCCTTGCGGGAAGGGCCCGTAGGCTGTTGTGGTTTCTCTTTCTCGCCCAATCTTGGGCCCTGTGGAACATTCGTAATAAACTCACTATTGAAAAGAAAGTTATTAACCACCCCGCTAACGTGATTTTCAAAACTACTCTCTTTATACAGCTATGGAGCGGCAAGGCAAAGTCAACCGACCGGGAGGGCCTCCGGTGGTTGGAGAACAAGCTGAGGGAGCTGTACGCCGCCGTGAGACCAGGACAACCAAGCCAGTGAAGACTTAGTTTCTCTTGTTCCTGGAGTCTGCCCCTGCACCTTCTATGTATCGTCTGGCTACCAGTGTTTTTCTTTCTAGTCTGTCGTTCCGTTTGGCTAAGCTGTATGCCGCAGCACTGTAAAACCTTGTTGAACCTGAGGGCTTTATTAATTTAAAGTCGGGCACGCTGTTGCCTTTTATCTAAAAAAATCTTGTGGTGACAACCAAACAGCAGGGTTGCTCCATGAGCACCAACAGAGACAACCAAACAGCCAGAGAAAATCTCCCTAGAACCCAAATAAAGCTTTCACAGGCTTCTAAACTAAGTGTAAAACTTGGACCGGAGCTCATTTTGGACAAGATATGCTCCCCGTCCGGCCTGCCCCCAGATATCCCAAATTCGACCCAACCTACCAAACGTGTCTGATATGTGTGTTTAGAGTTAGATCATGGCAAATCCCGCACGAGAGTACGATCCTGACTGACCAGTCAAGCTAACTAGACTTGACCTGATGGACCACGGCCGACATGTAGCTCAACATCAGGGCCATCATATCAGGTGCATGCACGGGGTGAGTGTAATGCAGGAGGATACCATCGATCGATCGACTGTGTGTTTGATTTTGATTTGCTTGGTGCCATCTTTCTTCTTGATAGCGATGCATAAAGATCAGATGCATGTCTGGTCGATCGATTACTACAGTACTGTAACAATAATTTTCTAATTCTTGGCAAAGTTGGCACACGCACGCATATGTGCTTTTGTTACCGCGTGCCAGCTCAGGGTGTATCGAAGCGACCAGGTGAGGAGAATGAATGTATGCGAAAATTACTGCATTCCAACTTCCAGGTAATGTGGTGCACGCTCGTCAAACTAGGATAGTTAGTTTAGTTCGCTTGTGCGTCGGAAAGTGCTTTCATCGGTCGATCGATAAGTACAGGTGCAATTGCCATCGCGTGAACTGCCACACTTGTAGAAAACCTAGTTACCCACGACACCCATCTTCTCGAAAACCTACGATGTTACGTCTCGCAAGGTAACTTTCGGCCCCTTTGGTTTCAGATAAATATTCCTTTCCTTTTTACCGATAGCTAAATTTTTGATTTGCCAATTATTCCGACAATCCGCATGCATGCATCATCACTGAAATATAGCAGTAACATCAATAATCAGCATTGATTTTTGAGTGCTCAAAGTACCTGTCATATGCTGTGTTGATGTGTCTGAGCACTAAGTTCAACTATTAGTGGAGACTTATAATACGGAGTAAGTTCATCAGTATGATAAGCTTTAATTTCATCATCTAAACCTTCATGATTTTGTCTTACAAATAAATATTTATTTTAGGAAATTATCTTCAATGAATGTTTGAATTTAGGCTTCCAAGCGCACATGGTTGTAGGACCTATGGTTTTTCTTAGAAACACGATACGGATGGAGTCGATCATGAATACGTACATACACTCATCTCTATCAACACACGCGCTCACACCCTACCGCCAATGGGTCTTGAGATTGACAAAGTCACCGCATGCTGCTATGGGCACCTTCGAGAGACTGAGCCGATGGATCTTGAAATTGACAAAGTCACCGCATGTCTCCCGCTATCAACGGGAACATCGCCTCCCTTTGAAAAACTAATACACCTATATGAGACACCAGAGCATCAAACCTTGGGTTTGATCCCTGGTGGGCTGAGATACCACCGCCTTGCTAACCATCTAACCACGGGTTGGTGGCCTAAGGTTTACCTACGGTGAAAGAAATAAAATCTAACTTCTTACACATTACAAGATGTTACTGAAGCATGCTCTGCGAATGAGAACAGGGTGAGTATAATTATAAAAAAATCCACAAAGTTCATGGTCTTCTGAATTTTTTTAAAAAAATTGGTAGAATTTTAAGTATGACTTTTTTTTGGGTGTACTATGGACTATTTGGATCACACAATAAATGCACGAAAGCCTTATAAAATTCATATGTGTCTAAATTAATTGTAAGAATTTCATATGACTTCTAGCATGATCCTTGCATGCACCTCATGGGAAATCCATATTTTTTTCCAGACGATCCACCACGGGGATCGATTTTCATTATCGGGGGATAACGAAAAATAGCGTCAGGTTTCTTCCTGCAATATATACAACTCCACACCCACTGGAGAACATCTAACAACAAAAGCTTACAAACGCAAAAATAAAAGGAGAGGCGATCACCGCATATCTAGCAGCTAGTGTTCAATGGCAAGAGACATCTACAAGTTTTTTCAGCTACAGGTGGGGGTGTTTGTTGAGACAAACAGCAACACGAAGTTTTTCTCATTTCTTATCACACATCATCAGCAAAATGAGGCCCGCTGTCGCCAGGACATCGATCTTCTTTACTCTCCAAGGTTATCAGCATCTTCATATTCTTAATCAATCTCCATATCACCATCAGATCGAGCCACCAGCCGAGGTATATTGCTTGCACCAGTGGCACATGTTCTCTTGTTAGCAGCTCCAGCAGCAAGATCGAGTAGAGCGTCAACTCCTGTTGCAGTTGTGAGGCTTCAGCTGTAACATGAGACCCTGCCCAATATTTCATGAAAGCCACATAATGATAGATTAGATCAATAGGATTTTTAGGAAAAAATTCAAAGCATGCTTTATTACGCGTTTTCCAAATGGCCCAGCAAATCGCTGCCAGTCCAGCAATTTGGACATTGCGACTGACAGTGGAGTGTTGTGGCATCCGCCAAAAGTATTGTGCAAAGGACCCAGGTCGATTTTGGGCTCCCACAGCCATCCCCACCAATGCTCCACATGTATTTTGTTGTAGGACAAGAGAAAAAAATGTGTAGAATGGATTCATGGGCAAAACAAAAATGGCAAGTAGGATTCCCTATCCAGTTTTTTTTCAACAGATTATCTTTTGTTGCTATGGCATTATGCCAGCCATATTTCTATTTTCAAAGGGATTCTACTCTTCCAAAGGTGCTTAAAATATCTTTCAATACCATTTCTGCATAATTGTTTATATAAACTTTTGACAAAAAAATTGACCATTTTTTGTCCATTTTCATCTTGGCATGTCAACTGGATCTGTTAGAGTCACCTGATTGAGTATATTAACCAGCCCACACCACAGCTCCATTAACCCAGTAGACAACCATCTTCTGAAGGATAATCTCCATCCCATGTTTGCAGCAGCTGCCATATTCTGCTCATTACAAATCATGGGAAATCCATATGTATTCAGTATGAATATTTTCTCTCTTCAAATTTCAGCAGAATCGTTGTAAAAAATCAGAAGACAAAATTTACAGTTTCTATGTGTTTCTTATTTCCTATGGTTGTATCTTACAAGCTAGCCAGGGAGAGGACCCTGGGTCTCAAAGCCACCATGGGTTCTTTTGCTCAAAGAAAACGCACCATGGATTCTTCCAAATCATCGCGCCGACATATACCCCAGGCGCTTTCCGTAAGCAACAGGCGGTTAACTCACTTGGGTGCTTCTCTAAAAGAGTGAGTGAGAGATAGAACGACAAGGTAAAGAAGATTTTTACCGTGGGCATTTTGGGAAAAAATCTCCACGGCACATAGTGGAGCTGGAATTCCCCTGACAATGACACGGCCATTCAGCGACGCAGAGAATTTGCCCCATATATACGCGGCAGCGCCTCACTCGTTCCATCGCCTCACTTCGCTGTGGGCGACAGCAAAAGAGGGAAGAAAGGCTGCTCCCCTGCCCTGCCATAGTAGATGCACAGTCGCTAATTCGGCTTAATTCGTTCTGTCCTACCAGCACCGCAAATATCTCCAAGAAAAGAGCGAAAGCAGCAGCCGCACTGAGGCGAATCAGCCCCGGGCGTTCTCTTACGGCTAAGCGGGAGAGCTAGCTGAGGAGAGTGCTGTGCGGCGCCATTAATGGCGGAGGGGCAGCTCGCGGCCTGCTGGGGAAAGCAGGATGACGAGTGGAGGAAAGGCCCATGGACCAGCCATGAGGACAAGCTGCTCCTCGAGCATGTCGCCCAGCACGGCGAGGGGAGGTGGAATTCCGTCTCCAAGCTCACAGGTAGAATATCATCATCTACAGGATTAATCTGCTTCTTATTCTTGATCTGATGGTTTATGCTCTTCCTTGAATCATAATCTTTCGCTTCACGAGGACCTCTAGTACGAGAGCCTCCTTTTTTCACCAACCAGGTCTGCAACTTGCCAGTAATGATTGATTGATCCTTCCTGCAAGTTGCAGGGTGGTCAACCAGGTCAATCGCGTAGCTTTTAGGCATTCCTTGTACCTTGGGATCTTCAAGTACCAGCTGCAACTTGCAACTTTGCAAGTTCACCTGAGGATCTTCAAGTACCTGCAACTTGCATGTCCGCCTGAGGATCTTCAAGTACCTGCAACTAGCAAGTTCACCTGAGGATCTTCCGGTACCTGCAACTTGCAAGTTCACAAAAGCTAGCTACCTGCATGCATGCACGATTCGATCCTTGTAGGGTCCTGCGTTCTTGTAAGAACTTCCCTACACCAGTACACCGTTCGGTTAGGTCGATTACCATGGTCCATGGTGTCGTCTGCTCCAGCTTGTCTTGAACTCTCTTTCATACTCACTCATCTCTTAACACTACCGATTCCAAAATTTCTTAGAATTGGCAACATGCCTATGGAAATCTTCAATTACAAACGAGCTCATGCATGTAATACGAGAATTATTAGACTCTAGGACGCAGCCATTTATATGCTGCTGATCATGGTCCATGGGTATAAAGGAGGACCTGGTAAGTTTTCATGCACCAGTGAGATAGTGTCCGGTAGGAACAAATACACGTGATTACTACTGTTCACAGCATAGGTGGACTATCTCTGTTCATGTCTGCATCCACCTCTCGCAGAATCGTAAGCTTAGTCGTGAGAGGGGGTGTTAATGTAACTCGAGATTGCTACTCAAAATTGGATTGGGTTGATTGACGTGTGAAGAATATTTTAGTGAGTTTGTTATCAATTATAGAAAGCCTCAGCACTTAGACCTAAAAGCTAGTTAGATTAAGCATCAATATATAGCGATGGCACACGCATACATACAGGTGGCGAACGTTAACAGTAGTAAGAGGCGGATCTAGCATATTCAGCACAAGGGTTGTGAGTTGCGACTTGTGAATTGTGACCATTCAATTCTTCTTGTTAAGCTCAGCGCAAACAATTTCTGAAAGTATAAAGCAAATGACTAGTGTAAGTTACTACCCATTTGAACACCATTATACCTTGCCAGGCAATAGTATATTTTTTCCTGGACCACCACTTTGTGTGGCACACGTTGTGAGTTGGTGACCACTTCGCCAAAGTCCATTTCTCATCAGAGCTTATGTTGCTGCAGGTCTGAAGAGAAGTGGAAAGAGTTGCAGGCTGCGGTGGGTTAACTACCTCAGACCTGATCTAAAGAGGGGCAAGATCACACCACAAGAGGAGAGCACCATAGTCCAGCTCCACGCCTTGTGGGGAAACAGGTAGAGAATACTACGATATCACAATTGATTCCAACATGATCACCATGCATGAGATAAATACAGGAGAAAACACTCAGTGCAGTGACTAAATTCAGCGCATGACACCTGACATGTTTGTTCAGGTGGTCGACGATTGCACGCAGCCTCCCGGGGAGGACGGACAACGAGATCAAGAACTACTGGAGGACGCACTTCAAGAAGGGAAAGCCGTCCAAGAACATCGAGCGCGCCAGGGCAAGGTTCCTCAAGCAGCGCCGGGAGATGCAGCAGCAGCAGCAGTTGCTGCTGGGGCAGGGCAAGGACGACGTCGAGCTCGCCACGGCAGGCACCGTCGCCGACGTTCAGGTCGACGACGATAAGATCTGCACCGTGGGCTGCGCGGCGGCGACGTTGGCCGGTCACGAACACGAGGATCAGCTGCTCATGCGGGACGTCATGGACTTCCTGTGCCCCATGTCCTGCGTCCTCCTTCACGACGCCGGGCATGGCGGCGGCAGCTGCTGCGCGTCGACGAGCGAGCAGGAATACGGCTCCAGCGAGGACGACGGTGCCACGTGGGGAAGCCTGTGGAACCTCGAAGACGTGGCCCATAACGTCGACGGTGGGGCATGCACGCTGTGGTAGATTCCGTCCCCGCTAGCTCTCGCCGAGAAATCAAAAACAAAAAAGGAAAAGGATCTAAAGGTCGAACTTGCATGCTCCCTTCTACTAGGAAAAGAGAGAAGGTACATGGTGCTAATCAAGTGATGGAGAATGATGCAACGACAACTATCGTACATCCACTTTGCTTGAGCCTCAGTTGATGACACACGTTGAAAGCGCTGTTTCATTTTGTTTAGGGGGAAACTCAAGATGTGTTTTCCCTTTGTTAGCACTGGCAACCTCTCTCCCGGCCTGCTTAAACAAAGGAGATGAGGGCGTGTTCAAATTTGTTCCAGTGATAATACTAATATATGGTCTGATTAAATGTGATTGGTACATTTACCTGGTTGGTCTGTTCTCAGCTTAGTTGTCTAAGAGCAAGAACAATAGTGTAGCCGACAGCCGGCTATAACAATTTGTCACATCATCTATACTAGTCAACTTATAACTAGCATGTACAATAGCTATAAAAGTGTAGTATTTTTACAATACATAGCCCACCTTTTAGTCTCACATAGTGCCTAGGAGCACGTGCTAGAGCTGGCTATTAGATAAGAGCCCACTTCTCTTCTCTCTCCTAATCTCTCTCCTCCAACTAAGCAAACTTATACTAATATTTTATTTCTTATAGCCAGCTGACTGTAACTTATAATATTTTATCTCTAATATAATATGGTCGACGATGATGGCAGGCCAGGATGATGTTCAAAGCGCCAAAGAGAAAAAAGGAATTCAGAATTGTTTGGAACTTGTACACAAAATAAGAGTTCACCGTTGAACATGAAGCCTAAAATTATAGACCCAAAATTTATTAGTTTGTTATGTTTTGCTACTAAAGCTAAGTGCAAAAAAGGATAAATAAAATGACACATCACCACACTATGTGGCATGCACGAACACCTAAAAGACAACAAAATGACATAGTAGATTATACCATCCACCCTCTCTGTCCAGGTTTTACAAGGCCTATTGTTTAAAAAAAAAACTTTGCCCTTAAGTTTTATCAACAAAATATGAGTTATATGTTACAAAAGTTATATCGCTGGGATTTTTTGTAAATGCGATTCCAGTGAAATCCTTTTTTTGTGGTGTATTACTCATATATTTGATTGCCGGGAGTAAATAAAAATAACATTGTAGATCATACCATCTAGATCCTACACTAACTATATTTCCCACGTACTATTTTATAATTAAGACATATTTGGTCGAGCATAAAATATTAAGGAAAATAATACTCCCTCGTATTCATATTACTTGTTAATAATATGGATGTATCTAGAACTAGTCGGTAATATGGATGTATCTAGAATTAGAATGTGTCGACACCTTCTTGCTCTTTTACGGTATGTATTACATATATGACGACATGATGTTTTTTCTATTTCATTGACTGATTTCTATATTATTGCACCCTTTGTGATCTGTGAACTAAATTCCCTACATTGGCTGATGCATATGCCGTACTTTCAGTCACCCTCTATATATTGCATGTATGAGTGTGTCACTTTCGAGCTCAGGCTACATGAAGCCTGTTTTTTTTCAAAATTTTGAAAATTGCATTTTTTAGCTTTATAAAAATATGAATGAAAAATCTAGAGGTAGACAATGATGTACTCTACGACTGTGAAAAAAAAGCAATACGAAAGACTGTGTATTTTCGGTTGTGCAAAATTCACAAATCCGTGGATCTGAAAAGTGGACGGTACAGAGTCTGAAACCTCCAACATTTGTCAGAATTTGTCAATTTTTCTGTAGCCTCGAATGTAACGTATTTCATCCTGAGATTTTGCACAATGATAGAGTACATCATCGGCTACATCGAGGTTTGTTTTCAGATTTTTTGTGAAACTTTAAAATGTTGAATTCAAATTTTGTAAAAAACAGGAAGCATGTAGCTCGGGCTACACTTCGAGTTTCCGATGTATGATGTACATATAAAAAGCCAAGAGATATTTTTGATGAATGCATCCCGTAGGTGAAATAAATAAGAAGGCAATGCCTGATCGATGCAATTGTACAAGAGTTGGTCGATGGATGCTTTGCCTTTCGTAGTGTTATTGTGTATTATTACTCTATACCTATACATATATAATACAAAATACAATAAAATGCACCCCCCCCCCCCCACCCCACCTGCCCGCCCCTAATATAAACCTTGCAAAGGTTGAGATTACGTTTGAAATCCTCAAATTTCTTTCTTGGTGAAGGCATCAGCAGTCTGGTATTTGTTGAGATAAAACGGACATCAAGTAGTTTACTAGCCACTCTATCTTCTCGAACAAAATAAAAATCAAGCTCGATATGTTTTGTGCGAGCATGAAACACCGGATTGGTGAAAGAACATTTCCCGCTTTTATGGGTTTTGTGTATTTGATGTCAACACAGGTACAAGTTTATGTGTGTTGATGTATACATGTATATAGATTGATGCTACACATAAGTCTGCTAGATAGATAACTAAAAACTGAAGAAGCTGATGTGTTTCTCCTCCAGGCGGAAGTTCCGGACTGAGCTGGCGGAACTTCCGCCCAGATTCCCCTACCGGCAGCACCAGCACAGCGCACTGCATTGTCCATGGGCGGAAGTAGGCCGGTAGTACCGGCGACCTGTACTTTCGCCCTACTTTCGGTCTAGTTCCGGAAACAACACATTTGCTTGCAGTATGTTTCTAGGGGTGTTTCGCGCGTTTCTAGAAGTAGGCCAGAACTTGGCCGGTAGTACCGCTCGCCGGTACTACCACCCTTGTCGGTTCCACCAGCATCAGCAACAACATCTGATCAGCAAAAAAAGGGATCTAGCCAGAACTTCTGGCCCTTGCGTCCAGTACTTCCAGTTTTACACGAAAAAGTCCACAACGGTCAGATATGAAGCATCTACTCATATAAATAGCCCTCTTCCTCAATGGAAGAGGTTGCTCGTCCCAAAAATAAGATCTCGCCATTGTTGAGCCACAAGAATCACTAGATCTCCTCCTCCAACCATCCAAAGCCTTTGATCTTTGGAGAATCGAAGGAGAAGACCCGGATCTACATCTTCACCAAAGCGATTTGCATTTCCCCCTCATTTGCTTGAGGGCCCCTTTGCTAGTGTTTCATTTGGATTCTCTAGTCGTTTGTGATTGACTTGTTCTTGTTGTTCTTGGCATCATGGCACATTGCCTCTAGATCAACTCCCGTGCCCAATCTCGCTAGTGCCGCATCAACATTAACATTGGCTTGTCCTTCTGCCGGTGGAATCCAACCCTTCTGTACTTCCTATCCAGCGATAGGTCCAACAGCTACCTATTTAGGAGCCAAGGATAGATCATCGATGAACCTTCTGGCAAATAAGAATGTGGACAAGGGGCTTTGATGTTCACCGTCATGGATCAATTGTCGTCGGGCATACCATAGTGCCCACAACGTAACAACAACCAGGATGAATTGATCGTGCTTTAGCGTTTCCGTAAATGTGAAGAGCCACTGTTTCGGTTCTACACAAATGATCATATGTTGAGTGACCTCCTCATCAAGAAGGTCCCAAACGCAGCGAGACATGTTGCAGTCAAGCAACGAATGCCGCCAGGAGTACTCATCTCCACACACCAAGCATTGGCTCGTCTCGGCCATGTTCCTGTGTTGTCTCACATCTCCGGTAGGAAGGGATTGATGAGCTAACATCCACAAAAAGACTCGCAGCTCAGATAGCACTTGGGTTTTCCATAACTTGGTCCATTGTTTCTCCTCCAAAGCTATGTATGACCTTGCTGATCGTTGCTCTATCCAGTCTTCCCTCCTCTTCTTTGTTCTCACCAGCATACGATAGACTGAGCGAATAGTGAGAATACCAGTCCGCTCATAATTCCATGACCAGGTGTCTGCAAGATATCATCTAGAGAGTTGAACTTTGCAGATACATTCTGCATCCATTGGAATAAAGAACTTCTCCAAAGCTACTATGTTCCATGTCACCGAGTCAGCATTGATGAAGTTGCTGACTTTTTCGGGGGAGGGGGGGCATGTGATCTCTCGGGAGCCAATTTTAGTTCCATGCATGTGTATCCTGGCCAGTACCGATCCCCTTGATTAACTCATGTTTAAGAGCATCTCTTCCTTCCAATAATGATCCCCGTATCTGTGAAGGCTGGGATCCCACCGATACATTGAGGAAGTCCGTGGAAGGTAAATAAACCGCTTTCAAGATCCTTGCACTCAGTATGTCTAGATTTTATAATATCCGCCATGCCTGACGTGCAAATAACGCAATATTTAAGAGTTCAATACTAAACCCTAAACCTCCATCTGTCTTGGGACAACGCATCACCTCCCATGAGACCCAATGTGTCCGCCTCTTTCCTTTCTTGCTTCCCCACCATAAATTACGGATCAACGAATTAATATGGAGACATAAACCTCTTGGCAGCTTGAACAACAACATGGAAAACGTCGGGATAGCTTGTACCACCGACTTGATCAGCACCTCCTTGCCTCCTGCTGACAGGATCATCTTGATCCATCCATGTACTTGTTTCCAAACCCTGTCCCTCAAATACTTGAAGGCCCCATTCGAAGATCGGCCAAACATCAACGCATGCCCAGATATTTCTCATTAAATTACTCGTATGGTACTTGCATAATATTTTGAACAAAAAGACTGAGGATTTGTCCAAATTTACTCTTTGATCTAAAACATTGCAATATGTATCCAGTAAAGCAATAGTTTGTCTCGCTCCCTCCTCACTTGCTTTGACGAACAACAGGCTACCATCGGTGAAAACAAAGTGGTTTAGAGGATCTCTAGCCGTGTCCCTCAAAGGGATTTGGGGCGCGCCGGACAAAAAATCGTTCCCAGGCGCGTGCCCCAAAGGCCTTTTCCGTCCAACGCGGCCAAGTCCGGCGCCCTGAGCCCGTCCCCGCTACACAGGGGATGCTCCGTGCACGCCGGACACAATGAAAAGTGAGGTGAGGAGACGCGGACCCGATGTATCAGCGGCTCGGAAGCCTAAAACCCCGCCGCCTACCTTTAGTCAAGTGACGTTAATGGCATCCCAGATTTCCCAGGCGACGCAGGGACGCATCTCGTCGTCCATAGCCGTGTGGCCATCCGCGTCGGCGTTTATTGCGTCCAACGCCCCGCTGCCGCTTCACCTTCCGCCGATGTACATTAAGAGCGCCCCTACTTCCTTCCCCATACCAATCTCTCGCCGCTCCAAAATCTCCTCCTCCCTCGCCAATGTCGTCCTCGTCATCCCGCAAGATCGCCGCGGCGAACGGCTTCGGCCGCGGCAACCTCACCGTGATGGAGGTGTGGGCAATGTACCGCGTGGGATATCCCATCCCGCTGGATATGCGCCTGCCAAGCAGCGGCCGGTGGAGGATGGCCGTCAGCGGCGTAGGCGTCCCGCCACCGCTGTCGCCGGGCACGGAGCGTTGGAGGGACGCGATCAGGGCCCAGCGGTCTCGCCTCACCGCAGAGGAGTGGGCGGATCCAACATGGGCTGCCACTGGTCCTCGTCGGCCGGCGGAACAACTAGAACAAGGACGGGCGCCTCCTATTCTGGGGCGTTCCGGGGCGTACCCTGGAGCACGTCGTCGACGGCATCCAGAACGGCGCGCCGAGGTTGGAGACACCGCCGTCGTTATCACCATCTCCCGTAGCGCGCTGGCAGCCGAGGAGGACGTACTCGTCTTCCTCCAACTCTTCCTCGTCAGGGTCGGCACGATCGATGCCTTCATCATCGCACCGCACCGTCCCCAAGCGCGAGGTGAAGGAGGAGCCGTAGTTCGCGACGCCGCCCGTCAATTCGAGGCGCGGCGGCAGCCGGCAGCAGCAAAGGAGGAGGTGAAGGAGGAGCAGGACGATGAGGCAGCCGGAAAGGCGGCGCTGCTGGCGGAGTACGAGCGGCAGCAGCGTCTCATCGCCAGCAGCGATGACCCCGAGGATTGCACTGGCTTGTGAGCGGCGTGCTTGGCGCCGCTGAACGACAAGGACGCCTGGAGGCACGACCTCGAGGCGGCGATCTCCATGTCCATTCGCTACACCGGGAAGCCGCTCGTGGACCTTACCGACAACGGCGAGGCTGGGACAAGCGGCGTGGTGAAGGACGAGCCTGTCGACGAGCCCGACGAGCGCGTCAAGTAGGAGGTCGTCACCGACAACATGTACAACTTCCACCAGTACTACGATGCCTCTGCTCGCTGCAACTACTACTAGATTAGGGTTTAGTAATATATAGCAAGTTTGGATGAATTCGCTCAAGTTTTAAATATCTGAAATTTTGTTTAGGGGATGCGGTTGGGGAGCGACGTCCCCCGAACGCGACATGAAGGAAACATGTCCCCAAACTCTCGATCCGACGCTGTTTGGGGATGCTTTGGGGGACACGGCTGAAGATGCTCTTAATGTCGGAGCAGTTGGTGCCACCTTTTTTGAAACATTTTATATTAAAGTACGACATGCCGCCTCATTAAAAACCTTCCAGTCCCCTTAGGTACCCTGGAAGGAAAAGAGTGCGTCTGGAACATGTTGCCCGACATCAAAGAATAGTTACATCATTCACGATCTTGCTAAGGATAAACCTAGGGGGCTCATCGACCCAAGTACAAGTATTACCAGAACTAAAAGAACTCCTAGCAAGCTCATGTGCTACATGATTGGCCTCCCTATTACAATACTCAATATGAACATTCCCAAAGCCACTCCAAAGAATATTGCAGTCATCAAAGATAGCAGCCGACGAAGTTGCTGAGAAGCCTCCATTCTTCATTATCTCCACTACCTGACAGCAGTCGGTCTGAATTTTGAAATTTTGAATACCAATCTGTTGTGCCAAAGATAAACCATCCTGGAAAGCATAAGCTTCAGCCATTGGAGCATCAACCACATGGGGTAGAAATGTTTGCATAGTCGTGTAGTCTCTAATGACAACACCTGTTGCACCTCTTCCCGAGTCTGTGTCTAAAGCTGCATCAACATTTATCATTAGCTTGCCCTCTAATGGTTTTTTCCACCCATCCTTTGCCTTAACTTGAGGTTTCTTCAACGCATTCATATAATTCCTCGTCAACACCAGAATAGACATGGCCGAATGGCTAGGTGACTGAACATTCTCCCCATGAACATGTTGTCTCCTTTCCCACCACAAGTACCAACCTTCTACAAGAACAATTTCTGCAAAACCCACATTCTCTAAAGCTTCTACCCGGCCTCCTCTTCTGATAATTTCTTCAATCAGCACAGAGTCAGATCTATCAAGACACGTGATTCCTTCTAGTATGAACGATAGTCCAAGTCTCTCCCAAACCTCCTTTGCTCTTCCACACATGAATAACAAATGTTTGACATCTTCACAATCTGAATTACAAATAGGAGATCCACCTTGGTTCCCAATGTGTCTATTAGCAAGGACACCTCGGCAAGGTATCATGGCATGAAGAACCCTCCAACCAAATATCTTGATTTTGCTTGGAACTTCAAGGCTCCACAACTTCTCCCAAATCGGAATGTTTGCCCCCTCCACAATTTCTTCATTCCTATTATTCCGGCCAAATTTATGATTCCATTGATAGTAGTAAGCCGATCTAACAGAGAAGAGACCCAACTTGTTATAATGCCAGGCCACAAAATCATATCTATTAGGTGTTAAAGGAATCTGCATGATTCTGTGAACATCTATTGGCCAAAAAATATCACCAATAATATCTTCATCCCAAGAACCATCAGTAGGGTTTATCAAATCAGAAACTCTAGTAAGAATATTATTACCTCTCGGGGTCATGATTTTTTGATTATGACTTGAAGGAATCCAGTTATCCTCCCAAATGTTAATTTGACTACCATCACCCACTCTCCAAATGTATCCTTTTCTGAAACACTGTAAACCTGCAAGAATACTCTGCCATGTAAAGGAGCTTCCACTTTTCAGATTTGCATTAAGAAGACAACCATCAGGATAATATTTTGCTCTCAATACTCTTGCACAAAGTGATGCCGGTTCACTTAGCAACCTCCAGACTTGTTTTGATAACATCACCAAGTTGAAACATTGCAGATCCCTAAAACCCATACCTCCACTCTTCTTTGGAATACAAAGCTTCCACCAAGCCTTCCAATGCATATGTTTATGCTCTTCCTCGTCGCCCCACCAGTATTGAGAGAAGGCATCAGAGATTCCTTTATTTATGTTTTTCGGAATTTTAAAAACCATCATAGAGAAAACTGGTATCGCTTGAGCAATAGCCTTTATAAGAATTTCTTTTCCTCCTAGACTCAACATTTTTTCTTTCCAACCACTTATTCTGGCTAGCACTCTATCCACCAAGTGTCTAAAGCACTCACTTTTATCAATTCCAACCATAGCCGGTAGTCCCAAATACTTATCATTTAAAGATTATGTCAATATATTCAAGATTTGGCAAACTTCGGCTCTAACATCCACCACTGTATTCGGACTGAAGAAAATGATTGACTTGTTTCCATAGAGTTTTTCCCCAGAATTTTCACAGTACCTATCAAGAATCTCCTTCAGCTTCAAAGCATTCTTTGTGTCTAAATTCATAAGGATCAACGAATCATCCGCAAATAATAAGTGTGAAACCATTGGTGCATCCCGGCAGACACACACCCCTTCAATTTCACCTCTCATTTCAGCACCTTTCAACATACTTGATAACCCTTGAGCCACTAAGAGAAATAGGTATGGAGATAAAGGATCCCCCTGCCTCAAACCTCTCGATGGCTTGAAAACTTCAGTTTACATTGAATTAAAATGAATATTATAATTTACTGATGAAACACATGCCATAATCATATCAACCTATCTCCTATCAAAGCCCATTTTCAACATAATTTTTTCTAGATAGCACCATTCAACTTGATCATAAGCCTTATGCATATCAAGTTTAACTGCACACAAACCTTTTTTACCTTTCTTTTTCTTCATTGCATGAATACTCTCATAGGCCACCAAAATGTTGTCAGTGATCAATCTTCCTGGCACAAAAGCACTCTGATGATCACTGATAATGTTTGGTAAATACACCTTCAGGCGATTTGAGAGCATCTTGGATATTACTTTATAAACCACATTACACAAACTTATCGGTCTGAAGTGTGTGACCATCTCTGGATTATCAATCTTGGGGATCAGTACTATAGTTGTACTGTTCCATCCTTCAGGCACTGAGATATTATTCACCGCATATAAGACCTCCTTGCAAAGATCATCTACTACCATATCCCAAAATCTTTAATAGAACTCGCATGTAAACCATCAGGACCAGAAGCTTTTAGATCTCCTATATTAAACATGCTTTCTTTACCTCCTCTGCCGTGAATGGTGCAAGCTGTAAGGGTATTTTACCCTTATCCATTATTTTGGTAACAATGACACCATGCTAGAGTGTTTGGCCTAATACATGTTTATAAGGTTAATCCCAGCTATTAGCCAAAGAGGCATAAATGGTGTATCAATAGAACAAGAAGGCTAAAGGAGACCCCCACTTCGACAACAATAAAAAAGGGGTTTATTGCATCCTGCCGGTCAGAGACCCGGTTGGACCGGCCCCTGCGCCGGCCGGTTCCGGTCAGCCACCCGGTCGACCGGGTGCAGGGTCGGGCGCCCCGACGCCAACCGGCCCTTGCGCCTATGCCATCCGGGAGGGCTACTGCAGGACATGGATCAGCCCCGGTCATGGCCAGGTCTGCCGCCCGGTTTGGACCGGCCGGTTCCGGTCAGGCGCCCGGTCGGACCAGGTGCAGGACCGGGCGCCCCGGCGCCAACTGGCTCCTACGCTGATGACATCCGGGAGGACTACTGCCCGACATTTCCCTGCTCCGGTCTCGGTTCGTTCCCCGCCCCGGTTTGGACCGGCTGGTCCGGTCCCTGGCCCGGTCTGATCGGGCCTACGCTGGATGGCCCGGTTCCTGGTCCGGTTTACCGGGTTTTTCTCGGGGAAAAGCTGAGGTGGCAAGTCGTCAACGACCATATTTCAAGTGACACTATATATACCCCTTCTTCTACCTCCGAAGGGGTAGGCACTACACTACAAGCTGTTCTTGAGCTCTCTCTCTCTCATACTCCATTGTTAGAAACACCAAAACCCTCAGATCTCCCTCCTCCTCCACCCAAACTCAAATCCCTCTGGGAAAACGATATAGGAGGACCCGATCTACTGCTCTACCAAGCCAAATCTCATTCCCCCTTGTATTCAACAAGAAACTTGCTCTCTAGGGTTCCTTGGAAAACCTAGGTGGGCAAGAGTGGTCCGGAAGCATCCGAGCTGTGGATTTGCTCCTGACAAGATTGTGAAGGTTTGGAGGCTACCTCAAAATCTACTACAAGTGAGTGAGCTATTACTTCGTGGGATAGGCTCCGGAGAATAGGGTGAGCCTTCATGGCGTGGGGAATCCTTCGTGGGACCTCCACCTCTCCAAACGTGACGTACCTTCTTGCAAAGAAAGGGAACACGGGAATAAACTCTCATCTCTGCGTGCTATCGGTTATCTCTAACCGAACTCCTTACTTGTGATATACTTGCCTATGAGAGCCTTCGTGCTCGAGTTACTTGTATCCCCATATAGGTTGTCTCATCTAGTTTGCATTAGACTCACCTTTATATTCCGCAAAGCCTAATATTGCATTGAAAGAATTAAAATCTGTAGAAACCTATTCACCCCCCCTCTAGGTTTACCATCTCTGAACTTTCACAAGCAGACCTCTGTTCATATCCTCAATAACTAGATGTTTGACGTCATCAAACACACTCTCCTCTAGATCCAACACTTCCGAAGTGAACAAATTCTGAAAAATAGTTATATACCACCCCACACATGGAATCTCTGTCTTCATGCCGAACCCCATTATCATCTGTTAGACATTTTATTGTATTTTGCTTTTTCTGTTTCGAAGACATCTGATGAAAAAAAAATTGTATTTTTGTCTCCATGTTTCAGCCAGTTTGAACGTGCTCTTTGGACCCAGTATATTCCTTCCTTTTCCAGTGTCTCCTCAATCAGCAACTAAACTTTTTGTTGTGCAGCCAGAGCAGCATCAGTCATAGGTCCCCGTCTAAGAGACTCCAGATCTTGTTTCAGTTCTTTCAGTTTCCTGGCCGAACCCCTAAGAACCTCCTTGTCCCAAGTATGCAGCTCTGAGTGGACGTCTCCGCATTTCTGCATTAACGACGGCTCCTCCCCCCCTAGCTTTCGCCCTTTCCCAAGCAGCCTTCACCATTTCTTCTACCACATCCTCTTGGAGCCCTCGAGCCTCAAACCTGCGTGGGACCTCAGATTTTGCATGCGTGTTAGATAAATATTCAGTATCGACAAGCAGTTGGTGCCACCTTAATTCCCTGGAGATGCGATGACTGACGACTCTGTTCTAAAAGGTCGGCCCGAAAGGCCCTCCTCTGTTGCAATCAAAAACAAGTTGGTTTTATTTTTAGATAAACCGCAAAATGGTAGGCCTGCTGCGGTGCTGCCACGGACAACACGGTCCATGTGCCGGCGGCCTTCCAATGAAAAGGTTAGTGGCCCAATCTCAAGCCCAACTATATCCGGCCCATGACAAGACAAAAACTACCTCCGCTTTACTAGAATCCTCTTCAAATAAAACGAGATTTTCCGGTAGAAAACGGGGTTGACTTCGCGCCCCACCCGTGTCGTGTTACGCTTCGGATTCCGTACCTCTCAAGGTCGAGTTGAAGTTGCTGCCTCGGGGACCCGAACCGCGCTTCGTGTTGACTGACTTCTACAACAACAAACAAGGCGTGCACCCCTGGGCGATCCATCCATCGCAGCAGGTAGCGTGCTGCACACAAACATGTACTGGCCCGCCCTTAAACCCTCGCCGGCCAAGAACCCGTCGCCGGCCATGGCGGCGTCCTCCTCCGCCCTCCCCGATCCGGAGGAGATCGACGACGGCTGGGTCGTCCTGCCCCCTCTCGCCGCCGCCGCCACCGCGCCAAAATCCAAAGGCAAGCCTCCCAGGCCACCACCGTCCATCAGGTCTCCATCATCCGCACCAACAACAACTGACGACGTCGTCGTCGCCTCTGACGACGGATCCTTCGACCCCACCCCCGACGACATCGTCCGGCGGTACCTGCCCCTGCGCCGATCGCTGCGCTGCGACGGTCTGCCCCGGCAGATCCACGACGCCGACGTCTACGGCGCGCACCCGGGCTTCCTCGCCGCCGTCTACCCGGCGGCCAACGGCCGGCCCGAGTGGTTCTTCTTCGTGTGCCGGGCGCAGTGCCAGGGCGGGCGCCGCAGGGCCGGGCCCGGCGCGTACCGCCTCGGCAGCGAGGCCAGGCTGCTCGGCGGCACCGCCTACTGCCACGCCTTCCGCTACTACGAGGACGAGGCCGACGTCGGCTCCGCCTCCACCAAGGAGACCCAGTGGCGGATGGACGAGTACGGCGACTGCCGCTCAGCGATGGCCGCCACATTCGACATGGTCGTCTGCAAGCTCTACCCGACGCGCGGCGGGACCATCCAGCAGAGGCTCGGTGCCGGCAGCGCAAGTCTTCCTGCTGACGCGGACGCGAATAAGCCGCAGCTGCTCGTCCGGCTCTACCTCGACACCGTCAACCTGGGGGACCCGCGCCGGTGCCGGATGTACGCCGTGTCCGACGTCTTCGCCGCGCACCCAGCAGTGCTCACGGCCACGTTCCCGGCGGCCAACGACCGGTGCGAGTGGTTCTTCGCCGTGCACCAGCGCAAGCGCGACGCCAACGAAGACGCTCGACCACGGAAGGCAGGGCCAGGGGCGTACATGCCGGTGCGCGAGGGCCGCGCCGTGAACGGCAAGGGCGGGGACATGGGCTACCGCCGCGTGTTCTTGTACAGGGAGGACGACGAGACGGTGAGGCGGGTGTCGCGGACGGAGTGGTGGATGGAGGAGTACGGGTTCGGGCGGGACTTCCCGTCCGGCGAGCTGCCAGTGCTGGCCGAGCCGCGCGTGGGCGAAGATGAAGAGCTGGTGGTGTACAAACTGTACATAAAAATGGTTGGTGACCAGCAGTAGCATGCTTCCTTACTAACTGTTTCGCAGAATCAAACAGATTTGATACTGCATCTTTGCTTCTTAAAATGTTTGGCTTCATTCTAAATGTCCTGCACGACCTAGGACTGAAACTGAATCCAGTCTTGGCGTTGTATGGTTCCCTTCCAACAGGAGAAACAACACTATGTAATTATGCACATATTCAATACGATATGATGTGATCATGCACATATTCAGAAGGACGACCGTACAAGGATATCACCGAGAGAATTTCAAAATTTATTTCTAGCGAGTTTTACAGAGATTTGGCAGCTATTTGGACACAATAGACAGCGGTCTGGAGCTTGCTAGGCATCCACCTTAGTATCTTACATTTTATTTCATAACACAGGAACGATGTAGCATAGTAACATGTAGCATGCCGAGCTAAGCAGTCATGGTATCCTTGGAAGCAGAACCAGAGATCGCTCCGGCCTCCCTCAGCAGAGGCACCAGCTTCCCTGACTTCTCCAGTGCAAGAGTATCTGCCCCAAAACAAAGAGAATTGACACCCGTTCAGGTAAATTCCAAATTATCTTCGCTTGTATAGCGGAGTTTGGTATTGGGTGGTCAGTTATTCAGTATGAAAATGTCAGTGTCAAGTACTGATGGTAGTGAAGGCGAAATGACTCACCATCGCAACCACCGATGTGTTTCCCATTGATGAAGACATTTGGGACAGTCCTCTGTCCAGTCCATTGAGCAAGAGCAGATTGCATATCAGCTCCATCACCTTCATAAATGAGAGCATGGGTAAGTTTGATAAGGGTTGTGCCTTTTGGCTAAAAAAGTTCAACAAGAGTTACTAAAATATATCAATCACTAGCACTAGGCAGATACACGAGATGAGGTGACTGCAACTTAAAACATGATGGGTGTTTATCATGAGGGTCCAAATACCACTTAGTTGTCCTAGGACAAAAAAAAAAGAACACTGATTCAATCTGGGAGCACAATGTACTGAACTGAAGAACATGTTTTAGTCACATCATGCAAACGCTTAAAAGGGATAGCATTTATTTTTGAGGAAAATCATTAACAAGAACAGTGATGGTTTGATGGCAGCACTTTGGTTACATAATGTTTCAGAATTGGTTGCTTGCCACTTCGATTGCTTCTCTAATGCATAACCAGGCAATCAAACCTACCAAGAGGCTTAAGATCCTGCCGAATTATTACGTACGAGCAAGCTCAAGAAAAATATTGGATACAATCCATCAGCGGATGCTGCCATATTAGCTTTTTTCGCAGGTCAAAGCTCTCCTAACCAAAAATCGATATGTACTCTATCTCAACAAAATAATACAGTACAATAGGAACATCCAAAGACAGGCAAAATTCTTGTCTGCAATTTTTGGTACCGGATCTTGGTACTACAACACATAGTGCATCTACAGTGTAATCAAGTGAATTGCATGAAAACCCAGAAAACGAAACAGGAAGAATCAAGTTGACTCACCTTCTACATCCAACTCGATGGCCTTGAAACTTGCTCCTAGCTTTGTGAAGAGCTGCTTCACCCGAGTGCAGAAAGGGCAGTACGACTTGCTGTATACAGACAGCGCAGAAAATCAGAGCTGTCGCTAACAAGGGGCATCATCATGAAGACGTCCAACATTAAATGTGTTGCAACTTGCAAATACTAGTAGTAGTAGCTTAGTAGTAGTATCAAACATGGAGCAGGTAGCGTGAACTGATAATAGAAGCGCCACCAAACATTTAGAACGCAAACAGCGGCCTAGTGGATCCAGGTAAAGCATCCCCATAAATACTAGTAGTACCGATCTTACAATCCCTTACGGGTGTTTAGACGATCCTAGAGCCAAACCATCCAGGGTTCAATAATAGTGTATGTACAAATTCAGAGCTGCTAATTAAATATTCCAGTTAGAATCCTTCCTACACCGAGAAGGAATATCACGGGAAAGAATTAAAAAAGGGAAGAGGAATACGAAACAGCGAATATGCTCGACTTGTAGGCAGGGATGGGGAAAAGACGAGGAATACGGGAGGATAGTATGGGATCTATCTATTCTTCCTCTTCCACCTTCCCTGTCCCGTTGTTTCCCCTTTTCAGTTCTCATAGCAGCGTTTGTTGAGGGCATGAGCGAGCAATTGAGACGAGGGAGGCAGACGCACCTGAAGACGACGACGGGGGCGGAGGCGGCGATTTCCTTGGCCTTGGCGAGCGCCATAGCTATGGACTCTGGGTTGGAGGAGGCGGAGGAGGAAGCGATGCCCATCACGGCCAGGGGCGCCGTGTATTTATACAGCCGGAGGCGAGCGACGGGACAGGCGGCGGGGTTCCGTGCTGGTGGGGCGGGCCGGGGCGGGGCGGTACGGGGGCGTAATCGGTGAGGCGAGGACCGCGTGTGCACCCGAGGACCGCGTGGCACGTCTCCCGAGTCCCGACCTAGACTAGACGCGAGTCACGGCTCACGTCTCAAAGTCTGAACCCTGAAGCCGCTGGGCAAAGTCGGGGAGGCTGCTAAATACTAAGCACTTGTTGACCGATCGGCTTGGTATTGAAAGACAATGTGTTTGGGAACTGCTCGACACCCCTGGCTGGGGTTCGGCTCTCAATATATATAGACGTACACGTTGTGTACAAATACAGATTACAGAGGTGTACAAATACAACTACACAAGCTACGTATGTACACAGTCTAACACCCTCCCTCAATCTCAACTGTGGCCTGAAGTACAAAGCAAGTTGAGATTGCGCCTACAACCTACAAACTGTGGCTGTGGAAGAGGCTTCGTGAAGATGTCAGCAAGTTGATCTTTAGACGAGATGAACTTGATACAGAGTAGCTTCTGTGCAACGCGTTCCCTGACAAAATGGTAATCCACCTCAATATGTTTGGTGCGAGCATGAAACACCGGGTTAGATGAAAGATATGTAGCACCAATGTTGTCACACCAAAGAACTGGAGGCCGAGCCTGAGGGATGCCCAATTCTCTCAGTAAGAACTGTACCCAAATAATCTCAGCTGTAGCATTCGCGACTGCCTTGTACTCAGCTTCAGTGCTGCTGCGAGATACCGTAGCTTGCTTGCGAGCATTCCAGGCGATCAAGTTAGAGCCAAAGAACACTGCATATCCCCCCGTGGATCGCCTGTCATCAGGATTCCCAGCCCAGTCCGCATCCGAGAAAGCCGAGAGGCAACAAGACTGCACCGGCTGAAGAAGCAAACCATAGGAGGCAGTAAGACGAATATAGCGCAGAATACGCTTCACCGCAGACCAATGAGATGTCCGGGGCGCATGAAGGTACTGGCAGACACGGTTGACAGCAAAAGAGATGTCAGGCCGGGTGATAGTGAGATACTGGAGACCACCCACCAGGCTACGGTACTCAGTGGCATCATCAGGCGAAAGAGGATCTCCATCAAAAGCAGACAACCGATCAGAGGCAGACATAGGAGTGATAGCATGCTTGCACTGCAACATACCAGCACGCCTTAACAGATCCATAGAATACTTCTGCTGTGTGAGAGTCAACCCAGCAGAAGACCGAGCAACCTCTAAGCCAAGGAAATAATGCAGAGCACCCAAGTCCTTGACAGCAAAATCACCACTGAGATTACTCACAAGACGATCGGCCGCAGCATCAGAGGAACTAATGAGAATAATGTCATCGACATAAACCAACAGGTACATCGTAACCTCAGGACGCCGAAGAAGAAACAGAGATGTGTCCGCAGTGGATGCAACAAATCCATGAGCCCGAAGAACAGAACCAAGACGAGCATGCCATGCTCGAGGAGCCTGCTTCAATCCATACAGAGCCTTCTCAAGACGACAGAGATGCTGAGGAAGAGAGGGATCAACAAACCCTGGGGGCTGACGCATGTAGACCTCCTCCTCCAATAATCCATGCAGGAAGGCATTCTGCACATCAAGCTGACGAAGAGACCACCCTCGAGTGACAGCCAACGAGAGCAACAAACGGATAGTGGTAGGCTTAACAACTGGGCTGAACGTGTCTTCATAGTCAAGACCGTACCGCTGCTTGAAGCCCTTCGCAACCAAGCGTGCCTTGTAACGTTCAATAGAACCATCAGCATGCTTTTTCACCTTGAAGACCCACTTGGAATCAATAACATTGACACCAGAAACAGGAGGAACAAGCCGCCAAGTACCATTCTTCTGCAGCGCATCAAACTCCTGTTCCATCGCAGCACGCCAATGAGGAATACCAAGTGCAGCCTGAAAATGTCTGGGCTCAGCAGTCGGATCAGCAACAGCATCAGCAACACAAGCAGCAATCCATGCCACAGTCCCATCAGTGCGCGTCTTGGGACGGAAGACGCCTGACTGGCTGCGCGTGCGAGGGCGAGGAGCACCAACAGCAGCAGGCAGATCAGGCAGCGTCGAAGGAGGTGCAGCAGGGTCCGGCGAGGCCGAAGCAGGCAACGCGGAGCTGGGCGTCGCAGCAGGCGACACGGAGACAGGCGTCGCCGGTCCAGGAGAAGGCGGCCCATTCGGGGCCGGAGCAGGCGAGGCCGGCTCGGCAGCCGGGCCGGGCGACGCAGGAGCCGGGGAGGCTGGACTGGGCGAGGGAGGCTGGGGCGCTGGGCCGGGCGTGGCCGCCGCGGGCGCAGCCCCAGCGGGCGAGCAGGCGCGACCCGGCATGCATGCAGCATGCACCGGATCGACGTCCTGGACCTGATCGACGTCCGATGCCTGATCGTTCAGCAGTTCAAGGCGAGCGCCGCGTCCATTACCTGCAGCATGGTTAGGAAGCAACGCAGGGGCATATGCAACATCAACAAATTGATCAGGCAGAGGTGTAGTGGATTGCACATGTGAAACAGGAGTGGTGGATTGAGTCGGAAGTGCGGAAAAGGGAAACACATTCTCATCAAAAACGACATCACGAGAGATGTAAACGCGATTAGTGGGAACATGTAGACATTTGTATCCTTTATGAAGGGAACTATACCCAAGGAAGACACACTTTTTAGACCGAAACTCAAGTTTATGCTTATTATATGGACGGAGATGAGGCCAACACGCACATCCAAACACCTTAAAAAAAGTATAATCTGGAAGTTCGTTGAGCAAGAGTTCAAGAGGGGTTTTCATCTGTAAGAGTCGTGAGGGGAGCCTATTGATCAAAAAACAGGCAGTGGAAAAAGCATCACTCCAAAACCGAAACGGAACGGAGCCATGCGCTAACAAAGTGAGGCCAGTTTCTACAAGATGACGATGCTTACGCTCGGCTGTGCCGTTTTGCTGATGTGTATGTGGGCAGGACACACGGTGAGAAATCCCAAGCTTATTAAAGAACGAGTTGAGGTTGCGGTATTCACCCCCCCAATCGGACTGAACATGAAGTATTTTGTGCTTAAGGAGACGCTCAACATGCGTTTGAAACTGAATGAAAACATCAAACACATCAGATTTGCACTTAATTAGATAAAGCCAAGTAAACCGACTATAAGCATCAATAAAACTGACATAATAATTGTGACCACTGACAGACGTTTGGGCAGGACCCCATACATCAGAAAACACAATCTCAAGAGGCTGTTTCACTACACGACTCGACTCTGAAAACGGAAGCTGATGACTCTTGCCTTGCTGACAGGCATCACAGACGGTGGCAGCTATTTTATTAGACACAACTGGAAGTTCATGGCGATGAAGAACATGGCGAACTATAGGGGCAGCAGGGTGACCAAGACGCGCATGCCAATGCGAAGACGACACGCGAACGCCACTGAACACCTGAGGAGTAGGCGGCGAAGTGAGCACATGGGGCGCATCAAGCGCATATAGGCCGTGGCGGAGTCGGCCTCTAAGCAGCACGTCCCTCGTGTCCCGATCCTTAATGAAAAAATGGAAACGGTGAAATTCAGCAAAGACATTGTTATCACGAGTAAGTTGGGGAATAGACAACAAACTACGTGTGGCAGAGGGAACACGGAGAACATTGAGAAGATGCAATTTTCGAGAATCATGTGCAAGAAGAGAAGCCTGACCAAGATGTGTGATGCGCATACCTGCTCCATTGGCGGTGCGAACCTGATCATGACCACGGTAGGGCTCCTGGACGGACAGCTTGGCAGTTTCACTTGTCAGATGATTCGTGGCTGCCGTGTCGCAGTACCACGCGGGGTCGATAGGATATGAGGGTGTATACCCATGCTCGTCGCCAGACACCGCTGCAGCAGCCTGCTTATCATTGCCCTTGCCGTTGTTGCCAATCCCGAGGAAATCCTGCTTGAAGCGTCGATGACAGCGGGAGGCAATATGCCCCTCAAGCCCACACAGCTGACACGCCTGCTGTGCCCCACACGATGGGCAGCAGGCTCGCGGACGATTGCCCCCCGTGGTGGGAGGCGCAGCAAGGCGTGACCCCGACTGGGGGGCGGGCGCCGGCTTGCCACCTGACGATGGCGCTTTGGGAGTTTTGCCGCGAGTCGCAGTGTTGGCGGAGGAGAAGTGCGGAGAGGCATGCTTGGCCTTGACACGCTGTTCGCGACCGAGGAGGCGCGAGTAGAGCTCTCGAGGCTGAAGCGGGGTGTCACGACCGTTGACATTCTCCACGAGGTTGTCATAGTCGTCGTCCAGGCCGTTCAGGACATGAGTGGTGAATTCCTCAGGGCGAAGGGGCTGGCCAATGGAGGCCAACGTGTCGGAGAGGCTGGACATCTTGTTGAAGTAGTCCGTGATGCTGAGGTCGCGGAGCTTGGTCTCACTCAGCTCGGTGCGGATGGCATGAGCCCGGGCCTGAGACTGGGAGGCGAAGCTGGTGTAGAGTGCCGCCCAAGCCTCACGAGATGTAGCGGCAAAAACCACCAGCGACGACACGCTCGGCATGAGCGAGGACTGGATGCCCGAGAGGATAGCCTGATCCTGGGCCACCCAGGCGTGGTACGATGGGTGGTACACAGGCGGGCAAGGCAGCGACCCATCGACATAGCCCTCCAAGTAGCGACTGCGGAGGAGCGGGAGAATCTGAGCACGCCAAGCCAGATAGTTGTCCGGCGTGAGCTTCACCGGCACAAGATGCGAAAAGTAGAACGGCGCTGGTGCAGACGCGTGATCAAACGGGGCCGTCGGTGGTGGAGGGTAGAAGCTCATCGGCGGGGCCGCCCCCATAGACGGTGCAGGGGCATGCGTCGAGGGAGGCCCATAGGCGTGCGGAGCACCGTCGTATGCCGACGACGGATACCCGCCTTGGGGAGCGGCGGACGATCCCCCGTAGGCGGACGGAGGCGGGGCGGTGCCGTAGGTCGGTGGAGGCGGAACACCGTAGGACGACAAGGGCGGGGCACCGTATGGTGGCACCGACCAAGCCGATGGAGAGGGCGGAGGACCGCCGTAGGACGGCGCAGGGGCGCCGTGAGCCGACGCAGACGGGGCACCGTAGATCGGTGCAGTCGGAGCGCCATAGTAGCCGCCGTAAGGCGGCGGCGCATAAGCACCGTGGGGCGGCGGCGCAGAACCACCGTAGGGCGGCGGTGCGGAGCCACCGTAGGGCGGCGGCGCGGAACCACCAGATGGCGGAGGCGCGGCCGCATCGGTCGAAGCAGTTGGACCACCATCGGAGACCGGCGGCGGTAGATCGCCCTTCCCCGCGATGGCGGCGGCAGGAGCGGACGAGGAGGATCCGATCGGAGCGGGCTGCGGAGACGCAGCCCCTGGAGACCGGGCGTGCCACCAGGCGGGAGGCGCAAGGGGCCGTGACGCGAGGAACGGCGAGGAGGGAGCAGAGGCCGGCGGAGGAGCGACGGCGGCGGGAACCCGCGCGGCGACGGCGACGGCGGGAGTAGGGGCAGCGGAAGACATATCGTGACCTAATCTGATACCATGAAAGACAATGTGTTTGGGAACTGCTCGACACCCCTGGCTGGGGTTCGGCTCTCAATATATATAGACGTACACGTTGTGTACAAATACAGATTACAGAGGTGTACAAATACAACTACACAAGCTACGTATGTACACAGTCTAACAGGTATAGATGGACGTTTTTTTCCGATTCTCTTTCGAGGCAGCCGGCCGGCCTCGGAGCATCTCCAGCCGCTCTACTAAACGTCCCCCAAAGAAATTTAGGGCGCGCCGGACCAAAAAATTGTTTTAGCCGCGTCCCCCAAACCCGAATTTTGTCTGGCGCGTCCCACTACGGTGTCCGGCGCCCCGAGCTCGTCCCCGTCCCACAGGGGACGCTCCGGGCATGCCGGACACAACAAAAAGCGAGGCGAACCGACGCGGGCCCGACGCGTCAGCGGCTCGGAAGCCTAAAACCCCGTCGCCTACCTTTGGTCAAGCGACGTTAATGGCGTCCCTGTTTTCCCAGGCGACGCAGGGACGCGTCTCGTCGTGCATGGCCGCGTGGCCGTCCGCGCCGGCGTTATTGCGTTATACCACCCGCTGTCGCCGCTGTTTAAGACGTCCTGCAGTTCTCACCGCTCACAAACCTTCTCGTCGCCGCCGCCTCCCCCCTCCCAGATCTTCTCATCGCCGCTCCAAAATGTCGAGCTCGTCCTCCCGCAAGATCGCCGCGGCGAACGGCTGGTCGCGGCAGCCTCGTGCGGAGCGTGGGCGTTGTACCACGCCGTATCCAATCCCGGACATGCGGCTGCCAAGCGCGGCGGCTGGAAGATGGCCGTGAACGGCATTGGCGTCCCGCCGCCGCCGAAGCCGCGCACGGATCAATGGTGGGACGCCATCAAAGCCCGTCGGGCTCAACTCACCGCCGAGGAGCGGTTGGATCCGACGTGTGCGGCCAACAACAACGACGCTGGTGGACGACGTACTTCAAGGCGAAGTACGACGTCGAGATGTACAGCACCGAAGGGCTCGTCGGCGGCCCCAACAGCTGGAACAAGGACGGTCGCGCCCTGTTCTGGGGCGTTCCGGGGCGCACCCTCGAGAACGTCATCCGCGGCATCCGCAACGACGCTCCAAGGTTGGAGATGCCGTCGTCACCGCCGCCGTCTCCTCAATGGCGCCGAGGAGGACGACGTACTCGTCCTCCTCGCACTCTTCTTCCTCAGGCCCGGCGCGATCGACGCCGTCCTCGTCGTACCGGTCGGCGCCCTACACCGTCCCCAAACGGGAGGTGAAGGAGGAGCCGCGACGCCCGTCAACACGAGGCGTGGCGGCAGCGGCAACAAGGAGGCGCGGCGGCGCCCTCCCATCCCGGCCGGAGGTGAAGGAGGAGCCGGAGGAACGCGCGGCGGCTGGCGAAATACGAGCGGCAGCAGCGGCTCATCGCCGCAGCGACGACCCCGAGGCCCAGGTCTGCGGCGGCGTTCTTGGCGTCCACGAACGACAAGGACGCCGGAGGGGCGACTCGACGCGGCGATCGCCATGTCCATCCGCGACTCCAGCAAGCCGCTGGTGGATCTCACCGACGACGGCGAGGCAGGACCAAGCGGCTTGGTGAAGGACGAGCCCGTCGACGAACGCGTCAAGCAGGAGGTCGTCACCGACGATATGTACAACTTTCAGCAGTACTACGACGCCTCCGCCGCAAGTGGTTCTAGATTAGGTTTAGTTTAAATTTAGTCAAATTTCGTTCGAATCTATATAAGTTTGGACGAATCTAATCGAATCTCGTTAAGTTTAAAATTTCCAAAATTTTGTTTGGAGAACGCGACTGGGGAGCGACGTCCCCCAAACGCGGCACGAACAAAACACGTCCCCAAACACTCAATCCGACGCGTTTTGGGGACGCCGGCTGGAGATGCTCTCAAGGGCCGAGTCGCCGAGAGCGAGAACGATAAGCCACAAAAACAAGAGGAAATGGAATCACGCAAACGGAAACCATGTGCGAGAAATTCTTCTCGCTTTCTCTACATTTTATTTTATTACACAAGTTCTTGTAGAACAAAAAAGGGGGAAACATTCCGGTCATAGCGAAACTGACCTCGCCGAGCCCGGCACGTCCTGCTGCATCTGGCAAGGAATGCTTTTACCTTCTGCTCAAGACCGGCGTAATCGGTGACGACTGCCAGCATCCTGCATTCACGACCACGATCCCACGCATGATGACCTTCCTTTCATGGACATACCAATTTCCCAATACTGCTACTCACATGTTTTGAACAATTTTGCCAGTTCTAGGTCAACCGAGAATTAAATTATTCTAGGTAAACTCTATGGCTGTTAGATTTTGCATCGTGTTCGTGTACAATTGCACAACAAAATTCCCAGTTACACATAAACTGCACATATAAAATAGTAACAGAGAACTAGCAGCGTCCTTTGAACAATGTACACCGCCTAAAGACATTTCACTGTTTACAAAGGAGAAAATACTCGTATCAAACTTCCAAGGGCAAAATTACGTTCCATAACACTGACGGAGCTCTTCATACACCATTTCAATCAAAAGTACAGAGCCACGATTGGACAAAAAGCTCTAGATAGAATTGAGCAAAAGAAGCATGAATAAGAGAGGCTAATCTGATGTACTCAATAATTCACTGGCATATCGACCATTATTTACCCAATATACGCTCAAGAGGATGTCCCATATAGAAGGTTATTATTAACACGACAAAATGGCATGCCTTAGCAAAATTACTTCCAGACAAAAACGCAACTGGATGGGGTCCTCTGTCTCATCCTCCCAATCAAAATGTGCGCTGAATGAGCACAGCCAGAGCGAACCTAATACACCCAACCCAATCCCAGGCTTCCAGCGAGAAATAGCATCTGCATATGGTGGACTACAACGCAGCTGGTATCTGGATCTTCTCTTGCAGCCTCTGAGCCACAGCATCAATGAATTCCTCGGTGCTCAGGTAATACTCCCTTGTTACCCTAGCAACAACAATGAGGAGGAAACAATGTCATGCTAATGTAAGCACCAGGTAGGAAACAGAACAGCACATCGGAAGCAACAAACACTGGAAGCAAGACATGACACGCTGTCGCAAACAAAGTGTGATTCTTCAACTAAAGACAGGGGAAGCACATGTTGTTAAACAGATAAGAGTCACTGACATACACATACTACGCAAGACAAGGTGGTATTATACTCCCTTGTTCATTCTTACCCACAAATTTCGTATAACTACACCATATTTTTTGCCAACCGAGCTAACACCCTTTCTTAAAACTACACTTCTAGATGAACTACAAAAGAACAATGCTTTTAACTAGTTCCATCAAACTACACTTCTTGTGTATCATGGTTTCAGAAACCCAGGTTTTAGGATTCAACTGAATTTACAGGTGTGGCCTACCCCATCAGTCATACAAACCATGAACAGGTCCATTATGAAGTTTCACTAGTACCGTTCACAATTTTGTGCCTGACGTGTGGGCTGTGCTATCAGTTCCCCTACACCCTCCGTTCTAGTAAATAATAAGATGTTTTGGATATTTCGATGTGGACTACATACGGACTGAAATGAGAACTTACACACTAAAACGAGTCTATATACATGCGAATTAGGAAAACGCCAGAACTTCTTATAATTGGACAAGGAGGGCGTACATCGTAAATAGTGTGATTTCCTGGAAGAGTAATGTAAGAAATTGGCTCTAGGAAGGTTTCCAAGAACGTTGTTTTAAGAAATTTCTAACTTTCTATACCGCCTATATGATTTACAGTCCTTTTGAAAATCATAGGGCATGGATTCACAATTAATGTTATTTTCGCTCTTCTGGCCTTTGTTATTTCATTTTTTATCAAGCATTTATGCATGACGAGAGATGAAGCTGGCTGGCAGCAGTAGCAGAGCAGTAGCATGAGCCGGAGGCATGCAGATGTGGGGATTTTTTGTTAGGGATTTCAGTGAGCTAGGGGTTTGTGATGTGGATGGGAGGCAGGGGCAGTTTATCTCTATGGAAATGCAAGCATAAATATGAGAGGGATATTGACCGGTACTAGTGCTCAGTCGGTCATAATGGTATTTTCAAAGGATCCGAAAGTTGGAGTGGCATTGTCTGTAAGTCGGTTTCCGTAGTGGTATTTTCAATTTTGCAAAGTTCACAGTGGCATATAACAAATGAACCCAGACAAATAACCCTTAAAAACAATGAAACAATTGGGAGAGTGCAAAAGATAAGCCTATATTAATATTCGTGAAGATAAACCAGAACTTGAGGGGAACACTATTAATTATTGATGAACTGCTGTTTCTTGCAGACTCAGAATTGGGAATAACTGAATAAGCATTGTACTTCCTCCCGCCCTCCCATGAGTTAGAGGAAGTGCTATTACCCTGAAGATTTTGGCTAATCATGAAGAATATGCAGTGGAAATTCTGGTAATAACAAGAATATTTGGTCCACTGCAACAGTGAATAATTCACTGCTTACCTTAGTCTATAATTATTATCAATACAAATGCTACAATCTTTTTAGCTGTTTCGTTTTATTATCATCATTGCGGGATAATATCTGCTAACAATCATAGTACTACTGTGCAGACAGGTCCACGAGTTCCGCAAGAAATGATACCATAGTATTTGAACTAGCACAAGAACCAAACACATATACATAAATCAGCTTACTTGGGGCCATGGCTAAGAAGTGCAAGATCCTTTGTCATTTTCCCAGATTCCACTGTTTCAACACATGCAGATTCAAGCTTCTGTATGAACTCCAGCAGCCTGTCATTCTTATCCAGCTTTGCTCTGAACATAAAAAGTAGTCAACATATAAGCAGGTGAGAAAAATGTAACATTTGAACTGATTATGTAACATTATTATAAACCGTCTAAATTCATGTGTAAAATTCATCATCTGCACTATCGTCATTACCTATGTTCTAGCCCACGAGTCCAAGCAAATATAGAAGCTATGCTATTGGTACTCGTCTCCTGTCCCTTCTCATGTAGCCTGAAATGTCTAGTGACAGTCCCATGTGCAGCTTCTGCCTCTAATGTCTTCCCATCAGACGATAACTGAGGAAGAGAGCATGTTTAATTAGTTGTCAAATACAATAACTCTACAGAAAGGCAAAAGGAACACACAACAGAGCTTCAGAAGCCGCCGCCAGATCTCTTTTTTCCCCAACCGCTCTCTCCCAGGCGATAAGGGAGGCGACTAGGGGAACCTCTTTCCTTCCGTCCGCCGCCGCTGAAGACAGGGGCTTTCTCCCTCTCCTCTCGTCGCTCCGGCGGCGGGGGGTGGGGGAGGAAGCCCCGGTGGTCTTTGGCCGGCGTGTAGATAGGTGTAGGCTAGGGTTTGCGGGCGGTGCTCGGTCGGTGTCGACGCCGCCGCCGCGAATAAAGTGTTCCGGGTCACCGTCTCGGCGGCGCCGCCGTGTGTCCCTGAGGAGCCGCGGATCTAGGCTTCCCAGGCGAGATCGTCGAGACGATGGCGGGGATCTCGTCGGGGGATTTTGCTTCTCGTCTTCGTCCTCGTCACGTTGGCGTCCCCTCCGCCGCCGTCGGGAAGACGAGATCTGTACAGGAGTTCTCTTCGCTGGCCTCGTCGGGCTGGCGCTGGTCTCGGAGGTGGCGTGGTTCGTACTGGGCTGCGGTTCCGTGGCAGGCGGATTTGGTGCTGCCTCTCGACGTCGGTCGATGAGGCTGGCCGGATCTGGAGGTCGACGACGAGCTCGGGGCTGGGCCCCGACCGACGAGCCCCAACGACAAGGTGAGCATCTCCGGTGCTCCACTATTGAGGTTCTTAAAGCCCAAGTGTGGCGATGGAGCTGCGTCGACCTCGGGCATGGTGGTTTCTGCTGCTCCCTCTCTTGGTGGTCGCCGTGGCGGCGCCGGAGTTCGGCGGCGGATCGGATCTGGTGCAGAGATCCCCGAGGACTAATTTGTATTTTTTCTTCTTTTGGGGGTTCTTTCTGCAAAATGTACGAGCCTACGTGTCCTTCTGGACCGTTCCGTGTCGGTGTGTACGTTCTGTGTACTCATGCTTGATATAATGAAATACGTATGCATCTCAAAAAAAAAGGAACATGAATTACCAGAACAGATGACATCAAACCCAGAGAACCAAAACCTGAAACAAGAACCCATGAAGAACAATAGATTCAGTATAAATCACAAATAAGTGTGCATAGTGGATAGCATAACCATGTGGTTTCACAAAATCTATAACTCCATAATTGCAGTATGTTTATTAGGTAATAGTTGCAGTATGTTGCAACATCAGAAAGAGAACATATGCAGACCTTGGGCAAGGAAGTCACTCTGAACGTCGCCATCATAGTTTTTGCATGCCCAGACATATCCTCCTTCGCTTTTCACAGCATATGCGACCATGTCATCAATCAAACGGTGCTCATACCTACATGAATCAGTAAAGATCACTTGTAGTTTAAGCACAATTCCAGTAGTCTAATTCTCGTATAAATTAGCACACACCATATTGAGCTTTCCTCAAACTTGTCTTTCCAATTCTCTTCATAAACCTCCTGAAAGATGTCCTTGAATCTATGAACATTAAAATTTTGCACATGTCAAGTTAGGAGTTAGGACTGATGTATGACAATATGATTAACTGCAAAAATTTACTTAAGGTCATCAGAGATTCAGAGCAACAAAGATAAATCACGTGTACTCCATATACAAACATCCAACAGGAAAACTTAAGGATAACTATGCATCAGTCAGAGTGTACAGTAAAGAGAGTAGTTTTTCGTTCTTCAAGTTTTATTACTCCCTCCGGTCCAAATTAATTGGCGCAGTACAAGTGTACTGTTACGCTGTGTCAATTAATTTGGGTCGGAGGGAGTAGAATAATTACTTTGCCTACCAATAAGGCCTCACAGAACACAACAACGAAGGCCCTCGGCTAGTGGACAACTAATGCTAGTAGACAACATGTTGATATATTCACAGTTTTTAAAAAAATTCTAAATGTGCCACTAATAGGTTGGGTGTGGTGAGTGAGAAACTTATTTCTCCTAATCAGACTGCCTTTATTAAAGGGAGATATATACTTGAGAGTGTGGTATCTGCCCATGAAGTAATTCATGATGCTGTTCATAGTGGACATAGTGGTTTTATTTTCAAACTTGACTATGAAAAGGCATATGATAGAGTTGATAGAGATTTTCTTTTGAGAGTAATGAAGTTGAGCGGTTTTAGCCCCAAATGGATGTTGATCATTGAAGGTTTATTACACAATGGTTCTGTTGGTGTTAGGATCAATGATTGCAATAGCAATTTCTTCCTTACTAGCAGGGGTGTAAGGCAAGGGGATCCTATATCTCCCATTCTTTTCAATTTTATGGCTGATGTTTTTACTAAAATCCTATATAAAGCTGCTTCTGGAGGAAAGATAGCTGGGTTTATGCAAGGCCTAGGAAGGGGGGGTATCATTAGTATGCAATATGCTGATGATACCTTACTCTTCCTTGAGAAAAGTTTAACTTCTGCCATTAACTTAAAATGGATTTTGGCTTGCTTTGAACATATGTCTGGGATGAGGATTAACTTTCATAAGTGTGATCTAGTTCCTGTTAATGTGATTGAAAGTGATGCACACCTTTTTGCACAATCTTTGAGTTGCAAGTTGGGTGAGTTTCCCCTGCAGTATCTAGGAGTTCCTCTGCATCACTGCAAGCTTAAAAAAGAGGATGTTCAACCTGTTGTTGATAAAATCATTAAAAGAGCTGCTGGCTGGAGAGGAAAGCTACTCAACCATGCTGCCAAACTAGAGCTGGT
The DNA here is from genome assembly GCA_030979885.1 of Lolium multiflorum. NCBI lineage: Eukaryota > Viridiplantae > Streptophyta > Magnoliopsida > Poales > Poaceae > Lolium > Lolium multiflorum. Next base: position 246,641,056 of record CM061748.1, read on the forward strand.
TAGGAGTGTCTTGGCCAGTATTCCCATTTATCTCCTTAGTGTGATCAAGTTCCCTAAATGGGCCATTACTCTTATTAACTCTCAGATGGCTCACTGCCTGTGGGATAATTATGAGGGGCACCATAAGTACCATCTAGCTAATTGGGGTTTGGTCACTAGAAAGAAGGAATATGGAGGTTTGGGCATCCCTGACTTATCAGAGATGAACATATGCCTTCTAGCTTCCTGGATTAAAAGATACCATTTGGATGATAACAAAATTTGGAGACAGATAGTAGATAGTAAATATAATGTGAGTAACCCTAATATTTTCTCTTGCTCTGCTAATGGGGCCTCTCCCTTTTGGAAAGGGGTGCTATGGGCTGCCAAGGCTGCTAAGATGGGATATATGTGGAAAGTTGGTAATGGTAGAACTATTAAGTTCTGGGAAGACCATTGGTTTGGGTCTTGCTCTCTAGCTATTCAATTGTTAAATGAGCAAAATAAAACTATTGCTGATCTATGGGATGGTGTTTCTTTGAAAATGACTTTTAGAAGGTGTTTTGACCACAAATTGATGTTGCAATGGTTGGAAATTCAGCAAATTGCACAAACTATCCTATTGGATGATTCTAAGGATTGTTTGATTTGGAAGTGGGAAACAAGTGAGGTTTATAGTGTTAAATCTTTATATGCTGTGGTTAACTTTGGGGGAATTCAAACTGTTGACATACATTGTGTTTGGAAAGTCAAAGTACCCCCAAAAATATATTTTTTTCTCTGGTTGCTCTCCCATAATAAGCTTCTCACTAGAGACAACCTGGTCAAAAGACAAAGTGTTGATGGTCTGACTTGTGTTTTTTGCAATGAGTTAGAGTCATGTCAACATCTGTTTTTTGATTGTGTGGTTGCTGCTAACATTTGGAAGGGGACTTTGGATGCTATGGGTGTTGATTTGCAAATTTCAAGCATACATGATGTTGCTGCTTTGTGGAATGACAGAAAGAAAAATAAGAAATGTAATATGATATTTGCTGCTGTTTTGAGAACTATCTGGATTACCAGAAATGACCATGTGTTCAATCGGGTTCAATGGTTGGGTATGCAGGCTTTGTGGAGACGCTTGGTATGCAGCTGTGCTCAGTGGAAGATTTTGCTGAAGGAAGAGGAAAAAGAAGGGCTGATGTGTATGCTGAACAAGTTGGAGGGTGTGGCCAGGATGCCACCACTAATATTGTGGCCGGATCCTGGGTGATTCCACAGAAAAAGGCAAGAACAACACTGGAGGTTTGTGACCTGAACAGCTCGAGAGGTTTTGGCCCAATGCTAATGACAGCAGAAGATTTGGCAAGGACCCTTGAGACGAATGATTTGGTCCTGGTGGGTGATGGAGCGTGCTTCCAAGTTCTGGATCGTCAATGACCCTGTGATGGGTTGGAGTGATCGTTTGCTAACCCGCCTTCTTCTGATGTTGGCTGTTGTTGTGTGCCGTCTCTCTAGTGCCTTGGTTTGTGTTGTAGTTCTGTTTCTGCAAAAATGATGTTGGTGGTTGTGCTTGGGAGTTTTTGGGTGCTTGTAATGATAAAACTTCTGAATGCTGTAAAACTGTTTATCTGGTTTCAATATATTGGAACCGGGGGCATGCCCCTATTTCTCTAAAAAAAAAGTTTACAGTGCAGCCTGAAACCGAATATACATTTACAAGGGAGACATAGAGACCGGTTGACAGTCCTTGCAACAAAAGAATGCCTAATGACTGCAATAAAATATAAAAAAATTGTAAATAAGGTCATTCCAGATACCTGCCGTCGTATTTTTTTAGTATTGTGTTCTTGGTACTCAGATAAAGAGGCCATTTCTTGGACAGAGCCATTGCCATTGATGACTCAGCAAATGCCCTAATAGACTAAAAGAATAGAGCAGAAATTAGCATAGCACTCAAGAGAAGAAGGTAATGGACTATATTAGTTTGCTATCATACCTCGTCCACATTATACATTGCTAACGCAACTCCAGGTCCTTTAAAATCATGTACATCTAGCTCCACCGGCTCAGCTCCATCAGGGACTGATTTCAGTACCAAGACAGAAATAGATGAATAGAAGTTCAATAGAAGCTGTGCAACTAGAATAAGTGATAAATGAAGAAGTAAATAACTGCCAATGGAGCTCACCAAAAACCATCTTAAGCTTTCCTGGACCATTAATAATTGTATCAGTGGCTCGATACTGATCTCCAAATGCATGTCTTCCTATGCAGATGGGCTTCTTCCAACCTTCAAAACCAAGTTCCTTCCTTTAATGTGGTAACTTTATTACTTGCTCTCATAACCATAATTTTACGTTTCCACCCTTACCAGTAAGTATCCGTGGAATGTTTTTACACAAGATGGGCTCCCGGAAAACAGTTCCTGTGTCACGAAAGTATGAAATGCAGAGTTAATGGTCATGATCCAGACTATTCTGTATGCTCTTGGAAGCATGCTCACTAATAGTTTTCATAGTATTGTTATTGACTTATTGTTATTTGTGATAACCTACAGAAATATTCTGCACCATTCCAAGTTTAGGGTGATGGCGTGATATACACGGAAACAAACAGTCCAAATAGTCACTTGTAATATGGAAAAAATGTCAATGAACTGACCAAAATTTACAATTACACTATAACAATATTCTTACAACCTAACACCCGTAGATTGTTAGTTTCAGATAATTTCAACCAGTAACTATATGAAAGATCTGTTAGCCTAAATATAATCTTGTCATGGTGTGACCTGCATACGTAGGTTGAGTGCAGGCTGTAGTGTGAATAGCACACATAGGTTGTGTGCTTGCTGTGTGTGAGAACAGGGCACATGAGTTGTGTGCAGCAATCTCCAAGTTGGCTTTGACTAGCAGTCCCCAAGTTGGATTTGACCAGCCATCTCCAAGATTGGTTTTGCTTAGTAGAAGCCAACTAGACATTAGTTGTCTAGCTCGGTTATTGTAGCACCGACTTAAAGCCTCTATATAAGGAGAGGCACCCCATATGGAGAGAAAGTTGTAAGCCAAGATGTAGCATATGTTGCTATATAATAGTGAAAGAGCATTTGTTGCTCAAGCAAGTTTCTCCCCTGTTCTCCTTGCTCATGTGTGTGCCCACTAAGAGAGATTGAGAGAAGGCTGCACCCAACATTTAGTATGGGTAGGAGCTAACAATTGGTATCAGAGCCTCATGGTTCGGGGCCATGGCGAGCGGTGAGTCCGTGGCGAGCCCGGCGGATGTGGAGGCGGCGCGCTGTGACGTCGTGCGCACGGCGGCATGGAGGCGTTGCACAGCAGTATGGAGGCTGCGGCGGCCGTGGCGCAGTGGCCTCATACCAGCACTAGAGCACCAGGTTGGGAGATGTCGGCACCACCACCTCTCCAGCAGCGGCGTGCGTCCGCAACCCCTCCTCCGGCAAACGAGCGACGGCGATCGCCAAGTCGGGGACGGAGCAGGGTGCGACACGGCGGGGGCGAGGTCGTGGTACACCGGGAGGTGATCCGCGAGATGACTAGCGGCGGAGGCGGCGGTACGAGCCTCGTCTTCCCAATGCTCAAGCGCGGAGACTACACCAACTGGGCCATGGTGATGGAGGTGAACCTGCAGGCGGCATCGCTCTGGGGCGCGATCGAGGACGCCGCAGTCTCTCAGCGAGAGGACAAGCAGGCCTTGGCGGCACTGCTCCGCGTCTAGGTTGTACGTGGCCATTTCGGGTGTTCCGGGTGGAGGCTTGAGAGGCAACGACGATGGTGGTGACCAAGGTTTGGTTGCGGCAAGGTCATGTTAGTCGGCTCCGTTCCGGCGTGTCTGAATGTCTTCGTGGTGGTCTCCTCTTGCTGCGAAGTCGAAGCTGCCCTAGGGCGGTGTACGATGACCTTCGAGGGGCGGTCCGGTGAAGGCCTTTTTCGGCACTTGTCTTGCGCATCCCCTCTCCGAGGCTCGTCTTCAGAATCGGAGCTGCCGGTCTCTCCTCGAAGAACCATCTGTTTGGCATAGGCCGACTTGAGCTTCTTAGCTTTTGTGGGTAGCCAGGGTGGCTAGGTGTGCCCATGGCGGGTGTGCCCAGCTTGTATGTATCCGGTCCACGTCGTGCGTCTGAGCGCGTTGGTGATCTGTTGAAGGCCTGCGGCGTTGTGCGCGTTGGAACGCGTTGTGCGTGCGGCCGGTATGTGCGGATCAAGCAGCCAAGTGTGCGTCTCAAGATGAAGTGGCTGGAAGAAGTTGCGGCGTTGGTCGCCTTGAACAAGGAGATCCTGGAGACGAGGAAGAAGATGACAAGATTAAGGGGGTGATTGTTAGCCTAAATATAATCTTGTCATGGTGTGACCTGCATACGTAGGTTGAGTGCAGGCTGTAGTGTGAATAGCACACATAGGTTGTGTGCTTGCTGTGTGTGAGAACAGGGCACATGAGTTGTGTGCAGCAATCTCCAAGTTGGCTTTGACTAGCAGTCCCCAAGTTGGATTTGACCAGCCATCTCCAAGATTGGTTTTGCTTAGTAGAAGCCAACTAGACATTAGTTGTCTAGCTCGGTTATTGTAGCACCGACTTAAAGCCTCTATATAAGGAGAGGCACCCCATATGGAGAGAAAGTTGTAAGCCAAGATGTAGCATATGTTGCTATATAATAGTGAAAGAGCATTTGTTGCTCAAGCAAGTTTCTCCCCTGTTCTCCTTGCTCATGTGTGTGCCCACTAAGAATGAGCTGAGAGATTGAGAGAAGGCTGCACCCAACATTTAGTATGGGTAGGAGCTAACAAGATCAAAGGCATATCAAATAGCCGAATAACAAACCATTTAGAATGTTCCTGATGGTGCCATTTGGGCTCCTCCACATGGACTTGAGCTTGAACTCTTTGACTCTTGTTTCATCTGGATATGAACACGGAAAGAAGACATATTAATGCAACAAAATGAACTTGCCCAAGTACTCATAAACTGTTCAAATGCACTCAATCGAACTATTGGTGCAACATATTAAACTTCATCATCAAAGTTAAATAACATCTAACAAATATTATTACCTATGAATTTACATTTAGTGAACATGGTATTAAGTTAGTAACACAGAACGTAACTGGCAAACAATCCAAAACAGAAGGCATAAGAGGGTATGTTTCACTAAAGGCTTCAATTGCACCTTGAAATAGATAAATGATTAGTTGTACACTCGCACATGATGATCTATGGAAAGTGAACGAGTATCTGAAGAAAATCCCATAAGGGGTAATCAGCATTTCAACAACACGAGAAAAAAGGATGTAATCATGAGAAATTGTGCAAACTAAATCAAAAAACCAATAACATCTTCATTAACAGCTAGTATAATCAAAAATAGTATTTAAAACACGGGACATAATTCTGTTATTCCTCTTGCAATTTATGTCAATAGATAGTCGCCTCTAGGGTACAAATCTGATTGTGGCTGTACAAAACTCTGGCTAGTAATGACCATGGAAAATAGTGTGCATATTATGTGATCAACATTCTTATATATATTTTAAGCCCATGTAAGCAAGCTGAGCAATACAGGCAAGTTACAGATATGCATGTGCCAAAAGCACGCATCCATTTAAAAGAAAAATTTACAAAATAAATGTACAAAACAGAGTCATGCATGCATTTCAACGCCAAAAAATAAGAATTAATATTGGACATCAAAGTTTAAAGGACTCTACCAGGAGTAATTGTAGCACACTTAACAGCAACATTATACCTGTTTAGTACACAGAGAAGAGATCAGCAAAGATAAGAAAATTGATGTAAAATCATACTTTTCAAATACGTAGAATATAAAGCTCTAAAGCCAAACTTCGAACAAGGGCCACAGTAGAAGATGAACAGTTTTAGTTTTGTCTTTTGTAACCCCAGTTAGACAAGAAATGTGTATAAAGCAGAGATATGTGCATTTTTCCTACTTCACCACAATGACGATGCAGAAACTTATACTCCCTCCGATCCATAACTGAATAAAATTTGAACTAAAACCCCGATACTTATTATGGACTGGAGGTACTACATCGTATGATTTCTAGCATAGCATATTGAAGCAATACAGAGATAAGAAGCAACAAAGTTTCATGGGCGAAGATAAAATATCAAAGAGAGCCCACCATTTGGTAAAGTGCATACTAAAGATCTAATTCCGCAGATACTTCATAGAAACCTATCAGGAAATGGATATACTCCGTATTGAAATCTATGCTTCTTATCCCCTTAATGGAAGGATGCACAAACGACCATTTGCAGGCTCTCTAAAAAAATTGTTGGATATGAAACTGGGTCACAAGTGAACTAGCAGGAATGGAGAACAAAATATTCGACACCTTGCTGTGAAGAGTCAAACTGAGAGTACTTCACAATGATATTATTATCATGCACAATATTATCCGCCTGCAAACAATCTCTCCATGCATATGGCTTACGTATGAAGAGATAGTCCTTCTCAACTAAAGTAAAGGTTCGGCTTGCAGTTGCTGCGCTGAAGTGTTGAATCAATTAGTTAGGGTTAAATAATATATCCATAAATAGGAGCAAACAGAACAAGTGCATGTCGCACGAACCCAAGTTAGATGAACTCATTGTAAGGAGATACGCCTTACTGGCTGAAGTATGAACACTTAGCTCAGGTTCAATTTTGGGTGTTTAACTAAGCATATTGCGCACATGGAAAGCAGAAGATATCCAATAACTCCGTCTCTTCCAGCCCCTTGTTCAACTTGAGTGAAAGTTTAGGGAAACAAACTTGAGTGAGACAATCCCGTGGGAAATGGGCAAGCTAAAATCCATCAGGTATTGTGCCTGATAGCTCAAAACAAAAACCAAAAAAGTCTGCCACCGCAAAATGGAATACAAAATTGATGCAAGTAAGTTAGATATTCAGCTACCAGAAGTGACATCTCCGAAATCAAACATATGAATGCCAGATGCATTTCTCGTATGTCCAAATGCTACTCAAACATGACGGAGATGAGGAATTGGATCATATCTGTCATAACTGAGACCACAAATAGGGAAAGAGGGCCAATCTACTTACTCCAACGTGGCCTCAGCACTCTCGACAGTGACCTTATCATCGGTGGCATCCCGATTGAGCACCCCGAGGTCAAAGTACTTCACATCCAGCTCCAGGTACGGGAGGATAAGCTGCACGCAGCCCCATTCACGGTCAGCAATCACGGCACAAATCAAACCCGTGCTAACAACCACACCGGCAGCGATCGGAAAGGGGAACAGGACGAAAGCGGAATTCCTTACCTTATCCTTTATCATCTTCCATATTACCCGCGTCATCTCGTCACCTGATGAGAAGGAGTTCGCACGTTTATTATAAACTCGAGATTGATAGAGGGGGAGGGAGGAGGTGTGGCGACGAGGCACGCACCGTCCATCTCGACGATGGGGTTCTGGACCTTGATGCGGTGCTGCTCGGCCACCGCGGCGGCGGCGTAGCAGCGGAGCGAGGCCCCGCGGAAGACGAGGGCGCCGGGGGCAGGGAGGCAGGCGGGCGGGGAGGGAAGCCGGCCGCGGACGGCGAGCCCGGAGGGGTTTAGGAGGAGGGCTTTGGTCGCGGCGGAGCCGGAGAAGGGGGCCATGGCGGCGAGGCGGCGGGGCAGGAGCAGGTGGCGCATAATCCCACCACCGACCCGCGGAAGCGGAAGGCGGGAGCTCCCACCGGCGCGCGTGACCACCCGGAGTCACGGGTGGGAGCGCGGCGGAACGGTGGAGGGCGGCGGCGGAACGGACGAGAGGCGTGTGGGGGAAGTTGGCGCGGCTTGGACGAGCCGGACGAGACAAGGGTTCCAGCCGGTGTGGTCTTTTTTCTTCACGAAACACCTACAATCGTAGTACATGCTCACATTATGCGTTTGCAACAAAGTTTTATGCTCTGCTACCATAAAACTCGTGGGGTACAAAATATTCAACATATATATGTCTCTAGCTAATTGATGGATCATGCAAACATATTTCTCTTAATATTCGAACTATGCGGTGTTTAAGGGTGTGTCTATATATATGTTGACTGAGATTTTTTTAATTCTCAGTCATCTCAGAAAAGTGCAACTGCTGTTTAAAGAAAAGTGTAACTCGTCCCAGTTGCACATTTCTAGCAGAAAAGTGCAACTCAAACACTTTTTTGTAAGTAACTTAGACTTAAGAAAATCTCAGTTGGCTAAGACATATCAAACCGTATCTTTTTTTTGCCGATAGAGTATAGCTAATGTATCACTATAAAACCATGACATTTGGACCCAAATTTTCTGGATTCTGGATTCTATTTCATGGAAGCTCACCAATGATGGATCATACTACTCTAAATGGCCGACAAAATGCAATTTTTAGGATAACCAACATCTCTATTGCCCTTGGTGGTTTGAAAGCCTTGGGCAGGGCCGAAATGCAAACTCTTCTCTTGGTTGATTATCCAAAATAGGGTGTGGACGGCGGATAGGCTCCAAAAAAGATGATGGTCAAATTGTTTGGATGGGGGATAGGCTCAAAAAAAAGAGGGTGTGGATGGGGATTGCTCCCAGGACGGACTTGACCGGGGCGAGCCTTCCAGGCTTCTGCATCAGCTTCGATTTCCATGTAGCCAATTCGTTGGCCATTCTATCGACAAGAGGTTGCAGCCAGTAGCGGAGCTAGAGCAAACTCAATTAGGGTGCAATAGCATGTAATATCTGTTGATTTGTCTCATCAGGGTGCACAAATGATTGGTTATGGGGTGCACATAGTGATTTAGCAGCTAATTGTAGGGTAAAAACAAGAGCTACCCTGGTGCATGTGTACCCCTTGGCTCCATGGCCTCAGCTCCGCCAGTGGTTACAGATAGGCGGCAGTTGGACGCCGGATTGTCAGTGGGATCCCAAGGTAGGAGAAAGGAAATTAGACCACGGGGCAGCCAAGAAGCTGGGTCACTGGTGCAGCTTCATCATCTGGTGCAGCTTCATCATCCTTGCAATGTATCAGAGTGGCAGAACTCTTCATGTAGTTGATGCGGAGGCCAAACACACGGCCAAATAACGACAAGATCTCCCTGATTGCCATGACATCGTCGGTGGTGGGGTGGCAGAAAAGGATCACATCATCCGTATATAGCGAGATGGAAGGGATCATGCGCCGAGGATGGAGCTGTTGTAGGATGGCCATGTCAATGGAACATGTGTCCATGAACACAAAAATCATACAACACCAAGTTCACTATTTGCCACCCAAATCCATATAAGTTCACCCCACACAAGATACAGTTTTAAGAACAAATTACAGTCCGTGGCTACATATACTATCACTTTTGAGTGCAATTTTAAGGTTTGTTGTGTGAAATCTTGTCCTGCGCACACTGTCATATGGTACTCAATCACCTCCCTTGGTTCTTTGGAAAGACCAGACGGGTCCCAGCCAAACACTTCGAGTTATCCCGGAGGAAGGTGATGAGCTTTCCTATTTGTCGGTGAGGCAACCAGGCCCCCAATCAGCAGCTACGGCGCAAGTGATTGAGAATCGTGGCCATGTGTTGCACAAGTTCGGCAGTTTCTCAAAACAGGGCCATGTATTGCACAAGTTCGGCAGTTTCTTTTTTGAAGCTCAAGTTGCTGGCAATTAACATTACAACACAAGTACAGAATACCAGTCATTCAAGATGGTATTCACTGTACCCGAGGCAAATAAGCCATGGCCAAGATAGGTGATGTATGCACAGGAAACAAAAAGGAATAAATAATGAAAATTTTATGACGACGAACAGACATCATGTCTAGCAATTCTGCAGGTCTCTCTCGAACCAAAGTCCCCGCCTTTTCTGCTTACAAGGACTGTAACCGTCTCCACACGATTAGTTTAAACCTGAAGTGTAAGTTTTTAGGTAATCATAGGTACAAAATAGGGAAAACTGAAGCATACCTTTTAGTGCCACTAGGATACTGACCACGTAAATACCAATCAAGATTCCACGAGCACTGGATATCTGCCACACAAAGAGATACATAATCAGAGCAGACCTCTAAACTGATGATAACAGCACAAAATCGATGTGGAATGCTTCTATTTATTGGGAGAGTTATCTCAAGAGAAATTCTATATTTTGGTAGATGTTGAAAAGTGGCAAACTTTGCTTTAGGTGCTTACAAACAAACATACCATGAAGTCGGTAGCAACCATTCACTTCCTCTTTTATAACCATCTATTTTATTGAAGGACATGATATATTTGTCATCGAACCATGACATGCTTATGACTTGTTCAGAGAAGTGTACCCACATGCTGTATGTGCTACCAAGGATGTTACCACATGTGGGTAGATAAATATGGATATGATGATACTTCAGCACCATGGGAAGACAAGGTGGTGGCATTCGATAACCTTCTCGCCTCAAAAGCCATATAATTATTGAACTTTGGTGCGTTGTATGTAATATATGCAGTTATTTTATTTCAGTATCACCGTAAAGAGCTGCAACTTAAAAATATCATCCAATACAAAGATATGTGTGTGTGTGCCCATGTTGGACCCTGGGAACATGGTATTGACACTTTAGATGGTATTTTCCAACTTTGTGATCGTTATAAGATATACTTCAATAGGCAGCACCTATGTAAAATATTTTTTAATTTGCATAACGTAAATTCCTCGTTTTCCAACAGTAAACCAGATTACAGCTGGTGAACGGACAATAACCAATCGGAGGTCCGGAATTATCATTTGCTCCATTTGGCTGGTATATTTTTTTTTTAAACGGTCCATTTGGCTGGTATAAGAAAGCATACACCAAGGTCAACAGTAACAACAACAAAGCCATATGTTCCAAGCAATGAAGCAAGTTGGGGTAGGCTAGATACATATCGCCAAGGTCTTATTTAAAAACTTTTCCTGTAACTGGTTCTTTGAAGAAGGATTTTTTTAGCAACAGACATGTTCACATTGTGTGCATAATACATATATCAGATAATGGCAAAGTTAAAGAATATGTTCTCTGTTAAAGTGAAACAACAAATACCTGTCATGTTGATTGGCTTTCCCCTTGCTTGGGACTTTCTGAACATGCAGCCAGGAGGCCACGCTCGATGCACTGTCAAGAAAAAGATGGTGGCCCAAGTTTAAAAGCCAGATGCAAAAATGATCCCAACATATTTATGGCAATCTAACCAAATAATAATATACTCTGGCAAGTTTATATCACTTAAATAATATTTCATCCCCTCTCTTAACATTTATGTCGCCACTAGGTAATGTTATGGAGTTTTTACCAATTCAAAGTAGATGGGTCTTTCTTATGACAGGATTGAGGATTCTATATTTAGTGCTAGGATCATTGAATATGTACACTACTAGAACTCCCGTTTGGGCATCATGACACTTAAGAAGTATCAACTGAGTTATATTTTAAATTACAAAACACACAATGTAACATTTAAAAAGGAGAAAATGGGACATAAAATGGCTGGCATGAAGGTATAGCAAGATCTGCTTATTTTTCTCAAGTACCTGAAGAAGGTAGCCATGCAGCCAATCTAACGTTTGAGGAAATGAGTTCGCCGAGATGTCAACGATAGTCAATCCCTGATCAGATTTACACTGCCGGTTAGAGAAAACAATCGACGAATACTACCTCTGTTCCAAAGCTTAAGGATTATATTTTTTTTTAAGTCAGACCAAGTTAAAATTTGACCAAACTTTAGAAGAATCTATCAACAAATATAACATTTTGTAGATACCATATCAAAATATATTTCATTCTCTATCTAATGATATTGATTTTGTGTTTTACATGTTAATGATTTTTTCGTAAGAACTTGGTCAAACTTGACATAGTTTTACTTTCTAAAAATAATATAAGCCTTAAGCTTTGAAATGGAGGTAGTACTAGATAAGATGGTAATTCAATACGAAAAACAGCATGATCCTAGGCTCCTTGTGTAAGCAACGTTTGATAGAGAATTAAGTCCTGAAGTAAAATACAAGTGGCACATTTCATGCTTTTAATGCGAAAATACCCCGTTGGGGTTTATATGGCAGTTTAAACATCGTACCTTGACAGAAAAAATGTCAAGGAACAACTTTTGCACTATTGATTACTGAAGAAAAGATTTACCTGTGACTCAAAAGAGCAAAGATAATCCTGAATAAGTTTGAGGTTGTTAATGAGCTTTCGATGATCCTGCGGAACATAAAATTCAGATGTACACAAATGAGCAATGAACCTGCAGTTTTTGTGTTTAAAAGTATGCGATCCTCGGTACTCGGTGCTCAATTAGGCAGGATCACTAAAAAAACTCAACATTCATGTTGGGTGTCAAAAGTAGAGGTAAACTGAAAAGGGGAATGTCAAGGTCCTGGTATTATGTCAGCTCATACTTTATTAAAGAAGGCAACTTAAAATCATATGGGGAAAAGTATGCTGCATAATTTTGCATATAGGGATCTGATACCAGGATTTGTTCTATTAGAACATCTATGACCGAGTTAGATAGCTATTAGTAGTAATTGAATCAGAGAGTTAGATCGTCATTAGTTGTAATTGTATCACTAGATGATAAAGATAACCGTCATGACCTAAATGCCAACCCAAGGTTTCTGTATAAGATATAGAATATTAGATCGTAGTTTAATAGAAGCTCAGCATGCTTTCAGGTACAGCCTCGAAAGGATGAAAATAAAAACTAATGCTAGCCTGATACTAATTGGCAGGTACACGTCATGGAGCATTCCTTTCAAGTTCTCACGAGGCTAGTTACTTAATATCACCTACAACAACCATGCTTATACAGTATGATTTCACAAGACGGTACTCAAAATAAAAGAAGAATTTACTTGCGTATTCAAGATTTTCAAGAATACCTGAGGAAGGCAATTATCTCTGAAAGCTCTTGTGGCTATCCATTCCTCTAACAACGCCTGAACAAACAACAAAGAAAATCTGAACAAAATAGAGTAAATATGAACTGACAAACTAAAATGAGTGTGTAAAATACAGAAAATATAAAATATGACAGCCAGATACTCTTTCTGAATAGATTAGAATTCTAGCAGGGATAATGTGTTGGTTCTAGGCAAAGCGTAAAATTTAGCTCCATAATTCAGAGAAGGAATCAGTTTGTAACAGGAGAAAGATAGGCCTTCAACTTGCTTTTTTCGAGATTATCAACTTAGTTATTTTAAGAGGTCAGAAAAGCAAAACAACTTTGTATGTATCCAAAAAGCAGAAATATATACTTAAATTATGCATCTAAGTTTATAAGGCAGTTAGAGCATAGACCTTGTGATCAAAATCAGACATACGCAACACAATTGGAACAACTATTGGTTCAGCAGCAGGTTTGTCTTTCCTGGCAGTGTTGTTCTTCTGTTGGTCCAAATCCTTATGTCCATTGCCTACAGAGCAAAAAGAACAGTGATTTGCCACCAGCAATGTTGCAGGAACTAACAAGATAATCTGGTTCAGCGAGGCATTCTCTAAGGGTGGAACCATATGGCCTTGTTTGGTACTAGAGGTTTTGAGGAGAATAGTGGGGATAATCCCCACAGGGATTGCATGAAACCCCTACCTTCACCCAATCCCCTCAAATCCCCATTAACCCAATCCACTACGGAGGGGTACTGTATGAGGCATTGGAGAAAATACAGTAGAATTTAGGGAATTATCGGGAAAAGCACGGAAAAGACCTACCCCATACACTAGAACCAAACATGCATTTAGGAATAAGTGGGGATTTGGGGTTGGCATGGATAATCCCCACAAATCCCTAAAAATACACAGTACCAAACAGATTTGATTCTTTACTTCCCAATTATCTTTGTTCTGCGGACATGCTCCTCACTTGTAAATAAATTATTATAGTGTCCATAAACTCGAATAAGAATTATATTTACTTGGGCGTGTGTCATAATGACTATGCATTATGAATTTGACTTACCTTCAGCTTTGGGATTTTTCTCTTCAGAATCTATAGATTCAGAAGAATTAATCTCGTGGTTGTTGGCACCAAGCAGCCCTTCACTGGTCCTACTCTCAGGTATGGAGTTCTGATCTTGTATGATATCTTCCTTTAGAACACTCAATTTGTTCTCAGGTAATCTATTTTCTGATTGCTGTTCTGTTTTATTTTCTGCAGAGACAACAAAATCTGCAGGCTCAGCCTTTTTCTCCATTCTGGAATTATCATCTGCATTTTCCTCGTCCATCAGATAAATGCTTGGATCCAAATGTATTCCCTGAAGACAAGATGCCAGTCAATACTGGAAAATATTTACACATGTGTGGCACACTACCGAAATACAGATGTTACAGATATTTTAGCTTGCCTCATCCCATCCCCAACGGAACCCATTCTCTGCTTTTTACTACTAGTCAGACATCACTAACTTGTGTCGAATACAACAGGAGCTAGAAAGGAAATGTGGGAGTGTAGAGCTGTGCAGCATCTATGTTATGACGTCTAACCATGTTGAACAACATGTAGTGCCCAATGACCAATGTACTGCCATATGAAATGTCTACACACATTAATTGGCATTGACCCATTAAGAAAGGGTAGAATTGAAGACATGTCAATGTGCAGAAAAAAGCCCTCTATAATATCCAATCTAACAGGAATTTGAACACCACGATGTAGGAGCTAAGATGATAGAAAAAAAAAGAGTTTGTGTATTTTCACAAAATTAATTTCACATTGTATATCAATCTACAACAAAACAAATATCACAGTGCAGCCAACAAAGATGGTGTTTCATTCAGGAGAAAAACGTAAGGCACAATGCACCTCTATTATAATTGGCTTCCCATCTTTCATTGCTTTCTTCAAATCACCAGCCAAACCTAGTAAAGGTGAACAGTAAGCAAAAAAAACAAAATGAGTGCCTGCAACTAATTATCTTCAAAGCAAGCAGGGGGCTTCCATGTGCACAATACAAAATCCTTTTCACACAGAAAAGGCGCATACCTTTGCGAACAACTCTGCATTCTCTGCAAAATTCAGTAATAAGTTCTTCAGGTGAATTGAAATCCCGGGCCCATACAGGTACCGAAGTTAGCGGAGCACTGCATGTGTTGTGCAGATGAGTAACTTATTCATAGATTACAAGGTTTTAGAAAAGGGGAACCAAGAGCACAACAAGCAACTCATATGTGCGAGAATAATGAAGACCATAAAGAGAAACTCACTCCGTTGATGTCCTCAACAACTCATAGACCATGTCTGTCTACATGTTATAATCAGGAACTGAAGTCAAGGTGACAATGGTGGCAAACATGGCTCATAATTATGGTACACATGGCAAGAGACAATAAACCTGTAAAACATTTGGCAGATTGAGCCTTTGAGCTAGTTGTGTAGCAATTGTTGATTTCCCAGTGCAGGCAGTTCCACACACCAAAATTACTAATGGTACTCTCTGGTGATGGAATCTGCAGTTGAGGACAAACAAAGCATTAATCCCTTTGTCACAATTATAAGATGTTTTAGCTTTTCTTGGAAATGCATGTATCTAAACACGTTTCAATGTGTCGGTTCAATCACTTCGGTCCACACTGAAATACCTAAAACATCTTAGGAGGGAGTACTAAATACCATTTAAGTAGAACTTCGGCAAAGTAGGCTTGACATTAATACAAGCACAATATAAGTTTAGCGCCTTAAACTAAGGAATTCATTGTGCTAATTATGACTGGAAAGAAGCAGAGGGGGGCTATTATAGCAAGTTTCCAAACATTATTTTTTGAAACAGAGCAGCCTTTTCTTCCAAAAACATACCTTGTCATCATTTTATACCGATTAATATAGTCCTCTCCATATCCTCTTTTCTCCATTAGCTGTAAAAGAACCAGTGTTTTTAACTGAAGAAAGTAACAAACAGGCCAATCAAAACAAAGTGAAAGGTAGTCACCTTGAAAAGGTTGGCCTCTAAGTCACTCTGTGAACTGCATAACCAGAAAGCATATTAGTATAAAAGTCAGGAATTGATGATACACAAATCTTAGTCTACAATACAAGTAGAATACAAGCAAGCTGATGGACCGGGCATTGAGAATGACAGTCCAGGAAAAACATCATCGATGGTACATCATTCTTATAAATTTGTCCAAGCACAAACAAGGAAAAACTTATTTCTTGTCTTAACACTGAAAGGAAGAATCAACAGGGAAAATCAGTATCCCTCCAAGGCCATTCGTATTAAGGGGTTGATCTTGTCCTTCCTATATTATTAGTTGACTAGTTGTGCACTAAGGCACAAAGATCACATATTTGAACCAGAAAGGTAGACGTATGACTAGATTTGAAGGTGTCAGTCAGATAACCATTTTAAGCCGCTAGAGAAACATCATATCAATCCCTCAATTATGTAAGTGTAACTGAGGTTTTCAATTTGCGGTCACGGCAACATAATGATTTCAAGATAATGTATGCAACATTTGCATCACTAAAAAAATAGGTGGTAAACAACATATGATCACCTGAAGCAAGTAAAGTAAAAAAAAAGTGTTCTTACTTAGTAGATATTTCGTAGGTCACAAATGATGTGACTTGATTGACACTTTCTGGCAAAAGTGTCAAATTTGCGTGCTACGAGCAACAAGCCCCCTGTGCCTAGGGATATAATAGAATTCAAACAGCGAGCTATTCTAACACAATAGGACAAACCGAGACAGCGACATCTACGCAAGACAACATGATTTATATAGCTTGATGAGCCTAGTACAGATTGCGTTGTAGATACAGGATGCGATTGACAAGAGAATCAGGATACAGAATCAGCAGCTGGTAGTTTGAATTCACACATGACTAACTACAACATAAAACATAGGAGGAAGAAATAGCATGATAAACAGGACTGAAGAATACGGCGACAATGTAACATGTACAGACATGCATTTTCTGTAGGACATCACCAGGGAAAAAAAATAGTGCAGTGAAGGGTGAACATACACGTCGAGGAGGCTGTTGTCGACGAGCAGCTTCTTGAGTTCAAGGGCAATCTTAATGGCGACATGGTTCGGAATCTGGAAAGGGGGGAGCAGACGATGACCGGAGTTGTTAGATTCTACTTTATATATATCAATTCCTGTCGGTGTTTGATATTAAAAGAAAATAGTACTACTCTAGGATTGCTGGAAGCATAGAGTCGCTTGTATTTGCAAATGGCAAGAGAAAATAACTTGGCATTGCCCCCCTAGCTCCTGTTAAATCTCCAGTTCTTGGACGAAATTGGAATAGCACAAGACATACGGCTGAATTAAGGTGAGGGGGAGGGGATTTGGAGGGGCACCTTGGTGACGGTGAGCATCCTGCTGAGGAGGAACCTGGAGAGGACGTAGTAGTGGTCGGCGTTCTCCCCGAGCCACACCTTGACCTGCCGACGATGAGACGAAACGAAATGAGTCCCGATCCCAGCTTGGCTCTGGCTGAGGAGGAGGAGGGGAGGGGGATTTGACGGACCTTGACGAAGTCGTACTTGGAGGAGGCGTTGCGGGAGGGGAGCCTGGCGGCGGAGGAGCCGCCCTCGCCGCGATCCGCCGCGGCCGTGCCCGGATCCCCCGAGCCGGAGGCGGCCCCGGTCTGGTCCTGCATCGGTGGAGCCAGGATGCGCTGCCCTGGTGTTGATCGATCGACACAGACAAGAGCGTCTCCTCTGTTCGAAAAGGACGCCGGCCGAGGAGACGGTCGGCGGGCGGTGTCGTGTCGTCTCGCGTGGTCCGCACGCTCGTCTTTTTTTTTTTCTCAAGAAACAGGCTCACACGTGCATACACTCACGTCTATAAACGCAAGCTACCAGCATCTTCGACAAATTAAATCCAAAAAATGATCCAGTGGATCTCAAGATTGAAAAAATCACCACGGACGTCTCGGTGTAGATGGGAATGTCTCCTCCCACTGAAAATATTCAATCTTTTACCAAAGTGTCATATCAAAAATTTAAATTCTGGTGGGTTGGGGTGCCAGTGTCCTCGTGGTCATCCAACCACATGTAATTTCTTCTCTGCTTTGAAAAAAAAAATCGATCGTGATTTCTTCGTGTATAATAAATTATTACTAATATGTCAAGGAATTCGATTGGACACGTGTATCCTACACCCGTACCGCCTCGGTAACCATTACCAAAGCTCATCTAAGCTAGAGCTCGACCCTTTCGAGAGACTACCTTGTGGAGTATCGGCATCGTGCTGCTCTTCCCTTGCTCCTACCCCTAGATTCTTCTGCTGGTCGACAACGGGTGGGGGGAGGTCTAGTACCTAGTAGTGTGTGGGTTTCTTCCTGGTTTTCTTCCTCCTGGAAAATAAACAGGTGGCGGCTGGATCCAGATCCGTGCCAATCTTGCTTCCAATCTTTCTCTCTCATGGCCATGGTTGTGGGTTGGAAGTTTGGAGTATGATTCAAGCCGGATCCCATTCCGGCACCCCTTGGCCAAATCCATGGCGAGGCATTGCTTCGGCTGCCTTCGCTCCCACTACCTTTCTCTTTTCTTTCCTCAATAAATCAACAACGGAGGCAAAGGTATCCCCCTGGTATCATGTTGATTTGGGGATTGGTTCGATGAATCGTGAAGCAAGCTCCCCCGGAGTTCCTCAGCAGGGGACATGCGATGGTCAACGACGTCTTTCCTCTGCTTTTCATGGCCAAAGGGCGGCTCTCCTCAACCACGCGATGGCGTTTCCTCAACCTCTTGTGTGGAGGCCTCTTACAAAGATTCTCGATGGCGTTCAACACCCTCTCTTCCCCAAGTGATTAGTCCTGGTGGAGGTTTGGTGGCCGACGGTGAAGTATCAAATCCGGTGGAGAGGACCTAGGACTGGATTGCTTTTCTTACTTTTGTTTTTGGGTCCTATATGCAATGGTTAAGGATTGTGTTGTATCTTTTTACTTCTTTCAGGATTTTGTATGTAAAAGTAGCCCACTGATGATATATAATTGCAGCATCGGTTCCTTTGAGACCATCTTTGTGTTAAAAAAACATCTTGACGCCTCCCACCCTGGTTGTGTTCGCACAGTACAAGATCGGGACAGCAAGCAGAAGCTAACATTGTATTATTTGCATAATCTACTATTTCTATCAAGATGCAAAAAAAAATTAGGATCCAAGAAAGGATAGAACCAGTACCTTACCTTGAGGAGAGGGGATGGACCTTTGATAACCCACAAGTATAGGGGATCGCAACAATCTTCGAGGGAAGTAAAACCCAAATTTATTGATTCGATACAAGGAGAGGTAAAGAATACTTATAAGCCTTAACAACTGAGTTGTCAATTTGCACTGAAAAAGCACTAGTAACAGGGTGATGTGAAAGCGGTAATATGAGAGCAATAGTAAGTAACACACAGCAATAGCATAACACAGAGGCAATGGCACCGGAAAATAGTTGATACTACTTCCAATATCATATAGAACGAGTATATGATGATGAAAGATGGACCGGGGTTCCCAGCGATCTACACTAGTGGTAACTCTCCAATATATAACAAATAACAAGTGTTGGGTGAACGAATTACAGTTGGGCAATTGATAGGATTGAAATAGCATTAAGACGAACATCAAGATTATTAATCATGTAGGCATGTTTTCCATATATAGTCGTACGTGCTCGCAATGAGAAACTTGCACAACATCTTTTGTCCTACCATGGCAAGGGCCTCAAGGGAATCTACTGGCAATTAAGGTACTCCTTTTAATAGAGCAGGAGCAAAGCATTAACACGTGGTGAAAACATGTGATCCTCATACCTACGCCTTCCCCTCCGGTTGTCCCAATTTCTGTCACTTTGGGGCCTTTGGTTCCGGACATAGACATGTGCATACAACTTGTAGATACAATCTAAGCAATAATTATAGAGCTTAAATCTAAGATCATGCCACTCGGGCCCTAGTGACAAGCATTAAGCATAACAAGATTGCAGCAATAATAACTTCACAAACTTTATAGATAGACTAATCATAATGTATCATCCATCGGATCCCAACAAACACATCACCGATTACATCAGATGGATCTCAATCATGTAAGGCAGCTCATGAGATCATTGTATTGAAGTACATGGGATAGAGAGTACCAACTAGCTACAGCTAGAACCCGTAGTCCATGGGGGAACTACTCACGGAGCATGATGGAGGCGATGGCGTCGATGGAGATGGCTTCCGGGCACTTCCCCGTCCGGCGAGTGCAGAGACTTCTGTCCCCGAATTGGAGTTTCGCGATGGCGGCGCGCCCCGAGTTTCTGGGAGTTTCGTCAATTCGTATCGCGTTTTTAGGTCGAAGGGGCTTATATAGGCGAAGAGGCGGCGCAGGAGGGGCACCAAGGCACCCTCCCCATAGGCTGGCGTGGCCAGGGGCGTGCCCCCGCGGCCCTATGGTGTGGGGCCCAGCCTCCCGACTCCCCTTCGGTGTCCTGGTCCGTCTCGGTGAATTATGATGTTTGGTCTTCGTTTCGTCGAATTCGAGAATATTGCCCGAACAGCCTTTCGGAACCAAAACAGCGAGAACGCACTTCGGCATCTTGTTAATAGGTTAGTTCCGGAAAACGCATAAAGTGTGAGCAAAACATGTAGGTATTGTCATAAAACAAGCATGGAACATCAAAAATTATAGATACGTTGGAGACGTATCAGCATCCCCAAGCTTAGTTCCTACTCATCCTCGAGTAGGTAAACGATAAAAAGAATAATTTCTGTAGTGACATGCTACTTACACAACCTTGATCATACTATTGTAAAGCATATGAGATGAATGAAGTGACTCAAGGCAATAATCTATAGTTGCTAACAAACAGATAACATATAGCAAAACTTTTCATGAATAATACTTTCAAGATAAGCATCAAAAGTCTTGCATAAGAGTTAACTCATAAAGCAATAGATTCTAAATAAAGGCATTGAAACAACACAAAGGAAGATATAAGTTTCAGCAGTTGCTTTCAACTTTCAACATGCATATCTCATGGATAATTGTCAACGCAAAGTAATATGATGAATGCAAATAAGCAAGTATGTAAGAATCAATGCACAGTTGACACGAGTGTTTGCTTCTAAGATGGACGGAAGTAGGTAAACTGACTCAACATAAAGTAAAAGAAAGGCCCTTCGCAGAGGGAAGCAGGGATTAAATCATGTGCTAGAGCTTTTCAAGTTTTGAAATCATATAGAGAGTATAAAAGTTAAGTTTTGAGAGGTGTTTGTTGTTGTCAACGAATGGTAGTGGGCACTCTAACCCCCTTGCCAAACAGACTTTCGAAGAGCGGCTCCCATGTTTATCTCTCACATGTACTTTAGTTTTAGTTTATTTTTATTTTTGGGTGACACTCCTTCCAACCTTTGCTTTCACAAGCCATGGCTAACCGAATCCTCGGGTGCCTTCCAACAATCACATACCATGAAGGAGTGTCTATTTATTTAGTTTTATTTAGAGATGACACTCCTCCCCACCTTTGCTTTCTCAAGCCATGGCTAACCGAATGCCTTCCAATCATTCACATACCATGGAGGAGTGTCTATTGCAAAATTAAGTTGCCTGATGAATTAGGGCAAAACATGTGAAGAGAATTATTAATGAAAGTTAATTAATTGGGGCTGGGAACCCCGTTGCCGGCTCTTTTTGCAAAATTATTGGATAAGCGGATGAAGCCACTAGTCCATTGGTGAAAGCTGCCCAACAAGATTGAAAGATAAAACACCACATACTTCCTCATGAGCTATAAAACATTGACACAAATAAGGGATGATAAATTTTGAATTGTTTAAAGGTAGCACATGAAATATTTACTTGGAATGGCAGGAAATACCACATAGTAGGTAGGTATGGTGGACACACATGGCATAGGTTTTGGCTCGAGGATTTGGATGCACGAGAAGCATTTCCTCTCAGTACAAGGCTTTGGCTAGCAAGGTTGTTTGAAGCAAACACAAGTATGAACCGGTACAGCAAAACTCACATAAGAACATATTGCAAGCATTATAATACTCTACACTGTCTTCCTTGTTGCTCAAACACTTTTACCAGAAAATATCTAGACCTTAGAGAGACCAATCATGCAAACCAATTTCAACAAGCTCTACAGTAGTTCTCCACTAATAGGTTCAAACTACATGATGCAAGAACTTAATCATGATCTACTTGAGAGCTCAAAACAATTGCCAAGTATCAAATTATTCAAGACAATATGAGGCATTTTCTGTTTCCAACCAAATAACAACAAGTGCAATAGCTTCCAACTTTTACCATTGAACATTAGAAGTAAAACAAAGAACACAAGTGTTCATATGAAAAAGCGGAGCGTGTCTCTCTCCCAAACAAGGATTGCTAGGATCCATCTTTATTCAAACATAAACAAACGAAAATAAAAGCACACAGACGCTCCAAGTAAAGCACATAAGATGTGACCGAATAAAAATATAGTTTCAGTAGAAGAAACCTAATAAATTGTTGATGAAGAAGGGGATGCCTTGGGCATCCCCAAGCTTAGACGCTTGAGTCTTCTTGAAATATGCAGGGATGAACCACGGGGCATCCCCAAGCTTATACTTTTCACTCTTCTTGATCATATATCATCTTCCTCTCTTGACCCTTGAAAACTTCCTTCACATCAAACTTCTCATAAACTTCATTAGAGGGGTTAGTACTCAAAAAAACTTTAATTCACCTTGGTCCTGTAGTGACACATTGCAAACTCAATAAAACATTAGCTACAGCTCTCCACGTGTAGAAAGCCTCACTTAAAGTCCACAAGAGACAATGCAAAAAACAGAGACAGAATCTGCCAAAATAGAACAGCCAGTAAAGACGAATTTTTAAGAGATACTTCCGTTGCTCAAATCAGAAAACTCAAAACTAATGAAAGTTGCGTACATATCT
This sequence comes from Lolium multiflorum, assembly GCA_030979885.1. Lineage (NCBI taxonomy): Eukaryota > Viridiplantae > Streptophyta > Magnoliopsida > Poales > Poaceae > Lolium > Lolium multiflorum. Next base: position 246,663,893 of record CM061748.1, read on the forward strand.
GAGGAACACGCACGTAAATTGGCAGATTTTCTGAGTTACCTACAGAGATCCCTGCCCAAATTCGTGACATATAAAAATCTGTTTCTGCGCAAATCCAAATCTAGTATCAACCTTCGATTAGAGACTTTACTTGGCACAACAATGCAATAAAATAAAGATAAGGAGAGGTTGCTACAGTAGTAACAACTTCCAAAACACAACAAAACAGTAGCAAAATAAAGACATGGGTTATCTCCCAAGAAGTGCTTTCTTTATAGCCATTAAGATGGGCTCAGCAATTTTAATGATGCACTCGCAAGAAATAAGAGTTGAAGCAAAAGAGAGCATCAAAAAGCAAATTTAAAACACATTTAAGTCTAACCCACTTCCTATGCATAGGAATCTTGTACACAAATAAATTGATGAAGAACAAAGTGACAAGCATAAGAAGATAAAACAAGAGTAACTTCAAAAGTTTCAGCATATAGAGAGGTGTTTTAGTACCATGCAAATTTCTACAACCATATTTTCCTCTCTCATAATAATTTTCAGTAGCTTCATGAACAAACTCAATAATATAACTATCACATAAAGCATGTTTCTCATGATCCATAAACATATAATTTTTATCAAGCTCAAAAATAGTGGAATTAAAACTTTCAAACCTACTTTTATCAATAATATAACAAGATGATTGATCAATCTCAAGAGATATGGGACTCATACATGAAGTCAAGAACTCTCCAATCCCATTTTCATTAGTAGTACAATTGATATTATCAAGTAACATAGGACCATCATCTAGAGCTTTATCATAAATATTTGCTACGCAAAATTCTTTAGTACCATGCATTTCGACATCAGGCTCAAACAAAGCATTATCATAAGATTTATCAAAATAGCATGGATTATCATAGATAACAGTAGCATAATTATTTTCACAAGTTTTACTCATAGGTACTATTTCAAGAGAATCCACAGGAACATAACATTCAACCTCTTTGGTAAGCATGGAGGACAATCAAATAGTGTAAGAGATAAAGAGTTACTCTCATTAGAAGGTTGGCATGGGTAGCTAATCCATTCTTCCTCCTTTTGTTCATCACTCTCCTCTTCTTTTTCATCCAATGAGCTTTCAGGTTAATCAATTTCTTCTTCCATAGGTTCCTGCAAATTGTGAGTGCATTCTTGTGCATTAATGAGTCTCTCTTTATAATCAATGATATAAGGATTATCACTGTAACTTTCTATGCAAAAATTAAGGATAGAAGAGACATAATCTTTAAGGTCCTTACAAACAACACAAGTTTCATAATTTTTAGCCATGAAGGATTCTATCTCAGAGGCTCCCATAAATAAGACAAATTGTTCTACTTCTTCGAACCCAAGATGAATATAGTTATTCTAATTGTAGTTCATAATTAAAACATCTTCACTAAAGCCACATTGAAATTTCAGATGTTTAGTATCCTGTTGAGAGCAACAGTTTATATCATGGCGTTTAAGCAAGATTTTAGCAATTGAATTCAATTTTTCTATCACATCACTCATCACTTCACCCGCTCTTGATTTTCTATAATTTATATATAATTCTATAAGCTCCAACATGGTTATGCGTTCTTCCATAACAACAGTTTTTAATTTTTAGGTTTTTCAAATTTTTATGGATTTTTGGGTATAAAATAAAGCAAGACAAAAAGAAACTAAGCAAAAGTAAACGAAGCAAAATAATACTAGACAGAAATAAACTAAGCACAAATAAACTAGACAAAAGTAAACTAAGCAAAACAAAATAAAATAAAATAAAAATAGAGAGAGAGGTAGAGTGTACTTCCCAGGTGAACTTATGAGTAGAGGTATGCCTCCCCGGCAACGCGAGAAAATAGTCTTGATAACCCACAAGTATAGGGGATCGCAACAGTCTTCGAGGGAAGTAAAACCCAAATTTATTGATTCGACACAAGGGGAGGTAAAGAATACTTATAAGCCTTAACAACGAGTTGTCAATTCAACCTGGAAAAGCACTAGTAACAGGGGTGATGTGAAACGCACTAATATGAGAGCATTAGTATGATAACACGCAGCAATAGCAGTAACATAGAGGCAATGGCACCGGAAAATAGTTGAAACTACTTCCAATGTCATATAGAACGAGTATATGATGATGAAAGATGGACCGGGGTTCCCAGCGATCTACACTAGTGGTAACTCTCCAATATATAACAAGTAACAAGTGTTGGGTGAACGAATTACAGTTGGGCAATTGATAGGATTGAAATAGCATTAAGACAGAACATCAAGATTATTAATCATGTAGGCATGTTTTCCATATATAGTTGTACGTGCTCTCAATGAGAAACTTGCACAACATCTTTTGTCCTACCAGCCGGTGGCCGGGCCTCAAGGGAATCTACTGGAAATTAAGGTACTCCTTTTAATAGAGCACCGAGCAAAGCATTAACACTTGGTGAAAACATGTGATCCTCATACCTACGCCTTCCCCTCCAGTTGTCCCAATTTCTGTCACTTTGGGGACTTTGGTTCCGGACATAGACATGTGCATACAACTTGTAGATACAATCTAAGCAATAATTATAGAGCTTAAATCTAAGATCATGCCACTCGGGCCCTAGTGACAAGCATTAAGCATAACAAGATTGCAGCAACAATAACTTCACAAACTTTATAGATAGACTAATCATAGTGTATCATCCATCGGATCCCAATAAACACAACACCGATTACATCAGATGGATCTCAATCATGTAAGGCAGCTCATGAGATCATTGTATTGAAGTACATGGGATAGAGAGTACCAACTAGCTACAGCTAGATCCCGTAGTCCATGGGGGAACTAGTTCACGGAGCATGATGGAGGCGATGGCGTCGATGGAGATGGCTTCCGGGGCACTTCCCGTCCGGCAGGTGCCGGAACCGAGACTTCTGTCCCCCGAGAGTTTCGCGATGGCGGCGGCGCCCAGTCTTTCGGAGTTTCGTCAATTCGTATCGCGTTTTTAGGTCGAAAGGGCTTATATAGGCGAAGAGGCGGCGCAGGAGGGGCACCGGGCGCCCCCCATAGGCCGGCGCGCCGGGGCCTGCCCGCGCGGCCCTATGGTGTGGGGGCCCCAGGCCTCCCCTCTGACTCCCCTTCGGTGTCCTGGTCCGTCTCGGTGAATTATGATGTTTGGTCTTCGTTTCGTCGAATTCCGAGAATATGGCCCGAACAGCCTTTCTGGAACCAAAAACAGCAGAAAACATGAACTGGCACTTCGGCATCTTGTTAATAGGTTAGTTCCGGAAAACGCATAAAAACCTTATAAAGTGTGAGCAAAACATGTAGGTATTATTATAAAACAAGCATGGAACATCAAAAATTATAGATACGTTGGAGACGTATCAACCTTCAAGCGATGACTTAGAGCAAGAGTACGAGCGGAGGTACAAGCTAGGGTAGGAGTTGTGGCAGAAGACGTGGCCACAACAACGGGTAAGATCTATTGTAGGAGCTGGGATACGAGTTGTGGTAGGAGATATGGTAGCAGTTGTGGTAGGAGGCGTGGCCACAATAACGGCGGTAGGAGATGGGGTAGGAGTTATGGTAAGAGATGTGGTAGGAGTCGTGGTAGGAGCTATGGTAGGAGGCCTGGCCACAACAACGGTGGTAGGAGCTGGGGTCACAACTTATCTGTTTATGCACGCTGCTCGCTGATACGTCCAATTTGCATCACTATTTTATATAATAATTTGCTGTTATTCATTGATATATTTCATATTGGGACACAATACTTATGTTATTTCATCTATTTTGCATGTTTCATCATTATTGGAGGATCAAGCACGGAGCCAGGATTCTGCTGGAAAAAGCACCGTCGAACGCAATATTTCGGAAGATCAACGTGGGAGGAAATTATACCAAAAATCCTATTTTTCAAGATGACGAAGGAAGCCAGAAGGAGGGGCCAGGAGGACCCAGGTGGGCCCACACCCTAGGGCGGCGCGGCCCAGGCCCCGGCGCGCCGCCATGTGGTGCGGGGGACCCCTTTCGCCTCCTTTTCTTCGCGAAATCCTTCGTCCCGAAAACCTAAGCCAGAGAGGGTACCTCGCGAAGAGTTACAGCCGCCTCTGCGGGGCGGAGAACACCAGAGAGAAAAGAGCTCTCCGGCGGGCAAGGAATCCGCCGGAAATTCCCTCCGGGAGGGGAAATCGACGCCATCGTCACCGTCATCGAGCTGGACATCATCTCCATCACCATCATCATCATCTCCACCATCATCACCACCGTCTCCACCGCTGGACACCGTCATCGCCGTAGCAATTTGGGTTTGATCTTGATTGTTTGATAGGGGAAACTCTCCCGGTATCGATCTCTACTTGTTATTGATGCTATTGAGTGAAACCATTGAACCAAGTTTATGTTCAGATTGTTATTCATCATCATATCACCTCTGATCATGTTCCGTATGATGTCTCGTGAGTAGTTCGTTTAGTTCTTGAGGACATGGGTGAAGTCTAAATGTTAGTAGTGAATTATGGTTGAGTAATATTCAATGGTGTGATATTTAAGTTGTGGTGTTATTCTTCTAGTGGTGTCATGTGAACGTCGACTACATGACACTTCACCATTTATGGGCCTAGGGGAATGCATCTTGTATTCGTTTGCTAATTGCGGGGTTGCCGGAGTGACAGAAACCTAAACCCCCGTTGGTATATCGATGCGGGAGGGATCGCAGGATCTCAGAGTTTAAGGCTGTGGTTAGATTTATTCTTAATTACTTTCTTGTAGTTGCGGATGCTTGCAAGGGGTATAATCACAAGTATGTATTAGTCCTAGGAAGGGCGGTACATTAGCATAGGTTCACCCACACAACACTTATCATAACAATGAAGATTATTTAGCCGTATGTAGCGAAAGCACTAGACTAAAATCCCGTGTGTCCTCGAGAACGTTTGGTCATTATAAGTAAACAAACCGGCTTGTCCTTTGTGCTAAAAAGGATTGGGCCACTCGCTGCAATTGTTACTCTCGCACTTTACATACTCGCACTTTATTCAACTGTTACATCAAAACCCCGAATACTTGTCTGTGAGCATTTACAGTGAATCCTTCATCGAAACTGCTTGTCAACACCTTCGCTCCTCGTTGGGATCGACATTCTTACTTATCGAAGATACTACGATACACCCCCTATACTTGTGGGTCATCAAGACTATTTCTAGCCGTTGCCGGGGAGTGAAGCGCTATTGGTAAGTGGAATTGGTAAGGAAAACCTTTACTGTTGTGCTGATTTTATTTCTGCCTGCTGCTATAAGTCATTATGGAGAGATCTTCTCTTCAATTTCTATTTGGGAAATCTACTACTACTGCAACGGTAGTGGATGAGGCGCCAGGTGAGGAAGTAATACCATATAAAATACCTATGAAAATTATTGAACGTGTTATGGATAACCGCTATGAAGGGGATGGAACTGTCCACCCTGGTGATCATTTACTGTTTTTGCATGAATTATGCGGGTTATTCAAATGTGCAGGTATTGCTATGGATGAAGTGAGGAAGAAACTATTCTCTTTATCGCTGTCTGGTAAGGCGGCGCATTGGTATAAATTATTGGATAATGGGGATTCTCTTGAATGGAATGATATTGTGCCCCGGTTTTATTCTAAGTTCTATCCTCCAAGTGAAATTCATAAGGATCGGAATCGCATATATAATTTTTGGCCTCATGATGGAGAGAGTATTGCCCAAGCTTGGGGGAGATTGAAGTCTTTAATGCTCAAATGCCCCATTCATGAGCTTCCTGGTAATGTTATTATTGATAATTTCTATGCAAGACTTTCTTTTCAAGACAAGACCTTGCTGGATACTTCTTGTTCTGGATCATTTACACGCAACAAAGAAGAGTTTAAAAGGGACCTTCTTGATCGGATCCAAGAAAATACTGAAGGATGGGAGAACGACAAGGATAGAGAATCGGTATAATTTATGATTATAAATGCATTGAAGCTTTTATGGATACTGATAAATTTCATAATATGAGTGCTACATATGGTCTTGATTCTCAAGTTGCTGTAAATCTTTATAAAGCTTTTGCCTCTCATTATGAATTACCAAAGAAGAATTTTGATAAGTATCATGAACCGTATAAAGATAAAATTGATTCATCTATTAATAAATGCATTGTAGTTGAAACTGCTGATCATGTTATTCCTGAAGCTTATATTGAAAAAACTCCTTTCCCTGCTAAAATGAAAGAGTACTCTGTTATAAATAGTGCGGTTCATAAAAGTGAAAAGAAACCATAGAACCTGAAGAACAAATAAAAGTTGAACCTGCTGTTGCAATAGTTAAAGATCTTGTGACTGAAAATGTGGAGGATGGTCATATTATTTTCTGTGAAGATGCTTCTAATATTGTTTCACATCCTAATAAACCCAAACAAGCTAGTGTTCCTATGCTATCTGTTAGAATTGGTGATCATTGCTATTATGGATTATGTGATATTGGTGCAAGTGTTAGTGCTATTCCGTATGAGCTTTACACGGAGATTATGCACGAAATTGATTCTTGTGAACTTGAAGATATTGATGTGGTTATTCAGCTGGCTAATAGAGAAACTATTTCTCCAATTGGTATTGTTCGAGATGTGGAAGTTTTATGCGGTAAGATTAAATATCCTGCTGACTTTTTGGTACTTGGTTCTGCTGCTAGTGATTATTGTCCTATTATTTTTGGTAGACCTTTTCTAAATACTTGTGGAGCTATTATAGATTGCAAGAAAGAGAAAATTTTGACTAAATTTGCTGGTGAATCTTATGAGTTTAACTTCTCTAAATTTACTAAAACTCCTTATAAAGCTGATTTGCCTAGTAATGATTTTAAAATGGAGCAATGTGCATCTATTGTTCTTGTTCCTAACAATCCTTTGCAGCAACATTTGGAGGATAGCGAGAGTGAAATTTTTAGGAAAGAAAGAGATGAGCTTGAGGAAATTTTTCTTCCAAACTATTCTCAAGCATGATTTACCGGTGGAAGATTTGGGTACAACACCGCCACCAAAGGAAGATCCTGTTTTTGATTTAAAGCCTTTACCTGATAATCTTAAATATGCTCATATTGATGATAAGAAAATATATCCTGTTATTATTAGTTCTAAGCTTTCAGAGATTGAGGAAGAAAGGTTATTGGAAATATTGAAGAAGCACCGAGGCGCTATTGGCTACACTCTTGATGATTTGAAAGGGATTTCTCCTTCTATTTGCCAACATGCTATTAATATGGAAGATGATGCAAAGCCTGTTGTTGAACATCAGCGTCGTCTAATTCCAAAGATGAAGGAAGTGGTAAGGAATGAGGTATTACGACTTCTTGAAGCTGGTATTATATATCCTATTGCTGATAGTAGATGGGTTAGTCCTGTGCATTGCGTTCCCAAGAAAGGAGGTATGACTGTTGTGCCTAATGATAATGATGAGCCCATTCCTCAAAGAGTAGTTGTAGGGTATAGAATGTGCATTGATTTTCGAAAAGTTAATAAAGTTACTAAGAAAGATCATTACCCTTTACCATTTATTGATCAAATGCTAGAAAGATTGTCTAAAAATACTCATTTTTGTTTTCTTGATGGTTATTCTGGGTTTTCACAAATTGCTGTTAAAGCTAAAGATCAAGAGAAAACCACTTTTACTTGTCCCTATGGAACTTATGCTTATAGACGCATGCCTTTTGGTTTATGTAATGCTCCTGCTACTTTTCAAAGATGCATGTCTGCTATTTTTCATGGTTTTTGTGAAAGTATTGTAGAGGTATTCATGGATGATTTTTCCGTCTATGGGAATTCTTTTGATAGTTGCTTGCGAAACCTTGATAAAGTTTTGCAGAGATGTGAAGAAACTAACCTTGTTCTTAATTGGGAGAAATGCCACTTTATGGTTAATGAAGGAATTGTATTGGGACATAAAATTTCCGAGAGAGGTATTGAAGTTGATAGAGCTAAAGTTGAAGCAATTGAGAAGATGCCCTATCCTAGGGATGTTAAAGGTATTCGTAGTGTTCTTGGTCATGCTGGGTTTTATAGGAGATTTATTAAAGATTTCTCCAAGATTTCAAAGCCTCTTACTAATCTTCTTCAAAAAGATGTACCATTTGTTTTTGGTGATGATTGTAAGGAAGCTTTGAAACTCTTAAGAAAGCCTTAACAACTGCTCCTATAGTTGAACCTCCTGATTGGAACTTACCCTTTGAAATTATGTGTGATGCTAGTGATTTTCTGTAGGCGCTGTTCTTGGACAGCGAGTAGATAAAAAACTGAATGTTATTCATTATGCTAGTAAAACTCTTGATGCTGCTCAAAGAAATTATGCTACAACTGAAAAGGAATTATTAGCTGTAGTTTTTGCTTGTGATAAATTTAGATCTTATATTGTTGATTCAAAAGTTACTATTCATACTGATCATGCTGCAATTAGATACCTAATGACAAAGAAAGATGCTAAGCCGAGGCTTATTAGATGGGTACTTCTTTTGCAAGAATTTGATTTACATATTGTAGATAGGAAAGGTCTTGATAATCCTGTTGCTGATAATTTGTCTAGATTGGAAAATATTGCCTATGATCCTGTTCCTGTTAATGATAGTTTTCCAAATGAACAATTGGCTGTAATAAAGGTGAGCTCGCGAGACAGTCCTTGGTATGCTGATTATGCTAACTTTATTGTTTCCAAGTACTTGCCTCCGACCTTTTCAGCTCAGCAAAGGAGGAAATTCTTTTATGATTTGAGGCATTATTTCTGGGATGACCCACACTTATATAAAGAAGGAGTGGATGGTATTATGCGAAGATGTGTCCCCGAATATGAACAACAGGAGATATTGAGTAAATGTCATGGTAGTGCTTATGGAGGACATCACGCCGGAGAAAGAACCGCGCAAAAGGTTCTACAATCAGGTTTTTATTGGCCAACTCTCTTCAAGGATGCGAGAAAGTTTATTTTATCTTGTGATGAATGCCAAAGGGTTGGTAATATCTCCAGACGCAATGAAATGCCCATGAATTATACTCTTGTTATTGAACCGTTTGATTGTTGGGGATTTGACTTCATGGGACCTTTTCCGTCTTCGGAAGGTAACACTCATATACTTGTTGCTGTTGATTATGTTACTAAATGGGTGAAAGCTATACCTACAAAAAGTGCTGATGGTGAGACCTCTTTAAGAATGCTCTTAGATATTATTTTTCCTAGATTTGGAGTACCTAGATATATTATGACTGATGGAGGTTCTCATTTTATTCATGGAGGTTTTAGAAAAACTCTTGCTAAGTATGGTATTAATCATAGAATTGCTTCCGCTTATCATCCTCAAACTAGTGGTCAAGTAGAATTATCAAATAGAGAGATTAAATCTATTTTGGGAAAGACTGTTAATAAAACTAGAAAGAATTGGGCTAGTAAATTGAAGGATGCACTTTGGGCTTATAGAACTGCTTATAAAAATCCCATGGGAATGTCACCTTATAAAATGGTTTATGGGAAAGCTTGTCATTTACCTTTAGAACTAGAGCACAAAGCTTATTGGGCTGTTAGAGAATTAAATAAAGATCCTAAACTTGCCGGTGATAAGAGGTTGTTGCAATTGAGTTCTCTAGATGAATGGAGAAGTGAAGCTTATGAAAATGCTAAACTCTTTAAAGGAAAGTTAAAAAATGGCATGATAGGAGGATTATCAAAAGAGAATTTAATATTGGGGATAAAGTCCTATTGTATCGGTCTCGTCTCAGATTCTTTGCAGGGAAATTACTCTCGAAATGGGAAGGACCATATGTTGTCGAGGAGGTGTATCGTTCAGGAGCAATCAAAATTAGCTCTCTCCAAGGCAATGCTACGCAAGTGGTGAATGGACAAAGACTCAAGCATTATATCTCGGGTGATTCTTATAATGTTGATGTTGATATTATTCAAGTGGAAACACCGGAAGCTTTCATCAAAGGGCAAATTGACAGTCCGCCAGAACTCGACTTTGAATAGGTAACAGTACTGGTAATGAAAAGTACGCAATTTACTTTCCGAACAATATTTTCTGTTTTTGGAAAATATGAGAAATTACGAGTTCGAAACGGAGTGGAAAAGACGCACGAGGCGGCACCATAGGCCGGCGCCAAGCCTGGGCCCGCGCCGCCCTATGGTTTGGCCCCCCGTCGCCCCTTTCCGACTCTGGTTCGATCTGGTACTTTCCGTTTGTCGTGAAATTTTTTGCTATATAATCCCCCGGACCCCTGGAGGTCCGTATATCGTTTTCTCGACGTGTTTTGTTTCGAGCTATTTCTGCCAGGATCTGTTTTCAGTTTAGAAGCACCATGGTCTCCAAGAACAAGGGCAAGGAGTTTCCGGATGAAGATGATCGGGATCTTGGGTGGAAAGAGCAAGACAAAGACGTCAAGGAAGAGGATGAAGAAGAGGTGGAGGAAGATTCGCGCGCACACCCGCGTGCTACCATCGCAAGCATCAAGGTGGTGGACAACCCTTTTAGTGCAAACAAGAGCGCAAGAATTCGCACTGGAGGAGCGGTTCCACGTCATTACCTAGCTCCGAAAACATCTCCATCAGGCACTCATCACCCCTTCCACAATCTAATTTTCAATAATCAAATTGAAGGGACTCCCAAGGCAGCATTGCCTAGCCAGTGGGATATAGATCGCTCTAACACTGCAGGAGAGAAGGAGCCTGAGGCTGAAGAGTGGGGAAATAACTCCAAGAGCTGGGACTCGCCATCGGACAGACTCTTTAACCGCGTCGAGCACAACTCAGAGATGATTCGCAATCTCATATACAGGATTGACGAGCTCCAGGAGCTTATTGAGAAGCTTGTCGAATTCATCACCACCATCGCCGAAGGAGTAATTCATCATCGGTATTGGCATCCCCTTGGTTTGTTCCAAGCTTGGGGAGTGCCGCGGTATCACATTATCACTACCTTTTACTTTTATTGTCAAGTAGTGTCATATCATGAGTTGGGAAGTTATCATATAAGATGGGTTGCAGTGGAAGTATCTCTCTTTAGTTGGTTATCTATGTATCCCTTGGTGTGAGTTATCGTTATGGAATATTAATGAGAAGTCTTATCATTTACATATTGCACATCTTATTTTAGTTTGCAATCTCTACTATATGATTCACCTTGTTGTTAGTATTGGTATCACTTTGGGAGCATTGAATAAATCTATTTGGTTTTGGCAAACTTAGCATTGGTCAATAGCAACAACACTTTGAGGTTTAAATAGAAAAGAGAAATACATGTAGATGTTTCATTGTCTTTCTTGTTAGCTCATAGCTTACTATTCTGAAGTTAAAATTGTTTGTGCTTACAAGGAAGATGCATGATTGTTTCTATCATATGTATGTTTGTTTGTTTCCCTCGACTCTTATGCTTGCTAATTAACCTTGCTAGCCAAAGACCTGTACTGAGAGGGAATACTTCTCGTGCATCCAAACCTTAACCCAAACCTATGTCATTTGTGTCCACCATACCTACCTACTACATGGTATTTTCTGCCATTCCAAGTAAATACTTCATGTGCTACCTTTAAACAATTCAAAACTTAATATCTCTTATTTGTGTCAATGTTTCATAGCTCATGAGGAAGTATGTGGTGTTTTATCTTTCAATCTTGTTGGGCAACTTCCACCAATGGACTAGTGGCTTCATCCGCTTATCCAATAATTTTGCAAAAAGAGCTGGCAATGGGATTCCCAGTCCCAAATTAATTAAACTAAATAGACACTCCTCCATGGTATGTGATTGATGGACGGCACCCGAAGGATTCGGTTAGCCATGGCTTGTGTAAGCAAAGGTTGGGGGAGTGTCATCATCATAATAAAGCTAAAATAAAAAGGCACTCCTTCATGGTATGAGATTGTTGGCAGGCACCCGAGGATTCGGTTAGCCATGGTTTGTGAAAGAAAGGTTGGGAGGAGTGCCACACAAAATGAAAATAATATGGGAGCCGCTCTTAGGAGGTTGTCGGCAAGGGGGTTAGAGTACCCGCTACCAGTCGTTGACAACAACAAACACCTCTCAAAATGTTACTTTTATTCTCTTTATATGATTGCAAAACTGAAAAAGCTCTAGCACATGATTTAATCCCTGCTTCCCTCTGCGAAGGGCCTGTCTTTTACTTTATGTTGAGTCAGTAAACCTATTTCCCTCCATCTCAAGCAAGCATTTGAGTAGTTGTGATCAAACCATTATATTGTGATTTGCTACATCATGTCTTTTATTCTTCCTTGTTTAGTACAAGTTTTATCTGAATGAATATAGCTTTGCAAGTTATCAATGATCATGAGAAGACCATTATGATTGAGTATGCAAGTTGTGCTTTATAAACTTTAACATGAGAGCGCTGCTCAATGAGATAAATATAATCTGTTAATTGTTCTCTGACCAAGAACGAAGTTTGCCATCACCAATCATGATTTCTCATGCACCTTTACTTGTGATTACCTTATACTTGTTTCAATATGAGTTATAAGAGGTTGTTTACTATAATGTCCTGTGTGAATGAATATGATGCTTCTTGTCCGTATTTTATTTATCGACTCTTCACTCCATAAACATGTGGTCATGTCTATCGAGTTCAGTTTCGCTTGGGGACAAGCGAAGTCTAAGCTTGGGGGGAGTTGATACGTCCAATTTGCATCACTATTTTATATCATAATTTGCTGTTATTCATTGATATATTTCATATTGGGACACAATACTTATGTTATTTCATCTATTTTGCATGTTTCATCATTATTGGAGGATCAAGCACCGGAGCCAGGATTCTGCTGGAAAAAGCACCGTCGAACGCAATATTTCGGAAGATCAACTGTGGGAGGAAATTATACCAAAAATCCTATTTTTCAAGATGACGAAGGAAGCCAGAAGGAGGGGCCAGGAGGACCCAGGGTGGGCCCACACCCTAGGGCGGCGCGGCCCAGCTGCTGCGCCGCCATGTGGTGCAGGGGGCCCACGACCCCTTTCGCCTCCTTTTCTTCGCGAAATCCTTCGTCCCGAAACCTAAGCCAGAGGGTACCTCGCGAAGAGTTCTGCCGCCTCTGCGGGGCGGAGAACACCAGAGAGAAAAGAGCTCTCCGGCGGGCAGGAATCCGCCGGGGAAATTCCCTCCGGGAGGGGGAAATCGACGCCATCGTCACCGTCATCGAGCTGGATGATGCGTGTGGTTGGCACGTCCGTTGGGAACCCCAAGAGGAAGGTGTGATGCGCACAGCGGCAAGTTTCCCTCAGTAAGAAACCAAGGTTTAATCGGACCAGTAGGAGTCAAGAAGCACGTTGAAGGTTGATGGCGGCGAGATGTAGTGCGGCGCAACACCAGGGATTCCGGCGCCAACGTGGAACCTGCACAACACAACCAAAGTACTTTGCCCCAACGAAGCAGTGAGGTTGTCAATCTCACCGGCTTGCTGTAACAAAGAGTTAACCGTATTGTGTGGAAGATGATTGTTTGCAAAACGATAGAACAAGTATTGCATAGATTGTATTTCATAAAGAGAATTGGACCGGGGTCCACAGTTCACTAGAGGTGTCTCTCCCATAAGACGAACGCATGTTGGGTGAACAAATTACAGTTGGGCAATTGACAAATAAAGAGAGCATGACCATGCACATACATATCATGATGAGTATAGTGAGATTTAATTGGGCATTACGACAAAGTACATAGACCGTCATCCAACTGCATCTATGCCTAAAAAGTCCACCTTCAAGTTATCATCCGAACCCCCTCCAGTATTAAGTTGCAAACAACAGACAATTGCATTAAGTATGGTGCGTAATGTAACTAGTGACTACATCCTTGAACATAGCACTAATGTTTTATCCCTAGTGGCAACAGCACAACACAACCTTAGAACTTTCTGTCACTGTCCCAGGTGTCAATGCAGGCATGAACCCACTATCGAGCATAAGTACTCCCTCTTGGAGTTAATAGCAAAAACTTGGCCAGAGTATCTACTAGTAACGGAGAGCATGCAAGATCATAAACAACACATAGATATAACTTTGATAATCAACATAACAAGTATTCTCTATTCATCGGATCCCAACAAACGCAACATATAGAATTACAGATAGATGATCTTGATCATGTTAGGCAGCTCACAAGATCCGACAATGATAGCACAATGGGGAGAAGACAACCATCTAGCTACTGCTATGGACCCATAGTCCAGGGGTAGACTACTCACACATCACACCGGAGGCGACCATGGCGGCGTAGAGTCCTCCGGGAGATGATTCCCCTCTCCGCAGGGTGCGGATCTCTGGATCCCCGAGATGGGATCGGCGGCGGCGGCGTCTCTGGAAGGTTTTCCGTATCGTGGCTCTCGGTCTGGGGGTTTCGTCACGGAGACTTTTTATAGGCGGAAGGGCAGGTCAAGAGGCGGCACGGGGCCCCACACCACGGGCCGCGCGGCCAAGGGGGGGCGCCGCCCTAGGGTGTGGCCCCTCCGTGGCCCCTCTTCGTCTCTCCTTCGGACTTCTGGAAGCTTCGTGAGAAAATAGGCCCCTGGGCTTTGATTTCGTCCAATTCCGAGAATATTTCCTTACTAGGATTTCTGAAACCAAAAACAGCAGAAAACATGGCACTTCGGCATCTTGTTAATAGGTTAGTTCCAAAATGCACGAATATGACATAAAGTGTGCATAAAACATGTAGATAACATCAATAATGTGGCATGGAACATAAGAAATTATCGATACGTCGGAGACGTATCAGCATCCCCAAGCTTAGTTCTGCTCGTCCCGCAGGTAAAACGATAACACAGATAATTTCTGGGTGACATGCCATCATAATCTTGATCATACTATTTGTAAAGCATATGTAGTGAATGCAGCGATCAAAACAATGTATATGACATGAGTAAACAAGTGAATCATATAGCAAAGACTTTTCATGAATAGCACTTCAAGACAAGCATCAATAAGTCTTGCATAAGAGTTAACTCATAAAGCAATAATTCAAAGTAAAGGCATTGAAGCAACACAAAAGAAGATTAAGTTTCAGCGGTTGCTTTCAACTTGTAACATGTATATCTCATGGATATTGTCAACATAGAGTAGTATAATAAGTGCAATAAGCAAGTATGTAGGAATCAATGCACAGTTCACACAAGTGTTTGCTTCTTGAGGTGGAGAGAAATAGGTGAACTGACTCAACATTGAAAGTAAAAGAATGGTCCTCCATAGAGGAAAAGCATCGATTGCTATATTTGTGCTAGAGCTTTGATTTTGAAAACATGAAACAATTTTGTCAACGGTAGTAATAAAGCATATGCATCATGTAAATTATATCTTATAAGTTGCAAGCCTCATGCATAGTGTACTAATAGTGCCCGCACCTTGTCCTAATTAGCTTGGACTACCGGATCATCACAATGCATTGTTTTTACCAAGTGTCACAAAGGGGTACCTCTATGCCGCCTGTACAAAGGTCTAAGGAGAAAGCTCGCATTGGATTTCTCGCTATTGATTATTCTTCAACTTAGACATCCATACCGGGACAACATAGACAACAGATAATGGGCTCCTCTTTTATGCATAAGCATATACCAACAATTAATAATTTTCTCATTTGAGATTTGAGGATTGTTGTCCAAAACTGAAACTTCCACCATGGAGCATGGCTTTAGTTAGCGGCCCAATGTTCTTCTCTAACATATGCATGCTTAACCATATGGTGGTAGATCTCTCTTACTTCAGACAAGACGGACATGCATAGCAACTCACATGAAATTCAACAATGAAAAGTTGATGGCGTCCCCAGTGAACATGGTTATCGCACAACAAGCAACTTAATAAGAGATAAAGTGCATAATTACATATTCAATACCACAATAGTTTTTAAGCTATTTGTCCCATGAGCTATATATTGCAAAAGTGAATGATGGAATTTTAAAGGTAGCACTCAAGCAATTTACTTTGGAATGGCGGAAAATACCATGTAGTAGGTAGGTATGGTGGACACAAATGGCATAGTGGTTGGCTCAAGTATTTGGATGCATGAGAAGTATTCCCTCTCGATACAAGGTTTAGGCTAGCAAGGCTTATTTGAAACAAACACAAGGATGAACCGGTGCAGCAAAACTCACATAAAAGATATATTGAAAACATTATAAGACTCTACACCGTCTTCCTTGTTGTTCAAACTCAATACTAGAAATTATCTAGACCTTGGAGAAACCAAATATGCAAACCAAATTTTAGCATGCTCTATGTATTTCTTCATTAATGGGTGCAAAGCATATGATGCAAGAGCTTAATCATGAGCACAACAATTGCCAAGTATCACATTACCCAAGACATTTATAGCAATTACTACATGTATCATTTTCCAATTCCAACCATATAACAATTTAACGAAGGAGAAACTTCGCCATGAATACTATGAGTAGAAACCAAGGACATACTTGTCCATATGCTACAGCGGAGCGTATCTCTCTCCCATAAAGTGAATGCTAGGATCCATTTTATTCAAACAAAACAAAAAACAAAAACAAACCGACGCTCCAAGAAAAAGCACATAAGATGTGACGGAATAAAAATATAGTTTCAGGGGAGGAACCTGATAATGTTGTCGATGAAGAAGGGGATGCCTTGGGCATCCCCAAGCTTAGACGCTTGAGTCTTCTTGATATATGCAGGGGTGAACCACCGGGTGCATCCCCAAGCTTAGAGCTTTCACTCTCCTTGATCATGTTGCATCATACTCCTCTCTTGATCCTTGAAAACTTCCTCCACACCAAACTCGAAACAACTCATTAGAGGGTTAGTGCATAATATAAATTGACATATTCAGAGGTGACACAATCATTCTTAACACTTCTGGACATTGCATAATGCTACTGGACATTAATGGATCAAAGAAATTCATCCAACATAGCGAAAGAGGCAATGCGAAATAAAAGGCAGAATCTGTCAAAACAGAACAGTTCGTATTGACGAATTTTAAAATGGCACCAGACTTGCTCAAATGAAAATGCTCAAATTGAATGAAAGTTGCGTACATATCTGAGGATCATGCACGTAAATTGGCTTAATTTTCTGAGCTACCTACAGGGAGGTGGACTCAGATTCGTGACAGCAAAGAAATCTGGAACTGTGCAGTAATCCAAATCTAGTACTTACTTTTCTATCAACGGCTTAACTTGGCACACCAAAACACAAAACTAAGATAAGGAGAGGTTGCTACAGTAGTAAACAACTTCCAAGACACAAAATAAAAACAAAGTACTGTAGGTAAAAACATGGGTTGTCTCCCATAAGCGCTTTTCTTTAACGCCTTTCAGCTAGGCGCAGAAAGTGTGTATCAAGTATTATCAAGAGATGAAGTGTCAACATCATAATTTTTTCTCATAATGGAATCAAAAGGTACCTTCATTCTCTTTCTAGGGAAGTATTCCATACCTTTCTTGAGAGGAAATTGATATTTTATATTACCTTCCTTCATATCAATAACAGCACCAACAGTTCGAAGAAAAGGTCTTCCCAATATAATGGGACAAGATGCATTGCATTCAATATCCAAGACAACAAAATCAACGGGAACAAGGTTATTGTTAACGGTAATGCGAACATTATCAACTTTACCCAAAGGTTTCTTTGTAGAATGATCAGCAAGATTAACATCCAAATAACAATTTTTCAGCGGTGGCAAGTCAAGCATATTATAAATTTTCTTAGGCATAACAGAAATACTTGCACCAAGATCACATAAAGCATTACAATCAAAATCTTTAACCTTCATCTTAATGATGGGCTCCCAACCATCCTCTAGCTTTTTAGGAATAGAGGCTTCGCGCTCTAGTTTCTCTTCTCTAGCTTTTATAAGAGCATTTGTAATATGATGTGTAAAAGCCAAATTTATAGCACTAGCATTAGGACTTTTAGCAAGTTTTTGCAAGAACTTTATAACTTCAGAGATGTGGCAATCATCAAAATTCAAACCATTATAATCTAAAGCAATGGGATCATCATCCCCAATGTTGGAAAAAATTTCAGCAGCTTTATCACAGGCAGTTTCAGCAGTTTTAGCAGTTTCAGGCAGTTTTTCGCGCTTTGCATTAGAAGTGAAAACATTGCTAACACCAATTCTTTTATTAGTATGAGTAGGAGGTGCAGCAACATGTGTAGCATTAGCATTACTAGTGGTGGTAATAGTCCAAACTTTAGCTATATTCTTTTCTTTAGCTAGTTTTTCATTTTCTTCTCTATCCCACCTAGCACGCAGTTCAGCCATTAATCTTATATTCTCCTTAATTCTAACTTGAATGGCATTTGCTGTAGTAACAATTTTATTATGATGATTCTCATTAGGCAAAACTTTTGATTTTAAAAGATCAACATCAGCAGCAAGACTATCGACTTTAGAAGCAAGTATATCAATTTTCCCAAGCTTTTCTTCAACAGATTTGTTAAAAGCAGTTTGTGTACTAATAAATTCTTTAAGCATGGCTTCAAGTCCAGGGGGTGAACTCCTATTATTGTTGTAAGAATTCCCATAAGAATTACCATAGCCGTTGCCATTATTATAAGGATATGGCCTATAGTTGTTACTAGAATTGTTCCGGTAAGCATTGTTGTTGAAATTATTATTTTTAATGAAGTTTACATCAACATGTTCTTCTTGTGCAACCAATGAAGCTAACGGAACATTATTAGGATCAATATTAGTCCTATCATTCACAAGCATAGACATAATAGCATCAATCTTATCACTCAAGGAAGAGGTTTCTTCGACAGAATTTACCTTCTTACCTTGTGGAGCTCTTTCCGTGTGCCATTCAGAGTAGTTGATCATCATATTATCAAGAAGCTTTGTTGCTTCACCAAGAGTGATGGACATAAAGGTACCTCCAGCAGCTGAATCCAATAAATTCCGTGAAGAAAAATTTAGTCCTGCATAGAAGGTTTGGATGATCATCCAAGTAGTCAGTCCATGGGTTGGGCAATTTTTAACCAAAGATTTCATTCTTTCCCAAGCTTGAGCAACATGTTCAGTATCTAATTGTTTAAAATTCATTATGCTACTCCTCAAAGATATAATTTTAGCAGGGGGATAATATCTACCAATAAAAGCATCCTTGCATTTAGTCCATGAATCAATACTATTCTTAGGCAGAGATAGCAACCAATCTTTAGCTCTTCCTCTTAATGAGAAAGGGAACAATTTTAGTTTAATAATATCACCATCTACATCTTTATATTTTTGCATTTCACATAATTCAACAAAATTATTAAGATGGGCAGCAGCATCATCAGAACTAACACCAGAAAATTGCTCTCGCATAACAAGATTCAGTAAAGCGGGTTTAATTTCAAAGGATTCTCTGTAGTAGCAGGTGGAGCAATAGGTGTGCATAAGAAATCATTATTATTTGTGGTTGTGAAGTCACACAACTTAGTGTTTTCAGCGTTGGCCATTTTAGCAACAGTAAATAAAACAAACTAGATAAAGTAAATGCAAGTAAACTAATTTTTTTGTGTTTTCGATATAGCAAACAAGATAGCAAATAAAGTAAAACTAGCAACTAATTTTTGTATTTTGATTTAGTGCAGCAAACAAAGTAGTAAATAAAACTAAGCAAGACAAAAACAAAGTAAAGAGATTGAGAAGTGGAGACTCCCCTTGCAGGCGTGTCTTGATCTCCCCGACAACGGCGCCAGAAATTTGCTTGATGCGTGTGGTTGGCACGTCCGTTGGGAACCCCAAGAGGAAGGTGTGATGCGCACAGCGGCAAGTTTCCCTCGTAAGAAACCAAGGTTTAATCGGACCAGTAGGAGTCAAGAAGCACGTTGAAGGTTGATGGCGGCGAGATGTAGTGCGGCGCAACACCATGTCCGGCGCCAACGTGGAACACACAACACAACCAAAGTACTTTGCCCCAACGAAACAGTGAGGTTGTCAATCTCACCGGCTTGCTGTAACAAAGAGTTAACCGTATTGTGTGGAAGATGATTGTTTGCAGAAAACAGTAGAACAAGTATTGCAGTAGATTGTATTTCAGTAAGAATTGGACCGGGGTCCACGTTCACTAGAGGTGTCTCTCCCATAAGAAACGCATGTTGGGTGAACAAATTACAGTTGGGCAATTGACAAATAAAGAGAGCATGACCATGCACATACATATCATGATGAGTATAGTGAGATTTAATTGGGCATTACGACAAAGTACATAGACCGTCATCCAACTGCATCTATGCCTAAAAAGTCCACCTTCAGGTTATCATCCGAACCCCCTCCAGTATTAAGTTGGAAACAACAGACAATTGCATTAAGTATGGTGCGTAATGTAACTAGTGACTACATCCTTGAACATAGCACTAATGTTTTATCCCTAGTGGCAACAGCACAACACAACCTTAGAACTTTTTGTCACTGTCCCAGGTGTCAATGCAGGCATGAACCCACTATCGAGCATAAGTACTCCCTCTTGGAGTTAATAGCAAAAACTTGGCCAGAGTATCTACTAGTAACGGAGAGCATGCAAGATCATAAACAACACATAGATATAACTTTGATAATCAACATAACAAGTATTCTCTATTCATCGGATCCCAACAAACGCAACATATAGAATTACAGATAGATGATCTTGATCATGTTAGGCAGCTCACAAGATCCGACAATGATAGCACAATGGGGAGAAGACAACCATCTAGCTACTGCTATGGACCCATAGTCCAGGGGTAGACTACTCACACATCACACCGGAGGCGACCATGGCGGCGTAGGTCCTCGGAGATGATTCCCCTCTCGGCGGGTGCGGGAGCGATCTCTGGATCCCCCGAGATGGGATCGGCGTTGGCGGCGTCTCGGAAGGTTTTCCGTGTCGTGGCTCTCGTGGGGGTTTCGTCACGGAGACTTTTTATAGGCGGAAGGGCAGGTCAAGAGGCGGCACGGGGGCCCCACACAGGGCCGCGCGGCCAAGGGGGCCGCGCCGCCCTAGGGTGTGGCCCCTCCGTGGCCCCTCTTCGTCTCTCCTTCGGACTTCTGGAAGCTTCGTGAGAAAATAGGCCCCTGGGCTGATTTCGTCCAATTCGAGAATATTTCCTTACTAGGATTTCTGAAACCAAAAACAGCAGAAAACGGGGCACTTCGGCATCTTGTTAATAGGTTAGTTCCGAAAAATGCACGAATATGACATAAAGTGTGCATAAAACATGTAGATAACATCAATAATGTGGCATGGAACATAAGAAATTATCGATACGTCGGAGACGTATCACTGGACATCATCTCCATCACCATCATCATCATCTCCACCATCATCACCACCGTCTCCACCGCTGGACACCGTCATCGCCGTAGCAATTTGGGTTTGATCTTGATTGTTTGATAGGGGAAACTCTCCCGGTATCGATCTCTACTTGTTATTGATGCTATTGAGTGAAACCATTGAACCAAGTTTATGTTCAGATTGTTATTCATCATCATATCACCTCTGATCATGTTCCGTATGATGTCTCGTGAGTAGTTCGTTTAGTTCTTGAGGACATGGGTGAAGTCTAAATGTTAGTAGTGAATTATGGTTGAGTAATATTCAATGGTGTGATATTTAAGTTGTGGTGTTATTCTTCTAGTGGTGTCATGTGAACGTCGACTACATGACACTTCACCATTTATGGGCCTAGGGGAATGCATCTTGTATTCGTTTGCTAATTGCGGGGTTGCCGGAGTGACGAAACCTAAACCGTTGGTATATCGATGCAGGAGGGATCGCAGGATCTCGAGTTTAAGGCTGTGGTTAGATTTATTCTTAATTACTTTCTTGTAGTTGCGGATGCTTGCAAGGGTATAATCACAAGTATGTATTAGTCCTAGGAAGGGCGGTACATTAGCATAGGTTCACCCACACAACACTTATCATAACAATGAAGATTATTTAGCCGTATGTAGCGAAAGCACTAGACTAAAATCCCGTGTGTCCTCGAGAACGTTTGGTCATTATAAGTAAACAAACCGGCTTGTCCTTTGTGCTAAAAGGATTTGGCCACTCGCTGCAATTGTTACTCTCGCACTTTACATACTCGCACTTTATTCACTGTTACATCAAAACCCCTGAATACTTGTTTGTGAGCATTTACAGTGAATCCTTCATCGAAACTGCTTGTCAACACCTTCTGCTCCTCGTTGGGATCGACATTCTTACTTATCGAAGATACTACGATACACCCCCTATACTTGTGGGTCATCACTCGCCGGTCGCCGTCTCCACCCCATGTCGCCCGCTTCTCGTTGGTCGCCATGTTCATCTCCATCGTCATCGCCTCGATGGATCTAATCGACATTGGCTACAACGACATGGGTAAGAGTTGTGTCATTAACAGTCAGAGGATTGGCCACAACGACATCGCATATACGAGCTAACTTGGCATTGACAAGTAGCCTGGTTCTGTTCACGACAACCTTGTCTATAGAATCATCATCGTTGACACGTAGGAACTTGATACGTCTCAAACGTATCTATAATTTCTTATGGTCCATGCTAGTTTTATGACAATACCTACATGTTTTGCTCACACTTTATAATGATTTCATGTATTTTCCGGAACTAACCTATTAACAAGATGTCGAAGTGCAAGTTCCTGTTTTCTGTTGTTTTTGGTTCCAAAAAGGCTGTTCGGGCAATATTCTCGGAATTCGACGAAACAAAAGCCCACGATCTTATAATTCACGGAAAGTTCCAGAAGTTCTAAGGGGAGACGAGGAAGGGCAGCAGGGGACCCACACCATAAGGCGGCGTGGGTGGCCCCCTGGCCGCGCCAGCCTATGGGGAGGGGGTCCCCTGGCCCCTCCGACTCCGCCTCTTCGCCTATAAAGTCCCTCGTGACCTAAAACCCGATACGGTGCGAAACTCCAGAAAAACTCCAGGGGCGCCGCCGCCATCACGAAACTCCGTTTCGGGGGACAGAAGTCTCGGTTCCGGCACGCCGTCGGGATGGGGAATTGCCCCCGGAGTCATCTCCATCAACACCACCGCCATCTTCATCGCCATTGCTGTCTCCCATGATGAGGAGGGAGTAGTTCTCCCCCGAGGCTGAGGGCTCTACCGGTGATCTTTATGTGATCATGAGCTTTGTATCACTATTAATCTATGTGCTACTCTAGTGATGTTATTAAAGTAGTCTATTCCCCCTTTCATAGCTATTGTTGACAGTGTGTATGCTATGTTAGTACTCGGTCTAAATTGCAATGGTCTATTATGCACTCTAGAGGTTACTTTAATATGAACTCCGTGAAGTTGTGGAGCTTGTTTACTCCGGCTTGAGGTGTGCTTTGTAGCCCTACACAATGAATGGTGTTTGTTATCCAACAAGAGAGTGTAGAAAGTAGCATTTATTTATTCATTATGTGATCAATGTTGAGAGTGTCCACTAGTGAAAGTATGATCCCTAGGCCTTGTTTCCAAATATCGAATCACCATTTATTTACTGTTCTACTGCATGTTTGCTTGCTGCCATCTTTATTTCAGATTGCAATTACTACTTACAATCTTCCATATTACTTGTATTTCACTATCTCTTCGCCGAACTAGTGCACCTATACATCGACAAGTGTATTAGGTGTGTTGGGGACACAAGAGACTTCTTGTATCGTAATTGCAGGGTTGCTTGAGAGGGATATCTTTGACCTCTACCTCCCGAGTTCGATAAACCTTGGGTGATTCACTTAAGAGAAACTTGCTGCTGTTCTACAAACCTCTGCTCTTGGAGGCCCAACACTCTAGAGAATAGAAGCGTGCGTAGACATCAAGCTATTTTAAGGCGCCGTTGGGGAGGTAAGGTAAAAGGTATTCACATCCTCACTACTAAGCTATTTCCTAGCTGTTGCCGGTGTGTGAGTGCTCGAAGCTATTTCCTTTAGATTCTGCAATTATATTTTTTTGTTTCTTGTTTTTATTTAACTAGTTAGGCTTAATGGAAAATAACAACAAAATTAGAGATCTTTATGAAATTTATCTTGAGTTAGGACATGAGGTGTTTGAAGAGAAAATTAAAAAACCTATGGAACTTTATATGCATGCTAATGGCAATGTTATTAGTATGAATGCTTTGAACACCATTGTTGCTAATGCTATGGAAAATTCTAAGCTTGGGGAAGCTGGTTTTGATGAGCATGATATTTTTAGTCCCCCAAGTTTTGAGGAGAAAATTTTCTTTGATGATACTTTGCCTCCCATTTATGATGATTATAATGATAGTGGTATTTTGGTGCCACCTACTATGGAGGATAAAGTTTATTATGATTATACCATGCCTGCAATTTATGATGATTACAATGATGGTTGTGATAGTTTTACTCCCACTATTACACATAAAATTGATTATGCTTATGTGGAGAGTAATGATACTTTTATGCATGTGAATAAGAATGCTTTATGTGATAGTTATATTGTTGAGTTTATTCATGATGCTACTGAAAGTTATTATGAGAGAGGGAAACATGGTTATATGCATCTTAATAATATTAAGTTCCCCTCTTTATGTTGAGAATCTTGAAGTTACTCGTGTTTTATCTTCCTATGCTTGTCACTTTGCTCCTCATGAATTTATTTGTGTACAAGATTCCTATGCATAGGAAGTGTGTTAGGCTTAAATTTGTTTCATACTTGCTTTTTGATGCTCTCTTTGCTTCAACTCTCATCCTTATGTGAGCATCATTAAAATTGCTGAGCTCATCTTAATGGCTATAAAGAAAGCACTTCTTGGGAGATAACCCATGTTTTTATTTTTGCTACTGTTTTGTTGTGTCTTGGAAGTTGTTACTACTGTAGCAACCTCTCCTTATCTTTACTTTATTGCATTGTTGTGCCAAGTAAAGTCTTTGATAGTAAGGTTGATACTAGATTTGGATTTCTGCGCAGAAACAGATTTCTTGCTGTCACGAATTTGAGTAGGCCTCTCTGTAGATAACTCGGAAAAATCTGCCAATTTTTATGAGTGATCCTCAGATATGTACGCAACTTTCATTCAATTTGATCTTTTTCATCTGAGCAAGTTAAGTGCCCCTAAAAAATTCGTCTTTACGGACTGTTCTGTTTTGACAGATTCTGCCTTTTATTTCGCATTGCCTCTTTTGCTATGTTGAATGGATTTCTTTGTTCCATTAACTTTCAGTAGCTTTGTGCAATGTACAGAAGTGTTAAGAATGATTATGTCACCTCTGAATATGTGAATTTTTGATTATGCACTAACCCTCTAATGAGTTTGTTTTGAGTTTGGTGTGGAGGAAGTTTTCAAGGATCAAGAGAGGAGGATGATACAATATGATCAAGAAGAGTGAAAAGTCTAAGCTTGGGGATGCCCCCGTGGTTCATCCCTGCATATTTCAAAGAAGACTCAAGCATCTAAGCTTGGGGATGCCCAAGGAACCCCCTTCTTCATCGACAACTTATCAGGTCACCTCTAGTGAAACTATATTTTTATTCCGTCACATCTTATGTGCTTTACTTGGAGCGTCTGTATGTTTTTATTTTTGTTCTTGTTTGAATAAAATCGGATCCTAGCATTCTTTGTTTGGGAGAGAGACACGCTCTGCTGTTTCATATGAACACATATGTTCTTAGCTTTACTTTTAATGTTCATGGCGAAGGCTGAAACTGCTTCATTCATTGTTATTTGGTTGGAAACAGAAAATGCTTCATGTGGTAATTGATATATGGTCTTGAATAATTTGATACTTGGCAATTTTTTGCTCAAATAGATCATGTTTAAGCTCTTGCATCATGTACTTTACACCTATTAATGAAGAACTACCATAGAGCTTGTTGAAATTTGGTTTGCATGATTGGTCTCTCTAAAGTCTAGATATTTTCTGGTGAAGTGTTTGAACAACAAGGAAGGCAGTGTAGAGTCTTATAATGCTTGCAATATGTTCTTATGTAAGTTTTGTTGTACCGGTTCATACTTGTGTTTGCTTCAAACAACCTTGCTAGCCAAAGCCTTGTACTGAGAGGAATTCTTCTCGTGCATCCAAAATCTTGAGCCAAAACCTATGCCATTTGTGTCCACCATACCTACCTACTATGTGGTATTTCTCTGCCATTCCAAAGTAAATTACTTGAGTGCTACCTTTAAAATTTCATTCCTTGTCTTTGCAATATATAGCTCATGGGAAAATAGCCTTAAAAACTATTGTGGTAAAGAATATGAAGCTTATGTATCTTCTTTCTTATAAGTTGCTTGTTGAGCGGTAACCATGTTTCTGGGGACGCCATCAACTATTACACTTTTGTTGAATATCATGTGAGTTGCTATGCATGTTCGTCTTGTCTGAAGTAAGGGTGATTTATCATGATCAAATGGTTTGAGTATGCATATAGTTAGTGTTATCACCAGAATTTGACCGAGTCAGAGGTGGGCCGCGATCAAGATGGATTTGAAGAATATACATGGTAGAATTACGTGAATCGGCCTGTTATGCTGAGTTTGGGCTAGTTTGCCCTTGTATCTATAATTATAGTAGATCGCATCTTAGATTAGAAAATAGAGTTTTACCCGTGCACGGTTAGGTGCACACCTGAAGTAGAAAGTCCCTTGGACTATAAATATGTATCTAGGGTTTATGGAATAAACAACAACTCATGTTCAACCAAACAAACCAATCTCGGCGCATCGCCAACTCCTTCGTCTCGAGGGTTTCTATCCGGTAAGCGACATGCTGCCTAGATCGCATCTTGCGATCTAGGCAGCCAAGCTCCACGTTGTTCATGCGTTGCTCGTACTGAAGCCTTGTTGATGGCGAGCAACGTAGTTATCATAGATTTGTTAGGGTTAGCATAGTTCTTCGCGTAACATGCTAGCGTAGTGCAACCCTTGCATATCTAGCCGCCCTCACACCTATCTTAGGTGTGGGGGCGGCACCCCTTGATCATTATTTAGTAGATCTGATCCGTTACGATTGCTCCTTGTTCTACAAGGATTAGTTTAATATCTGCAATAGTTAGGCCTTACAAAGGGGGGAGGATCCAGCGGCACGTAGGGTGTCGTTCGCAAGTCCTAAACAGGATGTTCCGGGATCAACTTCGTGTTGGTTTTTAGGCCTTGTTTAGGATCGGCTTACGATCACCGTGCGTGGCCGCGAGGCCCAACCTGGAGTAGGATGATCCGATTATGCGGTGAAAACCCTAAATCGTCGTACATCTCATTAGCTTTATCTTGATCAAGCAGGACCACCATATATTCGTGCACCCGTACGAATCATGGGTGGATCGGCTCTTTGAGCCGATTCACAGGATAACCTGAGAGCGATCGAGGCTCGTATTTAATGTTTACGTGTATGCCATGCAGGAAACTAAGCGAGGCATCTCCATCACCTTCCTGACCAGGTATAGGTCAGGTGGCATTGCACTCAGCATCGGACGTGTGACCAGAAGTGCTTTGCGGGCCGTCGCTCGGAGGGACCTCGGCCAGCCGCAGCTCTAGGTTGTTCCTGGCTCTACGGTGTTGACCCGTCGCTGCCCGTCGGTGGGTTTCGACGTCAACACATTCTCACGCCCGGTGGGACAATCTTCTACATCAACCACATCGCCATCTACATCGAGATGGCGGACGGCACGCCAGTCACCTACGAGGAGCTGCCCGACGAGCTCAAGAAGAGGTATGACAAGATCAAAGTCACCCTCGAAGCCGACCTCATCGGCTCTTTTCAGAGAACCCGTTCCCATGGCATCGGATGGAAGGGGTTCTCACCGAAAGTGCACTCGATGGGATAGACCTCTCTGCCCCGTCGGAGGAACGCACCAGGGGCCTGCGGCAGGAGATCAACTACTTGGTGGCTCACTCGCTACACCGCCTCTGAGAACCTGGTCAACACGTTGGAGCGTGTCGCTCTTCGCGTGATCCAGGAGATCATGAGGCACCAGTACTCGCCGTCAGGACCAGCTCTCGGGACACATCAAGGAGAGTTGCCACTCCAGTCCCGTCCACCGCTGCCATATGCGTTGGCAGCACCAGAAGTGCCGGCTACCGGCATTCGTCGTCTACAAGATCGGTGGTGACCCTAGTGACTACCGGTTCTTGACCGAGGCGCCTAAGGAGATCCCTCACGGATACGCGTGCACGTATGTGCCGGATTGTAGTGGCAGGCACTCACAAACCAGGCCACAACATCGGGGACTTCTGGGAAAACGGGAGGAACGTCGGCAATAGAGCTTGAGAAGCGGCGTGGCTAACTAAGTACGCCACCCCGACGAACCTCCGAGCTCAGCTCTGGGTTGGCTCGAGCTGGAGAAGCAAGCATGGCTGGCTAAGTACGCCACCCGGCGAATCTTCAGAGTTCAACTCCTGCAGCCAGCACGGCGGATCAGATCAGTACCATCTGAGAGACCAGTTCGGCATGGTGCCGAAAAGGAGGGCAATCGGCTATTCCAAGCCGTACCCCGACGACTACGAGATGATCCCGCTACCACCCAAATATCGGCTCCCTGATTTCTCCAAATTCAGTGGATCAGATGGCTCCAGCTCCATCGAGCACGTCGGCCGATATTTGGCGCAACTAGGACCGGCTTCAGTGTCGGATCAACTACGCGTGAGGCTCTTCTCACAGTCCCTCATGGGATCGGCTTTCGGATGGTATACCTCTTTGCCACCAAACTCCATCCAGACTTGGAAGCAGTTGGAAGAGCAGTTCCATATGCAGTACCATTCAGAGGCTTTCGAGTCGGCATTGCCGATCTAGCACAACTACGTCAGAAGCGCGGAGAAACGGTGACATACATCCAGCGCTTCAGGAATCTTAGGAACCGATGTTATTCGGTTCGTATAACTGAAAAGTCGAGTTGGCAGTAGCTGGCCTTGCAACACAGCTCAAGGACATGGCCTCCCAAGCGGATTATCCCTCATGGCGCATGGTTCGAAGCGTCGGCATATGAACAGCGCCGCCGGGACCTGTACAAGACAAGTTCAAGCGTGCGATAGTCCTGGTCGATGCGAGAGGAAGATGAAGTCCCTGCGGGAGATCAAGAGGTAACAGTGGCTGAATGGACTCGGGGAGGAACCCCGTGTCCTGCAAATGGGTAAAGCCACCAGGGCCCACCAAGGGGATTTGATTTTGACATGACCAAGACTGAGCAAATCTTCGACCTCCTGCTCAAGGAGAAACGTTGACGATTCTGAAGGTCTCAAATTCCCCACGGTGCAAGAGCTGAACGGAAAGCCATACGCAAATGGCACAACTCGCTCTCCCATGCCACCAACGATTGCAGGGTATGGCGTCGGCACATCCAAGCGGCGATAGAAAAAGGGCGACTAATTTTCAACCAATACGCCATGAAGGTCGACACCCAGCCCTTTCCCGCCGTTAACATGGTGGAGTGCACTTACCCCGGTTGCTAGCCAGATCCTCGTTCACATCAACATGGTAGGACCTGGAACCACGGCGGCAAAGATGGAGACGAGGGCAGCTGCTCTCGCAAGGACACAGAGGAGGCCGCTCCACGCGATCGGCTCCGTCATGATGGCAAGCGCTACGTCACAGAGGGAGAGGTGAAGAACATAAGATATCAGCGACCCCTCTCTGATCACCTCCTCAACAAGTATGTGAGTCAGTATGACCAACGCCGACGGTCCAGCTATGATGATGAAGGAGATCGTCTGGCTAGAGAAGCCGGAAGACATCGTCGGCATGATCGCGATGAGGAGGAGCACGAGCGCCGCGCCACGGAACAATCAAGGGAGCAAGATGACAATGCCAGGCACTGGGACTGCCCCTTCTTCAGACAGCTGGGATTCAGGAATGAGCCGATTGCCCACAATCGGCAATTGCCCAGAATGCAACCAGAAGAAGAAGGAGGCAGCCAACGTGTCTGTGTTCGAGTGCTTAGGGCCTCTCCCGCACAGAGCAAACGTGCTGAGTCCCCTCGGTGGGAAGATCTCGAGGACTCCGAAGACGAGGGACAAGAAGAAGAAGAAGACAGGTACCACCGCCCAAGGTGGTGCCCTGACGGACTCAGCCGTTCACAAAAGCGTAGGGTTCAGCGGTTGCGCGGCCTGGAGGAAGCCGAAAGGTTATACCTGCATACGCTAAGGAAGGCGCGGCCTGATCTGGCTGCACGAACCCTGGATGAAGAGGGTCGTCCACGGAAAATGGAGTGGCGCCCCAAGCAAAAAAGCCGATGAAACATCGGGGTACAAACATGGTGTTCATCCTCCCTTCGGAGTTCAGTGTTCCAGGATTAGACGAGGTACCCGTGGCACAACTTGACTGGCCCACGGCCGGTTATCTTTGAGAAGCTACGAGAAAAGAGCTACAGACATCTGAAGGCCCTGTACTTGCGAGGATATATCGATGGGAGGCCTGTAAATAAGATGCTGGTGGACACCGGAGCGGCAGTCAACATCATGCCGTACTCTATGCTACGTCGGCTGGGACGCTCTAGCTCAGATCTAATCAAGACCAACGTGACATTGAGCGATTTCAACGGCCAGCGTCGAGGCACAAGGTGTTACGAACGTGGATCGACCGTAGGAAGGAAAACTATCCCTACAACGTTCTTCATCGTCGATAGCACGAGCACTTATGCATTCTGCTAGGAAGAGATTGGATCCACGCCAATGCATTCCCTCCACGATGCACCAATGCATAATACAGTGGGATGGAGATGAGGTAGAGGTCGTCCGGGCCGATGACTCAGCCGAAATTTCAACGGCGGCATGAACGCATGGGAAGCGCGGCCAAGAACCCCTCTCGGGTATCAATTTGGACGACTGCGCATCGATGTGACGAAGGGAAGGGTTAAGCTGGTTTTATCCACGGCCGACCATGTAGCTGAAGCGAAGCGATGATCAAACATGGCGAGGCTGATCCTTGTGATCGGCCCCAAAAATCTTTGAAGGGACATTACAAAACCTTCAGTCAATGCTTCAATCATCATGGAGGCCGATCCCAGCAATCGGCCAAAATTATCCTCACCACATGTTCGGCTTGTGTCCGTCCTTGTTCCTACCGGAACCGACGTATGAATTACAGAGCCGATATCTGCCATGTCCTGACAGATTCGGCTCGGGGGGCACCTAAACACGATGAACTTGGGAACAGATGCAGGAGGACATGTGTGCAATGGAATATTGGGGGCCGATAGGAGAAAATCGGCCAGTAAAAAAAAAATTTTTGGACAGCCGATGCAAGGGCATCGACTTTAGAATTGAGAAGCAGCCGATGCGCAGCCATCGACTCTAGTGGAATTATGCGAGGTTTACTGAATCTCCACCAAATCCCGGCCAACTGTGGTGCCTTCTGCTTCGTCGCAGGTGTAAAACAATGGAAGTTGCTTCGAGCTGATCCGGGTTCCTGAAACTTCTTGTTGATATTAGTTCAGCCGTGTTGACAGAAGGGGTATATCGGCTGTCTAAGGAAGAAAGGGGATCGGCTTTGGCGCATTCTCTCTGACATTCTCGCCTCGAGTAAGGCTCGGGGGGCAGCAGGCCTGGTGGATACTCTGTCTTGTTCTGTTCAAGGAGCCGATTGGGAGACCATCGACTGATCTTTCATTGCAACCTTCTTCACAAATGATGAGTATTGAAGAGGACCATTGGGTTTGGTTGGAAGGATTCAAAGGTTTTCCTGAAGAATTCTACATTATCCACCAGATTTAGAAAATCATCAGTTGAAGAAGGGAAGGGTGAATTTCAAAGGACCGATGCGTTGCTATCGGCTCATTACGGATTGGCAAAGGGGGCGAATCGGCAAGGTCAGTATGAGAAGGAATCGGCTAAATTAAGCTCAAAGGAAATCGGCAAAATCAAATTGGGAAAAGTTCTTCATTGATGGGCGAGATTTCTTACATAAAGAGCTGATTGCTCTCAAAAGGAAATACTAGGGGATACATTGCCCCATCTACTACTACGGCCCTATTCTAGAGGTCCTATCTACGGGCCGTCACGCCCTCGTCGTCGCCGTCGTCGCCGGCTGTCGGCGCTGCTCGGCGGGCTCGTCGTCGCTCCGGTGGCCGCCGACCGGGCCCTCATTGTCCTCATCTTCTTCGTCAGCGTCATCGTCGCGCCGAAATCGCGAGTTGCCGGCCAAGGGCGAACCGCTTGGCTGGCGGCTCGTCGGAGGAGGTGTCATCCTCCTCCTCTTCTGCTCCTCCTCCTCCTCCTCGGAAGAGGTGAAGTCGCGGGAGAAGCTGTCGTCGTTCTCCTCCTCCGTTTCCCCAACGGCGAGGAAGCGGAGGTCGCTCTCCCCGTCGGTCGAGGACTTGTCGTCCTCGACCAGATGGAGAAGTCGTGGCTAGACTCCTCCCCGGCCGCAATGGCGCGGCGGGTGTTGGCTGCGTGGACCTCCGCCGGGTTGTACTCCGGCGTCGGCTCACGGGACGTGGAGGACTGGCTGGCAAGATCCGATGGGGCAGAGGAGGAAGAAGACATGGTGGCGCAGGAGGGCTTTTGGAGTGCTAATGCGAAGGAGATGCAGAGGAGAACTGTTCGTAGCGGTTAAATAAAAGGGGATATAGTGGAAATTCAATGCCACAGCAGTTTCCGAGGAAGTGGTGCCTTAAGAAAAAAAAAACTGCCAAGTCACGCGGAGAAGTTGAGAAGGCAAGGCATCATGATGAAGGATACTGCGACGGTTCGGCCACGACATGACCCGATAAAAGAAAGCAGAGTGATTTTGGAATTACCAATTCCAAAACCGGGGGGCATGTGTTATCACCAGAATTTGACCGAGTCAGAGGTGGGCCGCGATCAAGATGGATTTGAAGAATATACATGGTAGAATTACATGAATCGGCCTGTTATGCTGAGTTTGGGCTAGTTTGCCCTTGTATCTATAATTATAGTAGATCGCATCTTAGATTAGAAAATAGAGTTTTACCCGTGCACGGTTAGGTGCACACCTGAAGTAGAAAGTCCCTTGGACTATAAATATGTATCTAGGGTTTATGGAATAAACAACAACTCACGTTCAACCAAACAAACCAATCTCGGCGCATCGCCAACTCCTTCGTCTCGAGGGTTTCTATCCGGTAAGCGACATGCTGCCTAGATCGCATCTTGCGATCTAGGCAGCACAAGCTCCACGTTGTTCATGCGTTGCTCGTATGAAGCCTTGTTGATGGCGAGCAACGTAGTTATCATAGATTTGTTAGGGTTAGCATAGTTCTTCACGTAACATGCTAGCGTAGTGCAACCCTTGCATATCTAGCCGCCCTCACACCTATCTTAGGTGTGGGGGCGGCACCCCGCTTGATCATTATTTAGTAGATCTGATCCGTTACGATTGCTCCTTGTTCTACAAGGATTAGTTTAATATCTGCAATAGTTAGGCCTTACAAAGGGGGGAGGATCCAGCGGCACGTAGGGTGTCGTTCGCAAGTCCTAAACAGGATGTTCCGGATCAACTTCGTGTTGGTTTTTAGGCCTTGTTTAGGATCGGCTTACGATCACCGTGCGTGGCCGCGAGGCCCAACCTGGAGTAGGATGATCCGATTATGCGGTGAAAACCCTAAATCGTCGTAGATCTCATTAGCTTTATCTTGATCAAGCAGGACCACCATATATTCGTGCACCCCGTACGAATCATGGGTGGATCGGCTCTTTGAGCCGATTCACGGGATAACCTGAGAGCCGATCGAGGCTCGTATTTAATGTTTACGTGTATGCCATGCAGGAAACTAAGCGAGGCATCTCCATCACCTTCCTGACCAGGTATAGGTCAGGTGGCACGCCCTTGCACTCAGCATCGGACGTGTGACCAGAAGTGCTTTGCGGGCCGTCGCTCGGAGGGACCTCAGCCAGCCGCAGCTCTAGGTTGTTCCCGGCTCTACGGTGTTGACCCGTCGCTGCCCGTCGGTGGGTTTCTGACGTCAACAGTTAGAGAAGAACTTTGGGCCGCCAACCAAAGCCATGTATCATGGTGGAAGTTTCAGTTTGGACATTAATCATCAATCTCTTATGAGAATATTATCTGTTGTTGAATGCTTATGCATTAAAGAGGAGTCCATTATCTGTTTTCTATGTTGTCCCGGTATGGGTGTCCTTAGTTGAGATCTATCAAAAACGAGAAATCAAATGCGATCTATCTCCTTGGACCTTTGTACAGCGGCATAGAGGTACCCCTTTGTGACACTTGGTTGAAACATATGTTATGCAATGATAATCCATGTAAATCCAAACTAATTAGGACAAGGTGCGAGCACTATTGGTATTCTATGCATGAGGCTTGCAACTTATAGGATGTCTTATGCACAACACATATGAATTATTACTACCGTTGGCAAAATTGTTTCTACGTTTTCAAAATAAAATCTCTAGCACAAAAATAGTAATCCATGCTTCCCTCTGCGAAGGGCCTTTCTTTTACTTTTATGTTGAGTCAGTTTACCTATCTCTTTTTATCTTAGAAGCAAACACTTGTGTCAACTGTGTGCATTGATTCCTACATACCTGCTTATTTGCATTCATCATATTACTTTGTGTTGACAATTATCCATGAGATATACATGTTGAAGTTGAAAGCAACTGCTGAAACTTATATCTTCCTTTGTGTTGCTTCAAAACTTAATTTCTACTAAGAATTTATTGCTTTATGAGTTAACTCCTATGCAAGTCTTATTGATGCTTGTCTTGAAAGTACTATTCATGAAAAGTCTTTGCTATATGATTCAGTTGTTTAGTCATTATCTTTACCATTGCTTTGAATCACTTCATTCATCTCATATGCTTTACAATAGTATGATCAAGATTATGTAAGTAGCATGTCACTTCAGAAATTATCCTTGTTATCGTTTACCTACTCGAGGCGAGTAGGAACTAAGCTTGGGGATGCTTGATACGTCTCAAACGTATCTATAATTTCTTATGTTCCATGATAGTTTTATGACAATACCTACATGTTTTGCTCACACTTTATAATGATTTCATGCATTTTCCGGAACTAACCTATTAACAAGATGCCGAAGTGTCAGTTCCTGTTTTCTGTTATTTTTGGTTCTAGAAAGGCTGTTCGGGAAATATTCTCGGAATTCGACGAAACAAAAGCCCACGATCTTAAAATTCACGGAAGGTTCCAGAAGTCCGAAGGGGTGACGAGGAAGGGCAGCAGGGGACTGATACGTCTCCGACGTATCGATAATTTCTTATGTTCCATGCCACATTATTGATGATATCTACATGTTTTATGCATACTTTATGTCATATTTATGCATTTTCCGGCACTAACCTATTAACGAGATGCCGAAGAGCCGTTGTTTTCTGCTGTTTTTGGTTTCAGAAATCCTAGTAAGGAAATATTCTCGGAATTGGACGAAATCAACGCCCAGGGGCCTATTTTCATACAAAGCTTCCAGAAGACCGAAGGAGTCACGAAGTGGGGCCACGGGGCGCCGACACACTAAGGCGGCACGGCCAAGGGGGGCCCGCGCCGCCTAGTGTGTGGCCCCCTATCGGGCCCGACCTATCTCCTCCGCCTACTTAAAGCCTTCGTCGCGAAACCCCCGGAGAGCCACGATACGGAAAACCTTCCGAGACGCCGCCGCCGAATCCCATCTCGGGGGATTCGGAGATCGCCTCCGCACCTGCCGGAGAGGGGAATCATCTCCCGGAGGACTCTTCACCGCCATGGTCGCCTCCGGAGTGATGAGTGAGTAGTTCACCCTGGACTATGGGTCCATAGCAGTAGCTAGATGGTCGTCTTCTCCTAATTGTGCTTCATTGTCGGGTCTTGTGAGCTGCCTAACATGATCAAGATCATCTATCTGTAATGCTATATATGGATAGAGAATACTATGTTATGTTGATTATCAATCTATTATCTATGTGTTGTTTATGATCTTGCATGCTCTCCGTTATTAGTAGAGGCTCTGGCCAAGTTTTTGCTAGTAACTCCAAGAGGGAGTATTTATGCTCAATAGTGGGTTCATGCCTCCATTAAATCTGGGACAGTGACAGAAAGTTCTAAGGTTGTGGATGTGCTTGTTGCCACTAGGGATAAAACATCGATGCTATGTCCGAGGATGTAGTTGTTGATTACATTACGCACCATACTTAATGCAATTGTCTGTTGTTTGCAACTTAATACTGGAAGGGGTTCGGATGATAACCGAAGGTGGACTTTTTAGGCATAGATGCATGCTGGATAGCGGTCTATGTACTTTGTCGTAATGCCCAATTAAATCTCACAATACTCATCATATCATGTATGTGCATGGTCATGCCCTCTTTAGTTGTCAATTGCTGTAATTTGTTCACCCAACATGCTTATTCTTATGGGAGAGACGCCTCTAGTGAACTGTGGACCCCGGTCCATTCTTTTACATCGAATACAATCTACTGCAATACTTGTTCTACTGTTTTCTCAAACATCATCATCCACACTATACATCTAATCCTTTGTTACAGCAAGCCGGTGAGATTGACAACCTCATGTTTCGTTGGGGCAAAGTACTTTGGTTGTGTTGTGCGGGTTCCACGTTGGCGCCGGAATCCCTGATGTTGCGCCGCACTACATCTCGCCGCCATCAACCTTCAACGTGCTTCTTGGCTCCTACTGGTTTGATAAACCTTGGTTTCATACTGAGGGAAAACTTGCGCTGTACGCATCACACCTTCCTCTTGGGGTTCCCAACGGTCGCGTGATGTACGCGTATCAAGACTGTTTTCTGGCGCCGTTGCCAGGGAGATCAAGACACGTTGTAAGGGGAGTCTCCACATCCAATCTCTTTACTTTGTTTTTGTCTTGCTTTATTTTATTTGCTACTTTGTTTGCTGCATTATATCAAAATACAAAAAAATTAGTTGCTAGCTTTACTTTATTTACTATCTTGTTTGCATACTCTATATTAAAAACGCAAAAAAATTAGTTACTTGCATTTACTTATTTCATCATGTTTCCTCCTAAGTTTATTCTTAAAGATGTACCGGTAGGCGAGGGTCTATCCTTGGGAAAGATAATATAGAAGATTTTTTCACTCATATTAGTACGGTTGAAGATTTTGAAGATAGACACCTAGTAGAACTTGCTCCCACTTATGAAATTGCTGCTGCTTCTTTAGTACACATGTTAGAAGCTAGATTTGTTAACCTCAACCCCGTAATGCAGCATATGTTCCTTACACTAAGTGATATGGAAGAAGGAGAGAAGAAAGATTTTGTCCTAGAAACTCTTCTTAAAGAATTTGGCGATGTAGCAAGAGAAGCTAGAAAGGTCTTTACTAAATATAATATGCTTGGCTCTTGTACAAACTTTGCTAGCACCCTTGAAAAGATGGAAAAAGATAGACAAAAGTACACTAATAAATTTAATTATAAGGGGGATATTAAAACATCAATACCTTGCAAGCTCTTGGGAATGTGCGAGGCACTAGAAAAGAATTTTGATTGGATTGTTCCTGAAGATTTGTTTGATGAGAATAGCAAGCCTAAGGGTAATGAAAAGGGAGCCTCTGAAACTTACATAGATAAGATACAATGCATAGTTGAGAAAACTCCAAACCCCGCTGTTGATGCATCATCTCTTGATAATACTTGATACACACTTTCTGCGCCTAGCTGAAGGCGTTAAAGAAAAGCGCTTATGGGAGACAACCCATGTTTTTACTACAGTACTTTTATTTTATATTCGAGTCTTGGAAGTTGTTACTACTGTAGCAACCTCTCCTTATCTTATTTTGTTGCATTGTTGTGCCAAGTAAAGTCGTTGATAGTAAGGTTCATACTAGATTTGGATTACGTACAAAGATTTCTTTGCTGTCACGAATCTGAGCCTAATTCTCTGTAGGTAACTCAGAAAATTATGCCCATTTACGTAGGTGATCCTCAGATATGTACGCAACTTTCATTCAATTTTAGAATTTTCATTTGAGCAAGTCTGGTGCCTCTTAGAAATTCTTCTTTACGAACTATTCTGTTTTGATAGATTCTGCCTTTTTTTTCGCATTGCCTGTTTTGCTATGCTTGATGGATTTTTCAATTCCATTAACTTTCAGTAGCTTTGTGCAATGTCCAGAAGTGTTAAGAATGATTATGTCACCTATGAACATGTAAATTTTAATTGTGCACTAACCCTCTAATGAGTTGTTTTGAGTTTGGTGTGGAGGAAGTTTTCAAGGATCAAGAGAGGGAGATGATACAATATGATCAAGGAGAGTGAAAGCTCTAAGCTTGGGGATGCCCCGGTGGTTCACCCCTGCATATTTCAAGAAGACTCAAGCGTCTAAGCTTGGGGATGCCCAAGACATCCCCTTCTTCATCGACAACATTATCAGGTTCCTCTAGTGAAACTATATTTTTATTCCATCACATCTTATGCACTTTGCTTGGAGCGTCGGTTTGTTTTTGTTTTGTTTTTGTTTGAATAAAATGGATCCTAGCATTCATTGTGTGGGAGAGAGACACGCTCCATTGCATATGGACAAATATGTCCTTAGGCTTTACTCATAATGTTCATGGCGAAGGTTGAATCTTCTTCGTTAAATTGTTATATGGTTGGAAACGGGAAATGCTACATGTAGTAATTCTAAAATGTCTTGGATAATTTGATACTTGGCAATTGTTGTGCTCATGTTTAAGCTCTTGCATCATATACTTTGTACCTACTACCTATTAGTGAAGAAATACATAGAGCTTGCTAAAATTTGGTTTGCATAATTGGTCTCTCTAAGGTCTACATAATTTCTAGTAATGGGTTGAACAACAAGAAGACGGTGTAGAGTCTTATAATGTTTACAATATGTCTTTTATGTGAGTTTTGCTGCACCGCTTCATACTTGTGTTTGTTTCAAATAGCCTTGCTAGCCTAAACCTTGTATCGAGAGGGAATACTTCTCATGCATCCAAAATCCTTGAGCCAACCACTATGCCATTTGTGTCCACCATACCTACCTACTACATGGTATTTCTCCGCCATTCCAAAGTAAATTGCTTGAGTGCTACCTTTAAAATTCTATCCTCTACCTTTGCAATATATAGCTCATGGGACAAATAGCCTAAAAACTATTGTGGTATTGAATATGTACTTATGCACTTTATCTCTTATTAAGTTGCTTGTTGTGCGATAACCATGTTCACTGGGACGCCATCAACTACTCTTTGTTGAATATCATGTGAGTTGCTATGCATGTCCGTCTTGTCTGAAGTAAGGGAGATTTACCGCTAGAATGGTTAGAGCATGCATAATGTTAGAGAAGAACATTGGGCCGCTAACTAAAGCCATGATCCATGGTGGAAGTTTCAGTTTTGGACAAATATCCTCAATCTCATATGAGAAAATTAATTGTTGTTGAATGCTTATGCATAAAAGAGGAGTCCATTATATGTTGTCTATGTTGTCCCGGTATGGATGTCTAAGTTTAGAATAATCAAAAGCGAGAAATCCAATGCGAGCTTTC
This sequence comes from Lolium multiflorum, assembly GCA_030979885.1. Taxonomy (NCBI): domain Eukaryota; kingdom Viridiplantae; phylum Streptophyta; class Magnoliopsida; order Poales; family Poaceae; genus Lolium; species Lolium multiflorum. The sequence continues at coordinate 246,703,248 of CM061748.1, forward strand.
TCCTTAGACCTTTGTACAGGCGGCATAGAGGTACCCCTTTGTGACACTTGGTTAAAACATATGTATTGCGATGATAATCCAGGTAATCCAAGCTAATTAGGACAAGGTGCGGGCACTATTAGTATACTATGCATGAGGCTTGCAACTTGTAGGATATAATTTACATGATACATATGCTTTATTACTACCGTTGACAAAATTGTTTCTTGTTTTCAAAATCAAAGCTCTAGCACAAATATAGCAATCAATGCTTCCCTCTGCGAAGGGCCCTTCTTTTACTTTTATATTGAGTCAGTTTACCTATCTCTCTCCACCTCAAGAAGCAAACACTTGTGTGAACTGTGCATTGATTCCTACATACTTGCATATTGCACTTGTTATATTACTTTACATTGACAATATCCATGAGATATACATGTTATAAGTTGAAATCAACCGCTGAAACTTAATCTTCCTTTGTGTTGCTTCAATACCTCTACTTTGAATTATTGCTTTATGAGTTAACTCTTATGCAAGACTTATTGATGCTTGTCTTGAAAGTACTATTCATGAAAAGTCTTTGCTATATGATTCATTTGTTTACTCATGTCATTTACCATTGTCTTGGATCGCTGCATTCATTACATGTGCTTACAATAGTATGATCAAGGTTATGATGGCATGTCACTCCAGAAATTATCTTTGTTATCGTTTACCTACTCGGGACGAGCAGGAACTAAGCTTGGGGATGCTGATTGATACGCGTACAGCACGCGTCCGTTGGGAACCCCAAGAGGAAGGTGTGATGCGTACAGCGGCAAGTTTTCCCTCAGTATGAAACCAAGGTTTATCGAACCAGTAGGAGCCAAGAAGCACGTTGAAGGTTGATGGCGGCGAGATGTAGTGCAGCGCAACACCGGGATTCCGGCGCCAACGTGGAACCTGCACAACACAAACCAAGTACTTTGCCCCAACGAAGCAGTGAGATTGTCAATCTCACCGGCTTTGTAACAAAGGATTAGATGTATAGTGTGGATGATGATTGTTTGCAGAGAATAGTAGAACAAGTATTGAGTGTATTTCAGTATAGAGAATTGGACCGGGGTCCACAGTTCACTAGAGGTGTCTCTCCCATAAGATAAACAACATGTTGGGTGAACAAATTACAGTTGGACAATTGACAAATAGAGAGGCATGACCATGCACATACATATTATGATGAGTATTGTGAGATTTAATTGGGCATTACGACAAAGTACATAGACCGCTATCCAGCATGCATCTATGCCTAAAAAGTCCACCTTCAGGTTATCATCCGAACCCCTTCCAGTATTAAGTTGCAAACAACAGACAATTGCATTAAGTATAGTGCGTAATGTAATCAATAACTACATCCTCGGACATAGCATCAATGTTTTATCCCTAGTGGCAACAGCACATCCATAACCTTAGAGGTTTCTCTCACTCCCCCAGATTCACGGAGACATGAACCCACTATCGAGCATAAATACTCCCTCTTGGAGTTACTAGCATCAACTTGGCCAGAGCATCTACTAATAACGGAGAGCATGCAAGATCATAAACAACACATAGACATAAATTGATAATCAACATAAAATAGTATTCTCTATTCATCGGATCCCAACAAACACAACATATAGAATTACAGATAGATGATCTTGATCATGTTCGGCAGCTCACAAGACCCGACAATTAAGCACAATGAGGAGAAGACAACCATCTAGCTACTGCTATGGACCCATAGTCCAGGGTAGACTACTCACACATCACTCCGGAGGCGACCATGGCGGCGTAGAGTCCTCCGGGAGATGATTCCCCTCTCCGGCAGGGTGCGGAGGCGATCTCCTGAATCCCCGAGATGGGATTGGCGGCGGCGGCGTCTCTGGAAGGTTTTCCGTATCGTGGCTCTCGGTACTGGGGGTTTCGCGACGAAGGCTATTTGTATGCGGAAGGGTAGGTCAGGGGGCGTCGCGAGGGGCCTAGGAGACAGGTTGGCGCGGCCAAGGGTGGGGCCGCGCCGCCTACCCTACTGGCCACCTCGTGGCCCCACTTCGTTGACTCTTCGGTCTTGGAAGCTTCGTGGCAAAATAGGACCCTGGCGTTGATTTCGTCCAATTCCGAGAATATTTCCTTACTAGGATTTCTGAAACCAAAAACAGCAGAAAATAGCAACTGGCACTTCAGCATCTTGTTAATAGGTTAGTTCCAGAAAATGCATAAATATGACATAAAGTGTGCATAAAACATGTAGATATCATCAATAATGTGGCATGGAACATAAGAAATTATCGATACGTCGGAGACGTATCAGCATCCCCAAGCTTAGTTTCTGCTCGTCCCGAGCAGGTAAACGATAACAAAGATAATTTCTGGAGTGACATGCCATCATAACCTTGATCATACTATTGTAAGCATATGTAATGAATGCAGCGATCCAAACAATGTAAATGACATGAGTAAACAAATGAATCATATAGCAAAGACTTTTCATGAATAGTACTTCAAGACAAGCATCAATAAGTCTTGCATAAGAGTTAACTCATAAAGCAATAATTCATAGTAGAGGTATTGAAGCAACACAAAGGAAGATGAAGTTTCAGCGGTTGCTTTCAACTTATAACATGTATATCTCATGGATATTGTCAATGTAAAGTAATATAACAAGTGCAATATGCAAGTATGTAGGAATCAATACACAGTTCACACAAGTGTTTGCTTCTTGAGGTGGAGAGAAATAGGTGAACTGACTCAACATAAAAGTAAAAGAATGGTCCTTCAAAGAGGAAAGCATCGATTGCTATATTTGTGCTAGAGCTTTGATTTTGTAAACATATAGAGAGCAATAAAAGTAAAATTTTGAGAGGTGTTTGTTGTTGTCAACGAATGGTAGTGGGCACTCTAACCCCTTGCCAGACAAACCTTCAAAGAGCGGCTCCCATTTTATTTTATTTTTGTGTGGCACTCCTTCCAACCTTTCTTTCACAAACCATGGCTAACCGAATCCTTCGGGTGCCTGCCAACAATCTCATACCATGAAGGAGTGCCTTTTTATTTTAGTTTTATTATGATGACACTCCTCCCCACCTTTGCTTTCTCAAGCCATGGCTAACCAAATCCTTCGGGTGCCGTCCAACAATCACATACCATGGAGGAGTGTCTATTTTTATTAATTAATTTGGGACTGGGAATCCCATTGCCAGCTCTTTTTGCAAAATTATTGGATAAGCGGATGAAGCCACTAGTCCATTGGTGAAAGTTGCCCAACAAGATTGAAAGATAAACACCACATACTTCCTCATGAGCTATAAAACATTGACACAAATCAGAGGTGATAAATTTTGAATTGTTTAAAGGTAGCACTCAAGCAATTTACTTTGGAATGGCGGAGAAATACCATGTAGTAGGTAGGTATGGTGGACACAAATGGCATAGTGGTTGGCTCAAGTATTTTGGATGCATGAGAAGTATTCCCTCTCGATACAAGGTTTAGGCTAGCAAGGCTATTTGAAACAAACACAAGGATGAAGCGGTGCAGCAAAAATCACATAAAAGACATATTGTAAACATTATAATACTCTACACCGTCTTCCTTGTTGTTCAAACTCAAAACTAGAAATTATCTAGACTTTAGAGAGACCAAATATGCAAACCAAATTTTAGCATGCTCTATGTATTTCTTCATTAATAAGTGCAAAGCATATGATGCAAGAGCTTAAACATGAGCACAACAATTGCCAAGTATCACATTATCCAAGACATTTTAGCAATTACTACATGTAGCATTTTCCAATTCCAACCATATAACAATTTAACGAAGAAGAAACTTCGACATGAATATTATGAGTAAAGCCTAAGGACATATTTGTCCATATGCTACAGCGGAGCGTGTCTCTCCCACACAATGAATGCTAGGATCCATTTTATTCAAACAAAACAAAAACAAAAACAAACCGACGCTCCAAGCAAAGCACATAAGATGTGACGGAATAAAAATATAGTTTCAGGGGAGGAACCGATAATGTTGTCGATGAAGAAGGGGATGCCTTGGGCATCCCCAAGCTTAGACGCTTGAGTCTTCTTGATATATGCAGGGGTGAACCACCGGGGCATCCCCAAGCTTAGAGCTTTCACTCTCCTTGATCATGTTGTATCATCTCCCTCTCTTGATCCTTGAAAACTTCCTCCACACCAAACTCAAAACAACTCATTAGAGGGTTAGTGCACAATCAAAATATACATGTTCAGAGGTGACATAATCATTCTTAACACTTCTGGACATTGCACAAAGCTACTGAAAGTCAATGGAATCGAAATATCCATCGAACATATCAAAATAGGCAATGCGAAATAAAAGGCAGAATCTGTCAAAATAGAACAGTTCGTAATGACGAATTTTATTGAGGCACCAGACTTGCTCAAATGAAAATTCTCAAATTAAATGAAAGTTGCGTACATATCTGAGGATCACTCACGTAAATTGGCATAATTTTCTGAATTACCTACAGAGAATTTGGCCCAGATTCGTGATAGCAAAGAAATCTGTTTCTGCGCAGTAATCCAAATCTAGTATGAACCTTACTATCAACGACTTTACTTGGCACAACAATGCACAAAACTAAGATAAGGAGAGGTTGCTACAGTAGTAAACAACTTCCAAGACTCAAATATAAAATAAAGGTACTGTAGTAAAAACATGGGTTGTCTCCCATAAGCGCTTTTCTTTAACGCCTTTCAGCTAGGCGCAGAAAGTGTGTATCAAGTGTTATCAAAAGATGAAGTGTCAACATCATAATTTGTTCTAATAATAGAATCAAAAGGTAACTTCATTCTCTTTCTAGGGAAGTGTTTCATACCTTTCTTGAGAGGAAATTGATATTTAATATTACCTTCCTTCATATCAATGATAGCACCAACAGTTCGAAGAAAAGGTCTTCCCAATATGATGGGACAAGATGCATTGCATTCAATATCCAAGACAACAAAATCAACGGGGACAAGGTTATTGTTAACGGTAATGCGAACATTATCAACTTTCCCCAAAGGTTTCTTTGTAGAATGATCAGCAAGATTAACTTCCAAATAACAATTTTTCAATGGTGGCAAGTCAAGCATATTATAAATTTTCTTAGGCATAACAGAAATACTTGCACCAAGATCACATAAAGTATTACAATCAAAGTCATTGACCTTCATCTTAATGATGGGCTCCCAACCATCCTCTAGCTTCCTAGGAATAGAAGCTTCGCGTTCTAATTTCTCTTCTCTAGCTTTTATGAGAGCATTTGTAATATGGTTCGTGAAAGCCAAATTTATAGCACTAGCATTAGGACTCTTAGCAAGTTTTTGTACGAACTTTATAACTTCAGAGATGTGGCAATCATCAAAATTTAAACCATTATAATCTAAAGCAATGGGATCATCATCCCCAATGTTGGAAAAAATTTCAGCAGTTTATCACAAGCAGTTTCAGCAGTTTTAGTAGTTTCAGGCAGTTTTTCGCGCTTTGCATTAGAAGTGGAAACATTGCCAACACCAATTATTTTACCATTAATAGTAGGAGGTGCAGCAACATGTGTAGCATTAGCATTACTGGTGGTGGTAATAGTCCAAACTTTAGCTATATTATCTTCTTTTTCATTTTCTTCTCTTTCCCATCTAGCACGCAATTCGGCCATCAATCTTATATTCTCATTAATTCTAACTTGGATGGCATTTGCTGTAGTAACAATTTTATTATCTATATCCTCAGGTTTAGCAGCCATTTTATTAATTAAAGAAGATTGTGATGCAGACATGTATGAGATTCGGTTTTCAGCATTTGCAAGTTTAGTTTGCAACCCAGAGATCTCCATATTCAAATTTTCAAGTTGATTTCCTATATTCTTCAACAAGGTAGATTGCTCATTCATAGTTTTAGTAAACAATTTATTTTGCTCATATTGTGATTGCATAAAGTTCTTGGTGGATCTTTCAATTTCTAACATCTTTTCCTCATTAGGTGAAGCGTATCTACCATAAGAGTTACCATTAGCAGGATATGGCCTAGAATTATTATAATTGTTATTTTTAATGAAATTCACATCAACATATTCTTTTTGAGCACCCCATGACGCTAACGGAACATTATTAGGATCAACATTAGGCCTACCGTTCACAAGCATAGACAAAATAGCATCAATCTTATCACTCAAGGAGGAGGTTTCTTCGACAGAATTTACCTTCTTACCTTGTGGAGCTCTTTCCGTGTGCCATTCAGAGTAATTAATCATCATATTATCAAGAAGCTTTGTTGCTTCACCAAGAGTGATGGACATAAAAGTACCTCCAGCAGCTGAATCCAATAGGTTCCGCGAAGAAAAATTCAGTCCTGCATAAAAGGTTTGGATGATCATCCAAGTAGTCAGTCCATGGGTTGGGCAATTTTTAACCAAAGATTTCATTCTTTCCCATGCTTGTGCAACATGCTCATTATCCAATTGTTTAAAATTCATTATGCTACTCCTCAAAGATATAATTTTAGCAGGGGGATAATATCTACCAATAAAAGCATCCTTGCATTTAGTCCATGAATCAATACTATTCTTAGGCAGAGATAGCAACCAATCTTTAGCTCTTCCTCTTAATGAGAAAGGGAACAATTTTAGTTTTATAATGTCACCATCTACATCTTTATACTTTTGCATTTCACAAAGTTCAACAAAATTATTGAGATGGGCAGCAGCATCATCAGAACTAACACCAGAAAATTGCTCTCGCATAACAAGATTCAGTAAAGCAGGTTTAATTTCAAAGAATTCTGCTGTAGTAGCAGGTGGAGCAATAGGTGTGCATAAGAAATCATTATTATTTGTGGTTGTGAAGTCACACAACTTAGTATTTTCAGGAGTACCCATTTTAGCAATAGTAAATAAAGCAAACTAGATAAAGTAAATGCAAGTAACTAATTTTTTTTGTGTTTTTGATGTAGCAAACAAGATAGCAAGTAAAGTAAAGCTAGCAACTAATTTTTTTGTATTTTGATATAATGCAGCAAACAAAGTAGTAAATAAAACTAAGCAAGACAAAAACAAAGTAAAGAGATTGGGATGTGGAGACTCCCCTTGCAGCGTGTCTTGATCTCCCCGGCAACGGCGCCCGAAAAAGAGCTTGATACGCGTACGGCACGCGTCCGTTGGGAACCCCAAGAGGAAGGTGTGATGCGTACGGCGGCAAGTTTTCCCTCAGTATGAAACCAAGGTTTATCGAACCAGTAGGAGCCAAGAAGCACGTTGAAGGTTGATGGCGGCGAGATGTAGTGCGGCGCAACACCAGGGATTCCGGCGCCAACGTGGAACCTGCACAACACAAACCAAGTACTTTGCCCCAACGAAACAGTGAGGTTGTCAATCTCACCGGCTTGCTGTAACAAAGGATTAGATGTATAGTGTGGATGATGATTGTTTGCAGAGAATAGTAGAACAAGTATTGCAGTAGATTGTATTTCAGTATAGAGAATTGGACCGGGTCCACAGTTCACTAGAGGTGTCTCTCCCATAAGATAAACAGCATGTTGGGTGAACAAATTACAGTTGGGCAATTGACAAATAGAGAGGGCATGACCATGCACATACATATTATGATGAGTATTGTGAGATTTAATTGGGCATTACGACAAAGTACATAGACCGCTATCCAGCATGCATCTATGCCTAAAAAGTCCACCTTCAGGTTATCATCCGAACCCCTTCTAGTATTAAGTTGCAAACAACAGACAATTGCATTAAGTATAGTGCGTAATGTAATCAATAACTACATCCTCGGACATAGCATCAATGTTTTATCCCTAGTGGCAACAGCACATCCATAACCTTAGAGGTTTCTCTCCCCAGATTCACGGAGACATGAACCCACTATCGAGCATAAATACTCCCTCTTGGAGTTACTAGCATCAACTTGGCAGAGCATCTACTAATAACGGAGAGCATGCAAGATCATAAACAACACATAGACATAAATTGATAATCAACATAACATAGTATTCTCTATTCATCGGATCCCAACAAACACAACATATAGAATTACAGATAGATGATCTTGATCATGTTCGGCAGGTCACAAGTCCCGACAATTAAGCACAATGAGGAGAAGACAACCATCTAGCTACTATGGACCCATAGTCCAGGGTAGACTACTCACACATCACTCCGGAGGTGACCATGGCGGCGTAGAGTCCTCCGGAGAGATGATTCCCCTCTCGGCGGGTGCCGGCGATCTCCTGAATCCCGAGATGGGATTGGCGGCGGCGTCTCGGAAGGTTTTCCGTATCGTGGCTCTCGCTGGGGGTTTCGCGACGAAGGCTATTTGTAGGCGGAAGGGTAGGTCGGGGGCGTCGCGAGGGGCCTAGGAGGCAGTCGGCGCGGCCAAGGGTGGGGCCACACCGCCTACCCTCCTGGCCACCTCGTGGCCCCACTTCGTTGACTCTTCGGTCTGGAAGCTTCGCGGCCAATAGGACCCTGGGCGTTGATTTCGTCCAATTCGAGAATATTTCCTTACTAGGATTTCTGAAACCAAAAACAGCAGAAAACAGCAACTGGCACTTCGGCATCAGTGATACGTCTCCGACGTATCGATAATTTCTTATGTTCCATGCCACATTATTGATGATATCTACATGCTTTATGCACACTTTATGTCATATTTATGCATTTTACGGCACTAACCTATTAACGAGATGCCGAAGAGCCAATTGCTGTTTTCTGCTGTTTTGGTTTCAGAAATCTAGTAAGGAATAGACGAAATCAATGCCCATGGGCCTATTTTCATACGAAGCTTCCGGAAGACCGAAGGAGTCACGAAGTGGGGCCATGGGGCGCCGACACACTAAGGCGGCGCGGCCAAGGGGGGCCCGCGCCGCCCAAGTGTGTGGCCCCCTGTCAGGGCCCCTGAACTATCTCCTCCGCCTACTTAAAGCCTTCGTCGCGAAACCCCCCAGAGCCACGATCGGAAAACCTTCCAGACGCCGCGCCGCCGCTAATCCCATCTCGGGGATTCAGGAGATCGCCTCCGGCACCCGCCGGAGAGAATCATCTCCGGAGGACTCTTCACCGCCATGGTCGCCTCCGGAGTGATGAGTGAGTAGTTCACCCCTGGACTATGGGTCGATAGCGTAGCTAGATGGTCGTCTTCTCCTAATTGTGCTTCATTGTCGGGTCTTGTGAGCTGCCTAACATGATCAAGATCATCTATCTGTAATGCTATATGTTGTGTTTGTTGGGATCCGATGGATAGAGAATACTATGTTATGTTGATTATCAATCTATTATCTATGTGTTGTTTATGATTTTGCATGCTCTCCGTTATTAGTAGAGGCTCTGGCCAAGTTTTTGCTAGTAACTCCAAGAGGGAGTATTTATGCTCAATAGTGGGTTCATGCCTCCATTAAATCGGGACAGTGAGGAAAGTTCTAAGGTTGTGGATGTCTGTTGCCACTAGGGATAAAACACTATGTCCGAGGATGTAGTTGTTGATTACATTACGCACCATACTTAATGCAATTGTCGTTGTTTGCAACTTAATACTGGAAGGGGTTCGGATGATAACTGAAGGTGGACTTTTTAGGCATAGATGCATGCTGGATAGCGGTCTTTGTCGTAATGCCCAATTAAATCTCACAATACTCATCATATCATGTATGTGCATGGTCATGCCCTCTTTATTTGTCAATTGCCCAACTGTAATTTGTTCATCCAACATGCTTATTCTTATGGGAGAGATGCCTCTAGTGAACTGTGCACCCCGGTCCATTCTTTTACATCGAATACAATCTGCCAATACTTGTTCTACTGTTTTCTCTAAACATCATCATCCACACTATACATCTAATCCTTTGTTACACAAGCCGGTGAGATTGACAACCTCACTGTTTCGTTGGGGCAAAGTACTTTGGTTGTGTTGTGCGGGTTCCACGTTGGCGCGGAATCCCTGTGTTGCGCCGCACTACATCTCGCCGCCATCAACCTTCAACGTGCTTCTTGGCTCCTACTAGTTCGATAAACCTTGGTTTGAGGGAAAACTTGCCGCTGTACGCATCACACCTTCCTCTTGGGGTTCCCAACGGTCGCGTGCTGTACGCGTATCAGGGACCCACACCATAAGGCGGCGCGGGTGGCCCCCTGGCCGCGCCAGCCTATGGGGAGGGGTCCCCTGGCCCCTCCGACTCCGCCTCTTCGCCTATAAAGTCCCTCGTGACCTAAAAACCCGATACGAATTGACGAAACTCTAGAAAGACTCCAGGGGCGCCGCCGCCATTGTGAATCTCCGTTTCGGGGGACAGAAGTCTCTGTTTCGGCACGCCGCCGGCGCGGGACGGGGAATTGCCCGGAGTCATCTCCATCAACACCACCGCCATCTTCATCGCCATTGCTGTCTCCCATGATGAGGAGGGAGTAGTTCTCCCCCGAGGCTGAGGGCTCTACCGGTAGCTATGTGGTTCATCTCTCTCTCCCATGTGCTCTTTATGTGATCATGAGCTTTGTATCACTATTAATCTATGTGCTACTCTAGTGATGTTATTAAAGTAGTCTATTCCCCCTTTCATAGCTATTGTTGACAGTGTGTATGCTATGTTAGTACTCGGTCTAAATTGCAATGGTCTATTATGCACTCTAGAGGTTACTTTAATATGAACTCCTTGAAGTTGTGGAGCTTGTTTACTCCGGCTTGAGGTGTGCTTTTATAGCCCTACACAATGAATGGTGTTTGTTATCCAACAAGAGAGTGTAGAAAGTAGCATTTATTTATTCAGTTATGTGATCAATGTTGAGAGTGTCCACTAGTGAAAGTATGATCCCTAGGCCTTGTTTCCAAATATCGAATCACCGTTTATTTACTGTTCTACTGCATGTTTGCTTGCTGCCATCATTATTTCTGATTGCAAATACTACTTACAATCCTCCATATTACTTGTATTTCACTATCTCTTCGCCGAACTAGTGCACCTATACATCTGACAAGTGTATTAGGTGTGTTGGGGACACAAGAGACTTCTTGTATCGTAATTGCAGGGTTGCTTGAGAGGGATATCTTTGACCTCTACCTCCTGAGTTCGATAAACCTTGGGTGATTCACTTAAGGGAAACTTGCTGCTGTTCTACAAACCTCTGCTCTTGGAGGCCCAACACTGTCTACAGGAATAGAAGCGTGCGTAGACATCATAACTCTTCAAGTGGATTAGGCCCTTATTGACCACCATCAAAACATTCCTTCAATATATTCATCATGCTAGGAACCATGACTTGCATCTTCCTTGTCACTTCCTTTTGGACGATTGAAATCACTCTTTTGTCCACAAGTCTCTCAGTCTTATCCTTGGTAATATGTTCTGTGAGTTTTCTCCTTTTCGTCCGCTACTCCGAGTCATCATGGTAAAAGTAATCCCATCGGGCGCGGGGTCCTACGCCGGCCACACGACCACGCACCAGCTTTGTGTGCATCGGCTTGCCAAGGGTCAAGTTTATCGCTTGGGTTAAAGGTTGGTCCCATGGGTCCGATCCATCTGAGGAACATCACATTCAAGCTGATTTTGCTTACGCTGCAAAAGGAACATATGAAACATTGAAAATTATGACCATTGATAAATAAATTACCAGTTTAATAATTACTTTCTTCGTCTTCTCGTCTGTAAAATGTTCATAGGTGTTTTTGTCTTTATGGCACCGATCCCTGATAAACTCACGTTACTGCCAGTCTTCGAATTCTGCCCACGACTTGGTTTTGCCAGCCATTAAAGGATCAGTGTATTCCCTTTTCCACCTTGGCCTCTTGCGGTCATAACCAGGTCTTTTGAGACCATGGGTACCTATGTTCACGCGACGTACGTCCAAACCTCACTAGTGCAAAACATTGTCCTTCTTTGCGGCGCAATTTTTCTTGAGTGTTTTCCACTCCGCTTCCATGATTGTCGGATATGTCTTGTGGACCTTGCAATAATCATCACCCTCATCCATCTTTTTTCGCATTCCCTGTTTCCTACTAAATATGCATTCTCCCTTATGTTATTATCGTTCATTGAAACAGTTTCTCAAAGAGTACATCTGCATTGTCTTCCATAGTTCGTTGCAGCTTCCACCGGCAGAACAGGCTCTCCATTGGCGAGGCTTATTTCTAAGGCAGTATATATTTTGTTGTTGACCGTGTTTCAGCGCCTCTCCTTACGTTGATTCTTAGGTTTTTTTGCCCTTAGAGCCAGTAGTGTTCCCATTGTCATCAGTGGCACTAGTGGTCCCGTCACTAGTAACATATGGGTCTTCAATGATGGTATGATACTAACGATTGGAAATCCGTTAGCGATTGTCTTTTTCTATAACGATAGGGAGTTTTTGCGTCATAGATGGCGATTTGGGCCGCTCGGCCGAAAAATTAGTGATGGGCGAGGTCTAAACATCAGCTATTGTGCAGAAACGAGCGTCGCGGGTGGTGGGCGGCCCGAACCGCTGAGTCAGCAGGGGCGGGGTGTCACAACAACTGGGCTTCGGGCCAGTGGACACACCTGACCCACACTTTGCATGCTTCTGTTCACGTATTTTTATGTCTGCTCGCACAACAGTCCCAGGCCTGCAGCACTGGGACCCATATTTTTAAGGGGGGACAACCACTGTCTGCACACATGTACCTGGCCTGCACCACTCGGACCCGCATGTCAGGTGCCGACAGGACCAACCTGCGTGGGGTTGCCCGTTCCGACAGCCTCCCAGCATGCAAAGTGGACAAGAACTGTCAGTACCATCAACATGGGTTCCACATGTCAGTTGCCATGACAATTCTTTTTGCGCACGTGCCAGCACAAGTGTCTGACTGCCGTTAATTCTGGACGCATGGCCCCGCAGGTCAGAGCCTGCTGGGACCCTTCTCTGAGAGTCTTGGTGGGTCCGACATGTCAGGGATCTGTGGGAGCCACATGTCAGAGCCTGTTGGGACCCTTCTATGAGAGTTTTGGTGGGTCCGGCATGCCAGAGATCTGTGAGGGCCAAATGTCAAAGCCTGGTGGGACCCACATATGATAGTTTTAGTGGGTCCAGCATGCCAGAGATTAGTTGGGTCCGCATGTCAGAGTCTGGTGGGTCCTAGCATGCCCGAGCTTGGTGGGCCCAACATGCCAGACTGTGGACCCAATATATCAGAACTTGTGGGGCCGTATGTCAGAGCTTGGTGGGTCCCTGGTCCCACACCTGTCGGGCCCACATGTAGCCGTGGGACCTACTGGATTCACTAGGTGTCCCACCTGTCAGCTACGCGTCGTGGTGTCCTCGGGCCAGATTGGCTGACTAAAGGCCTAAGGCCAATTTATTCAGGTCGAAACAAGACACGCAGAGGAAATTACTGGGCCAAAGACCAATTTATTCAGGTCGAAACAAGACACGCAGAGGAAATTACTAGGCCTAAGGCCTATTAAGGCTAAAACCAGACACCCTGAGGAAATTACTGGGCCTAACTAACTAAGGAAAATTGGGTTACACAATCAGGTTTGAGGACAACATATGGTGACCCACAAGTATAGGGGGTGTATCGTAGTACTTTTGATAAATAAGAGTGTCAAACCCAACGAGGAGCAGAAGGTGTTGATGATCAGTTTTGATCGAGGATTCACTCTAAACACTAGCAAACAGGTTTACAGGGGTATTTGGTATTGTAGTTAAATAAAGTACAAGTAAAAAAATACAGTAATAATAATTGAAGCGAGTGGCTGATACGTCGCCAACGTATCGATAATTTCTTATGTTCCATGTTTGTTTTATGATGATACACACATGTTTTATACATACTTTATGTCATATTTATGCATTTTCCGGCACTAACCTATTAACGAGATGCCGAAGAGCCAGTTGTTGTTTTCTGCTGTTTTTGTTTCGAAATCCTAGTAAGGAAATATTCTCGGAATTGGACGAAATCAACGCCCGGGATCTTATTTTTCCATGAAGCTTCCAGAAGTCCGAAAGGGAAAAAAGTGGGGCGACGAGGCGACGCCACAGTAGGGCGGCGCGGCCCAGCCCCTGGCCGCGCAGCCCTAGCGTGTGGGTCCCTCGCGTCGCCCCTAAACCTACCTCCTCGCCTATAAGAAGCCTTCGTCGATAATAACTCCAGTACCGAGAGCCACGATACGGAAAACCTTCCAGAGACGTCGCCGCCGCCAATCCCATCTCGGGATTCAGGAGATCGCCTCCGGCACTGGGAGAGGGGAATCATCTCCCGGAGGACTCTTCACCGCCATGGTCGCCTCGGGGTGATGTGTGAGTAGTTCACCCCTGGACTATGGGTCCATAGCAGTAGCTAGATGGTCGTCTTCTCCTAATTGTGCTATCATTGTTAGATCTTGTGAGCTGCCTAACATGATCAAGATCATCTATTTGTAATGCTACATGTTGTGTTTGTTGGGATCCGATGAATAGTGAATGCTATGTTATGTTGATTATCAATCTATTATCTATGTGTTGTTTATGATCTTGCATGCTCTCCGTTATTAGTAGAGGCTCTGGCCAAATTTTTACTTGTAACTCCAAGAGGGAGTATTTATGCTCGATAGTGGGTTCATGCCTCCATTAAATCTGGACAGTGACAGAAAGTTTTAAGGTTGTGGATGTGTTGTTGCCACTAGGGATAAAACATCAATGCTATATCTAAGGATGTATTTGTTGATTACATTACGCACCATACTTAATGCAATTGTCTGTTGTTTGTAACTTAATACTGGAGGGGGTTCGGATGATAACCTGAAGGTGGACTTTTTAGGCATAGATGCATGCTGGATAGCGGTCTATGTACCTTGTCGTAATGCCCAATTGAATTTCACACTACTCATCATAACATGTATGTGCATGGTCATGCCCTCTTTATTTGTCAATTGCCCAACTGTAATTTGTTCACCCAACATGCTATTTATCTTATGGGAGAGACACCAGTAGTGAACCATGGACCCCGGTCCATCTTTTACATCGAATACAATCTACTGCAATACTCGTTCTACTGTTTTCGCAAACATCATCATCCACACTATACATCTAATCCTTTGTTACACAAGCCGGTGAGATTGACAACCTCACTATCACGTTGGGGCAAAGTAATTTGGTTGTGTTGTGCAGGTTCCACGTTGGCGGAATCCCTGGTGTTGCGCCGCACTACACTCCGCCGCCATCAACCTTCAACGTGCTTCTTGGCTCCTACTGGTTCGATAAACCTTGGTTTCTTACTGAGGAAAACTTACTGTTGTACGCATCACACCTTCCTCTTGGGGTTCCCAACGGTCGCGTGTTGAACGGAAAGACATACGTCAACTACGCGCAGCAAGTAAATTTCTGGCGCCGTTGTCGGGGAGATCAAGACACGCTGGAAGGGGAGTCTCCACTTCCAATCTCTTTACTTTGTTTTTGTCTTGCTTTACTTTTATTTATTTCTTTGTTTGCTGCATTATATCAAAACACAAAAAAATTAGTTGCTAGCTTTACTTTATTTGCTATCTTGTTTGCCATATTAAAAACACAAAAAAATTAGTTACTTGCATTTACTTTATGTAGTTTGCTTTGTTTACTATTGCTAAAATGGGTACTCCTGAAAATACACAGTTGTGTGACTTCACAAACACAAATAATAATGATTTCTTATGCACACCTATTGCTCCACCTGCTACTACAGCAGAATTCTTTGAAATTAAACCTGCTTTACTGAATCTTGTTATGAGAGAGCAATTTTCTGGTGTTAGTTCTGATGATGCTGCTGCCCATCTTAATAATTTTGTTGAACTTTGTGAGATGCAAAAGTATAAGGATGTAGATGGTGACATTATAAAATTAAAATTGTTTCCTTTCTCATTAAGAGGAAGAGCTAAAGATTGGTTGCTATCTCTGCCTAAGAATAGTATTGATTCATGGACTAAATGTAAGGATGCTTTTATTGGTAGATATTATCCTCCTGCTAAAATTATATCTTTGAGAAGTAGTATAATGAATTTTAAGCAATTGGATACTGAGCATGTTGCCCAAGCTTGGGAAAGAATGAAATCTTTGGTTAAAAATTGCCCAACCCATGGACTGACTACTTGGATGATCATCCAAACCTTTTATGCAGGACTGAATTTTTCTTCATGGAACCTATTGGATTCAGCTGCTGGAGGTACTTTTGTGTCCATCACTCTAGGCGCCGCAACAAAGCTTCTTGATAATATGATGATTAATTACTCTGAGTGGCACACGGAAAGAGCTCCACAAGGTAAGAAGGTAAATTCTCGAAGAAACCTCTTCCTTGAGTGATAAGATTGATGCTATTATGTCTATGCTTGTGAATGGTAGGACTAATGTTGATCCTAATAATGTTCCGTTAGCTTCATTGGTTGCTCAAGAAGAACATGTTGATGTGAACTTCATTAAAAATAACAATTACAATAACTCTAGGCCATATCCTGCTAATGGTAACTCTTATGGTAGATATGTTTCACCTAATGAGGAAAAGATGTTAGAAATTGAAAGATCTACTAAGAGCTTTATGCAATCCCAATATGAGCAAAATAAATTATTTATTAAAACTATGAATGAACAATCTACCTTGTTGAAAAATATAGGAAATCAACTTGAAAATCTGAATATGGAGATCTCTGGGTTGCAAACTAAACTTGCAAATGCTGAAAACCGAATCTCATACATGTCTGCGTCACAATCTTCCTTAATTAATAAAATGGCTGCTAAACCTGAGGATATTGATAATAAAATTGTTACTACAGCAAACGCCATCCAAGTTAGAATTAATGAGAATATAAGATTGATGGCTGAATTGCGTGCTAGGTGGGAAAAAGAAGAAAATGCTAAAGAAGATAATATAGCTAAAGTTTGGATTATTACCACCACTAGCAATGCTAATTCTTCACATGTTGCTACACCTCCTACTATCAATGGTAAAATAATTGGTGTTGGCAATGTTTCTATTCCTAATGCAAAGCTTGCAAAACTGCCTGAACCTGCTAAAACTGCTGAAACTGCTTGTGATAAAACTGCTGAAATTTTTCCAACATTGGGGACAATGATCCCATTGCTTTAGATTATAATGGTTTGGATTTTGATGATTGTCACATCTCTGAAGTTATAAAGTTCTTACAAAAACTTGCTAAGAGTCCTAATGCTAGTGCTATAAATTTGGCCTTTACAAAACATATTACAAATGCTCTCATAAAAGCTAGAGAAGAGAAATTAAATCGTGAAGCTTCTATTCCTAGGAAGTTAGAGGATGGTTGGGAGCCCATCATTAATATGAAGGTCAATGACTTTGATTGTAATGCTTTATGTGATCTTGGTGCAAGTATTTCCGTTATGCCTAGGAAAATCTATAACATGCTTGACTTGCCACCATTGAAAAATTGTTATTTGGATGTTAATCTTGCTGATAATTCTACAAAGAAACCTTTGGGGAGAGTTGATAATGTTCGCATTACTGTTAACAATAACCTTGTCCCCGTTGATTTTGTTGTCTTGGATATTGAATGCAATGCATCTTGTCCCATTATATTGGGAAGACCTTTTCTTCGAACTGTTGGTGCTATTATTGACATGAAGGAAGGTAATATTAAATATCAATTTCCTCTCAAGAAAGGTATGGAACACTTCCCTAGAAATAGAATGAAGTTACCTTTTGATTCTATCATTATAACAAATTATGATGTTGATGCTTCATCTCTTGATAACACTTGATACACACCTTCTGCGCCTAGCTGAAAGGCGTTAAAGAAAAGCGCTTATGGGAGACAACCCATGATTTTACTACAACACTTTTATTTTATATTTGAGTCTTGGAAGTTGTTACTACTGTATCAACCTCTCCTTATCTTAATTTTGTTGCATTGTTGAGCCAAGTAAAGTCTTTGATAGTAAGGTTCATACTAGATTTGGATTGCTGCGCAGAAACATATTTCTTGCTATCACGAATTTGAGCAGTAGGCTCTGTAGGTAACTTAGAAAATTCTGCCAATTTACGTGAGTGATCCTCAGATATGTACACAACTTTCATTAAATTTGAGAATTTTCATTTGAGCAAGTCTGGTGCACCTAGAAAATTCGTCTTTACGTACTGTTCTGTTTTGACAGATTCTGCCTTTTATTTCGCATTGCCTGTTTTGCTATGCTTGATGGATTTCTTTGTTCCATTAACTTTCAGTAGCTTTGTGCAATGTCCAGAAGTGTTAAGAATTATTATGTCACCTCTGAACATGTGAATTTTGATTATGCACTAACCCTCTAATGAGTTGTTTTGAGTTTGGTGTGGAGAAAGTTTTCAAGGATCAAGAGAGGAGGATGATACAATATGATCAAGGAGAGTGAAAGCTCTAAGCTTGGGGATGCCCGGTGGTTCATCCCTGCATATTTCAAGAAGACTCAAGCATCTAAGCTTGGGGATGCCTTGGGCATCCCCTTCTTCATCGACAACATTATCAGGTTCCTCTAATGAAACTATATTTTTATTCCATCACATCTTTTGTGCTTTACTTGGAGCGTCTGTATGTTTTTGTTTTTGTTTTGTTTGAATAAAGTTGGAACCTAGCATTCATTGTGTGGGAGAGAGACACGCTCCGCTGTTGCATATGGACAAATATGTCCTTAGGCTTTACTCATAATATTCATGGCAAAGGTTGAAACTGCTTCGTTAAATTGTTATATGGTTGGAAACGGGAAATTCTATATGTGGTAATTGGTATAATATCTTGAATAATGTGATACTTGGCAATTGTTGTGCTCATGTTTAAGCTCTTGCATCATATACTTTGCACCTATTAGTGAAGAAATACATAGAGCTTGCTAAAATTTGGTTTGCATGATTGGTCTCTCCAAGGTCTAGATATTTTCTAGTAAGGGTCGAACAACAAGGAAGACGGGGTAGAGTCTTATAATGCTTACAATATGTCTTTTATGTGAGTTTTGCTGTACCGGTTCATACTTGTGTTTGTTTCAAATAACCTTGCTAGCCTAAGCCTTGTATTGAGAGGGAATACTTCTCATGCATCCAAAATCCTTGAGCCAAACACTATGCCACTTGTGTCCACCATACCTACCTACTACATGGTATTTCTCCGCCATTTCAAAGTAAATTGCTTGAGTGCTATCTTTAAACACTTCAAAAGTTATTACCTCTTATTTGTGTCAATGTTTTATAGCTCATGAGGAAGTATGTGGTGTTTATCTTTCAATCTTGTTGGGCAACTTTCACCAATGGACTAGTGGCTTCATCCGCTTATCCAATAATTTTGCAAAAAGAGCTGGCAATGGGATTCCCAGTCCCAAATTAACTAACCTTCATAATTTTACAAAAAATAGACACTCCTCCATGGTATGTGATTGTTGGACGGCACCCGAGGATTCGGTTAGCCATGGCTTGAGAAAGCAAAGGTGGGGAGGAGTGTCATCTAAATAAAACTAAAATAAAAAGGCACTCCTTCATGGTATGAGATTGTTGGCAGGCACCCGAGGATTCGGTTAGCCATGGTTTGTGAAAGCAAGGTTGGAAGGAGTGCCACCCAAAAATAAAAATGTTTCATGGGAGCCGCTCTTTGAAGGTTTGTCTGGCAAAGAGTGCCCACTACCATTCGTTGACAACAACAAACACCTCTCAAAACTTTACTTTTATGCTCTCTTTATGTTTTCAAAATAAAAGCTCTAGCACAAATATAGCAATCAATGCTTCCCTCTGCGAAGGATCATTCTTCTACTTTTAAGTTGAGTCAGTTCACCCATTTCTCTCCATCTTAAGAAGCAAACACTTGTGTGAACTATGCATTGATTCTTATATACTTGCATATTACACTTATTATATTACTTTATGTTGACAACTATCCATGAGATATACATGTTACAAGTTGAAAGCAACCGCTGAAACTTAATCTTCCTTTGTGTTGCTTCAATACCTTTACCTTGAATTTATTGCTTTATGAGTTAACTCTTATGCAAGACTTATTGATGCTTGTCTTGAAAGTACTATTCATGAAAAGTCTTTGCTATATGATTCAATTGTTTACTCATTATATTTACCATTGCTTCGAATCGCTGCATTCATTACATGTGCTTACAATAGTATGATCAAGATTATGATGGCATGTCACTTCAGAAATTATCTTTGTTATCGTTTACCTACTCGGGACGAGTAGGAACTAAGCTTGGGGATGCTGATACGTCTCTAACGTATCGATAATTTCTTATGTTTCATGTTTATTTTATGATGATACACACATGTTTTATACATACTTTATGTCATATTTATGCATTTTCCGGCACTAACCTATTAACGAGATGCCGAAGAGCCAGTTTTGTTTTCTGTTTTTGGTTTCAGAAATCCTAGTAAGGAAATATTCTCGGAATTGGACGAAATCAACGCCCGGGATCTTATTTTTCCACGAAGCTTCCGGTCCGAAAGGAAACGAAGTGGGGCGACGAGGACGCACAGTAGGGCGGCGCGGCCCAGCCCCCGCGCGGCCTAGCGTGTGGGTCCCTCGCGTCGCCCCTAAACCTACCTCTTCGCCTATAAGAAGCCTTCGTCGATAACCCAGTCCGAGAGCCACGATACGGAAAACCTTCTAGAGACGCCGCCGCCCAATCCCATCTCGGGGATTCGGAGATCGCCTCCGGCACCTGCCGGAGAGGGAATCATCTCCCGGAGGACTCTTCACCGCCATGGTCGCCTCCGGAGTGATGTGTGAGTAGTTCACCCCTGGACTATGGGTCCATAGCAGTAGCTAGATGTTCGTCTTCTCCTAATTGTGCTATCATTGTTAGATCTTGTGAGCTTCCTAACATGATCAAGATCATCTATTTGTAATGCTACATGTTGCGTTTGTTGGGATCTGATGAATAGTGAATGCTATGTTATGTTGATTATCAATCTATTATCTATGTGTTGTTTATGATATTGCATGCTCTCCGTTATTAGTAGAGGCTCTGGCCAAGTTTTTACTTGTAACTCCAAGAGAGAGTATTTATGCTCGATAGTAGGTTCATGCCTCCATTAAATCTGGGACAGTGACAGAAAGTTCTAAGGTTGTGGATGTGCTGTTGCCACTAGGGATAAAACATCAATGCTATGTCTAAGGATGTATTTGTTGATTACATTACGCACCATACTTAATGCAATTGTCTGCTGTTTGCAACTTAATACTGGAGGGGGTTCGGATGATAACCTGAAGGTGGACTTTTTAGGCACAGATACATGTTGGATAGCGGTCTATGTACTTTGTCGTAATGCCCAATTGAATTTCACACTACTCATCATAACATGTATGTGCATGGTCATGCCCTCTTTATTTGTCAATTGCCCAACTGTAATTTATTCACCCAACATGCTATTTATCTTATGGGAGAGACACCACTAGTGAACCGTGGACCCCGGTCCATTCTTTTACATCGAATACAATCTCTGCAATACTGTTCTACTGTTTCCAAACATCATCATCCATACTATACATCTAATCCTTTGTTACAAGCCGGTGAGATTGACAACCTCACTGTCACGTTGGGGCAATGTAATTTGGTTGTGTTGTGCAGGTTCCACGTTGGCGCCGAAATCCCTGGTGTTGCGCCGCACTACACTCCGCCGCCATCAACCTTCAATGTGCTTCTTGGCTCCTACTGGTTCGATAAACCTTGGTTTCTTACTGAGGGAAACTTACTGCTGTACGCATCACACCTTCCTCTTGGGGTTCCCAACGGTCGCGTGTTGAATGGAAAGACATACGTCAACTACGCACAGCAGTGGCCTAATTCTTTTTAGAGCAAAGGACAAGCCAGTTGTTTTATTTGTGATGAACAAACATTCCTGAGGACACGCGAGAATTACATCAAGTGATTTCGCTTCACATAGCTGAATAATCTTCAATGGTTTGATAAGTGTTGTGTGGGTGAACCTATGCTAATGTGCTACCCCATACTTGGACTAATACATACTTGTGATTATACCTCTTCCAAGCATCCGCAACTACAAGAAAGTAATTAAGATAAATCTAACCACAAATTTAAACTCTGAGATCCTACAATCCCTCGTGCACTGGTTTCCCAACGGGGGTTTGGGTTTTTGTCTCTCCCGTAACCCCACAATTAGTAGCCAAATACACGATGCATTCCACTAGGCCCCATACATGTGAAGTATTATGGTAGTCGACGTTCACATGACACCACTAGAAGAATAGAACCACAACTTAAATATCAAATCATTGCATATTACTCAACATAGTTCCACTACTAACAACATGACTTATCCCATGTCCTCAAGAACTAAACGAACTACTCACGAGACATCATATGGATCATAATCAGAGGTTATGTAATGATGATTAACAATCTGGACATAAACCTTAATTCAATGGTTTCACTCAATAGCATCAACTACAAGGAGTACTCAACACCGGGAAAGTTTCCCCTATGAACTAGACAAGTATCAAGCCCAAGATATTACAGCTGGACGGCGTGGAGACGACGGTGATGATGGTACTGGTGGTGACGATGGCAACGATCTCCCCTCTCCGGGAAGGAATTTTCTCGCTAGATTTCAGCCTGCCGGAGAGCTTTTCTCTCTCTCTGGTTCTCCGCCCCGTAGCGGCGGCGGAATATTTCTCTAGTCGCTCTCTCGATCTTAGGTTTCTCGGGGGGTTGAAATACGCGAGGGGGCGTCGTCAGAAGTGGGCCAGGGCGCCCAGACCATGCCTAGGCGTGACCTGAGGCTGGCCCGCACCTAGGGGTGGTCTGGCCCCCTCAAGGCCCAGCTCTACCTCCCCTTCCAGCTTTCTCCATCATCTGAAAAAATAGGATTTTATGTATATTTTCTGGGAATTGTTGGTCTTCATAAATATGGTGTCTTGACGGTCATTTTTCCAGTAGAATCCTGGCTCCAGCGGTTAATTCTTCAATAATCATCAAACATGCAAAAATAGATGGAATGACATAAGTATTACCTCTAAAAATGAAATATATCAATGAATAACAGTAAAATATTATATAGAATAGTGATGCAAATTGGACGTATCAGGCATGTGATGCGATATGGGCATGATGTGATTGTAATTATATTTGATGTATGAGATGACCCTTATTGTATTATGGCAACCGGCAGGAGCCTAATGGTTGTTTTTTAAATTCTGTTAATACTTGCGTGTCAATCACCGTGTAATAGCTTTATTTCATTACTATGAGTTAGTAGTTGTAATAGTTGCTATGGATGGTGGACAACCATAAAGCGGGGCCATCGACCTTGGTGCAATGCTGGTGATGATGGAGATCATGCTCGTGTATTTTGAAGATGAAGATCAAAGGCACAAGAAGAAAATGCCATATCATATGACATTATACATGCATGTGATGTTTATCATTTTTATGCATCTTATTTTGCTTAGATCGCGACGGTAGCATTATAAGATGATCCCTCACATTAATATCAAGATAATAAAGTGTTATCCCCTCGTATGCACCGTTGCAAAAGGTCATCGTTTTGATGCATCTCGTGATGATCGTATGTGATAAACTCTACGTTCACATACAATGGGTGTAAGCCATGTTGCACACGCGAAAATACTTTGGGTTTGCTTGACAAGCCTTGCATGTATAAACATGTCCTCAGAAAATAGAAAACCGAAAGGTTGAACACGAGTCATATGGATAATACGATCAACATGATGTTCACCATTGAAGCTACATCATCTCACGTGATGATCCGACTTGGTGCCGTGAATTTGGATCGTGTGCCACTAAACAACTATGAGGGATGTTGAATTAAGTGGGAGTTCATTAATAATTTGATTAAAACTTAAACTAATTATCCTGAACATAGTCTAAATTGTGTTTGAATTAAATTTTGCAGAATTGACATCCATTTCTACTTTGCGCTAGGCTTGTAAATTGAGATAGAAACAATGTTAAATCTGACAAGTAACTTTACAAACTGATACCGTATTGTTAAAGAATCAATAAATTATTAAGTCCTATTGCAAACTTTTGGTAACCCTCAAATTGTTAATCCAAAGAACAATGATTTCAATTAAGTACCTAAAAATATCTTGTCTCCGTGAAACTTGATGTTCACATCCGTTTGAAAAGTAAGGAGCTGAAAAATTTGTTTTCAGAAATAAGCAAGGTATGAAATATATGTGATATCTAAGACCTTATTGCAAGTTGATAGAAAATAATCTCCGGACTACATCCGGCCTAGCATCAACGCAGAGCACATCCTAATACATGTAAGTCTGGGAGTGCTAGGGCCTAAGATTCCAGCCTAACACCACAGACATTCCGGCTTGGGCACAAAAAATTCACACACAACACATGCGAGAAAAGCAATTGATATAGGAAACTTGGATTCAGGTGAAACCAATTTTGTTTGAAAGAGGAAGACAAGAGCTACCCGCAAAAATTGGAAATATTGAAAACATGTGGGATAGATTTTTTCATGAATTGAAATATAATCCATCATGGGAAAGCTTCTTCTTGGACACATCTTCATGTATCCATGACCACCATTTGGATTGCAAACTCCTTCATCCATCTTCTTCAATGCACGCCACCTGTCTTCATCCATCTTTTTTGATGCACATTATTTCTTCTTTCTTCATACCGTCGATGTCTTCATGCATGTAACATCTCACTCCGTCTTCTTCAAAAACATACTTGTCACTTGATCTTCTTCGTTTGCTTATTCTTGCAACATTGTAAGCAACGTTAAAGCCAACATATGGTTCAAACATTGCTTATGAGAAAAGCTTATAAGTGAAACTCAATGATAACATTAGTACATAGCAATTGTTATGAATCATGAAAACCACACATTTTTTTTTGCGACTCAATAATTTCATTCATTAATCATCGGGCTTACAATCATTCTGCAAACAACGAACTAAAAAAGAGGGAATATAGTTTATCCAAAGACATCTATGTCTAGTAGCCGATGCTTGCTTAGCACATAGATGTGCCCCTTCATTTGCTTCACGCCCGATAAACGCCAATTGGAAGAATTCCAAATTGCTGGTCATACCCTCAATCTCTTGGAGTATAGAAGTAATTTCGGATCTGCCTTGATTTCGATCCTTCCAGAGTTTAACAACATCGCTGGCATCTGTTTCAACTTCAACATGAGATATGCCTAAGTCACAGGCTAGTCGGACACCATCCCTCACAGCCATAGCCTCCATGATCAATGCGTTAGCTGCGCGGGCATACCAAACAGCTTGTCCTCTAACAAGATCTCCTGTATGATCACGCATAACCAGACCCGTCATGCCCTCTCCAGATGACTCGGAGAAACCTGCATCAACGTTTAGTTTAACAACTCCTTCGGATGGTGGTTTCCACTTCGGACGCTTCTTGTGGGTTTGTTTTGAATTGGACATGCCAATGATCGAGAGATCCATAGCAATATCAACCGTCCATTTAACAGATTCCGAGACTGTTCTTGATCGTTCTCCGTGATTCCTTGCATTTCTTTCGGACCAAACAGCCCAAGCTCCACATAAAATAATAGCTGCATCCCTCGGTTTAACCTTGTTGCTATCAATCAGATCAATGGCCCAGGAAGATGGATAGAGGACAGGCACCTTCACATTAGTAATCTCCTTAATCTCCTGCCAAAATAGTTTCGCCCATGTGCATTCAAACAAGGCATGCCAAATAGTATCATCACAACCACACGTCTGGCAAAAGGATATCATCTCAATGTGCCTCATGTTCAGTACCGATCTGCAAGGTATAAAACCTTTGATAACTCGCCACCAGTAGTTACGAACTTTCGGCGGCACTTTCATTTTCCACAATTTTTTCCAGTAGGACTGTTCTGACCCATCTGAGCCAACTGGTAGGATCGCATCTTTTGATTGTAGCAGCGCCTTATAGGCTGATCGCACTGTAAAGTTTCCATGTTTCTCTAGTTGCCAAGCCCACATATCTTCTCCTAAACCCCCAACTGGGATCTGCATTATCGCATACGCATCAACCGGTGCAAATTTTTCATTCAGAAGCTCTTCCTTCCATTCACCTGTTTCTAGTTCCAACAGTTCTTGTACCAAATTAACATCCGAGTTGGGTATTCTCACAATTGGTTTCCATCCTGGATTAGTAGAAATCCATGGTTCATCCCAAATTCTCGTACTTCCTCCATCACCAATGCGCTTAATCAAACCCAAATTTAGTGCTTCTCGTCCATAAAGAATTGCCCTCCAAGTATGAGATGAATTCCTTTTATTTCTTGCTGTCATAAAATCACCATTGTGGAAGTACTTGCCTTTCAACACTCTTGCACATAATGACTCCGGGTTAGAGATCAATCGCCACCCTTGTTTCGCTAACATAGCTTTGTTGAAGAGTATGAAGTCCTTAAAACCCATTCCGCCACAAGATTTTGGTCTGGCAAGGTCCGCCCATTTGACCCAGTGCATCTTCCTCTTTTCATCATTTCCTCCCCACCAAAATCGTGCCACCACTGCTGTAATTTTTTTACATAATTTCTTGGAAAGCTTAAAACAACTCATTGAATAGGTTGGAATAGCTTGACAAATTGCTTTGATCAACACTTCCCTCCCCGCACTATTAAGCAACTTTGGTGCCCAACCTGACACCAACTTCTTGATTGTAGCTACAATATGCTCGAACTGATCATCCGTAGACCTCCCTAAAGCAGTTGGAAGTCCTAGGTACTTCTCAACCAAAGCTTCAGTTGGAATTGCCGTTCCTTGGTGCACAGCTAGCTTCATATTATCATCTGCATTTGCACTAAAGAAAACAGCTGATTTCTGCTTATTCACCAACTGCCCGGACCCAATACGATATATTTCCAAAATTTCTTGAAGCCTATTTGCTCCTTCAGTTGTTGTCTGCGTAAATACCATGCAATCATCTGCAAATAACAAATGAGAGATCCATGGGCAGTGAATACCAACACGAACTCCGCGTGACAAATGGCCAGCACCATAATACTTTAGCATGCATGAAAAGCCTTCTGCACATATCAAGAACAGGTACGGCGAAATAGGGTCACCTTGACGGATACCCCTAGTCGGTTTAAAAACCTCCGAATAACTTCCATTGTTCCTCACTGAAAAAGATACCGTCTCCACACAACACATGACACGCTCGATCCATTCATTCGCAAAACCCAGCTTGGTCATAATTGCTTGTAAATAAGACCACTCCACGCGATCATAGGCTTTCGCCATATCCAATTTAACAGCGCAAGCTCCTGATTTCCCTTTCTTCCTTTTCAGATAGTGAATACATTCATACGCCAACAAAACATTATCTGATATTAGACGTCCCGGGATGAAAGCGCTTTGCTCTTCAGAGATTAAAACATCTAGCAAAGGTCTCAGTCGCAAAGCTAGGACCTTGGATGCCAACTTATACAAAACATTACATAAGGAAATAGGTCTATACTGAGACAAGTCCTGTGGATTCTTTACCTTAGGGATAAGAACCAGTACCGTAGAATTCACTAACTCCGGCATATCTCCTCCATCAAGAAAATTCCTCACAGCTGCACAAATGGATGTCTTCAGAACATTCCAGTGGCGTATGTAAAAGCCAGCTGTGAGACCATCAGGGCCAGGCGATCTATCTGGGTGCATCATGAATAAAGCCCTTTCTATTTCCTCATCAGTAATTGCCGCACACAAATGATCATTCATTGAGTCATCAACCTTCATGTCCACCCAATCAGTCACTAAAGCAGCATTCGTGTCCTCTTGTGCCGTAAATAGATTCTGGTAGAAACTGATTGATTCTGCCTCCATATCTTCGAGTGATGACACTACCGAGCCATCTGCCCTCTTTAGTGATTTTATTTTATTCTTCCTTGACCTCTCCTTAGTTTTGGCATGAAAAAAGGACGTATTGCGATCCCCATCCGACAGCCACAAAGCACGCGAACGCTGCTTCACCAACAATTCCTCCCTAGACAATAATTCTGAAATCTTGGCCATTAAGGATTTCTCTTCACTAGAAGGTCCAGCATAGATAGAGGTTGATCTTAAAACTTCCAAACGTTCCCTCAAAACCTTCAGATGTTTTTTAACCGACCCAAACTCCGTTGTGCTCCAAACTCGCAGCTTCTGCCTAACCGCACTCAACGCATCATACACTCCTTGAAGGCTTGACTCACCTGCCTGCCATGCATCTTCGACAATCTGAGTATACCGATCATGACGTGTCCACGCATTTTCAAATCTGAACGGTTTCGAAATCATTCCTTCATCTATCCAGTCCGATCTCCTTACTGATATAACAAGAGCACTATGATCAGATTCACAGCATTGTACATTATTGACAGTAGTATTATCGAAACACTCCATAAATTTGTCATCTCCCAAAGCTCTATCCAACCTCACTTTAATATTTCTATCACCATGTTGCTTGTTATCCCAAGTGTATGGCAGGCCCAAAAAACCTAAGTCCTCCAACTTGCATTCCTCTATCGCCTCTCTAAAGCCTTCCATCTTCCATTCTTGCCTTTCAAGCCCTCCAAATTGCTCTGATGCATAGAGAATCTCATTAAAATCACCTGCGCACAACCAAGGATTATTGTACTCTCTCCTCAAGTACTTCAAAAGATCCCAGCTCAATTTCCTCTTAGATCTTTTTGGATTACCATAGAAACCAGTAAACCTCCACTCCACATCCCCAAGTTCCTCATTCTGAATCAACACATCAATATGAGTATTACTAAAAGATTTTAGGGAAACCTTCGAATCATTGTTCCAATAAAGGCACAAGCCTCCACTCAACCCCACGCACTTTACGCCAAATGCATGTGAGAAACCAAACTTCCACCTAAGGTCTTGTGCTCTCTTATCTGACATCTTGGTCTCCGAGAGAAAGACCAGACTAGGACGTTGCGACCTTATAAGGTCACTAATTTCACGAACTGTCTCAGGCCGTCCAGCACCTCGACAGTTCAGGCTCATAATATTCATTGTTCCCGGCGGTCACCCTCGAGGGATGCCGCCGATCCATCATTTGTGTAATCTATCAATCCACCACCAGCTCCTTTATGTTTCTTCTTATTAGCATTCTTTTGGGGAGTCGCCAACTGATCAGTTTCGTTCAGCTCATCAAATTTATCGATCATGTTAGACACTTTTGAGCTCCCACCAGACAAAACAACAACACCTGATAAATTTTCCTCCATGGCATCTTCTGCACTTGAGTTTACCGCTGGTCTCTTTTTCCCCAAACTCGCTACATCCTTCATATTGGCATCATTAGCAACAAACAATTCACGATTCTTATTTTTTGGGGGATCTACATCCTCCTTCTGCTGATTTTTCGCATTCCATCTCCAACTTGTATCGGAGTTGTACTCACCGTCAGGTTCAAAGCCTCTTCCACCTCCACGGCCAAATTGACCCCTGCCCCTACCGAGGCCTCTAGCAGTCCCTCGTCCTCCATTACCACGGCCTCCACCTCTAATCTTCCATTCATCGGCTAAGATAAAATCTCCCCATTCAAACTTAGAGATGTCATGTTCCCCTGTTCCGCACTCTTCAAACCAGTGACCAATCAGACCGCAAAAATTGCAGAAGGTTGGCATCTTTTCATATTTAACCTGATACCAATCCTTCTTTCCAGCTCTTGTAATTGAGACAAATCTTTCAAGCTTCTTAGAGATATCGAGATCAACTCTTACTCTCACAAAAGCACCTATATAGCCTGCTGGAAGTTTAATTTGTACCTCAGAAATCCGTCCCATCTTCCTGCACATCCCCTTAATCACTTCTACCTCCAAGTAGTTGTCCGGCAATTTCAGAACCCTAGCCCAAACAGAAATTTTGTCTAGAGTAATCGCTCTGGGGTTTGTAAATCCATCATATTCCTGGATGATCAGCGCATGATTACGAAACAACCACGGACCATTAACAATGGCCGTATTCCAATCAGCCAGACATGCAAACTGTACAGTAAAAAGGCTGTCTTCAAGCTGTCTCCAGCGAACATCCTTGGCAGGATTCCATGCAGATCTCATATCAGCATACAGAGCTGAAGGACTAAAACCCTTATCGGTGTGCACTCGTGCAATCGCGAGCCACTTGGCCTGAATCTCCCTCCGTCCCGCTTCTTCCTCCCATACAAAATCATCGCCCTCATCTTCATGTAGGGCTAGCCGACGCAGCAGCGAGTCCACGTCCTCGTCCTCCTTGCCTCTTCCTCCCTTACTACTTCCTTCCGCCTCCATCTACCCTCACGATCGGTGATCAGGGGAATTCTCTCTTGGCGATCGCGCCGCCAAGAACAAAACGAAACCCTAACCTCGGTGGCTGGGGAAAAAACTCTTCTACTTATGAAAAAAAAAACAACGAAGATGAGGTAGATCCGATTCTTCATGTGCGCCGGGGATATATGTTACTACTTTCATATACACGAACCCGCGTGAGGATGTGTGTCATTCTTTTGAACAAGTTTGAATGATTTGCCACTATGTCAATTCTTTTAAAGTTCTTGTTCTTATTGTTTGCAATGGAAAAAATATGTCTTGTTATTTATAATTATCCGACAATTTTTTGTCTGTTTTCTGTCCGAATTCGATCCGCTTTTGAGAGCTAAAAAAAATATGGTAAATGATATTGGGAGCTCTTTATCTGATCTGATAATACTATATGGTAAATGATATGGAGAGCTCTTTATCTGATCTGATATGTTTACATCCCTAGATCAATGAAAGATGGAAGCTAATGTATCCGTCGAATTCCTTGGTGGAATAAAAACATTTTTCAGACACAAACTGTTGTCAACCAAACTAGATTGAGACCATGACCAAAAGTATGCAAGAGGGACTTATGGCGATAGGTGTCAATTGACGTTAAGACTACTAGGAAGGCTAGCAACGGTCTTTCATTGCTTACTAATATCGTAAAAGTTACAAATTTGCTAATAAAAATGCAGAAACAGAATGTTTGAAGCAGTCAAATAATCTTAATTTTTTTGGGGCCATTCTGCATAATCTTGATCCCCACCATGCCATCACCATTGACAACCACTCGGTTGCACAACGAAATGCATAATTAGCAAGAAAAGAGCACGAAATTCAAAGATTCCTCAAGTTGATCACACCACAGAACTGGAAGACTCCATGAAGGATAGCATCACCGAGTGTACGAACTAAAGATAAGTCAATGCCTGACAGATATAATAGGAAAATACAATACTGACTTGTCATCTACTTCTCAAATTCAAACTAACAAACTGAGATCATATCAATTCTATACAATGGACTCTTCGGCAGGTTGAGAACTTCCAAAAGTAGCACAAGCACCAGGAAAACAGACGGCAGGATTGTACTGCAAGCAACTTGATGGATGCCAAGAAATGTGCCGAGCATCACTGCCTGAAATGCTGCAAACACAGATCCTTCAGTCACATATAGCATTTCCAACAAGAGCTAACGTTAGCTTACAATAATATAGCACACATTTACACAAACAATGAATAAACACAAGGTTCTTCCATAACTCACATCATCCTGGCCACGGACATCCCTCCATTTCTCTGATACATCCTGCTTCACTTCTTTAGCTGCAGTAAGGAAGACAAAGTAATTAGCATATTGCCACAAATAAGACACTGAGATTGTTTTTAAAGAATGTACATAAAACATGTTTATAATGTAATACATATTTGAAATAGGAAAACAAAGTACTTAAACCAATATCCATACACAACAGTTGAAATATGAAATGGATACACAACACATTTTGTCCCAACTACAGTGGCAATGAGGTTACAACACATTCTGTCCCAACTACACATTTAAAGCACTCCACTCCTATTCAGACAAGCAATTCTCAAACAGATTTTCAACTGAAATTGGCAAAATATTAAATGGACAATATTCACATCATATGAAATCACAGTGCACAGAAGATACCTTTAGACGAAAGATTCTCAAAAGTCCTGTTTGTCCTCACAGCAAACCTCTGGAAGGCACGGCTGGAACATAAGAAAACATTTACTAAGAAACCAACAGCAGCAACATATCAAAAATAAGTAGTAGTCATAAGAGGAACCAAAAAAATAATGCTATCTAAACAATGTGAAAAATATTAGTCCCCTTATCCAGAGGACAGAAGAGGAACTCGTACCAGCTCATGAGCATGAAACGAGGGAAGCACAAGATAAACCATAAATATATGATGGACAAACAATCTATTGAAATGCTACATGGCCACTCAGCCCATTAGATGTTCTTTGAATAATGCAATCATTTTCGCATAACCATTACAGCCTTTACAGGTCTGCAAACTCATCGCCGTTGCCCATAAACACATCAACTGAAAAACCAACTTATAATCATAAAACTAGAAAAGGGACACAAAACACATATCTTGGATAAACCAGGAAAGAAACGGAGTACAAAAACAAATGCAGATGCTTCATGACAACTCAGCCCCTTAGATGTTCTTTGAATGCAATCATTTCCGCAAGAATCATTACAGGTCTGAAAGAACTCATCACTGCTGCCATGAAGAAATCATTTCAGCCTAACAATCAAACAGAGGCAAACCTACCAAAGCTTAGTTATGACTCACATCGAACTGAACCAAACCAATCAGCTTTTGTCATTCCATCGCAAGCAAACAAAATTCCATGTAAGCAACATTAAGTAAGCAAAAGAGCCTTGTGGTACAAACTAAATCCAGACATAGCATATTAACATTTGCTCTACAGCCGGTGGTATCAAAGAAGTTGTGCCCTGGATAGCGAGAGGAACCACCATGCTTGTCGCTTCAACCTTGCAGCAGCCCATGAAACATAACCAAGTTTCAGAGCATAAACCAAGGGAAGCAGCAAAACCAATAATAACCAAGTGTGTTGATTCAGTCAACTGCAATGTTCTTTGAATCAAGCAATCATGTGGCAAGAATCGTTGCAGGTCAGTACTGGGGCTCAGCACCGTCCAAGGCACAAACAAAAGATGGCAACAAGACACGGAGTCGGATGATACGGTTCCGGATTTTGGAAAAAGAAGTATATTTGACCTGGTTCCTAACGACATGCACTGAAATCACCCCAATACAAACAAGCCTGTACACATGGGAGAACAATCTAGCAACAGTAGCATGTATGTAAGAGCCGTGCTGCGCCCACGATACAACGCGATGATGCGGCTTAAGGGAACGAGCCCGCTGGGAACCGGTCGCAGGACCGATCCTCCAAAGGACCAGATGACGAAGCGCGACAACTCGAACCGTATCAAATCAACGACGAAACCCTAGCGTTGGTCATGACGAAAAAAAGAAAGGATAGATCTAAGTCCTAACGGGAGGGAAGGGGGGAAGGGATGATGCACGCGTACTTGTTGGCGAGGCCCTCGACGAGGAACTGGTTGACGACGTAGCTGAGCGCCCTGCCGAAGAGGTTGCCGCCGGCCATGGCTGCGAACCTTGGAGAAGAGAAGAGACTGCTGCGGAGGCGCCTGGTCAATTGGGGAAGGAAACGCGATGCGAGAATAGGGCAAAATGGGTACGATGATGATCATTATATACACGAAGTGGGCTACTGCGGCCGTTTTGGGCCGGTGGCTTGTGGGCTAGGCCCAGTTGACGAAAGAGGCCGGCCCAACGGATCTGCAACTGACTTCCGTAAATATAGCGCGCCCGCCCAGATCCGTCCGTGGCGGCAGTGGCGAACCGTCGCATTGACCAGTTGGGAGTACGGACACAGATTTAGTACACGTACGGCTGGGGAGTGAGTGATCGGCGATCGCTGGCTGGCTGACAATGGCGGGCTGGAGGAAGGCGTGGCTGTCGGCGCTGGACCGGAGCAGCGGCGGCGGCGGCGGGGGCAGCACCGGCTCCCTCCAGGCTCAACTCCAGGGCATCCTGTCCCTGTCCCCGTCCACCTCCTCCTCCTCCCTCGCCACCAGCTACAGCAGCAAGCGGGCCGGCGGCAAGCACGGCGGCGTGAGCAGCAAGGCCGTGCTGGCATGCTTCTCCGTCGTGCTGGTGCTCGCCTTCTTCTACGTGTCCGTCACCCGCGGCCCCACCGCCGACGACTCCTTCCCCACCCCGACGGCGTCCTCGTCCGGCGCCCTGCTGTCGTGGCTCTCGTCGTCGTCCAACTCGTCCACGCCCAAGAAGCCGCTCCCTCCCCACCCTCCCGTTCCCCCTACTAATGTGAGTACCAGCACTGGCGCTGCTGCCCAGCAGAGCAGTGCGCGCAATGCGACCGTGGCGGACGCGGAGGACTCGGCGCCGGCGGTGGACTCGGGGCAGCCGGTGCCGGTACCGGAGCAATCAGTCAAAGCGCATGGCTTCCTTCGTGATGCCGGAAACACCACTATCGCCGGATCGGACGGGGAACCCGCCACCAACGGCACAAACGCACAAGATGCAACCGCAATGCCGACGCCACCGTGGTGGAAAGCGGACGGGGCCAACTCCTCCGCTAAAATCGTGGTCGGCGAGCCCACGAACTCCGACGGCGCCACCGGCAACTCCACCGACACGGTTGTGAGCTCCAGTAAAGAAGATAAAACCACGAAAACCAGCAGCGTCGACAATGTACTGCCGAGCTCGACGCGGCAGGCGGCGGTCATTCCATCAACACCGCCGCCGGATCAGCGGAAGGAGGACAGGCACAGGCGCAAGAGAGCGGCCATGGCGAGGCGCAGGCAGCACTCGACCAGGCGGCGGAAGGAGATCGTCCCGCTCGCGCAGGGAGAACCCGCCGCTGCCGCCGGCCACGGCGACGGCGCCGCCACCCCGGCCGCCGGAGCGAACACCAGCGTGTCCGCCGGGGCCGGCAACCACCGGGTGGTGTGGACGCCGGGCGTGCAGAACCTGGTCACCTTCGCCAAGTGCGACCTGTTCCACGGCGGGTGGGTGAGGGAGGAGAGCTACGCGTTCTACCCGCCGCGGTCCTGCCCCCACATCGACGACGACTTCAACTGCCACAAGAACGGCCGGGAGGACACCGGATTCCTCAATTGGAGGTGGCAGCCCAGTGGCTGCGACATTCCCAGGTGCGTGTTCGAACTTCAGTTTCTGGCCATTGTAACATTTTGCGTGTTTAGCTCAAGAGCAGCGCAGAATTACACTCTGTGATCAAAACTTTTCTCTTGTTGCGTTGTCAGGATGAACGTGACTGATTTCCTAGAGAGGCTGCGAGGCCAGAGGATCATATTCGTCGGCGACTCGCTGGGCCGCAACATGTGGGAGTCTCTCGTCTGCACTCTGCGCCATGGTGTCAAGAACAAGAAGAGCGTGTACGAAAGGTCCGGGAAGAACCAGTTCAAAACCAGAGGATACTACTCCTTCAAGTTTGGGGTGCGGGCTCACTGAATAATGCTCGTTTCTGAACTTGCTCTTCCTTACAAAAACAACAAGAAGAGCTATGAACATTGACAGTTTTACTTGATTGCAGGACTACAATTGTTCTGTTGATTTCATAAGATCGATATTTCTGGTCAATGAGGTGGTTCGGGAGAGCAAAAACGGTACCGTGCTGGACGCGAAACTGAGGCTGGATGAGCTAGATGCAACAACCCCGGCGTACCAGACCGCTGACATCGTCGTGTTCAACACCGGGCACTGGTGGACTCACGCAAAAACATCAAAGGGGTACCTACCTAACAATTCCCCCAGAACCCAAGCTCTATATGAAAACTGATCTGCTAGCCAAAATATCAGTTTCCATCCTGATTGGTGAAGTATTTGTGACTGCATAGGGTGAACTATTATCAGGAAGGCAACCATGTGCACCCCAGCCTTGAGGTGATGGATGCATACAAGAGAGGGCTAACCACATGGGCTAGGTGGGTCGACAAGAACATCGACTCGAGAAGAACTCAGGTTGTGTTCAGGGGATATTCACTGACACACTTCAGGTAAGAAGTTGGCACCACGCCGTCAGGTCAACGGCAGTACCTTCTTCATCTTCTTCTCACGGCCAATTTCACTGCAGGGGAGGACAGTGGAATTCAGGAGGGAGATGCCACAGGGAGACTGAACCAATATTTAACCAGACATACCTCACCGAGTACCCTGAGAAGATGAGGATCCTGGATCAGGTGCTGAGCAAGATGAAGACCCCTGTGATACACCTCAATATCAGCAGGCTGACTGATTACCGGAAAGATGGTCACCCGTCAGTGTACAGAGTGCGGTACGACACGGAGGAGGAACGGATGGCGGCGATCACAAAGCAGGACTGCAGCCACTGGTGCCTACCAGGCGTGCCTGATACGTGGAATCAACTGCTGTATGCTTCGCTGCTCCAGGCAGGCAAAGGTTCCTGGAGATTATGATACCGTGGTTAGAGGAGTTTTCTTTAGTCTTCTAGATTGCAAGGGACAGATAGAATTTACAGTAGTTCATGAAGTTCTGTTATGTGATTAGAGGTGGATAAAATAGCAGGAAATCCTGCATTCGGGTAGACCCAGTTATCAGCTAATAACCATCATAAGGCAACAACATTTTAGATTTCTTTCCCTGGTAGTTCATGTACATAGGAGATAGCAATAACTGTTGCAACATGTGAAATTGGATACTGGAAGTTGTGAACTCATAGCACAGGATGACACTCAGCATATATAGTACCATCCGGTTATCTGTGCATGGAATTGATTAGTAGATCCTAAAATTTGTTAATGATTTACACTAGAGTAGCACATTAAAAAATGAACGAATATCATTGGCTAATTGCAGTTACATATATCACTAAGAAAAAGTTAACAGAATAATAACACCATGATTTCAAAATATGAGAACATTAATTCATGGAATAAGCATTTGGGATACCTTCTTGGCTCATTGCGTGGTGGAAATGCGGAATACACGTTCCCAGATCATGTCTAGTTGTCTTTTCAATTTTTACACTGCGTGGAAGTCCCTTTGGCATTGTCTAACCTTCGTGAGTCGGTAAAATAAAGAGAATGCATGATAGGTTTCTTCAGTTCCAAGCAAACTACTAGTACTTGCTAGCGCCATGGCTGATCTTCTTTCAGTAAATCATTCAGGACCAGTATAGAAGAAACGAACAACTCTCCCAAGCAGCCAGAAGAGAACACTTATCATCACTTCTCTTCTAGATCTTACTGTCATTTTTCGGATAACTGGTTTTCATCTCACATAAAAACAGAAATTTCTGTCTTCGTGGAAACATATGGCTTTGTCACAGTAATAAATAATTAGAATATATTGTAGCAGCACAGATCTCTGTACGATTGACATATTGAAACATTACAAGATATATTCAAATTATATGTGGCATATTCTGCATACCCAACATACACAAATTTGTTTGGAAGCAACATATACACCAAGCTGCTAATCAGTAAGACAATAGCCAAGAGAATCAAATGAGACAAGAAAGTATTTTTACTGGATAAACAGCTGTCAGTTATACTAGTTTTTCCAGTGTACATAAAACAAACATCGACTCAACAGCGAAGAATTCATGGATTCATCACACGCAGATGCTTCTGATTATTTGACTCCGACCTGATACAACTGGAAGGACGGGAAAGGAAAAAGGGGGGCAGACTCCTGCTGGAGTTCACCATTGCCGTTTTGTGACTTGCCGGTTCGTGCGTACCTCAGACAACCACCTGGGAGCTCAGGATAGGAACCATAAGACTGAAGCGCTTCTTAAGCAGGAGCTCAGCTTTGTGGTTCATCCTCATCATGCTTCTGCTCTCAAGAACTATGTAGATGCTCAAGCCATGCATCTTCCATAGTCAGTAGGGGCTGTGAACAAGAGGAGGGGGAAGGGCTAGCTTATATGCTTATGAGATTGCTGATGTATGCAGGTACTTTTCCAGGTAAATATATTGCAAGAACCGAGAATATGCATGGTGGCATTTTAAATTGGCCAGCGAAGCATGCTTTAGTGGAGAAAGGACAAGGAAAGTAAACTAAAGTTCACTGTGTTGAGTGCTCCTTTGCTGGAATTCACACTGATGCTGTTCTTGCCTCACCGGTCACTAAATGTCAACTCCAGCTACATTCTCTCTCTAGAGATATTCCCATTCCACTTCCAGACACAGTTTTATCCAAAGTAATTCACCCACAAGAAAGATTCTTAACCTATACTGTAAAATAAGCAGGGCATTTTCATAAGCTACCACAGAAGTTGCGATCAACATCCAATTCCGGGCATCTGAACTTATAAACGTCGTGGCTATCTATTCTCAGAACAGACAAATTTTACCTCATTATCTCTTCCATTTCTAATTTGATTTTCACTCAAAGTTCCATACTTCCATTGACATTAGCCTTCTCAGTTTTATCTAGTTACACCTCTAAACCAATTGCTAGCTGTATTTTCTCATTAAAAAATGACAGTAGTTTCAATATAATTAGTTACTTAGCAAGCAGGTGCTTCGGACCAACAAAATGAAGTTCAGCAACTGATTATGTGGGACTGAATCTACTGATCACCAAGAGGAGGGATAAAATATAAAGGTAGGTTAAGGCTTTACAAAAAAGCTGAAGAAGCACTCTCCACCTCTAAAGCTACGCCTTTTAGAATATGGTGTTATAGGCTTAGAGCAATGTGTCCTTCCTGTACAGCCACTACCTCGTGCTTATCCAAAGTGTTGCATTCCCTAACCTTGTGTAAAGTAGGAGCCCTCTATCTAATTAAATTATCTCCCATTTCAATGCTATTGAAGTAGACAAGATCACCAGATCTCCGCTCCAAGTAAGATTAGCACTCTCGAGTACCAGCTGAGTCATCATTGAATATACGGAATTTAACTACAAAAATTTCAACTGCGTATAGTTATTGGATGACCGTTTCCACCATGACAGCAAGGAAGTCACTACCACCAATCGTGAGGCTCCACCGTTCCACGAAAGTGGGATTTTATCGTCGGGCACAATCAAGTAGACCAATCAGATGGACTTTCTGAATGTTGGTTCTTTTAATAGATGGCTGAGGAATGCACATAGTGAGTGCCCTCTCAGAATCGCACCAATCATGACACCAAAAACAAGAACCAAGGTTCATGGTTCCCACCAATAGTGATCGCTTGGTAACCATTGGAATGGAAGATACCACACCAGGTTGATTCTTTGAAATCCAGAGAGGCACGCGGTACAGTGGCGGAGGCAGGGGGCTGGTGGGGGCCAGAGCTCCTCCCATGCTTTCACGAATGCATGTATACAAGTTTTCTAATCATCTGCATTTCTAGGATAATTAGTTAGTAAGTACATGGTTTGGCCCCTCTAAACTTCTGGCTCTCCCACTGGCGGCAGATACTAGAGTTTTGTTTTTAACCCAAGTTACTCAAGTTATCACTGACACTTCTTACGAATTTCTATATAGGGAATTCCTTAGCTGCCTTAGGGCCTGGCCGGTAGCAAACTGACCTGAGTGTGGATGGGAGAGGCACTTGTTGGCTCATAGACCCAGTTGCTTTCAGGTTAAGCTCTCTAGAATAGGATTAAGCTTCCCTACCCACAAAAACTATGGTACGGAGAATCACTTCAGAACCTGTAGCCCTCCTTTCTTTTGTCAGGAATGGAAAGTTTTTGCCGTTCGCCCCAGGGGATGGTGAAAGCAACTCATTGTTTGTGAATGGCTCAAGCTGGCCACTATCTGATGTAGCCCCGCCCAAGGACGACACTACACCAAGACTAACTAGTCCTCCAAGTGGACCCATGACTCGAGCCCGAGTGAAAGCTCTACATGACAAGGTGAACTCAATCCTCTCGACACTCGACCTCGACACTACTTTGGATGGAATGCTACCTCATGCCAATGTTCTATGTGTCATCAGATACGAGCCTCGAGAGGAGTACGTCAAGGGTGGCCCAACACCGGACAAGGAAGGAGAAGGAGGACCACTTCAGCCGGAGGCCACAGCCCAGGGCCGGCACTGCCGCCCCATACAGGCCGGCACTGCCGCTGGGCACACCCCGGCACTGCCGGCCAAGGCACCCCGGCACTGCCGCCCGGAGCACCCCGGCACTGCCGGCCCAGGCACCCCGGCACTGCCGCCTGAAGCCCCCGACGCCCAGAACAGCAAGGGCCGACATTGCCGCCCTGAACACCCCGGCACTGCCGGCCCCACCAAAGTCAACTTCATCAGAACCGTCCATTTGAATCATGTGGCTGTGTTTATTTCGCAAATGACTAAGTTACCCCTGTTTCAGATCTGGACTATATATAGGGCTCCTCCAGCCACGAATTAGGGAAATCTGGATCCGGTTTTAGGTACACTATGAGTGCATTTCAAACCTCCCCTCTTTTCTTAAGGGCTTCAAATCCTTCTATAGCATGCAAGATCAACCTTGGAGTAACTATGTTTTCCTAAGTGGCTAAGTCTCCACGATATATGTCAGCTTCTACCTTGGTGTGTGTTTGTGTGTGTGTGCGCGTGCGCGCTTGTGTGGGACAATCTTCACCAGTACATACGTAAACAAGCGCTCATGAATTCACAGGCCCCAAAGGACACCTTTCTTCTACATTCGCAAGATGACCAACATACATGCAGTTTACTTTCCTTCAATGTACTACACAACCTTCAAGCATGAATGATGTTTGTTAGCTTTTTAGGTAGATTAGAGTAACAACTGGAAACGAGTTGGTCTAAAATAAATAAAAACTTCTAAAGGAAATTTTGTGCACCACAAAGCACTTACTATCAAAATCAGAACAGAATACCATGTTCAGAGTCAAAGCATGTATTTACACATAGGGTAAAAAGTGACAAGACAAGGTTTGTAGGCCAAAAGGGAGTAAAACAGGTAGATCAGCCCATATTAAAAAAGTTCAATTCTGGGACGTAAGACGTATTTCTTACCAGATTAATACATAAAATTAGGCATATCACCATGTTCAGAGTCAAAGCATGTAGTTACACATAGGGTAAAAAGTGACAAGACAAGGTTTGTAGGCCAAAAGGGAGTAAAACAGGTAGATCAGTCCATATTAAAGAAGTTTAATTCTGGGACGTAAGACATATTTCTTACCAGACTAATACATAACATTAGGCATAGCCGTGTAGAGGCGTCCCCCTTCACATCAAAGAATTCCTGAGTAGCCAAGCCATTCATACAAAGCACAGAAGGACACTACACCATCAGCTGGCCTCTGGAAAGTCAACTATATTGTCAATTCAATACAACAGCGCTGCCAAAGATGAGTTGTCCCATGGGCCATTAGGTCTTCACTGAAGCAGTG
The DNA here is from genome assembly GCA_030979885.1 of Lolium multiflorum. Taxonomy (NCBI): domain Eukaryota; kingdom Viridiplantae; phylum Streptophyta; class Magnoliopsida; order Poales; family Poaceae; genus Lolium; species Lolium multiflorum. The sequence goes on from CM061748.1 coordinate 246,744,395, forward strand.
ACGCTACAACATTTTCAGAAAAATAAGCACATCCAATAGGATGAACAACACAATACCACAAAACTCAGTGAAGGTTAGATTGTATCCACTGCATAAAACTCAAGTTCCCTTGGAATTACACAAATTGTTGCACAGTGAAGCTCAGACGCCAAACAGATTCATAACCTAGACCTGGTTCCAAATATGAGTATCTTTGGAGTTCCAATATTTTATTATGTTTCTGCACAACGAGATGGTAAATTCATACTAAGAAAACAGGGCCTCGTGTACACAAGAACCGAACAATTACTCATGTTCTCAGGCTATTTTATGCTCAAAAATATTTCTCTTTCTAACCAATAGCTAATGCTAGATTTCTTCAATAGTAGCTAGAGTGGGTCAGTGTGGCAAACTATGTGCACAATCATGCCTACACAAACATTTGAAGAAGTATGAACTAAGAAGCTGATACAAGTGCTATCAATCACATGTATGTTGATCTGGTAACCTATAAGGCTATAACAAATGCATTTGTGGTAATAGATGATTCCCAACCATCATGATTATGGTTATCAGTGATAGCATGCATTCGGTTGATTTTGTTAAAATAAGTTAGACATAATGTCACTTAGCAATCCAAGATTGAACACATAACTATTCTTAGAGTTCACTGTATAGCTATTCTTGGTTACCTGAATGCACAAGAAGGTAAATCTGTAATCCTTGTAGCCAGCATCAAATAGGAACCCGTATAAATTGGAGCATTTATCAAAGTTATCTTCAGCTCTTCCCCATAGTACTTATGTATCCCATGACAAATTTGACTTCATATATTCATTGTTTTTAGCTTTTACAGAGCAGAACAGTTTTGTAAACTAGAACAGTTGATCTAGCTGAACGGTGCTCAGTTAGCCCTCTCTGACTAGCACCAAGGCACGACTGGAGCTTTGTGGCAAATGCATAAAAAAATGAAGTAGCTCTGCTGGAGGGTGGTACGAATATTGCTGCATGGATCATGTCGACTAATAAGATCCACTAGACCTCAACAGACTCGCAACTTATCAAATAGACAAACTTTTGGTCCCTCTGACCAAAAGTGCTATGTCAATTACCCAACACCTCATATTTCATCAATGAAAAACAATGATCTAACACTTTTAAGAATCTTGATTAGCATGTTGACCATACTGGGAAGTAAGAGAGTGCATGTACTGGAAAACTGTAATTCGTGACCATACATGCAGTTATTAGAATGTGATTAAAAAGCAAATCTAGAAAGATCAGCTTACAACATACTTTAATTTCCAGGCAGAATTATGACAAGTGAAAGCTCAGTAAGAACCTCATCAAGATTGGTGCCTAGGTTGTTGCTGAAGCATTGCTATGAAGCGCCAGATGGAACTTTAAAAAGCTCGTTCTCAAATAACATCAACAAAAGAGCTTGAGCTTCTAAGTTTTGCACTCGGGACGTTTACAACAAATACTAATGTCTGCTAGAGCCTAGTATAAAATAGACATCATGCTACTATAAGCTCATCATTTCAAATTACTTGACATTGCTAAGCTTCATGCACTAGCTAGCTAACACAACCAAAAGTCCAACAATATACTTATACACTTTCAACACACCCCCTCACTTGGGACATCAACAAAGAGCTTGAGCTTCTAAGTTTTGCACTCGGGACGTTTACAACAAATACTAATGTGTGCGAGAACCTACTATAAAATAGACATCATATAAGCTCATCATTTCAAATAACTTACATTGTTAAGATTCATGCGCTAGCTAGTGCAACCAAAAGTCCGAACAATCTACTCATGCACTTTCAACAAACCCCCTCACATGCGACGGGAAGACGGTCAGAGGCAGGCTCAACAGGCCAATACGAGGACTCCAAGGGGGAACAACAATTTTAGGATAAATTGCGAAAGCCAAGACTTGAACTCGAGACCCTGGGCTCTCATACAATGTTAAGCTTCATGCACTAGCCAACGCAACCAAAAGTCCGAACTGATGGAAATGGCTAGGCAATCTACTTATACACTTCAACAGACATAAATGCAAAAAGCAACCTGAATGAAATCAATTTGGTTCATTCAGAATATAGGCCATCTCATGCCATAGTGATACAAGAACTAAGCACAATGATGGTGTATGACTTAAAAGCTTGGGTGGTTGACTAGGTTCTCCGGTTTCCACACACGGAGAAGGCGATCATAAAATGAACAAGTAGCAATAACGGAAGAATCTGTGTTATGTTCTTCCACTTCACTTGTCTGCCAATCTGCGCCATATGCTAATGACTCGTGCTTGCAATATGTTTCCATTATTGTAGCATCTTTGGTACCAACCTTAACAATGGCAAACCCATTGTGCATGCATGCAGCCAATATGACATCCGCGATACTAGGATGATATTTTATCCTCCATACGCCGCCCCCTAAATTTAGGGACGTCTCATTCACAGGTTTCACCATTGATCTCATGTCCCAGACTCTGAGATATTCATCATAGCTTCCAGTGAGCAGCATGTTTCCTTCCAATGGGTTCTGAGCAATGCAACATACACCCATAGTATGAGATTTTTTATCCCGAAACACAAGGTTTGATGGGCTTTCCCGCAAGTCCCAGCAACTGAAAGAGCAGTCGTCTGATCCACTGTACAACACGTTTGGTCTCGCACGGTCAAAATAACATGTCCAAACTTCATACTGATGAGCGGTCCACTGTTCTGATACCTCCAAGCGGTCTTCTCTCACGGAAATCACAGATAGCGAACCATCTGATAATCCAACGGACAGGGAATCGGCAGTTTGGTTCCAATCCACAAACAAGCACATTGAAGAAGAAACGTCTCCAGCACAGACATCTGTGAGAACAACACCTGCACAATTTGGTCAGAGGAAGCACTTGTATCAGCCCTCAAGATGTGTTCAAAGACATGACAGACAAATTGCATATATGAGTTCTCCAACTTCCAGTACAGAATAAAATGAGCTAACTTGTTAATTAAACAATTATGTCAGGAATAAATTTGAGCAACGCACTTTTAAGAAGACTAGTATCGCAACCCAAATTTACTTTGATCACCAATTAGTCGCAAATTACCCTTCTCAAAAAGGTAATGAAAGCTTTCCCCAATATCGTTTGCTGTGGATCCAGATTAACCTTTATATCTTTATTTATAGTATGACCATTGGTAACCAAAATCTGAACAGCCGCTAGATTTACTATGGCTACTGCATAGGCCCCTGAACCCCAAAATATTTCAGCAAGCACCGCTCACCGCCATCCACCTGAATGCATTCAGAGGCCGGAAATATCATGGTTTCCTTGGTGACTGTCTCAATTCTATTCATGAATTGTTGTTGTCACAGCTAATGGAATCTTTGCTAGTAGATGCTTACCCAGTTACACTAACACATCCCTTCTCTGAATAACAACATTTTTGTTTTGATATTTATGTATGCTAGGACAAAAGCAGAAGGAGGAGCAAGCAACACCTTCTTCGGAGCCGTCCTCCTGCTCGAGGCGCCGGAGCACGAGGCGGCCGTGGGCATCGGCCTGCGCGAGCAGCGGCTCCGTAGGGCTCCACTTCATGTCGAAGACGCCGGCGGTCTCCACCGTGTGGAGCAGCCGGAGCCGCCTGGACTCGTCGTCCGCGGCAGCATCGACGGAGAAGAGCGACACGGTGCCCGCGCGGTCCTGCCGCTGCTCCTCCCCCGCCTGCTCCTGCAGCGTGTACGTGGCGGCGGCCAGGATGTGGCGGAAGGGCCGGTGCGGGCAGAACTCCACCGCGTCGGCGTTGCCGCCGAGGTTGCAGGAGCCCACATCCATCCCTAGACCTCGCTCTCCACCCGGGATGCAGACCTCGGCGGCGGCGGCGGCGGCGGCGGCAAGAGTCGAGAACTCCCAAATCGCCTCAGACTTTCAGCGGCAGGGGCAAAAGAGTCAATCGGCCATCAGTCGTAGTAACCTATCCTAATCAGGTGGCGGGTGCGAGCCAACGGACACCGATGAGCACCATAGCCGCGGCGATTTCCGCAACCGCGGCGTCCAGCCACGGCGGTGGCCGGCGACACCGCCGCGGCTCCGTCGCCGTGCGCTGCTCGTCCGCGGCCGACGAGCGGCAGGCGCTCTTCAGCCGCATCGCCCCCGTTTACGACCAAGTCCGTACACTCCCGCTCCCCTCCCTCTTTCCGCTCTCGCGAAATTAGTGCAGATGCTGACGACAGCGCGGTGCCGCGTTCCTTGTAGCTCAACGACGTGCTCAGCCTGGGGCAGCACCGGACGTGGAAGCGCATCTGCGTCTCTTGGTCCATGTACATTACATCGCCACTGCTAGTCATAGTGATGTGAATGAATTCAGAAAGACGTTCAGTTTTACAATTGTTTGATGCAAAAATTTGTTCTCCGGATGTCAGGGCGAAGAGAGGGGACCGGGTTCTTGATCTCTGCTGCGGGAGCGGGGATTTGGCGTTCCTGCTGTCGCAGAAGGTCGGCATAGATGGAGAGGTTGGTCTTGAAATGTTGGATTCGCTTCAGCAGGGTTCAGAATTTCCAGGCCAGCTTATGGTTCAACCTCTCAAATGTGGCAGGTGATGGCTGTCGATTTCTCAAGGCAGCAGCTACAGACTGCTGCTAGCCGTCAGGACCAACGCTGGAAGAGTTGCTACAAGAACATCAAGTGAGCACCTCAATGTGAGAGCTTGCGAAATTTGGAGATTCCTGCTATTTGTAGCTTTGTGAGGACGTTTTTTTGTCAGGTTAACAGCTGGAGTGCTTGGCTAGCTAACACATGCTTGCTTCTGACTCCTGTGAATCGCAGATGGATCGAGGGCGATGCACTTGATCTACCTTTCCCAGACCGCTACTTTGATGCTGTTACAGTTGGTTATGGACTGCGCAATGTAGTTGACAAACCCAAAGCAATGAGAGAGATTTGTAGGGTCCTGCAACCAGGTCGGCTATAGGGTTTGAGTTTCATTCCAGTTCAGCCTGAATTCTCATGGTTTACTTCTACTGAACTGCAGGATCAAGAGCATCCATTCTAGATTTTAACAAGAGCTCGTCATTTTTCACGGCATCGTTGCAGGTTAAATTTCAGCTTGTCTTGGATGCATTGTACAGATAAATTTGGCATGTTAATTTCACTGACAAAGACCAATGCTTCACTGCTCCACTATGATACTCTAGCAACATCAAATAGTTAAATGCTGACATCTTAGCCCGTTTAATGATTTTTTAAACTCGTCCTACAATCTTCCTAACCTAGGTGATATTTTTTCTTGGACAGAGTTGGGCAATTGATAATGTCGTGGTTCCTCTAGCTAGTAGCTATGGACTCACGGAAGAGTACAAGTACTTGAAAAGTTCCATATCAGAGTATCTTACAGGTATTAGATACATGTTCCATTTGTGCTATCTTGATTGAAAAAGATATATCACATCATCAAGTAAAATAAACTTTGCATGAGGATAAAGCTAGAATAGTGTTGTTCTTTATCTGTTCTAGCGTTGTTTAGGTGGTTGTTCATGTAGAAGAAATCGACCACACCCTGGCCTTCCTTTTGTACCATTCTGTAGATCAATTTTGACATCAATGTTTTGTAAGTTGCTTAATTAGAAAATTGGCTGTGTGCGCCGCATGATGCAGAGGCCAGGAGGACAAACCTTACAAAACAACTTTATCTCAAGATTTGCGTAGGTCACTATGGTGGCACAAGCATACCGATGGATATCTCAACCTTTCCTGATGGGCTACACTAGGACACCTTCTATCTCCTTCATGCCCAATGACACAGCATCATATAGATGAATGGATTTGGTCTATTTCAAAAAATGAAACGATCCATTCTTTTCTTCCAAACACTGGAGTGGTTGCTGTCATTTAGCAAGTGACTATGTGCTGCTTGGCGATTTTATAAGTCCTGTATTTACATCAAGCTTGTTTTTGTTTTTATCTCTCCTCTAGGAGAGGAGTTGGAGAAGTTAGCCAAAGAAGCTGGGTTCTCTTCTGCCAAGCACTATGAACTTGGTGGAGGGCTGATGGGGGACCTTGTCGCAACTCGTTGACTAGAATTACAGAGATGAAATGTTATCTTTATGATTTGTCTGCAACTGTAAGTTCATTTCCTTTTCATCTATGTTGTTTGAATATTCAGTTTTGCCTATGGAATCATGCTTCAAACTTCCCAAATGTATATGTTCTTGTTTCAAAGTATTATTACTTATAATTTGTGTGACCATAATTAAAAATGAAAGCCTAACTATATGGATATAAAGAAAGCGCTTACGGGAGGCAAACCCAGTATGATATTTTATATTTATTTAATTCTTGTGTAGAAATCTGATTTTTTTTTCCATAGTATGCACTATTATGTTCTCTATATGCCCACAATTTATTATGAAGTGTAGCCACATGCCGCAGTTGTGCCAAGTGCAACCAGATTGATCTGCCATTTGCAGCCAAGTATTTATCAAATGAAAGATCTAATAACACTTAAGCTTCACTGATACAAAGATGGTGATTCTTAATGGATTGATTTAAGGACAGCTATCAAAGAGACTATGGTACATGGCAGAGCTATAATGAAAGTCTTACTAGTTACTAGATTGATTTAAGACAACTCTCGAAGCCTTTCTTAATAGGTATATTTAAGGACAACTAGAGAAGTCCTCCATAGATATTGGTGGTCTAGGAGTTGAAGTTAAAACCACATTGTTAGGTTAGATGCCAAACACATGTTTGCAAAATTAGCAGTTGGTAATAACCACTTCTTGTTGGAGATACGGAGGTAGCAAATCAAGATCATCTGATTCAGTATAGTACCCAATGTGACATCCAGAGTTCTGAAACCGGTATTTGTGATAATCTCCTGTATGGCTAGTACAATATATACGCACGTAATATTTAAATACCGATTTACACAACCATGCAGGGGTTGTATATGTGCATACACATGCGTCAAAGCAAATCAACAAGCTAGGAATGAAGCAAGCTACGCTGTTGGGTAGGAAGGCTGCATGGCGAGTCCACATAGGCCTTGCTCGGCGGCGATGTCCCTCTCCATCCTAATAAACCCATCCTCACCCCACGATGTGCCCCATGAGTTCTTCATCACCCAGAACTTGGTCCCATCGTCAGACACACCGTACCCGACTGCCGCGATGCCATGGTCAAGGCCCGTGCCGCATTCGCCGGAGAGCACACCGCCCTTGTAGAACCGAAAGAGGTCGTCCCCTCCGTCAACAGCCACGGACACGGGCTGCGCCGCCACTGCTTTTTGCAGTGACGCCTCGTCATTGGCTGGCACATCCTCGTGACCTGTGATGGACGCTGCAACGCTGGAGGCCATGTTGGAGTTGCAGGTGTCGTCGGCGCCGATGTAGGGGTAGTTGGTCTCCGTGGTGAGGCCGTTGTTCTTCACAATGAACTCAAAGGCATTGTCCATTAGCCCCCCTCCGCAGCCGTTGTCTGAGGTGTCGCAGTCCACAAGCTCCTGCTCGGATAGAGATATCAGTTTGCCGGTGCTCAGCTGCACAATGCCTTCCATGGAGGCAACCGTGGAGAACGCCCAGCAACACCCTGGAATGTATAATGAATTAGTAGTTAGTAGATGTCCAAGTGTGTCCATATATACAAACATAATGTAATTATGGAATAATTTTCTTGTGTCTAATAAAGTTAATGTACAATAGCATATTGTACACGTCACAGGTTCTCTATTTCAATAAAAATTACAAATTCTAAAAGTTCCAGTCATTTAGGTGACGTGCAAATTGTGCAAAGTTCAAACTCAATATAAATTTGAGCTTACCACATTGGCCTTGGTTCTTGATGGGAGTGACAGCACCTTTGGTTCTCCAGTCCACCGCAGTCGGAAGAGCATCGAGGCTGACATTTGCATACCTAAAGCTTGTCATCCTCCGGCCCTTGCTACCACCCAGCGGAAGTTTAAAGCCTGTGTGAGTAGCCCTGAATTCATCATTGGTGATATCTGCGAATTGGTTGGCCTCGAGCCAGAACTTATCGTTCCTAGCGTTCACCAACTCTATGAACGCCACGTTGGCCTTGAACACCTCTAGCCGCCGTGCTTTCTCAGCAGCGTCATTATACACACGCCCATACTTGGTCATCCACTGCTCGTGCCTCACGACTATGGCGCTATCGTCTGTGAGGTCACGTGCTGCCAGAGTGCTAAGTGCGCAGGCGCATACGACGATGGCAATGAGGAAACCCATCGAGTAGCTAGCCATAGCCGGCTGTGGTAAGAAGTTGAGATCAAATGGTCGAGGCACGAGGTGGATACGGTGATCTTGTGTTATGATAATTGTACGTGTAGTGTGGATTATATAGAGATGAGGAGGTGTAGATGCCTTGGCTGTAGTGAACTGCTGAGGATTTTGGGTAGCAAGACAGTGATTTGCTGCGTGCCGTGAGAGGGCTGAAAAACATATTTTATTAAAGAAAAGCATGGCTTAGCTTTGGGGATAAGCTGTAAGAACACTATTTAATATTGTTCCACTGGAGGATGTTGAACATAGTTTTGGCTAGTTAAACAAACCCGTTGTCGTACGACTTTTTTTTTAAGGTGTGACCTTTTTGTTAATACATGAATTTCTAAATCAGCTGACAGACATAATTGACTATCATTTGTCCTGCGAACTGTTTCGACAGCTATGCGCTTTTAGTGGGCTCCACGCCTCCACCACATAATTCCATCTGTCTTATATTTGAGTATATCATCTCTCCTTTTCCGCCTCTATTTTTATCCTGATAGCTGCATTTCTTCAGGTCGACTAGCACGCGGTCGCCAACACTATGGGGTACACTTTCGGACTGCTCCAACATCATGCAAAAATGAGAAAGGCACTAACAGTGAATTAAAAATTATAATATGAATATTTTGAATTTATTTTCCTCTACATTTGTCCGATTTGTAGTTTCGTGTGGGTCTTTTTTTTCCATAAGGGTTTGTTCCATTATCAGTAGTGTCGCTGGTGTTGGCTTGGCCTAGCTAGAGGTGGAAGGTTGGCAGTGCTGCCATTTTCTCTGTTGTGTTGTTTTCACTACCTGTGTGGATGTGCTCTTGTAAAACTGGTGGTTCCCAGCATGTATCCCAGACTCAAAATACTTGCTCTGTAGAAATCAGGGTTCTCGTATGGACCTTTTCTCTAAATTTTTAATTTCTTTGCGGATCTCATATGGCATCAATTCTTCAAACTTTCGACCTGTTCATTTTTCAGCTTGAACAAGTAACACACCAGGGCACTGAAACACATATTCTGGCTTCCAGTGCAGGCGCCACAATAAAAAAACAGATTTCTGAAAATGCAGTTTTGCTGGCCCCGTACGGAATCAATGCTTCAAACTTCCCAGCTGTGCATTTCGGCATTTCCCCTGCTGGAACAAGAAAGTACAAAGGGCATGGAAACTTAGCCTGCCGTCCAGTGCAGACCGTCAATCAAAATCACAGTTCTGAACTGCAGGCCACCACCTGCATGCATGGTGACTGCAAACCGGACAAAAAAAATTACAAGAACCTCGTCATCTGATTGGTAATCGAAACTGGGAAGGCATGGAATGAGGTGAGAATTTCAGGCCCCAGAGTTGTTTCCATGAAGCGCTGCTGCTCACTGAATTCCGATTCTGAATCCTCTGCCCTCCGCTCTTTTAATTGGTCCCGTCTGGACAGTTCAGATCTACCCCGGTATTCATGTGCAATGCGTCAGTACCATTGACTCTGGTCAACTACCTTGCGTGAAATGCTCGATGATCACGAGGCAGCAAAAACATTTGAAGTAAGTCGTCGATCTTTACCTGCCTGCATCAAAATTCACAAGCTACGGACAGAAGAAAAAGGTTCACAAAATCACAAGCTACAGATGGACAGAAGAAAGAGTTTCACAAGCTACAACGAATTCTTGAATTAATGGAGCAGAAAACACTGTCTCAAGTTCCTAGCCGCTAAACAAAATCACAAGCTACCGATGGACAGAAGAAAGAGTTTCACAAGCTACAACGAATTCTTGAATTAATGGAGCAGAAACCACTGTCTCTAGTTCCTAGCCGCTAAACAGTCTGGAGCGGCAAACATAAACAAGCATAATCCACCTTGCATTACTCTCACCTAATAAACAATAAAAGAAGATTTAAGGACCCATCAATCAAAAACTTCTAGACCACCAGCTTCAGGGCACATACAGAGAGCCGTTCGTTTGACCAACTAGGAACAACTATAAGCATATATATGTAGATATATATATGTAGGTTGGCGCGCGCAGATGGAGCTAGTTCCTGCTGTCCATGGCGAGGATGGTGCTGAGGTTCATGGGGCTGATGTGGTCGGTGGAGCCGTGCATGAAGTTGCCGACGATGATCCGGTTGGCGCGCTCCGTGGGGTGGAAGGCGTCCCAGTAGGCGTAGACGTCGCGGTTGGCGCACACGTTGGACGCCGGCGTGCAGAGGCCGATCCCGTTGTAGGGGCCCTGGCCGCAGCAGGCCACCTTGGCGGTGACGAAGCCGTACTGCTGCGGGTTGAAGAGGAAGTCGAAGCTGGCCTTGTTGGTGTTGGCGGCGATGAAGACGTTGTCGTGCCCCACCTCGCCGTTGAGCTCCGTCAGCATCTGCTCCAGCTGCGGGTTGAAGAGGTCGGCGGCGCGCGTCAGGTCTGGCGCGCAGGAGCCGTCGAGGCTGTGCAGGGCCAGCTCCGCCGGCACGCACCCGATCATGCCCGTCCCCGTCACGATCACGCGCCGGGCGCCGAGCTCGTACAGCCTCTGCATTGCAGACATTCATGCAGTTTTGGGTTAGACACAGAGAGGCGGTAATGGCGCGTCGCCTGTAGTCAGCCACTTGTCCATGGCCCCCCCTTACTCGGAGCCCTACACGTAGCATGTCTGTCTGTAGCTGAACGAAGCTTCATGCACGAGCACGAGTGCGCGACTGCTCTTGCATGTGGCGAGAATAAATTCATTTCAACAACCTCATGTGGGTACTACGACAGTAAACTGTAAATCACATTGTGTGCTCCTTATATATATCAGAGTTCAGAGGCGGTTTTGTACGTGGTGGCTATGTACTGTGTACTGGTCTGGTTGGTCTATTGATTGCATGGGCAGAGTGACATAGTGTAGTTGGTGAAGTGACAACAGCCAACATGCATGCATCGAGAGACGATTCATGCCGAGGCAGACATCCTCCACCCTAGGGTAAGAACTTGGTCCGGCCTAGTAGTACTGCCTGCTTGGATTTTCATGCTTGAGAAACTAAGTAAATGTTGTGCTTATTGTAACGCTAGAGGATACTAGAGGCAGCCTATGAATGATTCATAAATGTGAAGGACTTCAGATCTGGAGCACCAAGGATCCGGTACAAAGACGTGTGATAATTTTAATCGGTGTACTCTACTAGTAGTAACTCGCTGTAGTAATGAAAATGCTGCAGTACGTAATTCTGAACCACTACGGTCTAGTTTAAAAGACATGTTGTTATAATTGGTGTTTGGTGCTCTAAAATGCTCTTGGCTTAACGATGTCTAAACTCTAGCTGCATTATGAATCAAAACGTATACTACTACATTCTTATCTCGGAAGAGAAGTGCACTATGGATGCAAGTGACCTTAGAGCAAGTACAATAGAATCTAGTCAGCTGGCTATAAGACATTAAATAATATATCTTAGATGAGTTGGAGGAGAGAGAAGGGGAGAGAGAAGAGAGGTGGGCTACTATGCAATAGAGCTACGTGCTCCTAGACTTTGTGAGAGTGAAAGGTGGGCCATGTGTTAGTAAAGTAGTCCATTCTTATAGCCAACTATTATACATGTTAGCTATATGGTGACTACAAATGACATGTCATCTTGTTATAGCCAACAGTTGGCTATATTATTGGAATTGCTCTTACTAACACAGCTACACTTGGTGCATAGCTAGAAATGTGAAGTAATTGCACACTGTATTTGGACTCTGCTTAAACAGTGAGGATATCTTAAACTGTTACTGAAAGTGGCCATGACTCGTGAATAAAATGGTTTCTTGCCTCATGGGCAAACTCTTACCAGAAACAGTGTATACTGAATCCAGTGTGCAGAACCTACAGGCTGCGTCGGCAGAACATACTACCCAAAAGACTCCACTGCCAAGAATTGTTCACCGGCACTACGGCCCATCTCTTGTTTCCAATACTAGCAGGGCAGGCAGGCTATGCAGACTCGGCTCTTTGAGCTACTGTTTTGGCCAACACGCAGCATTTCGTTCTCTTATGCATTTTGGGCAAATTTAGTCCTACTACTCTTGGACACCGTTCTGACATTTTTTAAAATAAAAATAGGAGCGTCCCAACAAGTTTTCTCCATGAATACTAAATTGCTAGTAACCAAGTTTGTTGGATTATTTACCTAAAAAAAGGTTTGTTGGATTATGGGCTAGATAAGCATGCGTTCGAGCAGAAATTGATAAGTTTGCGAAATGCAGTAAAGCTTACCGCCAGCACTTTCTTGTACTCTGAGATGATGAAGGGCACGTAGTCGTGGATCTCATACTGCTGGGACCTGGCGGAGAATGGCACGAGGTAGTAGTTGTTGACGAAGTCGTTGCCGCCGAGGGTGATGAGCACGAGCGCCTGGTTGACGCGCTGCCTCGCCGCGTCCTCGCCGATGAAGCCGGCCAGCCTCCGCTGGTAGTCCTCGAAGTTCTGCAGCTGCTGCCCGATCCGAATGATGTTCACCTGCACGGACGCTTGCATTATTGTAGGTGGTACTACTATGGGTAGACGATGATTCTTTGGAAAGAACAAGGGAGGGAGCTTACGAACTGCACGCCTGTGTCGTTGAGGATGCCGACGCCGGCGGAGGCGAAGTTGGCGCCGACGAGCAGCTGGTCGCCCCGGAGGTAGGGGCTCAGGTACGGCAGCGCGGGCTCAGACTCGAGGTACTCGCCTGATCGGTCATGAAGGTGCGAAAATGTCAAGAACCGAACACTCAGGGGTGTAATGTGAACTGTAGAGCGGGCGTATACGTACTGATGATGTCGGGGATGTTGAGCCCGTTGGAGAAGCGCCCCGTGGGCATGTGGGTGGGGTAGTCGATGCCGTAGGGCGGCGCGTCGGCGCGCGCCGTCGTCATGAGGTAGTTGTTGTTGCCGTTGTCGACGAGGGAGTCGCCGAACACGAAGAAGGCGCGCGCCGCGGACGCCGTCGGCGCGCCGGCGGCCGCCAGGAGCAGCGCCACAGCGACGACTGCGAGGACGGTGGACACGGCCGGAGAAGAAGCGGCCATGGCGGCCATGGACGTAGCACGCCGAGACTGACTTGGACACAGTTGACGAGTGGCTAGCTGCAACTTGGCAAGCGCAAGGATCGTGCACGTCGTGGACACGAGAGGTGGCGGGCGCTCTCTGGCTCCTCTTATAGAGGCCTGACTGGCGGGCTCTCGCCCTCCTCTCTGATCAGTACTAGTGTCTCAGACGCCGAGTTAAGGAGCGGGTACTCCGGTGGGTTAGCGGGCGGGAGACAGGGGAGGTGAATTGCTCAACAAGAGGACCACCCGAAACGGATCGCGTTTAATGGAATCAACTGGCGTCGATCAATCGGGGGGACGAAGGGTTGTTGGAGTGCTAAATGCGGCGCTTCGCGCGCAAAGCCACTTGGCTCTCCGCCGTCGGCTCTTGCCTCGGATCACGTGCACCATGGGACGCTGCCGGGAAGCTACAGAGCAGCTCTCAGTCTCAGGGCACGGCGCTGGAATGGAAGTGAGGTCTCCTCCTCTTCCTCCTCGCAGTCTTTCAGAATTCAGAGGAGACGCAGGCCCAGGGTGTCAACGTCAGTGAGGCCATGGCCGCGTATCTGGCCAGGAAAAACATTTGCAGCCATGGGCAAGACAAGAACATGAACATGAGAGTGACATGTTAAGATGGACTTTCTTCCGAGCAAAATATTACAGTGTTTTTAAAATTAAAACCAAGGTAAAAAAGACTTGCCATTTTTTATTGATTAAGAAGGAGTTTACATCGGGGTCTACTCTCCCGGAACTACATTGCTCAAATAATTTGGCCCCGGCCGAACACCACGCTCTAGCTTTATCCTTTATTCCGGACATGACAACATTTGCTGGAGAGGCATGATGTCGAAGAATACCTTGTTTTACGCTCCTTCCATGTATACCATGAAACAAACATGATTCTAAATAAAGTAATATATGTCACATGCATCCATCCGATGCAGAGGCCGGCTCTATCCCCATTTCGGGGGAAAACATGAAAACGTGCATGATTGACGGACGTTTCATTAGACCAAACCTCCGAAATGATATCGGGACACCACACCAAATATTGAGAGAGTTGGAGATGATGCAATGAAATTACATATGGTAGGCCGACTCGTGGTGTAGGTGCCATCACTTATGAATTCCAACAGATATTATCAAGGGTATCATGGGACATAGTCAATCAATTTCTAATGAGTGATAGATTGTTGAATGTGATCGACATCGAATCCTTGTTGGATGTTGAGTTGGTTTACCCAAAAGTTGTTTTCACGTGCATTCTTGCTTGTGCAATTTATTTATTTTTTGCAAAGAGCTTTGGGCAATGTCCTTTGGCCAACCTCCATCTAGCCATGTCGAGGTCCAAAATTTTCCCTGCTCACCACTTCCAACCATCACAACAATATCCACCGCAATGAGCTCTCTATCAGTTTCATTGCATGGGTTCTCAAGTTCAATCCAAGGCTTGGGGTCATCAACCCATTAAAGCCATAGCCATGTTTATCGAAGGGCATGACCAAAATTTTCGAGATTTAGAATGCCTAAGTTGCCGAGCTTGGTTGGGAGGCAAAAACCATCTCCTGATTGACCTTGCATTTCCCTCCGGTTACTTTGTAACATCCCACCCATAGGAAAGTCAGAATAAGTGAAATGGTTTTTTTTTATCAGCTCCTTCGGAAGGTCAAGAGAGGTAATGTGGTATATGGCTCTGGAGGTAAGGACGACACGAACTTACACTCTACGCCCGACCATATTAACATTCTTCCAATTTACCATGACAAACTTTCCGGACGGTCTTTTAAGTGTTGAAACCCTATTCTTGTAAGACGGTAGAATGGATAGGGGACCCAAGTAGCGCATTGGAAAATACGTTTTTGTTGCCGGGAATTACATAGAGATCAATATTTTAAAAACAAATCGGAACAACAAGGTTTTTTTTTTTTGCAATTAGCGACCAAAGCGGTAACATCAGGCAAGAGTTGATGCAAGAAAGAGGATATCCTCTTTGATCAGAGCCACAAACAAGGTTGCATCATTTGCATATGGAGAGGTGTGAGTCATTGGGGCTCGGAGTGAAGAAATCCTTGCAAAGTTACCATATTTAGGATGGGATTGATTTGGTCAGTGGCTAATACGAAGAATATAGGAGACAATGGTTTCCCTTGTTGAAAACATCAGCCATGCTTTATTGGATCACATGGCACTCTGTTAAGGAGAACTCTTGATGTGGAGGTAGATAGGAGTGCCCAAACCCAATCAGAAAATCTTGTCGAGAAGCCACAATGCCAAAGAAGGTCGAATTGAGTCAAAGGTTTTCCTTATGTCAAGGTTGAAGAGGAGGCACGGGGTTTTGGATCGGTAAAATTTACTCACATGTTCTTTACAAATAAGAAGTTTTTGTGGATACTCCGTTTCTTGTTGAAGGCACTTTGGGAATTGGACACAAGGGAGTTCATGTGAGGGGCTATCCGAGTTGCCATCATTTTGGCGATGAATTTCACAATAGCATGAATTAGGCTAATCATCCTAAAGTCTAAAGTCTCCTGAAACCCATATTTCTTAGGGATAAAGCAATGTTGCCAGAGTTGACCCAATGGAGATTCGCAACTTGAAAGTTGGGAACTACTCTCACTTTCTCTAGCTTCATGATCTCCCAACATGAATTGTAGAAAGGACCGGTGATGATCCTTTTTTTAATCACCGAGGAGAAATGGGAGTGAATGATCCTCCTCTTGTCCTCATGGTTGGTGACCTATATCCGGTATTGTGTGTTAGCCTATGGATGAAATTCTTCCGGCGGTTTTTTGTCATTTCCCCTTTAATTTACTTTACACGAACTATATTTTCTGTAATTATTTATTTTCAAAATACAAAATACATTTATCTTGCTTGCATTAATAGTTTTTCACTCTAGTTTGCATCTTAGACCATGGCAGTCACTTGTCTGGTGGCCGCTACATTTGTTTTTTTCTTTGCTTACGTTTTCATCTCACTTACGGACTATGTGCTTGCCAACCACCACAAGGTTGTTAGAAAATAAAAATAAGAGGGTTCTACATGAAGATGGATCTCTTTTTTTTTTAAGGAGGTTGAAATCCTGGCATCTGCATCAAAGTGGTGATGCACACAACTTTCTTTATTAAAGTCAACAAGGGCAAAATCAAACATTACAAGATAAGAATTCAACACCTAAAACTAAGACAACTTCTTCCGCAAAGATGCCTTCAACTTCAAGAAGGAAAGCACATCCCTGCGCTGCCCTTGTCAGAAAACCGCTGATGGTCAGCACATCGATGACAACTTTAACAAGGTAACGAAGTTCATCCATACTGAGCCCGAGCTAAGGCCGGAACAATGGTTACCAGCCCGGACATGAAAATCGATCTATCGTGATCTGCATCTGCTCCCGTAGGTACTGCCGGCAAAGAAGGCTGCCTGTACTGCTGCTCTGATTAAATCCCGATGTAATGACCATTTAATCTGGATATGAAGAAAAGTACTGCGGAGTACTCCAGTACGTGCTGGAGCAAGCGAATTTGAACTGAGCAATCGTGTTCTGAATCGTGCCCACACTCACTATACGTAGTTGTAGGAGCGAAATCAACTGAAGAATGTCTACCGCTAGACATCTACTCGGTCTGCTACACAGTAGAGCTCAGAACGCCAATTACTGCCCGGGGGGCTACAGGGCGGCTCAGGCTCAGACTTGAGCGCCGGCACGGCGCCGGAACGGAAGTCTCCTCCTGAAGGTCTCCTCGTCGCGGTCTTTCAGAACTCAGACCAGACGCGGGTCCAGGGTGTCAACGTCAGGGAGGCCATTTGCTTTGTGACCTGCGGCTCCTATCTACTAGCTAGGAAACAGATTTGCATCCTTGGATTGGATTGCAAGATTAGTTGCATTTCTGAATTGGTTTCTGTTTGGGGAGGACGCAGGCTCTAGCGATTCATCGGTACTGCTGGTAAGGGAAAGAAGTCCATATAAACCCCCTAAGTATTGGGTTTGGGACACTAACCCCCCTCAAGTTTGTATTGGGGCATTTAACCCCCCTAAGTATCAAATACCAGGTACATTACCCCCTCTGGCTGCTACGGCTGTTTTGGTAGTTGTTTTGGTCTATGTGGATAAGTGGTTTTAGCCACGTGTGCAGCTACTCCAGCGTGACAAACCCAGATCAAGCTATATCGTCACTGTGCTCAACGTCACCGGCAGCATGTATGCGAGGCCAGCATATTGAGTTGCTCGAGCTGCTGAAGCAGGCCATATGCATCGTCATCGACCCGCTCGGCCCCAAGGACCGCCTGCCCATGGTGTCCTTCTCCGGGCACGCCACCCGACTGACCCCTCTTGGCTCTTGCCTGACGGATTCTGGCAAGGCCATGGCGAAGCTAACCGTGGGGTACACTTTCGCTGGATTGGGTGGCAACAACATCGTTGAGGGCTTCGGTGTGACCCCCAGGTGCTTGACGGCCGCAGGCACAAAAACGTGGTCTCGAGCATGATCCTCATCTCCGATGGGCAAATCGTTCAAGCCAAAGGGCGTCGGTCAAAACCTTGTTCCGCCTATGTTCAGGCAGGCCGCTTCCTGATGCTCGTCTACGTGCCGACAACCTGCCCTGGGGAGTCAGTCACCCGCCTTGTCAAGGTGACATGCGCCTGCCGCGACGCCGTGATAGGGCAGGCGGCCCACGCCGCCGCACCAGCCGCCGTTATCCAGAGGCCGCATGAGCTGACCAATGGCATGGTGCTCCGCCGTCTGTAGAGGTCGAGCAGGAGCGCGTCCGTGTCGCAGAAAATGAGGACATCGCAGCCATGCGAGTAGCTGCTGACGGCGGAGTCCATGTCGACGCCTAGCGGATACTCGACTCCTGGCTCAAAGCCGTAGAACGGTATGGCGTCATGGCGACCCTGTGTGTGAGACGCTCAATGTTGGGGCTGCAACATGTAGCCCCTCTTCTTGCTCACTCTCTCGGTGACGGACGGAGGTAGAAGAAAGAAGAAGACAGTACAATTTTCTCGGTGGCGATCCGCTCGCCCGGGCCGCGCGTACGACGTGGCCGGCGTCCAACAGATTGATCGACGTGGTTATCCTGCTACTCTTGCCTAGGACCTAGCTCTACATGGTGGACGCCAACGCAAGCACACACGCACGCGCACGCACGCATGCTAGGCACACCCGCCACGGACACGAACACGAACGCGGCCACAGACCGCAGTCGACCAGTCTAGACGCGCATACGCTGGTCGAACACGAACACTCAAGGAGACCGGTGGGAGTACCAGAAGTCAGAAGACGCGGTGTTCTCGCCTGCTGCCCGGCACATGCGCAGCAGCGCGCCTCGGCGTCCTCGTCCACGGGCAAGGCTCCTTGGCGTACCTCACTCCCAAGATGGAGGAGATGGTGGACGTCGCGTAAGCGGAGCAGGAAGCGCCAGCGGCCAGACGGCTAGCTTTCAGAGATCAAGCAACGCTGGAATAGCTGTGCATGTGGCTAAAACCACTTGTCCGTGGACCAAAACAGCTACCAAAACCACCATTAACGGCAGGAGGGGGTAATTTACATGGTATTTGATACTTAGGGGGGTTAAGTGGCCCAATTCAAACTTAGGGGGGTTTAGTGTCCCGAACCCAATACTTAGGGGGGTTATCTAGACTTCTTTCGCTGGTAAGGATACTGAATGTAGCACTTGCTCGAGAATTGGAAACCGAGTTCATGGGCATTTAACCCCGATCGAGATCCGGGGAAAGCACCGGTACTGTGGCAACCGAATTTGAACTGAACAATCTTCTTCTGAATCGTGAGTTCGCGACCATGCTATACAATTTATATTTTTTTATGCAATGACTATTAACAAAAGTTCGGCTAGATGCCAGATAAAGTAGGTGTCTACTTGCCGAAGCATGTGTTTACTTACAAACAGTTTTACATTGATGTCTCAAGAAGGACATATAAATTGGTTTAAATATCCTTGCAATGGATGAATCTGCTGTGCCAACTATGAAAGCAAGGAACAATGTATGGCAGAAAGTATTTAATCTTCAGAAATATACACTGCAACACTTTCATGTACGTTCAATGATATGCCTATACTTCTAATATATTTAATTATTTATGTTGTGGATCATAATAACTACTAAATAGTTTATGCTTTTATTTTATTTCAGGGTACATTTCATGATGATGATATTAGGTGGTCTAGAGATATCCATGTTGTCTACGTATGCCTGGAAAAGTCCGGTTTGAACCTGGGTGCATGTGAACCCAGGTTGGAAATGCATTTTCTAAATGTTAAAAAGTTCTGAAATAAAAATAACCGGGTACGTACGCATGTTCCATGTGTGCGTAGAAAGTTTTCGCGGAGAAACCACTCTTTTATTTTAGAATCTAAAAAAGACAAAATACATCACATATATATTGCTATATAGCCCTGCAAAATTTCACTTTTTTGCCGAGACAAAATAAAAGGTTTTTTCGTCACGAAACTCATGTCCAGGGCACATATTTGAGATCATCTGGGAAATCATTTTGTGTTTCGATTTTTAAAATATGTTTTGACATCATAAACGGAACTTTTCAAAAAGTGGGTTCACATGCCCCCATGTTCCATATATGCAGTCTCACGTATGCCTTACACTGAAACTACTTGAGATTGTGATGGTTGCCGGAACTAGCTCTAGGATTCACATATAGTTTATGCATTGGCCTGAGGCCTTTTACAATGTACAGATTGTGCACAAACATTGTAGTTTGTTTCCAACTATCACATCTAAACGATGAACTGGCCTTTTTATTGTTGTCTGTTTTGCTTCACATTGATATTTACTGTTTACTATCAGACCTGCACATTACATTAACATGATTTAAAATATAACTTATTCTTTAACTCCAAGATGGGCGTGGTGGCACGTAGTGCCTGTCCTTTAAAGGTCCATTTGAAAACTGCCATTAAAAATGGTTAGAGGCATTTTGCAAATTGCGGCTAAAATATGCTATTTTAGGGGTAATCTGCCAAAGTGTGGCTAAACATGTCTAGAGGCAATTTGCCAAAGTGCGGCTAAAGATGTATAGATGCAAATATCCAAAATGTGGCTAAAAATGAATAGAAGCAATTGAACAAAGTGCAGTTAAAAATATATAGAGGTAATTGATCAAAGTGCGGCTGAAAATATATAGGGGCATTTTTTAAAGTGCGTCTAAAAATATATAGGGGCACTTTTGAAAGTGAGTATAAAAATATATAGGGGCACCTTTGAAATTGCGTCTAAAAATACTATTTTTAGGGGCATTTTTTTCAAAATGCAACTATAATTTTGAGCAACATGATTAAATTAGGCACTTTTTAGATGCCCCTAAAAATAATTAGAGACACTTTAGTTATTTCTAGGGGCACTTTTAAATGGCCCTAATAATCTGCTCTTCCGTAGTGAGTAGGGAAAACAGAAGTAAAATTAAGTGAAGAATATGTCTACCAGCAAACTACTCTGTCCATGCTAGCTTGCCAGAGTAGCCTTCGCCACTCGCGCGACGACTCACGAGTCGCCAGTCGCGCGCGTCCGTCCATGGACTCCACACTCGATCAGTTTAGAGTTCAAAACGCCATTGCAAGCCTCCTCTGCGCCCGTCCGCCCTAAATTGATAACCACCAGTCGTACCTTCAAGCGTTGGAGAGGCTGGCTGGCAGGTAAATTGATAAGCCTCTCCTCGGATACCAACCGGTAACTCCCACCAGAAAGAAGCTTGATATGGTCATAATTCAGTCGCGATAGCATGCATGTACTGATGTACTCCGACGTCAGTAGTACCGACGTACTAGTAGTACCGACGTCCGTCCGCACGGACTGGCCGCTATTACAGCTAGCTGCTCAACGGCCATCCTTGCTAGCTGAAGCAACCTGTGGCTGAAAGAGGTACATGTTCCCATGTTCTGAATATACCATACTCCGCAAAGCTACACCGGCGCCCGGTGTAGACAGCTACGCCACCACCGGCGGCCGGCTCCCATTCATTGTGTGGTGATCGATATACCGTGCTGCGCTGCCAATATCGGATGCGCTATGCATTGCAGGACATGTCTGGCAATGCATGTGAAATTCATAGCGCGGTGCCGCGGTGGGGTAGAAAATTTTAATTTTGAGTGACGCCATGGACAACCTCCCCAGCTACCACATCCAACCGATCGATCATGTGGTCGGTCGATCGATCGCTGGCCGAGGTAAAATAAAAGGAAGCACCGAGGTGCAGTGCAGTTACAGCATTGTTCTGCCAACCATGAATTCATACTACGATTCGTCCAACAACACGCGATAGGAAGCTGAGATCTGTGGTGACTGGTTCAGAGAAACAACATTAACTCTGCACCTCTCGCGTTCTTGAATTTCCTGAGCTCTGAACGCACATGCACAATCGTTTCTGCGCCGAGGAACAGCCAGCGCACAGGCTGCGGAAGCTTCTCGAGACAGTAAATCTTCTTCACAGTTCACACCACTACAAACCGCGGAACGCAGAGACATGTACTGGAACAGGACGCAGGTTAACTCGATCGACCGATCGCCAGCAGCTTGCTGCCGATCGATCTAGCTACCAACCGTAAAGCCTGCAGCGGGCATTTATCTCGCACAGCAGCAGCGGTTACAAGCCGACGTGGCTCACTGTACCCTGGTGGTGAGAAGATCGATCTGACAGCAAGTACCGTCGCCAGCTCGCGATCTTCTACCTGGACGCTACCGCGAACAGGCGATCCCCGTGGGGTTTGTAAGCAGAGGTGCCTGGCTCGCCGTAGATCGAAGATTCCGATCGATCTTTGCATGCCCACGCCGGCCATAAGTTTCGACTGTGCGAAGTGAACAGTTCAGTTGCCCGGGTCATTCAGATCCGCTTCTACCGGGCTGGTTCGTGCATGGTGCGTGGATGGATGCGTGCACGAATGTGCTGGTGCGCAGCTCGCTCCCATCCCTCTCAGGGCTCCTTTGATTCAAAGGATTTGCATAGGAATTGTCTAGGATTTGGTTCCTATGGGAAAATTTCCTATACATCATGTTTGATTCATAGGAACATATCCTATAGGAAAAATTCCTATAAGAATCTTGTAGTGTAATTCCTATAGGAAAAAAGCATTAGCTCATACCTCATGAAAAAATTTCTTTGCTACAATCAAACACATTTCATCTTCCTATAGAATTCAAGTAGATATGCCATTCCAATCCTATATCTTTCCTATTCCTATGCTTTTCCTATTCTTTAGATCAAAGGAGCCCTCACTGTATAGCTCAATAGCTGTGCGCGGTGAGTTAACTTTTTTTTTTTGAACCGAGTTAACTTGAGATCGAGATGGCGTGTTTCCAGGGACCAGCTGATTGAACGGTGCTGCGGAGTTTGTTTACCTTGCAAGGGCAGGTGGTGGACTGGTGACCGTTCGTGCTTTGGTTACCGCGTGCATCGCTGGCTGCTTGGATAGTTTCATTACCTTCACGAGCAAGACTTTGTTCGAGAGCTTGCTGGAGTCGAGCGAGCCTCAACACCCCGGCTGAAACCTGTTTACTCATTTCTTCTTACATCTAATGTTTTGCTGATTGAATTGATAACGAGCTTGTAGACAGGCTTCCAAAATCACTCGATTAGCTGATGTGCATTTCCCCAAAGATGCCTAAATTGTAATATTCCATACATATTTCGTGGTTAGAGTTGGCATATGCCAAACATGGACACCACCTGTCTGATGCTATTCTTTGGCGAGTTCGGATAGCCAGTAGAGTTGGTTGGTTTCCTTTATTGAAACTCATCCGATATTTATTCAGCAAAGTTGATGATTACATCAATGTTTAAACCCGCTATTGTAGTAACCACAAGTATCTACCTTCCGGCAAGGAAGAAGCGGACTTTGCCAATCTATGGGCTTCACCGTTCGATTCCTTCCTTTCATGGATGAAAGCGGTACTACCCCTAGCTCGAGCTCTCTCCCGAATTTCCCTTACAACGCTGCCAAAACAGCCCATGTCGAATTCCTCCTCGTTCAAGACCTCCTCTCTGCGCATGTGCCTCATCGTGCCCTGCTCGTTGGTGTCCATGGTGTCGTTGAGCTGCGGTCTTTGCTTCTGCCAGTCGTAGTGCTTGTTAGCATAGTGTTGTAAGTTGTATGGGTTGGTCGCTGTGGTGTGGTGTGAGGTTGTGTTGTAATGCCAAGCGTACTCCGGGCCGGTTGAGGGCTTTGCTAATTAAATGTTGGGCTTTCGAGCTTATGTTTTAAAAAAATAGCCCATGTTTCCTTCTTCCAAGCCTCTAATTACCTCAAAACAGTTCGAGACCACATGTATTGGACCAAACGCCACGTCATCAGCAGCATCGTGCTTCACGACATGCCAATGCTTCCAAAGTCCCCAGGTGAGAAATCCCCGCATAGACTGAAATCCCCCCCCCACACACACACACACACAGAGTAGTAGTTCGAGCTAGCAAAGAACCTTTTTTCCATACTTTGTCCCATAAATATTTGTAAGCAGCATTCTTGGAGCTCCCAACATCATATGGCATCCCCAAATATTTCTCACTAAGGTCTCCCTGTGAACATTTAGTTCCTCTTTTACTCCTTCTCTAAGCACCGTTGGACAGCCTCGCTAAAGAAAAATGAGGACTTGTCCATATTAATCCAGTATGAGTCCAATACATTCATTGTCTCAAAAGCAAGCACCCTCCCTTGTTGCCTTGAGGGACAACATGCTATCATAAGCAAAGAGTAAGTGGTTTACTGCCGGAGCTGACGTTGCCACTCTTAATCCCGCAAGCGCTAACAATTGGTCTCGATCTTTTAGGAGGCACGAAAGGCCCTGTACTACCAGCAAGAGCAAGTTGGGTGAAATAGGATCTACTACAAGGAGCCCCCCCCCCCGCCGTCGTCGCCGCCGTAGGGGCAAGGGCACCGACCCAACGCCGTCTTCTCTCCAACTCTCGTCGACCATCAAGCCAGCCATGTTGTCGGTGGCATCGTCCTTGGCCTTAATCACACCTACACCGACTAACCGGCCATCCATCGGGCACTGCTCTTCACCGATGATGCTGGTGCCAGCTCCTCCGCTGGTCGGGCTCTAGAAATGTTGGCGTGCGATACAATGCCGATGAGGTGCGGTACATCTACCTTAGCTCAATATTATTGCAAGTATGTTGTTCTAGGTTAGCAAAACCACGACGGCACCTATTGGAAGAGGGTCAAATATTAATTCGGCGAAAAGAAGAATTTCGGAACGTGCGCCACGATGGACATGGAGCGCAACAAGTTGGGCAATATACAAGCGGCGTGCAACAAGTTTCATTGCAATATCACCCCTGTGGTTAATATGAATGAGAGTGGCGCGGCAATGGAAATTCAAGTAAGGCTCAAAACCGTGCAGTTTCACTTCTCGGAGGAATTTGTTTGACCTGCAGTTCGGTCGGGCTACAGCTACAGTATAGGCGTCCTGAATCCCGTACTGCTACGTACGAGGGAGAGATAAGCCAGTAAGTAACACAATAGGAAGTTGAAAAATCTGTACTGCATGCTTCAGAAAACAACATCTCCGCGCCGCGCCGCGCCACTCACACTCTTGAATTCGTGAACTTCTGAGCACGCACAGTCATCTCTGCATCGCGGAATTGAACAGCGAGCACGCCAGCTGCGGGAGCTTCTCGACCAGCCAGCCATTCACGCGGAGACAGGTAAATCTTCTTCACTTCTCTCCAAGCCAGCTGCCGATCAATCGAGCTACCAACCGTAAAGCCTGCAGCAGGCATTTATCTCGCACAGTCAGGCTCTCCCCCAGCGGCGGTTACAAGCCGACCTGGCTCACTGTACTCTGGTAGTGGTAAGATCAGGCTGGTCGATCTGACAGCAAGTACCGTCGCCAGCTCGCGATCTTCTACTTCTACCTGGACGCTAGCGCCAACCGGCGATCGCCGTGGTGTTTGCGATGCAGAGATGAAAAGCTGCGACTGCCTGGCTCGCCGTAGATCGAAGATTCCGGCCGATCTCTGCCCACTCCGGCCATAAGTTTCGACTGTGTGACTGAGCAGTGGCTCGGGTCATCCAGATCCGGTTCTACCGGGCTGGTTCGTGCGTGCATGTGCCGGTGTGCAGCTCGATCCCATCCGTGCGACTGTATATCCTAGCTGTGCGTCTGAGTTAACTTCAGATGGTGGGTTTTTTAGGGACCAGGTGATTGAACGGCATTGTGGAGTTCGTACTTTGGTGTGCACAGCCAGCTCCCTGAACCTGCGACAAAAGCTCGTTCAAACGCGATGCGCCCATTCTCAACCTGGATTTTCCCGCTGAGTTTGTGCAGTACCTGGAATGTTTACCGAGTCTAGAGGTTGGAATCAAGCATTCTCGCGGTTTAGGCAAGAGGCATACCTGCGACTGCGAGTGCGAGGCCTGCGACTGGAATGAGGGACTGAAAGTTCCGAGAAGACTCTGACCATGTTCTAGGGCGAGTTTCGGTGGGCCGTGGAGTTCGCTGTGTGGTACCTCTGCATCGGCTGGGAGGAAGTGACGGGCCAGAGGCCATTTCAGTGCGGCATCAAACGAGCGTTGCTCTGCTCAGCGTAGGCAAACCCTATTCTCTGCTCACTGCGGGAGTGAATCGCCCCAGCCTGAAGCGCTCCGCCGGGTAGGCCGGCCCATTAGTCTTTAGTTTGTTTTTCGCTATTCCGGTTTCATAGATTTTATACTATGGTTTCTTCCGGTTTTATTTTTTCCTCCGGTTCTTTCGTTTTTGCCAGTCAGGTTTTATTAACTTTTTAAATATCTCAAAAATTATCATATTTCAACTATTTTCAATTTTGTACTTTTGCACATTTTTTTAATCTGAAATTTTTCAAGTTTATTTTTAAAAAAAATTGAACTTTTTGAATTTGAACAATTATTAAATTTTAAGAAATTTTACCATGATTTTTTCAAGTTTAAAATTTTAAAAAATTGTAAAATATTTTAATTTTAAGATTTCTTAGTCTGAACCTTTTCAAGTATAATTTTTCAAAAAAGTTGAACACTTTTCAATCTAAATTAAAAAGGATACCTCTTAGTGGGGCGCATTCGGCATAGCCCAAAACAGAAACGCTCCAGGCAGGAGAAAAATACATCCCGCAATAGGTGGAGAATAGGATCTCCCTTGAGCGTTCGAGTTGACAAGTCATACTCGACGGCACACGTACTTTCACACTGGCCTGCCCAATAATTTTTGATTTCTCATCCTTCTTCTCACTACCACCCTTTTATGTTTTTCCGTTTTAGTTTTTAAACAGATAATACAACAAAATAGATTGCACTCGTTGCGAACAACAAGATGTGCCTCATAGCTTTGCTTCTGCGCTCTGCTTCTCCTTACCTCCGTGTGCCGCCACTCTTCTCCACCACCATGCACCACCCACTATATCGTCACTCTTGATGGGATTCGCAATATAGAAACCTAAAATCAAATGGAGAGCAAACAAAATGAGATCCAATCTACGAGATGCTATCAGAGACTGAGATCAAAATACCCCTATGTGTAGATTTCCTCCTTTTAAGGGTACATTGCCCCTATGTGTGTTTTTGGTAATTAATGGCAATCTTTGTGGACTATTTTTTTTAGTTTATATAATATTCCATAGGCAATTTTTGTAGTCTATGTGTTAGATTCATGTGTGGATGTCATGAAGATAAATATATATCTTCGGTGTTGGCACCAAGATCATCCATTTTTAAGAGTGATGAAGATCTTGAGAGTTTGATTTCAAGAGATGAATTCAAGATATGACTTTAAGCCGGTGTCATTATAGTCTCATGAGTTGAGTTATGGTTGACTAATGTTTAGAGCATGTGATCAAATGAATAGTTATTGTTGTACCTCAAGATACTATGATAGAGCATGAGGAAGTATCAAGGTGAAATGGACAAGCGTGAATTTTAAAAAAAAAATCATAAAAAAACTTTTTGATTTATTTTAAAAATCATATGCGCCTACCCCTAGTTCTCCACCATATTTTCGAGGAATGAATGCACGGATTTGTTTTCCGAAGTTCAAGCCATTGGCAGCAGCTCTACGTTTTCATTTGGAGAGGCTGTGCTTTTGTTATCACCAGATTTTGGCCAAATCAGGAGATGGGCCGTAAGTGAAGATGGGCTTGAAGGATATACGCGTGGAGCATCTTTGAAGCGGCCTTGCACGAAGAAGTTTGGGCTAGATTGCCCGTGTATCTGTAAATATAGTAGATTGCATCTTAGTTTAGAATTAAAAGA
This sequence comes from Lolium multiflorum, assembly GCA_030979885.1. Lineage (NCBI taxonomy): Eukaryota > Viridiplantae > Streptophyta > Magnoliopsida > Poales > Poaceae > Lolium > Lolium multiflorum. The sequence continues at coordinate 246,771,880 of CM061748.1, forward strand.
TAGAGTTTAACCCGTGCACGGTTATGTGCACGCCCGAATTAGAAAGTCCCTTGGACTATAAATATGTATCTAGGGTTATAAAAAAAGGAGGACAATCACGTTCACAACAAACACAAACCAGGCGCATCGCCACACCTTCTTTTGAGGGTTTCTTCCGGGTAAGCATCATGCTGCCTAGATCGCATCTTACGATCTAGGCAACGTACGTTTATTCGTTTACCTTGTGTTGCTCGTGCTTGATACATCTCCAACGTATCGATAATTTCTTATGTTCCATGCTACATTATTGATGATATCTACATGTTTTACACACATTATATGTCGTATTTACGCATTTTCTGGAACTAACCTATTAACAAGATGTCAAAGCCGTTCTTTGTTTCTGCTTTTTTGGTTTCGAAATCCTAGTAAGGAAATATTCTCGGATTGACGAAATCCTGTGTTCCTATTCCCGGGCATCCGTACACACCCGTGAGGGCGGGGTGGTGGCGGCGCGGGCCAGCCGCCCGGTCGTCGGCTGTGCACCCCCAGGCCCTTCGCCCTTTCGCCTGCCTCCGCGAAACCCCCAGCCGAGGCGACGAGCCGGAAAACCTTCCAGACGCGCCGCGTCCCATCTCGGGGGATTCGGAGATCGCCTCCGGCACCCTGGGAGAGGTCATCTCCGGAGGACTCTTCATCGCCATGATCGCCTCCGGAGTGATGAGTGAGTAGTTCACCCCTGGACTATGGGTCCATAGCAGTAGCTAGATGGTCGTCTTCTCCTAATTGTCCTTCATTGTTGGATCTTGTGAGCTGCCTAACATGATCAAGATCATCTATCTGTAATACTATATGTTGTGTTTGTCGGGATCCGATGGATAGAGAATACTATGTTATGGTGATTATCAATCTATTATTTATGTGTTGTTTATGATCTTGCCTGCTCTCCGTTACTAGTAGAGGCTCGGCCAAGTTTTTGCTCTTAACTCCAAGAGGGAGTATTTATGCTCGATAGTGGGTTCATGCCTTCATTGACACTGGGACAGTGACAGAAAGTTCTAAGGTTGTGATGTGTTGTTGCCACGAGGGATAAAACATTGATTATATGTCTAAGGATGTAGTTGTCGATTACATTACGCACCATACTTAATGCAATTGTCTGTTGCTTTGCAACTTAATACTGAAAGGGGTTCGGATGTGAAGGTGGACTTTTTAGGCATAGATGCGGTTGGATGGCGGTCTATGTACTTTGTCGTAATGCCCAATTAAATCTCACTATATTTATCATATCATGTATATGCATTGTTATGCCCTTCTCTATTTTGTCAATTGCCCGACTGTAATTTGTTCACCCAACATGCTTTTATCTTATGGGAGAGACACCTCTAGTGAACTGTGGACCCCGGTCCTATTCTTTACATAGCATACAATCTACTGCAATACTTGTTTTACTGTTTTCTTGCAAACAATCATCTTCCACACAATACGGTTAATCCTTTGTTACAGCAAGCGGTGAGATTGACAACCTCACTTGTTTCGTTGGGGCAAAGTACTTTGGTTATGTTGTGCAGGTTCCACGTTGGCGCGGAATCCCGGTGTTGCGCCGCACTACATTTCGCCACCATCAACATTCAACGTGCTTCTTGGCTCCTCCTGGTTCGATAAACCTTGGTTTCTTTCTGAGGGAAAACTTGCTGCTGTGCGCATCATACCTTCCTCTTGGGGTTCCCAACGAACGTGTGAGTTACACGCCATCAGTGCTGAAGCGTTGTTGATGGCGAGTAGCACTATTTATCTTAGGTGTTTTGGGGCTTGCATGGATGCTCTTCTTATACATGCTTGTTTAGCTATGCTGCCCCTCGATATCTAGCTGCCCTTATACCTACCTAGGTGTAAGGGCAGCACGCTTGCTCGTTATTTAGTAGATCCAATCTGTTATAGTTGCTCCTTGATTCTTCAAGGATTAGTTTAATATCTGTATGGTTAGGCCTTGCAAACGGGTTGAACGATCCGGTAGTACGTAAGGTATGGTTTGTTAGTCCTAAGAGGGATGTTCCGGGAATTAACTTAACGTTGGTTTTTAGGCCTCTTTTAGGGTTAGTTTTCCATTATCTTTCGTGTCTATTAGGCTCAACTACGCGTAGGATGTTCCGATCATGCGGTGAAAACCCTAAACTGTCATAGATTAGATTAACTTTATATTGATCAAGCAGGAGCCCCATGTCATCGTTAACCCGACGTGAACCATGGGGCGATCGGCTCTTTGAGCCGATCCACAGGGCAACTGAGAGCCGATCGGGCTCGTATTTAATGTTTACGTGTCGCCATGCAGGAAACTAATCGAAGCAATCCAACACCTTCGACCAGATATAGGTGGCACGCCCTTGCAACCGCTAGACGTGTGCGGGAACATTTGCGGGACGACGTCGAGGATCAGGGCCCCCTGCAGTCTTGGAAGCCTCCCGGCTCTTCGTGTTGCTTAACCACTGCTCGCCGGTGGGTTTTGGCAGCCAACACATTCTGGCACGCCCGGTGGGACCATCTTCCGCAACAACCACATCAACATCCGAGATGGCGGAAGAACCGATCAAGTACGAAGATCTGCCTGCTGAGCACAAGAAGAAATATGATGATCTCAAGGCCATCTTCGAAGCCGATCTCATCGGCTGAGAAGACCCGTTCGCACGGCATTAAGTTCAAAGGGTTCCAACCCGAAGGCGCGTTAGAGGGACTAGATCTATCTCTCCCTTCGGAGGAACGTACCAGAGCCCTGCGACAGGAAATTAACTATGTCGTTGCTCATTCTCTACATCGGCATTCTGAGAGCCTGGTGAACACTTTGGAGCGTGTTGCGCTTCACGTGGTGCAAGAAATCATGAAGCATCAGTATTCTCCTTCAGGACCTACTCTAGGAACTCACCAGGGAGAAATACCATTCTACACTAGACCACCACTGCCATACACGGTTGCGGCTCCACAGCAACAAGGTTCACCGGCGTACGTCGTCTACAAGGTTGGAGGTGATCCTGGCGATTACCAATTCCTGTATGAGCCGCCCAAGGAGATTCCACATGGATACGTGTGCACGTACGTGCCGGATGCAACAACCGGATGAGCCAGGTTACAGCGGGAGGGACCGCCACAGCGGAGGGGTTGCCACGAGAAGCGGTTCCGCGATGCGAGAAACAGCGTGGCTACCTAAACATGCCACCGGAACAAGTCATGAAAGCTCAACCTCCGCAGCTCCTACGGTGGATCAGATTACGCAATCTTGAGAGACCGTTCGGTATCCCGCCGAAGAAGAGAATGATCGGCTATTCCAAGTCGTATCCCAACGAGTATGACCTAATCCCACGCCGCCTAAATATCGGCTCCGACTTCACAAAATTCAGTGGATCGAAGGATCTAGCTCAATTGAGCACGTGAGCCGATATTTGGCACAGTTGGGCATGGTCTCAGCTTCAGACCAGCTACGTGTGAGGTTCTTCTCACAATCTCTCACGGGTCCGGCCTTTGGATAGTACACCTCGTTGCCACCAGATTCGGTTCGGGCGTGGAAGTGGAGGAAAATTTTACAATACCATTCGGAAGCTACTGGCATTACCGATCGACCCAGTTCGGCAAAGGCGAGGAGAGACGGTGTCTGAATACATCCAGCGCTTCAGACGAACCGATGTTATTCGGTTCGTTTATCGAAAGGAAGCATCGAGCGGCGATAGCAGCTGTCGGCGCCGCTCAAGGATGTGACCTTCCAAGAAGACTACAATTCACGCATATGGTTCGAAATTGACATCGTATGAACAGCGCCACCGTGTACCAGGACAAGTTCAAGCGCGTCGCCCGATCGATACGAAAGAAGATGAAGATTCTGCAGGAGATCGGAAGTCGCGCTGAATGGACTCGGGGGGCAAAGCCCGTGTCTTGCAAGTGGGTGAAACAACCAGGGCCTGCAAAAGGGTTTGACTTTGATTTAAGCAAAACGGAGCAAATTTTTGATTTGCTTGAAGGAAAAACATTGAAGTTACCCGAAGGCCACAAAATCCCCACGTTACAAGAGATGAACGGCAGGCCATACCGCAAATGGCATCACACGTTCACCCATGCCACCAATGACTGCAAAGTCTTGCGCGGACAGATTCAAATGGCGATAGAACAAGGCCGATTACTCTTCGGTCAGTTTGCCATGAGAGTTGACACGCATCCGTTTCCGACGTCAACATGGTGGATCTCAGTCCACTGCATAAGACGCGAGCCAGGTTTCTCTTTTGATATCAACATGGCGGGGCTTGCGATCGTCATAAAGGATAAGCGAGAGCAGTCACTCCCGTGGCAAAGATAAAGCGGAGGCGATCCACGCCGGCCCCAGCATGATGACAGACGGTACTTGACAGAGGAAGAAGTGAGAAGCGTGCGGTATCAACGACCACTCTCCGCACATCTCCTTAACAAATATAAGCAGCAGTATGACCGACGTCGGCGCTACGACGTAAATGATGAGAGATATCGTCGGTCTGATGCAGATGTCAAGAAGTATCGTCGATATGATAGAGACCAAGAAGGGTATGAGCGTCACGCTAGAGGGAGGTCAAGGGAGCAAGAGGACATGGATAGGCATTGGAACTGTCCTTTCTTCAAACACTGCTGGTCGGAATGAGCCGATTGCCTACAATCGAGAGCTGCCCAGAATGTAGACAAGAGAGAAGAAGGGAACAAATGAAGTTTCAGTGTTCAAGCGTCTAGGACCTCTCCCACCTCGAACAAACGAGCTGAGTCATCTCAAGATGAAGACTTCGAGGAGTCAGAGGAAGAAGATACATATCACCGGCCAAGGTGGTGCCCGATGGACTCGGCCACTCCCAAAAGCGCAGAGTACAACGGCTACGGAAGGAGGAAGCCGAGGCGCAGTACACACGTTGAGGAAAGCACGGCCCGATTTAGCCGTGAAAATTCAGCAAACATTGGAGATGGAGACTCGCCCACCAAAGAAAATGTGGCGACCCAAGCAGACAAAAGCCGATGCAGAGGCATCGGCTGATACAAACATGGTGTTCATCCTTCCGTCAGAGTTTTGTGCTCCAAAAGATGAGGAAGTGTCAGTGGCACAGTTTGATTGCGGTCCACGACCAGTTATCTTTGAGAAGCCACGAGAGAGGAGCTACATGCATCTGAAAGCCCTATACATGAAAGGTTATATCAATGGGCAGCCTATCAGCAAGATGCTGGTTGACACGGGAGCAGCAGTCAATATAATGTCGTACTCCATGTTGCGACGTTTGGGACGTTTCAATGAAGATCTGATCAAGACCAACGTCACACTAAGCGATTTCAACGGCCAAGCGTCATAAGCCAAAGGTGTCCTGAACGTAGACTTAACTGTCGGCCGAAAAACCATCCCTACGTCGTTCTTCATCGTCGACGCAAAAGCACTTACGTTGTCCTGCTAGGAAGGGATTGGATCCACGCCTGTTGCATTCCATCCATAATGCATCAGTGCATCATACAATGGGATGGAGATGAAGTGGAGGTTGTTCATGCAGATGATTCGATCGAAATCTCTTTGGCCGCCATGAACATCTGGGAAGCAAACAACCAAGAGCCGCTCTCTGGAATCAATCTGGACGGCTGTGAGAGCATCGAAGCTTCAAAAACGGGTGAGGCTGGTCTTATCCACTGGCCTGACAGAGTAGCAAGACCAAAGTCTATGGACGTACGTGGCGAGGCCGATCCTGCGATCGGCCCAAAAAATAAAAAGCAAGGATCTCACCTCAAGCATGTCACGCAGCTATAGCGGAGAACCAAGAAGTTGTGAACCCTCGTAAGCATTGCAATGAAAAAGGAGGCCGATTCTAGCAATCGGCCAAAATTAGCCTCAACATGCCTTCTGTGTTCAACATTGATTTAGCAGGCGATGGAAAGCTGGGTATGGGTTTACATCAGCTGATGAACTAGAAGAGATTGACATTGGTCCCGGGATAAGCCACGACCGACATTTATCAGCAAAAAGTTGGGTCCACATGAAGAGCCGATTGATAGCCACTGAAAGAGTACCCAGACTGTTTCGCACAGGATTATACAGGTGAAGTATAGACCTTTACTACACGATACAACTGCAAGGGAGGCCGATTCCACAATCGGCCAAAATCATTCTCACCGCACTTGCTAGTCGCTGTGCTATTTAGCATGGTGAGTGGTGTGACAGGCTTATAGTTGGAAAGCCGATATCTTCAATCACTTGAAGGATTCGGCTCGGGGGCATACACAGAGAAGGTACAAGGCCACGAAGTATGTACCCAGGAGGAGCCGATTCATGAAATCGATCGGCTAATAAAAAATCGGAAATAGAAAATTTTTAAGCACAGCCGATGCTCGGACATCGACTTAAGAATAAAAAGCCGATGCACGGCCATCGACTCTAGAATTACAGAGTTTGAACTGCCACTTGAGCAGGCCTCACTGAAGGAAAGTTTCTAAGGCACAGAGTGCGCCAGTACGGACGTGGTCCACCTCTGCGATCTCGGCCTCGTCATCATCATCCTTGCCGGCCACCGGTTGTTTGTTGAAGCTCCTTTCCGGGAGCTGGGCGTGGCGTAAATCGATTCTCTGACGAGCCAACTGCACCCTTGACCTAAAGGCAGACAACGTCACGACTGGCCAGAGCTTCAACTGCAGCGTCATTGGGACGTGGGGCTGGATTTCTTCAAGGATGTTCTTCACCGCCTCAGAAGTTTTCGATCAATGTCTCAATGAGTGAAGAAAGCAGAGCTTTGAGGCGTTGGAGTTGGGCAACGATGACGCTGGGACTTGGTTCACCACATGCTGTGGAGGGGCCGGCTCGATAGGTTCAGGGTCGAACGACAGCAAGCCTGAGAGATCACAACCCTGACAAACAACAAGGGCAGCATAAGTATGCAGATCAGGGTAAGGGCGAGCCCAACAAAGGGAGCATACCTCTCCTAGGACCATGGGAACAGCCGATGACGAAGCGATGGTGTGGCGTTTTTCCGGGGTTTGGCCAAGGTGGCGACTTGGTCGATGTCACCTTAGAGGTTGTTACGTCCGAGTGGAGGGCATCACTTCATCAGCTCCATCCTCCAGCAAGAAAAAGATGGTGAGCCGATCTGAGCAGCAAAGCACAATGCCGTCACAAAGATGGTGCCCCGATGGGGCGGAGGCAGTTCGGGGCTGACCTTTTCTTGGAAGCCGATGGTGGCACATCTGGCTGGTTTTACGTGGTGGTGTCCTCAGAGGTGCCCAAGCTTGAGCCTCGTTGGCTGGATTGCGTCTCCTCGCTGATATTATCTTCGGTAGAGGTCTACAAGAGCAGGATTAATGAACTAACATGCTAGAAGGATGTCGCCCTTCAAAGTTTTCCTGGCAACCATCTCTCTCACTGCTGTTCTCGCCCTGACTGAGGCTCGGGGGGCAGCTGGCTCTGAAGATTCTTTGCTCTTGGGAGCCGATTTTGTTGGAATCGGCTGGCTCTGCATTACAACCTTTTCAAAAGGAGGTGAGTTCTTGCAAAAGAGAACCACCAGATGCTGGTGGGAGGAAGTTGAAGAGGGAGCCATCATCATTGATAGGCTCTGGGCCATCTTGTTGCTGCAAAGAACAGAGCAGGGTTATAAGCATCACTGTAAACTATCACAAGGAAATTTGTGGGCAAGTGGTACCTGTTCTGCAGAAGTATCAGCTTCAGCATCAAGTTGTTTCAGCTACGATCCTAGAGCTCTCCTGAAGGCATTAATTCAGGAGTTTTTTGCCGTTAAATCTAACAGTACGCTCAGGTGATTTGGAGTCTACAATCTAGGAGTCGCGCGGCTGCGGGCTGGACCTGTTTGATTGGAAATTTGAGATCTGAATTTGAGCAAGGGTTGCAGGTTACCGTTTGAAGGGATAACTGAATTGACCTGTCTTGCAATTTATCGTGAAGGACTGATGCGTTGCCATCGGCTCATTGAGCATTGACCAAGTTGACAATCGGCAAAGTCAGTATGAGGGGAAATCGGCTAAATTAGCATAAAGGAAATCGGCAAAATCAAAGGGAGTTCTTCATTAATAATGGGATTTTTTACATAGAAGAGCTGATTGCTCTCAAAAGGAAGAACCAGGGGATACATTGCCCCATCTACTACTACGGTCCTATGCTAAGGATCCTATCTATGGGTCGTCGCGCTCGTCGTCGCCGTCGTCGCCGCTGTCGGCACTACCCCCGCCTCGCCGCTGCGCCGCGGCCGCGGCGGGCCCTCGTTGTCCTCGTCCTCCTCGTCGGCGTCGTTGTCGGGTCACCGAGGCCGGCCGCGAAGCGCTTGGCCGGCGGCTCGTCGGAGGAGGTGTCGTCCTCCTCATCCTCTTCCTCCTCCTCCTCGAAGGAGGTGAAGTCGTCCCAGGAGAAGCGATCGTCATCGCTCTCCTCCTCCGTTTCCCCGTCGGCGAGGAAGCGGAGGTCACTCTCCCGTCGGTCGAGGACTTGTCGTCCTCGGACCAGACGGAGAAGTCGTGGCTGGCCTCGTCCCCGTCTTCTAGGGCGCGGTGAATGTGGTCTTCCATTGGGACCCACTCCGGCGTCGGCTCGAGGGGGAGGACTGGACGGAAAGACCCGATGAAGCGGAGGAGGAAGAACAATAAGAAGACATGGTGGCAGAGGAGGGCTTTTGGAGTGCTAATGCGAAGGGATGCGGATGCGGCTAAATAAAAGGAGATATAGTGGAGAGTTAATGCTCAAGCAGTTTTCGAGGATGTGGTGCCAAGACTGTCAAATCGTGCAGAGAAGTTGAGAAGGCAAGGCATCATGATGAAGAATACTGCGACGGTTGCTCTGCCACGACATGACCCTTCGAAGGAAAAAGCAGTGGTTTTGAAATTATCATTGCCAAAACCAGGGGGGCATGTGTTATCACCAGATTTTGGCCAAATCAGGAGATGGGCTGTAAGTGATGATGGGCTTGAAGGATATACGCGTGGAGCATCTTTGAAGCAGCCTTGCACGAAAAAGTTTGGGCTAGATTGCCCGTGTATCTGTAAATATAGTAGATTGCATCTTAGTTTAGAATTAAAAGATAGAGTTTAACCCGTGCACGGTTAGGTGCACGCAATTAGAAAGTCCCTTGGACTATAAATATGTATCTAGGGTTATCGAAAAAGGAGGACAATCACGTTCACAACAAACACAAACCAGGCGCATCGCCACCCCTTCTTTGAGGGTTTCTTCCGGGTAAGCATCATGCTGCCTAGATCGCATCTTGCGATCTAGGCATCGTACGTTTATTCGTTTACCTTCTGTTGCTCGTGCTGAAGCGTTGTTGATGGCGAGTAGCACTATTTATCTTAGGTGTTTTGGGGCTTGCATGGATGCTCTTCTTATACATGCTTGTTTAGCTATGCTGCCCCTCGATATCTAGCTGCCCTTATACCTACCTAGGTGTAAGGGCAGCACCTTGCTTGCTCGTTATTTAGTAGATCCAATCTGTTATAGTTGCTCCTTGATTCTTCAAGGATTGGTTTAATATCTGTATGGTTAGGCCTTGCAAACGGGTTGAACGATCCGGTAGTACGTAAGGTATGGTTTGTTAGTCCTAAGAGGGATGTTCCGGGAATTAACTTAACGTTGGTTTTTAGGCCTCTTTTAGGGTTAGTTTTCCATTATCTTTCGTGTCTATTAGGCTCAACTACGCGTAGGATGTTCCGATCATGCGGTGAAAACCCTAAACTGTCGTAGATTAGATTAACTTTATATTGATCAAGCAGCCCCATGTCATCGTTAGCCCGACGTGAACCATGGGGCGATCGGCTCTTTGAGCCGATCCACAGGGCAACCTGAGAGCCGATCGGGCTCGTATTTAATGTTTACGTGTCTGCCATGCAGAAACTAATCGAAGCAATCCAACACCTTCGACCAGGTATAGGTCAGGTGGCCCTTGCAACCGCTAGGACGTGTGCGGAACATTTGCGGGACGACGTCGAGGGACCAGGCCCCCTGCAGTCTTGGAAGCCCCCCGGCTCTTCGTGTTGCTTAACCACTGCTCGCCGGTGGGTTTTGGCAGGCAACAGTTTTATGCACGCATATACCCAAATCTTTACACTAAGTCTTCTTTTCCGTTGACACAAACTTCGTAAAGCTTGGCCCACACACAAATGTCAGGTCCCGAGGGTGAGCTCTAAACCTTCACAAAATTACCATAACAAATCCACACATCAGATACTTAACAGTCGATGCCTAATTTCTAGGGAATGCCAAATCTCCAAGAGTAACAAGGAGAACTCTTCGGGCGAACGTGGTCTTGCTTGGTGCTCAAGCAAACTCAAATTCTCAAAGAATGGTGCTCACCTCAAACTCAAACTTATTATTTTGTACCAGTGCCTGACTTGATAAATATGCCTTGTCCAACTTTATGTTGTACCAAACTAGATTCTACACATGTTAGATGCTGCAATTTTGAATTTATGCAAATAATTCTGTAATGTCGTGTTCATTCTAAAATTCTGCACCGCGGAGTTGGCGGTGGACGTCCATGTTGTGGCGATGCTCGTGTTGAATACAATCGCCTATTCTGTTCTACCAGATCAGTCATTTTGTTGAACTAGCTAGAGCATGTAATTCAACATGGCATCAGATATGCAAAGTTAGGGGTTCAAATTCTAGCCAACACAATATTAAAAGTATATTTGTGGCATCCCTAAAAGAAATTTAACGATTCACGTATAAGGCTCGTGTGAGATCTAAAAAGAAGCCCGCCGGCCTAGATAAAAGGGCTAAAACCCCCAGGTTGTTTACAGCAAGGAGATAGAGATGATAGAGCCAAGCCTCTTTCACTCGGTGTTTTGGTTGAATTGGCTAGAGCATGCAATTCTATAAGTGGAAGTTCATTTGTGAACTTGTCCTCACTTTGCTCGTACCTCGAAGTTCATTTCTGAAATTGTCCTCACTTTGACGGCTTTATCTTGTACACTGTCTATGACTTGTATATGTACCATGTTATGTATACACCGGCGAAGGTAAGCCATCAACTGCAATCGCCAATTTGCGTTTTCTCCACAAATTTCATAACCTTTTTCGGACGACAGAATCAACTGAGAAGCTTTATCGGGATCGATGCCCAGACACCGGCTATAGCCGAGCAGACTGCACGCCGGCCCCTCCACCATCGCCATGCCTGAGACCGACCTCCCTCAGGTAGTCGAGCACTCCAGCGATGCGATGCGATGCCATGGGCACATTCAGGAGCATGCATGTGTGCGTCTCCAGAGTACAGGCTGATCCAGACTGTGTCCTAGCTCGTGGGGTGAAAAGTAAGTAAAGGCGATGATGGACGACAGATGGATTGGGTAGCGTGCGACAGCATGACCGCCCCACTATTAGCAAAAGCGAGGTGACAAAAGAATGATGGCGGACTCTCCTTAGATTAGTATCATTGTGTTCGATCGTGTAGGAGCTCGAGCAAGACCCCAAGGAATGATCAAGGCCATCATGTACCTAGCGCCTGCGCTCACTTCAAGCAGTGCCGCATTGGTGAGCAGAGGTTGATGTCCACGCCGTACGAAAAAACAAATATGAGGGCCTATGTCATTTACCGTTGATTTAATACTCACCCCGTTTAAAAAATATATCTTAGATTTATAAGTTAGATTTATCTATAAATTAAATAGTGTCTAAATATACGAAAAGTATGTTTGACACATGAGCACTAGTGCTTCTGGTTTTTTAAAATTATATTTTTTAGATTCCAAAAAATTTAAAATTAAATACCCCACATATATACATATAAACATTTCGAAGGTATGGTAGGAATTTTGGAGAGAAATATGTTGTATTTTGAGCTATACAAAAAGATAATTTTTTGGCAAATATCTATTCTTATACGTAGCCACAATTTTTTTTTCTTTCAGGTAGCTTAAAATACAATGCAATTTCTACCGAAACTTCACACGAGTATTCAGGACATGTGTGTATTCACAAAATAAATGTGACAATTTTTTGAAACAAAAATACATGTTTTTTAAATATTTTAAAAACTAGAAGCACTGGTGCTCACGTGCACCAAATGTGCTTCCCTACATATATCGAATTTAGGCAAATTTAAACAACCTTTTTATGAGTGGGGGAAATATAAGATGGACGTCGTATCTTATGCATCCAGCTAATTCGTGCATCCGTGCATCCAAATCGTTTTTGACCAGTTGATGAAAATCGCAGCGTTGGAGAAACTTCAGGTGCGATATTCCAAAAACACGCCCGCTACCTCCTTAAGTTATGCCTGCAAATTTACAGACGCACCCCTATCTTCGGCACCAGACGCCCGAGTCCCACGTCTTTCCTGACGATCAGACTGCAGTTGCTGGTTTCGATCACCATGGCGGCGACCCCCGGCTAGAGACGCAGAAATCGGCGACCTGCGGCTAGAGACGCAGAAATCGTCGTGCGGCCAAAACTTTGACGGGCACAGATCCCTGCAACTGCTGGCTTCAGCCCGTTCTTGCGGAGCACCGGATCGACGTGCCGATCTACCGACGCCGCTCGTCGTGTTCTTTCCGGCGAGGTAGGCATGCACGTCAGCTGACTCGATTTTATTATCGTCTGATATTATGCTTTGGAGTGCAAATGATTTCTGTTGTTGCCATGTGATCTGAGCCAATAATAGCAGCACTTGGTTTGCTGAAATGAAGGTTCCGTTTGCTAAAATCATGCATCTGCTATTCAGCTTGTATGTCGGCAAGTACCAAAAGATCGAGTCAAAGCTATGGCTCAGCTGGAAAATATCAAGAGCCTTTAAAAAAATGTTTAGCAAATGAGACTTTTAGCTTAGGTAGTAAGAACAGCAAGTGAGCTGCAGATGCACTATTTGAGAGCTGACGGTAAAGAAGCAGCAAAAGTCAGGACTCATTTTCTGCAAACACATCAGAATGTATATGGCCTGATTCAGATATGTTAAATCACATAAAATGGCAACACCTCAAGCTGTTGATTCAGGACACCTAAAGCTGCAAACATGAACATGGCAACAAGAAGTTCATTCTTACTGAAATTTCTATTCAGAAAAACTTATACAATTCTCTGCAGAAATCAATATTTATCAATGATGTACAATTATTATGAACCTCTAGGCACACACACAGACCAATTGTAAGCTGCATCCAACGAAGTACTAGATACATCAGACAAGAAAAATGAAATTCAGAAATATGGGCATCGTTTCTCTGCAAAGGAATCCCCTGTTGTGCTCTCATCACACGTGAGTCTGTAGAGACTGTGGCCGGCCGGCGCTTCTGGGGAAGGAAGATGGGACCCCGCAGTACGAGGGTGCAGTGCAAGCCGACCATGTGGAGGTTGCAGACGCGGGCAAGATCGGCATGAGGGACCGGCGAGGAGGACGTGCGCTGAGGTTGCCACGGACCTACACGGCAGTCGCGCCTGGCCGGCGACTTGCAGCTCCGTTCCGGCGACGGCGAGCGCGGCTGGACGGGCGCGTTACGCAGATTTGGTGCCGAGACAGTCGCCGTCGCCGCTGGGGAAAGAGACGAGGGTTTCGAATGTGGTTCAGGTTGTAAAGTTTTAGGATATCCAGGGATTAATTTGCACAATAAGGAAGCTTGACGCGGGTGCTTTACTGCATGATTGCATAGAAGTGAGGGGACACGTCTGATTTAGATCGGACCATTCAACCGCTTCGGATGCACGGATGCACGGACTGGCCGGATGCATAAGATACGACGCCTTAATCAGCAGCATAATAACTAGGCAATATATTTATGCTGTTAATAAATGTTGATGGAGATATTGATCATGAAGTTATTATGCAATGTTGAGCATCTAATAAATCGCTTATTAGCGTTTGGTTTCAGGATATTATTTTCGCATGTCACTAATGCTAATTGGCAACATTGAAATAGTTATGGCGATTAATGTTGATGGATATATTGTTGGTAGAGAAATTAGGATCTATTGAACAACTCCTATTAAATCTCTTATTAAAGCACGGTTACTACAAAAAGGTACTAACTAGTTCAAATTAATTATTTTCTGATCTCATATACTCTATGGCTTGTACACGCATATTTTCTTTAATTCTCCTAAGAACTTGCATTAGTGACAGGGAGTGGGGTTAATTATAGCTGCTGGCTAATTGGCGATATCTAATTAATTATTCTAGCACCGGGGAGCAAGATTATCCATAGCTCGGGATCTCCCTCTCTCAATATCTCTATATATAACATTCGTTATTTGGTACTGGCACCGATTATCTCATCAACAGGCATCAAGTTAGTGCATGTTGGTGTATTAGAGGATGAAGAAGTGTATGATTTGCTACATTGTAGGAGCCATATTATCTCTGCATCTTGTATGCTTTGCTAGCATAGTGCAATGTAAGTAGTCGATGTGAACTTTATTTGTCTTACTGATTTATTACTACAATAGTACTTGTCCTTCAACATCGAAGTTATAGTCCATGGCTTAGTCCATGGCTTATTCACGCATATTTCTATAGTTCTCGTGAAAACTTGCATTTCTAGTGCTTGAGTTCCTTTTGTTTCTTGTCTCATTTGTTGCTTCTTTGTTAATAATTCTAAACCAATTGCATTTGTAATATGTTTTGTAAAGGCTAAATTTATAGCACTAGTATTAGGACTTTTAGCAAGTTTTTGTAAGAACTTTATAACTTCAGAGATGTGGCAATCATCAAAATCTAAATCATTATGAGCTACAGCAATGGGATCATTGTTCCCAAGGTTGGAAAAAATTTCAGCAGTTTTATCACAAGCAGTTTCAGCAGTTTTAGCAATTTCAGGCAGTTTTGTTCGCTTTGCACTTGGAGTAGAAACATTGCCAACACCAATTATTTTACCATTGATAGTAGGAGGTGCAGCAACATGTGAAGAATTAGCATTACTAGTGGTGGTAATAGTCCAAACTTTAGCTACATTATTCTCTTTAGCTAGTTTTTCATTTTCTTCTCTATCCCACCTAGCACGCAATTCAGCCATTAATCTTATATTCTCATTAATTCTAACTTGGATGGCATTTGCTGTAGTAGTAATCTTATTATCAATATCATTATTAGGCATAACTTTCAATTTTAAAAGATTAACATCGGAGGCAAGTCTATCAACTCTAGAAGCAATAGTATCAATTTTATCAAGCTTTTCCTCAACAGATTTGTTAAAAGCAGTTTGTGTACTAATAAATTCTTTAAGCATAGCTTCAAGACCAGGGGTACACTCCTATTATTGTTGTAAGAATTCCCATAAGAATTACCATAACCATTACCATTAGCAGAAGGATATGGCCTATAGTTATTACCAGAGTTGTTCCTATAAGCATTGTTGTTGAAATTATTGTTTTTAATGAAATTCACATCAACATTTTCTTCTTGAGCAACCAATGAAGCTAAACGAACATTATTTGGATCAACATTAGATCTACCATTCACAAGCATAGACATAATCACATCAATCTTATCACTCAAGGAAGAGGTTTCTTCAACGAAATTTACCTTCTTACCTTGTGGAGCTCTTTTCGTGTGCCATTCAGAGTAATTTATCATCATATCATAAAGAAGTTTTGTAGCCGCCCCAAAGTGATGGACATAAAGGTACCTCCAGCAGCTGAATCCAATAAATTCCGAAGAAAAATTTAGTCCTGCATAGAAGGTTTGGATGATCATCCAAGTAGTCAGTCCATGGGTTGGGCAATTCTTTACCAAAGTTTTCATTCTCTCCCATGCTTGAGCAACATGTTCAGTATCTAATTGATTAAAATTCATTATGCTACTTCTCAAAGATATAATTTTAGCGGGAGGATAATATCTACCAATAAAAGCATCCTTGCATTTAGTCCATGAATCAATACTATTCTTAGGCAAAGATAGCAACCAATCTTTAGCTCTTCCTCTTAATGAGAAAGGAAACACTTTCAATTTAATAATATCACCATCTACATCCTTATACTTTTGCATTTCACAAAGTTCAACAAAATTATTGAGATGGGCAGCAGCATCATCAGAACTAACACCAGAAAATTGATCTCTCATAACCAGGTTCAGTAAAGCAGGTTTAATTTCAAAGAATTCTGCTGTAGTAGCAGGTGGAGCAATAGGTGTGCATAGGAAATCATTATTATTTGCATTTGTGAAGTCACACAACTTAGTATTTTCAGGGGTATTCATTTTAACAACGGTAAATAAAACAAACTAGATAAAGTAAATGCAAGTAACTAATTTTTTTGTGTTTTTGATATAGAGAGCAAGACAGTAAATAAAGTAAAACTAGCAACTAATTTTTTTGTATTTTGTTTAGGTGCAGCAAACAAAGTAGTAAATAAAATAAAGCAAGACAAAAACAAAGTAAAGAGATTGAGAAGTGGAGACTCCCCTTGCAGCGTGTCTTGATCTCCCCGCAACGGCGCCAAAAAGCTTGATGCGCGTAAATGTACACGTCCGTTGGGAACCCCAAGAGGAAGGTATGATGCGCACAAGTTTTCCCTCAGAAAGAAACCAAGGTTGAATCGAACCAGGAGGAGCCAAGAAGCACGTTGAAGGTTGATGGTCGCGAAATGTGATGCGGCGCAACACCAGGGATTCCGGCGCCAACGTGGACTCTGCACAACAAAACCAAAGTACTTTGCCCCAACGAAACAGTGAGGTTGTCAATCTCACCGGCTTGTAACAAAGGATTAAACGTATCGAGTGGAAGATGTTTGCAAAGAAAACAGTAAACACAATTGCAGTAGATTGTATGCTATGTAAAGAATAGGACCGGGGTCCACAGTTCACTAGAGGTGTCTCTCCCATAAGATAAAAGCATGTTGGGTGAACAAATTACAGTCGGGCAATTGATAAATAGAGAAAGGCATAACAATGCATATACATGATATGATAAATATAGTGAGATTTAATTGGGCATTACGACAAAGTACATAGACCGCCATCCAACTGCATCTATGCCTAAAAAGTCCACCTTCACGTTATCATCCGAACCCCATTCAGTATTAAGTTGCTAAGCAACAGACAATTGCATTAAGTATGGTGCGTAATGTAATCGACAACTACATCCTTAGACATAGAATCAATGTTTTATCCCTAGTGGCAACAGCACATCACAACCTTAGAACTTTCTGTCACTGTCCCAGGTGTCAATGAAGGCATGAACCCACTATCGAGCATAAATACTCCCTCTTGGAGTTAAGAGCAAAAACTTGGCCAGATCCTCTACTAATAACGGAGAGCATGCAAGATCATAAACAACACATAAACAATAGATTGATAATCACCATAATCATAGTATTCTCTATCCATCGGATCCCGACAAACACAACATATAGAATTACATATAGATGATCTTGATCATGTTAGGCAGCTCACAAGATCCAACAATGAAGCACAACAAGGAGAAGACGACCATCTAGCTGCTATGGACCCATGGTCCAGGGGTGAACTACTCACTCATCACTCCGGAGCGATCATGGCGATGAAGAGTCCTCCGGAGATGAATCCCCTCCGGCAGGGTGCCGGAGGCGATCTCCGAATCCCCGAGATGGGATTCGCGGCGGCGCGTCTCGGAAGGTTTTCCGTATCGTGGCTCTCGGTGGGGGTTTCGCGACGGAGGCTTTAAGTAGGCGAAAGGGCAACGCGGGGCCACACGAGGGCCCCACACCCTAGGTCGGCGCGGCCGGGCTTGGGCCGCGGCCTATGGTGCTGCCTCGTGGCCCCACTTCCTTCCCTCTTCGGTCTTCGGAAGCTCCGTGCAAAAATAGGACCCTGGGCGAAGATTTCGTCCAATTCCGAGAATATTTCCTTACTAGGATTTGAAACCAAAAACAGCAGAAAACAGAACTGGCTCTTCGGCATCTTGTTAATAGGTTAGTTCCAGAAAATGCATAAATATGACATATAATGTGCATAAAACATGTAGGTATCATCAATAAAGTAGCATGGAACATAAGAAATTATCGATACGTTGGAGACGTATCACTACTTTATGAAACATAAGTCTGAAACTTTCGAGAAGTTTAAGGAATTTTAAAGTGAAGTAGAAAATCAGCACAACAAGAAGATTAAGTTTCTATGTTCTGATCACGGAGGTGAATATCTGAGTTACGAGTTTGGCATGCATTTAAGAAAAATGCGGAATACTTTCACAGTTGACACCGCCGGGAACACCACAGCGCAATGGTGTGTCCGAACATCGTAATCGAACTCTCTTAGATATGGTTAGATCTATGATGTCTCTTAAAGATTTGACGTTATCGTTTTGGGGTTATGCATTAGAGACATCCGCTTTCACTTTAAATAGGGTACCATCTAAATCCATTGAAACGACACCGTATGAATTGTGGTTTGGTAAGGAACCTAAGTTGTCGTTCCTTAAAGTTTGGGGCTGTGAAGCTTATGTAAAGAAGTTACAACCTGACAAGCTTGAACCCAAAGCGGAAAAATGTGTCTTCATAGGATACCCTAAAGAAACAATTGGGTGTACCTTCTATCACAAATCCGAAGGCAAAGTTTTCATTGCCAAGAACGGATCCTTTCTTGAGAAGGAGTTTCTCTCAAAAGAAATGACTGGAAGGAAAGTAGAATTTGACGAGGTTATTGAACCTTCTCTCAAACTTGAAAGTAGCCAACACCGGAAGATGTTCTTGTGCCGCCTGCACCGATAAGAGAGGAACCTAATGATAATGATCATGAAACTTCGAACGAAGTTACTACTGAACCTCGCAGGTCGACGAGGAATCATACCACTCCTGATTGGTATGACCCCGCCTTAAATGTCATGTTGGTTGACAACAATGATGACCCTGCAACTTATGAGGAAGCAATGATGAGCCCGGATTCCATAAAATGGCAAGAAGCCATGAAATCCGAAATGGGATCCATGTATGAAAACCAATTATGGACTTTGGTGGACCTACATGATGGCCGCAAGGCTCTCGAGAACAAATGGATTTTCAAAAGAAAAACAGACGTTGATGGTAATATTACTGTCTATAAAGCTCGACTTGTCACGAAAGGGTTCCGACAAATTCAAGGAGTTGACTACGATGAGACTTTCTCACCTGTAGCGAAGCTAAAGTCTGTGAAGATTTTGTTAGCAATCGCTGCATTTTTCGATTATGAAATTTGGCAGATGGATGTCAAAACGGCGTTCCTTAATGGTGACATTGAGGAGTTATATATGGTACAACCCAAGGGTTTTGCCGATCCTAAAGATGCTGACAAAGGTATGCAAACTTCAGCGCTCCATTTATGGACTGAAGCAAGCATCCAGGAGTTGGAACCGACGCTTTGATAAGGTGATCAAAGACATTGGATTTATACAATTTTTTGGAGAAGCTTGTATTTACAAGAAAGTGAGTGGGAGCTCTGTAGCATTCCTAGTACTGTATGTGGATGACATATTGTTGATTGGTAATGATATAGAACTTCTTGGAAGTGTCAAAGGTTATTTGAATAAAAGTTTTTCATTGAAGGACCTTGGCGAAGCAGTATACATTTTAGGAATCAAGATTTATAGAGATAGATCTAGACGCTTAATAGGGCTTTCACAAAGTACGTACCTGGACAAAGTTCTAAAGAAGTTTAGAATGGATGAAAGCAAGAAAGGGTTCTTGCCCATGTTGCCAGGTAAGACCTTGAGTGAAACTCAAAGTCCATCTACGACAGAAGAAAGCGAAAGGATGAACAAAATCCCCTATGCCTCGGTCGTAGGTCTATCATGTATGCCATGCTATGTACGAGACCGGATATCGCTCATGTTGTTAGTTCGACCATCACATATCAAAGTGATCCTGGAATGGAACACTGGACAGCGGTCAAGAATATCCCGAAGTACTTGAAAAGGACTAAGGATATGTTTCTTTGTTATGGAGGTGACCAAGAGCTCGTTGTTACCAGTGACACCGATGCTAGTTGGAACACTGATCCATATGACTCTAAGTCTCAATCTGGATAGATATTTATTTTGAATGGTGCAGCAGTGAGCTGGATGAGTGCCAAGCAAAGCGTGGTGGCGAAATCTTCAACTGAATCAGAATACATAGCTTCTTCGGAAGCTTCCATCAGAAGCGATATGGATGAAGAAGTTCATTACTGAGTTTGGTGTGGTTCCTAGTGCGTTGGATCCGATGACCATCTATTGTGACAACATGGGTGCCATAGCCAATGAACAGGAGCCAAGGTCACACAAGAAGCTAAAGCATATCAAGTTACGTTTCATTGTATTCGCAAGTATGTCGAAGATGGTGACATAAAGATTTGCAAAGTACACACAGATCTGAATGTGCTGGATCCGTTGACTAAAGCTCTCCCTAGAGAAAAACATGACCTACACCAGAATGCCATGGGTGTTAGGTATATTATCATGTAATCTAGATTATTGACTCTAGTGCAAGTGGGAGACTATTGGAGATATGCCCAAGAGGCAACAATAAAGTGGTTATTATTATATCTTTGTGTTTATGATAAATGTTTACATCACATGCTATAATTGTATTAACCGGAAACATTAATACTTGTGTGTTTCGTAAACATAAAAGAGTCCTTAGTAAGTGTCGAGGGTACTCCTCGGCAATGCCCTCCATTTGGGGCTTAGGGTAGATGGAATCCTGTAGGCTGACACGAGACATCGGTTATCAAACAACCGGGGAGAGCGATTTACCCAGGTTCGGGGCCCTCGATGAGGTAAAACCCTTACGTCTGTAACAGCCCAGAGTAGCACCCCTATTAGCATTGCTTGTTATTTTTATCTTTATGCATCATCATGGCATATGCATCATACCATCCATGTTTTATTTAACAAAATAAAATTATTTTATAAACCTTCCTTGTCTTTGTTTTAAATAAAACCCTAATCTATATCTCTCTCATAGTTCTTATTTTGTAATTAAGCTTTTCCAACAAAGGAATTTTGGATATAAAAATGTGTTTTGTTTTGGTTACAATAAAATAAATATTTTGAAACTATTTTTAAATCTCTCTCTCACCTTTGCCTCAAATTCAAAACCGTTTTCAAAATAAAGGTCAAAAGAATTTATAAAACAAAGGAGAAAATCCCTAACCCTCCCCTGGGCCTGTCTTCTCTCTGGCCCAGACTGGCTTTCCTCTCTTCCTCCCGGCGGCCCAGTTCTTTCTCCCTTTCTTCTTCCTGGCCCGAGCCCAGCCACCATTCCGGCCCACATCTCTGGACGAAGCGGTACGTTCCTCCATCGTTTTCGTCATCCCTTTCCAGCTCATCAAGCACGCCGATGGCGTGAGTGCTCTGGACCTCCACCACCTCTCCTCCACTCACATGCTCCCTCCCCTTCTTATCCCCACCGAGGCTGCTCCAGAAACCCTAGCCCCTACCTCCTCCCTTCCCTCAGCGCCGCCACCTCTTTTTACCCCTCTTTCTCTTCCTCTCTGTGAACCACCGCCGCACTTCCTCGCCATGGCGCCACCACAGCGGGCTGCCCCTCGAAAGTGCATGGAGCCCCCATGTGTGGTTTTGGTAATTAATGACAATCCCTATGGACTAATGTTTGCATTGAGTTATATTTGTAGGTGTTGTCCATAGGCAATGCTTGAACCATATGTTGGCTTCAAGGTTGCAATAAGAAGAAATTGATGAAGAATATCAAGTGTCAAGTATGTCTTGAAGATGAAGATGAAGTGAGCCCTCAAGTTACTTCAAGACATCAACATGATGAAGTGCAAGTTCAAGATGAGCCAAACTCGAAGAAATCATATGCTCCAAGCTTGCCATGAAGCAATGAAGTGCAAGTTCAAGATGAGCCATCTCTAAGAGATCATTTGCTTGAATCTTGCCATCCATATGGTGATCATGGATATGTGAAGATGTGCCGAAGAAGAAGCTCTCCCATGGTGGATTATGGGGGAGCAATCCACATGACTTCATCAAGCAAGCACAATCAAGAAAGGCGTTCCATCTTGTTGTGATCAAGATCGTCTTCATCGAGCTCAAGAGGAACGTGCAAGGTTAAGGTTTGCTCTTGATAGGGTTTCTTTCTTACCGGTCTCATGGTGTAGTTGGAGACCGGTTTATAGTTTAGTTGCCGTACTATCAAGAGGGCTCTCGAGTGAGTAACTTGATCGTATCGTTCGGAGAGAGCTCAAACCTTTGCATCCTTGCATCATATTTCTTGGTTGTTATTTGGATCTTATCCATGTGGTGATTTAGAGCTTGTGGTTATTTCCATAGCAAGCTCTAGTTCATCGAAAACGGATTCCGCATGAATCACTTGTTGCGTTTTCGATATTGGAGTTTTTCTCGGTTTCTCGTATTGAGAGGTTTCACTCTAAAATACATAGAAAAACCTATCCCACTTGTTCTTAAGCTTTTAACTCTTTGTGGGGTAGCTCTTGTCATCTTCTTAACAACAAAATTGGTTTCACCTAAATCCGAGTTTCCTAACTCAAGTTGTTGCATTTTCCATATTGGAGGTTTTACCGGTTTGCTGTTTATAGATAGGTAAAACCTTTATTCATTTGTTTCTATCCTCCTTTGTTGGACTATGATGTTTCTATGCATATTGTTGTAGAGCTTGTTGTTGTGATTTCAACGAGCCCAAGATCATCAAAATCGGAGTCCGGATGCAAAAGTTATTAAGGTTTTCGTACCGGGTGTTTGGGTGTAAACAAGGAGGCCGGCAGTGCCGCTGGGAGCACTCCGGCACTGCCACCGGGACGCGATTTTGACCATAACGATCAGATATTTTGGCCCCTATTTAAGGGGGTCTTCTTCCCCAAAGTTCCTGGTCGTTTTGAGCTCGTTTTGCCCCCATTGTTGACCTTCTTTGAGCTTGCTATCTCCCTCTCCCTCCCATGAATCTTGCATCTATTTGAGAGAAAGATAGAGGAGATCTAGATCTACATCTTCACCAATCAAATCCCTCTCTTTGTGAGGGGAATCCACTAGATCTAGATCTTGGAGAAATTTTGTGTTCCTCCTCTTATTTGTTCTTCCTCTCTTATTCCCCCAATAGCTTTTGTAGCTTTGTTGGAATTTAAGAGAGAAGGACTTGAGCATCTTTGTGGTGTTCTTGCCATTGCATTTGGTGCATCGGTTTGAGTTCTCCACGGTGATTCGTGGTGGTGAAAGCAAGAAGATTGTTACTCTTGGGTTCTTGGAACCCTAGACGGTTTAGTGGCCTTTGTGGCATCTTAGTGGTGTTCTTGGGGACTCCAATTAAGTTGTGGAGAATCTTCAAGGGCAAGGCCTTTGTGGCATCTTTGTGGTGTTCTTGGGGACTCCAATTAAGTTGTGGAGAATCTTCAAGGGCAAGGCCTTTGTGGCATCTTAGTGGTGTTCTTGGGGACTCCAATTAAGTTGTGGAGAATCTTCAAGGGCAAGGCCTTTGTGGCAATTTATTGGGAGCCTCCAATTAAGTTGTGGAGATAGCCCCAAGCTTTGTGCGGGTTCGGTGACCTTCCTAAGGTCCCATAGTGGATCGAGGACATCCCTTTTGGTGGGAATTCTCGAGGAGAATACGGTGGCCCTCGTGCATTTGGAGTGACTTGTCCTCCACACCGCTCCAACGGAGAGTAGCACTCGCAAGAGTGTGAACTTCGGGCTACATCGTTGTCTCCGCGTCACTTCGGTTATTCCTATACCCGAGCTCTTTACTTATGCACTTTACCTTGTGATAGCCATCGTGCTTGAAGTTATATATATCTTGCTATCACATACTTGCTTGTATTGCTTAGCATAAGTTGTTGGTGCACATAGAGAAACCATTGCTTAGAATAAGTTGTTGGTGCACATAGGTGAACCATAGTATATAGGCTTTGGGTTTGACAAAGTAAACGCTAGTTTTATTCCGCATTTGTTAAGCTCATCTCGTAAAAGTTTTAAATCGCCTATTCACCCCCCTCTAGGCGACATCCGTGTCCTTTCAATTGGTATCAGAGCAAGGTCTCTCATTCTTAGGCTTCACCGCCTTGAGAGTAAAGATGTCGATTAGGGGATTAGATCACAATAACTTGTTTATATTTGATGGCACAAATTATGATCTTTGGAAAATTTATGTGCTTAATATTTTGAGGGGTATTTCCCCGAACATGGAGCGATTTCTTGACATGGGTTTTTCTTCTCCTAAGGATCCCCAAAATTTATCTTATGAGGAGAAGAAAAACTCTTGTCTCGATGCTCTTGCTTCTCATGTGTTTTCCATTGTTGTGAGCAATGTAGTTACTTCATCAATCATGCCTTTTGGGAGCGCTCATGAATTATGGACAAAGCTTCAAGATAAATATGATGTGTCCAATATTATTGAGGATGATTGTATTGCTTCCACTTCCGGCCATGATGAGTTCTCATCTTCATCCACTTCACCAAAGTGTGGTAAGACACAAGGTAATGATATGGTGAGTGGTGATGAAAATTGCAATGTTGATATTGAGCTTACTATTGATGATTCTTCATCTCTATCTCATTGCAATGCTTCATCTTTGGACTTAAACACATCTAGCACTAGAAATGATTTACATGCTTGTGTTGATAGTCCTTGCATATCATGTGTTTGTTGCTTGAATAAATCTCATGATGATATGCTTGATTTGTCTTGTGGCCATGATAAAAATGCTTCTATTTCCTCTAGTTGTTGTGTGGCTAACAATGTAGAGGAAACCAAAGATTCTATTGGTCAAGACAAGATCTTGAAAGGAGCCTCAAGTAACTCCTCATCTTTATCTCACGGGTCTCATATATGCCTTATGGCCAAGAGTTCCACGGTATCTCCTACCGTGGAACCTAATATTCCTCGTGGTGATAAGGATGAGGATGAGTATGAAGAAGAGGATTGGGTTGTCTCTCTACGCGATAAGGGTAAGAGTGTATTCAAGATTCTTTGCAAAGATAAAATTGCTAGCTCTCACTTCTTTGAAATCTTGACTACCGCTATTGAGAGCCAAAAACTTATTTGGATGCATGAGAACACCATTGATAAAAAGGGTGCTCTTGAACGAGAGTATGCCAATGATGTAGCATCCTTAAAGAATGATCTTGAAGAAGAACAAGATACCGTAGCCTCTCTTGAGGAGCAACTTGAAACCCTTGAGGTGTCTCAAAATGAAATATTTGCTAAACTCACTAAAGAAAGAGACCATGCAAAAGCTCAATTAAAATTGCTTAAAAATGAAAAATCCAAAGTTGGTGTTGGTCATGATAAACTTGTTAAGGATCTAGATGATCTAGACAAGGCCCACAAGGCCTTGGAGAGCGAACACTCTATCCTCACCAAGTCACATGAGCAATTACAAGCTTCATATTTAAAAGAGCATGCTATGTTACCCTCTCTTCTTGATATGTCTTGTGATGATGCTTGTGCTACTAACTCTACTTCTTGTGAAGCATCTATCTTGAAGGAGAATGTTGAGCTAAGGGCTCAACTTGAATTGCTAACTAGCAATTATGGGAAATTGGAAGAAAATCATGGAAAGCTTTCTAGCTCCCATGAGGATCTTCTAGCCTCCCATGATAGGCTAAAGTTAGCTCATGAGGCTATCATATCAAAGGCAACACCTTGTGAGCCTCATGTGGGTACTAGCACTAGTACTCAAAATGCTATATTGCCATGTGCTAGTCCTAGTAATTCATCCACTCATAATATTGCTAAATCTTGTGATGAATTATCTTCCTTGCCTTGTTGCTCTAACCATGAAGATTCTACTTCCTCTAGTACTTGTGTTGTTACTAACCATGTAGAGGAAATCAAAGAGCTCAAGGCCCAAGTCACTTCTTTGAAGAATGACTTGGTAAAGAGTCATGAAGGGAAATGCAAACTTGACACGATGTTGAGTGTGCAACAATCCCCCAATGACAAGAGTGGACTTGGATTCAAATCCAACAACAAGGACAAGTCCAAGAACAACAAGAATAAAAAGGGCCAAGTACAAGTCAAAGACCCGGCCAAGATTGTTTGCTTCAAGTGCAAAATTGAAGGGCACCATGTTAGATCTTGCCCTTTGAAGAAGAAGCAAAGAGGGAAGCGGCCTCAAGCTCAAACTCATATTCAACCTCAAGTTGAAGAATTGCCACTTCCCAAGAAGAGTCAAGCCAATGCTCCCATTGTGGAGAAATCTAGTGAGAAGAAGGAGAAGAAAAGAACTTGCTACATATGCCGTGAGAAGGGCCACATCTCCTCTTTGTGCACTATTGGTACCTCATCCAACTCTATCACCATTGATGATGTTTATTCTCTTCGTAAGGATGAGGGTGGCAATGTGTTTGCCAAATATGTTGGTGCTCAAAGTGGTGTCAATAAAAGAACCATTTGGGTTGCCAAGCCTATTGTGACTAACCTCTTAGGACCCAACTTAGTTGGGGACCAACAATCCAAAATTTGATCAATAGGTACTTGTTGGAGGGCATTGGAGACTTGGCTACATCATGAAGAATTAAGGGATCTTCATCATTTATATTATCTCAAGCCAAGTCTTTTGGTTATCTTGCTTCTATCATGTATTCAATGTTCCTCCTTGCGGTAACATGTTCTCAACTCACTTATATTGAAAGTTACTCGCCCCTTTGCATGTGTTAGTTTTGTTCCTAGCATGTGTTTGTATATGTTGTGCTTCCTACTTGCTTTTCTTGAGAAATCAAGTCTATGTATGTTGGGTTGCACACCGTGTACTTGTGTTTGTGTTGGAGCCTCTTTGCATCTTGTTGTATCTTATATGGCTCTTATGAGAGATTAATGGACTATCCCGTTTTGGGGGAGTGATATTCCTTTGGGAATTTCATGATCCTAACAATGTGTGTACATGAGGAATATCACTTAGAATTGATATTGCAAGATTATCTAGTCTCTATGTGGTATGTCATCTTCATGAGAAATTCAAATTCCAATGTCCATTAATATATCTAGTTGGATCTTATTTGCCTCTTGTGAAAATATATTATTTATCACATTATGGGGGAGTAATAAGCTTTGTGCATATTACAAGCCTAGGAAATGTGAACATTTGAGGTTGTGTCACATAGAATTGATATTGTAAATTATCTCTCATATGTGACATGTTTTCTCAAACAAGTTCCAATTTGCTTAAATGGCTTCATTGCTAATATCTTTGTGGATCTTATTTGTGAAAGTTTTTCTTGGCATGGTTTTTCACAATGTGTCCCTCAATACATTTTTGGAAAACCATATGCTTCAAGTCATACTATTAATTGCTTTGCATGTTGGTATGAATACTATTAATTGCTTTGCATGTTGGTATGAATACTATTAATTGCTTTGCATGTTGGTATGAATACTATTAATTGCTTTGCATATTGGTATGAATACTATTAATTGCTTTGCATGTTGGTATGACTAATTGAAGCTATCAAGAAACTCTCTTTGCATGATGGTTAACTCTTATCTTTTACCATATGCTTTATTTGGTGTAAATATGATCTTACATATACTTACAAACTACCACCGGGAAATATTTCCTAATACCTCTTGTCCTAGGACAATTGGCAATCTATTATGAGGTAGAAATTTATTGATCATATTTACATTGGCTCTTGTGTTTAAATTGTCTTATTTATTGCCATGAATGTGTTGTGCTTTGACTCCCATGTGTCTTCCTTGCATCTTATGGATCTAATTTGTCTATTCAAACTTTCTTAGCATTTTAGTAGATATAGGTAGCGTGATGATCCTAGTTTTGTGCATTTTGTATTCATATGCAAAATCCTAGATAATGCACTAATCTTGGGGGAGCTC
Source organism: Lolium multiflorum (assembly GCA_030979885.1). Lineage (NCBI taxonomy): Eukaryota > Viridiplantae > Streptophyta > Magnoliopsida > Poales > Poaceae > Lolium > Lolium multiflorum. The sequence continues at coordinate 246,799,553 of CM061748.1, forward strand.
TCCTATATTTGTTAGAATGCTTAACATCTCTTGATCATTATCAAAAATTTGGTTTTGGGAGACATAAACTTTCTTTTTGGTACTTTGTGCCATCATAAAAGTGTTGAGGGTTTGGTTTGTTTGTTGGAACCTTGCTCTCTTGGGAGTTGGTTATCTCATTCCTTTGTGTTTAGGTTTAATTAGCTTCTTATAATGAGATAATTCTTTGGAGTCAATCTTGTGTTGATTTGATTCTTTGATATAATTTGGACAACCATTGTCTCTTGATTTATTTGGTGTCTTGTCCAAATTATATCTTTCTTTGGTTCTTGAAAGTATTGTGCATGCATCTTTAATATATGTCGATCTTATGGCATGTGTTACTTTCTTTGATCCAATATATAGGGTAAACTCCATCAAATCCTAATTTGGCTAAGATGTGCATGAAATTCAATTTCATATCTATATGCACATAGTATTGTGGAGTTTGTCCTATATGTTGTAGTGTGTCTAACTACTTTGGACCCAATTAGTTTGGGGACCTTTTTGTACTTACCTTTGTGTTAGGTACAATGGATATGCATTGGATGCTTGTCTCACTCTTGGGGAGAAGTGGTGACTCAATGGTAACTTGAGGCAAGCTAGGATGGTCAACGAACACATATCTACTACATCCTCACCAATGCTATCTCGGTAACAAGTATCTTCTCATGCATATTTTTCTAGCATCCAACCATGTGGTTGCATCTTGGCATGAATCTCTTGATTTGCAAATGTTGTGCTTCTTGCTAAAGTCTTAACGAAACCTCTTTATTGCGAATGTGAGTAATTTGAGATGAGTACATATGTTGGGAAGTATATAAAATCATGCTCATGATTCACCCATCCCATCTATGCCTATCTAGCAATTTTATTGCATATCAATTCCTCAAGCCTCTCACATGTGCAATATCGATGAAAGTGCAAATTTAGTTATTTCTTTTGGTATCCTCGTTTGTGATACTTGTTGCCTATCTCAATGCATCCCAACTATCTTCTATCCCTTGTTGATATTTGTGATGTATTTTAGATGTTTGTGGTTGAAGTTCATGAATGTACAATAAGATAAAATTGAGCCTTTGGCCATGCTATTAAGCAAAAATTCTTATTGGTATATTGCATGACTTCCTCTTGGATATCATGCTTTATTTATTATGTATCTATTTTGTGTGTGCATGTTTCTTTGTGGATAAATATCTTTGTGATATTGCTCACTTAGAGAAACTTATACACATAAGAGATGATACATCTCCATTTGATATCTTATTTATTTGTTGCGTGTTGATTGGTCATGCTAAGCAATATAATTCATTGAAGACTATGATGATGCTTTTTGCTCATCCTTGTAATAGTCTTATAATATGCTTTATCATGCCTTTCACATATCCTCTTGGTTGAGCCTTTTATTATGGTGCCTCCTACTTGTTGCTCAACCATTTGTTTGTTGCAAGTGTTAAGCTTAATTTTCTATCTATGATCTATTGCAAATGTTTGTGTTTTAAATGGTAATGAGGGAGTAAGGATTCCATGTTATGCATATTGTATTCAAATGCAACATTTTAATTTATGCATGTACCTTGGGGAGCTTCCTCATTCTATTTAAGGCACTATTTTGTGGTGATCATTAGAGTTTATTTCACTTGGTATCTTTTGTTTTGAATGATATTATGGGAGTGATGATTCCATGTTTGTGCACTTTATACTCCAATGCAAATTGTCTAGTTTTGTGCACAAACCTTGGGGAGCTTCCTCATATTATTTAGAGCAATTTTCTTGACCTTATCATAATATCTATCTTTCTTTTGGTATCTTCTTTGTGGTTCATTTGGTTGCTTGCTTCATTTGTTGAGGCTTCTTGAAGTTGTTATCTTTTTGCAATCTTTGATCCTATCTATAGTGTGATTCCTTCCGAATATTTGTCATTGGATATGTGCATTTGATTCCACTCAAATTATGAGAAATGCACACGCTATGGAGGAACTCTCACTATATTGGCCTTCTAAAATTTTCACCCATTTCGGCAATTGGTGCCAATGGGGGAGAAGTTTGGAGGGTTTAAGGGAATTTGGTTATGTCTTTGCTTTGTGCTTAAGCATGTGCCTTTATTGCATTGCATCTTGTTGCTTTGCATAGTTGAATATTTAGAGGAAACTCCACTAGGCTTTGAATGCCAATATATGCAATGAAAGTCAAGATCATTCACACATGCATATATTATGGGGGAGTTTGCTCTATATATTCAACTTGTTTGTTACTTAAATTCCTTATATAAACCCTCTCAAAGAGATTGTCATCAATTACCAAAATGGGGGAGATTGAAAGTGCATGGAGCCCCCATGTGTGGTTTTGGTAATTAATGACAATCCCTATGGACTAATGTTTGCATTGAGTTATATTTGTAGGTGTTGTCCATAGGCAATGCTTGAACCATATGTTGGCTTCAAGGTTGCAATAAGAAGAAATTGATGAAGAATATCAAGTGTCAAGTATGTCTTGAAGATGAAGATGAAGTGAGCCCTCAAGTTACTTCAAGACATCAACATGATGAAGTGCAAGTTCAAGATGAGCCAAACTCGAAGAGATCATATGCTCCAAGCTTGCCATGAAGAAATGAAGTGCAAGTTCAAGATGAGCCATCTCTAAGAGATCATTTGCTTGAATCTTGCCATCCATATGGTGATCATGGATATGTGAAGATGTGCCAAAGAAGAAGCTCTCCCATGGTGGATTATGGGGGAGCAATCCACATGACTTCATCAAGCAAGCACAATCAAGAAAGGCGTTCCATCTTGTTGTGATCAAGATCGTCTTCATCGAGCTCAAGAGGAACGTGCAAGGTTAAGGTTTGCTCTTGATAGGGTTTCTTTCTTACCGGTCTCATGGTGTAGTTGGAGACCGGTTTATAGTTTAGTTGTCGTACTATCAAGAGGGCTCTCGAGTGAGTAACTCGATCGTATCGTTCGGAGAGAGCTCAAACCTTTGCATCCTTGCATCATATTTCTTGGTTGTTATTTGGATCTTATCCATGTGGTGATTTAGAGCTTGTGGTTATTTCCATAGCAAGCTCTAGTTCATCGAAAACGGATTCCGCATGAATCACTTGTTGCGTTTTCGATATTGGAGTTTTTCTCGGTTTCTCGTATTGAGAGGTTTCACTCTAAAATACATAGAAAAACCTATCCCACTTGTTCTTAAGCTTTTCACTCTTTGTGGGGTAGCTCTTGTCATCTTCTTAACAACAAAATTGGTTTCACCTAAATCCGAGTTTCCTAACTCAAGTTGTTGCATTTTCCATATTGGAGGTTTTACCGGTTTGCTGTTTATAGATAGGTAAAACCTTTATTCATTTGTTTCTATCCTCCTTTGCTGGACTATGATGTTTCTATGCATATTGTTGTAGAACTTGTTGTTGTGATTTCAACGAGCCCAAGATCATCAAAATCGGAGTCCGGATGCAAAAGTTATTAAGGTTTTCGTACCGGGTGTTTGGGTGTAAACAGGGAGGCCGGCAGTGCCGCTGGGAGCACTCCGGCACTGCCGCCGGGACGCGATTTTGTGCATAACGGGCAGATTTCTCTTGCCCTATTTAAGGGGGTCTTCTTCCCCAAAGTTCCCCATCCGTTTGAGCTCGTTTTTGCCCCCATTGTTGACCTTCTTTGAGCTTGCTATCTCCCTCTCCCTCCCATGAATCTTGCATCTATTTGAGAGAAAGATAGAGGAGATCTAGATCTACATCTTCACCAATCAAATCCCTCTCTTTGTGAGGGGAATCCACTAGATCTAGATCTTGGAGAAATTTGGTGTTCCTCCTCTTATTTGTTCTTCCTCTCTTATTCCCCCAATAGCTTTTGTAGCTTTGTTGGAATTTGAGAGAGAAGGACTTGAGCATCTTTGTGGTGTTCTTGCCATTGCATTTGGTGCATCGGTTTGAGTTCTCCACGGTGATTCATGGTGGTGAAAGCAAGAAGGTTGTTACTCTTGGGTTCTTGGAACCCTAGACGGTTTAGTGGCATTTGTGGCATCTTAGTGGTGTTCTTGGGGACTCCAATTAAGTTGTGGAGAATCTTCAAGGGCAAGGCCTTTGTGGCATCTTTGTGGTGTTCTTGGGGACTCCAATTAAGTTGTGGAGAATCTTCAAGGGCAAGGCCTTTGTGGCATCTTAGTGGTGTTCTTGGGGACTCCAATTAAGTTGTGGAGAATCTTCAAGGGCAAGGCCTTTGTGGCAATTTATTGGGAGCCTCCAATTAAGTTGTGGAGATAGCCCCAAGCTTTGTGCGGGTTCGGTGACCTTCCTAAGGTCCCATAGTGGATCGAGGACATCCCTTTTGGTGGGAATTCTCGAGGAGAATACGGTGGCCCTCGTGCATTTGGAGTGACTTGTCCTCCACACCGCTCCAACGGAGAGTAGCACTCGCAAGAGTGTGAACTTCGGGCTACATCGTTGTCTCCGCGTCACTTCGGTTATTCCTATACCCGAGCTCTTTACTTATGCACTTTACCTTGTGATAGCCATCGTGCTTGAAGTTATATATATCTTGCTATCACATACTTGCTTGTATTGCTTAGCATAAGTTGTTGGTGCACATAGAGGAACCATTGCTTAGAATAAGTTGTTGGTGCACATAGGTGAACCATAGTATATAGGCTTTGGGCTTGACAAAGTAAACGCTAGTTTTATTCCGCATTTGTTAAGCCCATCTCGTAAAAGTTTTAAATCGCCTATTGACCCCCCTCTAGGCGACATCCGTGTCCTTTCACCCTCGCCACGCTGAGACCACCACGAGATCCGCAACATCGCCTTGAGCATCTTCCCCGAAGGAATCGTCCCCAAGCGCGGTGAATCGCCTCCACGGTTGTCGTTTCTTCTCCAACCCCGGCGCGGTTTTCCGATGATTTCGTCGCCGTTCGTCCTCCTCCGGTCAAACGGACCCCACCCTCGGCTTCCTGGTGATGTTCTCGATCTCCCTGACCTCTCGCCCGTCCCGTTCCCCCCCCCCCCCCGTTATCATCTTCGTACTGTGGTGACCGCCGCTACCGTGCAGAACCTCGTCGCCGGCCGCCCTCCGACGACCTCCCCCTGGCGGCGCCACCCTACTCTGGATCAGCGTATCGAGGTGCACCTGGAGAGCCCCCGCGCACATCCAGGGACCGTCTACATCTCCCGCACGCGCGACGCCGCCCTGCGGTGGTCACCGCCACTCCCCTCGCCGCGCGCAGCATCCCCTTCCGTCGAGCACCTGATGTGCGCGCACGCAAGGTTGGCCAGTGTGGCGGCCACGTCAACCACCGGGTCCCACCTGTCATCGAGTCTGGCTAGCTCACCCTGGGTAAGAAAACTTCCCAGATCCAGATCTGGATGCTTTTGCATCCAGCCCCTTCATATTTCCTTGCATCAACCGCAGTCCCTAGCACGGATAGTTTCCTCTTAACCCCTGCACGTTTTGAAAACTAACCCGGGGTCCTCCCCCCTCCCCGTTCTGTATTTGTTTCTGGGTCCTTTTCCAATTAAAATAAATCTGTTTTTCCTATTCTAATTAATAAAAACCAAACTATTAATAACTTTTAAATGCTAACTCAAATGAAAAAGTGTTATATATGAAAATTGATCAGAAAAATGTGCTGAACATGAATATGCCATTCATACATCTGTTTGCATCTCGCATCATGTCGCGCGTTGATAGTTATGCATGTCCACCTCACATATATGCGGAGTATTTCAGATACCGACTATGGTTTTCCCCGCTCCGTTTAATTTTTAAGTAGCTCACCCTTGCCATGTTATGCCATGCTAATAACCACTTAAATTTGACGGTAGAAAATGCAACTTCAACCCTAATTGTTTGTCCGGATTCCGATCCCGCTTAATTTGGATAAGTGCAACGCATCATCATTGCCATGTCATACATATCCTCTTGATCATGCTGGATCTTCTTTATCCGTAGTAGTAAGACTTGCATGCGTTGTATGTTCCAGCATTTGCTTCTTCCCGGATAGGATCGCGAAGTGGTGATGTGAGATACGACGAGTTCTCCGACGAGTTCTTCTGCAGCTTTCCACAGGCGAGCCCTCTCTCTTCACCTATTTTACACTCTCCCTCGCATTGCTATCCTTATGTTGCGCTTCTTTATCGAGTCACGTGTCCTATTCCACTTGTTTACCATAATAATCCTATATGTATCATTCCTTAACCATAGCCGTTGCTTGATGTTTGAGCCTTGCGAGTCGTAGGCGTGTTTAGGCTCTGTTGTTTATCTCGATCTGTTATCGGGATATGTTGGGTTGTTGGGAGGTTATCACATGCTATATCAGTTGTTGGAGATACTCATGCTTTACTTTAATGTTAACAACTAAAATTGTAAGCAGAGGCATCTATGAGCCCCTTTGTGAAAGCATCGGAACTTTGACTCGCTAATGTCCCCTAGGACCCGAGTTCTTGTTATCTGTTCCGAGATTGAGCGCTCTACCCATACGTGGGGACGATTATCGGGACCCCCCTCACCCATTACCTTTTCTCAAGTCAGTTGAAAAGGGGGCCACAACCTTGGTTTTATTTGCCTATGCCATGTATGCCATGCTTTACTTACTGTTGCCTTCGGGTGTTTACTTCCTGTTGCCTTCGGGTGTTTATATTCTGTACTGTACCCCGCGGGACGTTTAGCGAAGCGTGTGGTTCGCACGCCTAGCCGCCGTCGCAAACCCTGAGTCCGCTTCGGAGTACGGCCGGACTTCGTTACGGGTAGCTTAGTCGGGTGGCCCCCCTAGACTTTCTTGTTGAACTGGGAACGGTCTTGTTGTGAGACATCCACCTGTCGTAAGTGGGTCGAGCATGCGTATGGTTACATTTGGGCAACCCCTGCAGGGTGTACATCTTATCGATAAGCCGTGTCCGCGGTTATGGACGACTTGGAGCTGTTTAACTCAATCATAGAACAACTTACACCGTTATCTTGTTGCTAATAATTTGCTAATAACTTGTGTAGTAATATAGCATTACTACAACCGATACCTAATAAAACTTGTCCACCGTTGAGTGCCTCTTACATTGCCTCTTTGCTTTGTTGAAGGGGATATGTGTATTTGGCTGGGTTATGTTTGTGTAGTATTTATCTGTTACCTTGTGCGCTCTCTTATCTTCTCTGTTAGACGGATGTTGTACCGTGTCTCTATTGGTTATAGTTTTGCTGTCGCTAAACCTACCATATAGCCCCTGATGTCTACGTTCCCCCTCCTTTCCTGTAGACAGTGTTGGGCCTCCAAGTGCAGAGGTTTGTAGAACAGCAGCAAGTTTTCCCTTAAGTGGATCACCCAAGGTTTATCGAACTCAGGGAGGAAGAGGTCAAAGATATCCCTCTCATGCAACCCTGCAACCACAAAGCAAGAAGTCTCTTGTGTCCCCAACACACCAAATAGGTGCACTAGTTCGGCGAAGAGATAGTGAAATACGGGTGGTATGAATATATATGAGCAGTGGCAAAATAGCTTGCTGGCGTGCTTGATGGTGGTAGTATTGCAGCAGTAGTAACACAGTAAAACAGTAAACAAGCGTAGTAACTCAGTATTTGGGAACAAGGCCTAGGGATTACACTTTCACTAGTGGACACTCTCAACATTGATCACATAACAGAATAGATAAATGCATACTCTACACTTTTTGTTGGATGATGAACACATTGCGTAGGATTACACGAACCCTCAATGCCGGAGTTAACAAGCTCCACAATAATGCTCATATTTTAGTAACCTTTAGTGTAAGATAGATCAAAAGACTAAACCAAGTACTAGCATAGCATGCACACTGTCACCTTCATGCATATGTAGGAGGAATAGATCACATCAATATTATCATAGCAATAGTTAACTTCGCAATCTACAAGAGATCATGATCATAGCATAAACCAAGTACTAACACGGTGCACACTGTCACCTTTGCACACATGCAGGAGGAATAAAACTACTTTAATAACACATCACTAGAGTAGCACATAGATAAATTGTGATACAAACACATTGCAATCATCAAGAGATATAAATAAGCACTTCACTACGCTCTTCAACAGTGAATAAGTACTTCGTGAAATATAGCCTAAGAGACCCACACGGTGCACACACTGTCACCTTTACACACGTGGGACAAGGAGTCTCCGGAGATCACATAAGTAAAACCCACTTGACTAGCATAATGACATCTAGATTACAAGCATCATCATATGAATCTCAATCATGTAAGGCAGCTCATGAGATCATTGTATTGAGGTACATAGGAGAGAGATTAACCACATAGCTACCGGTACAGCCCCGAGCCTCAATGGAGAACTACTCCCTCTTCATGGGAGCAGCAGCGGTGATGAAGATGGCGATGGAGATGGCAGCGGTGTCGATGGAGAAGCCTTCGGGGGCACTTCCCGCTCCGGCGGTGCCGGAACAGACTCTGTCCCCAGATCTTGGCTTCGCGATGACGGCTCGGAAGGTTTCGTGGGTTTCGTCGTACGCCCTAGGGTTTTCGCGACGGAGGCTTTATATAGGCGAAGAGGCGGCGCAGGGCGCAGGGGGCCACACCATAGGGCGGCGTGGCCCCCCTCTGGCCGCGCCAAGGTATCATCGGGGCCCGTGGCCCCCTCCGGTCCTTCGGGTGTTCGAGCTTCGTGGAAAAATAGGAACACAGGCGGTGACTTCGTCCAATTCGAGAATATTTCGTTACTAGGATTTGAAACCAAAAACAGCAAAAACAGAGGCACTTCGGCATCTTGTTAATAGGTTAGTTCCGGAAAATGCGTAAATACGACATATAATGTGCATAAAACATGTAGGTATCATCAATAAAGTAGCATGGAACATAAGAAATTATCGATACGTTGGAGACGTATCAGCATCCCCAAGCTTAGTTCTGCTCGTCCCGAGCAGGTAAAACGATAACAAAGATAATTTCTGAAGTGACATGCCATCATAATCTTGATCATACTATTTGTAAACATATGTAATGAATGCAGCAATCAAAACAATGGTAATGACATGAGTAAACAAGTGAATCATAAAGCAAAGACTTTTCATGAATAGTACTTCAAGACAAGCATCAATAAGTCTTGCATAAGAGTTAACTCATAAAGCAATAAATCAAAGTAAAGGTGTTGAAGCAACACATAGGAAGATTAAGTTTCAGCGGTTACTTTCAACTTATAACATGTATATCTCATGGATATTGTCAACATAAAGTAATATAACAAGTGCAATATGCAAGTATGTAGGAATCAATGCACAGTTCACACAAGTGTTTGCTTCTTAAGGTGGAGAGAGATAGGTGGACTGACTCAACATAAAAGTAGAAGAATGGCCCTTCGACGAGGGAAGCATCGATTGCTATATTTGTGCTAGAGCTTTTATTTTGAAAACATAAAGAGAGCATAAAAGTAAAGTTTTGAGAGGTGTTTGTTGTTGTCAACGAATGGTAGCGGGTACTCTAACCCCCTTGCCAGACAAACCTTCAAAAAGCGGCTCCCATTTTATTGTATTTTTGGGTGGCACTCCTTCCAACCTTTCTTTCACAAACCATGGCTAACCGAATCCTCGGGTGCCTGCCAACAATCTCATACCATGAAGGAGTGCCTTTTTATTTTAGTTTTATTATGATGACACTCCTCCCCACCTTTGCTTTCTCAAGCCATGGCTAACCGAATCCTTCGGGTGCCGTCCAACAATCACATACCATGGAGGAGTGTCTATTTTTGTTAATTAATTTGGGACTGGGAATCCCATTGCCAGCTCTTTTTGCAAAGTTATTGGATAAGCGGATGAAGCCACTAGTCCATTTGTGAAAGTTGCCCAACAAGATTGAAAGATAAACACCACATACTTTCTCATGAGCTATAAAACATTGACACAAATCAGAGGTGATACATTTTGAATTGTTTAAAGGTAGCACTCAAGCAATTTACTTTGGAATGGCGGAGAAATACCATGTAGTAGGTAGGTATGGTGGACACAAATGGCATAGTGGTTGGCTCAAGGATTTTGGATGCATGAGAAGTATTCCCTCTCGATACAAGGTTTAGGCTAGCAAGGTTATTTGAAGCAAACTCAAGGATGAACCGGTGCAGCAAAACACACATAAAAGACATATTGTAAACATTATAAGACTCTACACCGTCTTCCTTGTTGTTCAAACTCAATACTAGAAATTATCTAGACCTTAGAGAGACCAATTATGCAAACCAAATTTTAGCATGCTCTATGTATTTCTTCACTAATAGGTGCAAAGTATATGATGCAAGAGCTTAAACATGAGCACAACAATTGCCAAGTATCACATTACCCAAGACATTTTAGAATTACTACATGTAGCATTTTCCAATTCCAACCATATAACAATATAACGAAGAGGAAACTTCGCCATGAATATTATGAGCTAAGAACACATGTGTTCATACGAACCAGCGGAGCGTGTCTCTCTCCCACACAAGGATGAACTTATTCAGAGAGCTAAGATAACAAAACAAAAACAAAAATAAAAGCACACAGACGCTCCAAGTAAAGTACATAAGATGTGACCGAATAAAAATATAGTTTCACTAGAAGAAACCTGATAAGTTGTCGATGAAGAAGGATGCCTTGGGCATCCCCAAGCTTAGATGCTTGAGTCTTCTTAAAATATGCAGGGATGAACCACGGGGCATCCCCAAGCTTAGACCTTTCACTCTTCTCGATCACATTATATCACCCTCTTCTATTGACCCTTGAAAACTTCCTTCACACCAAACTTCAAGCAAACTCATTAGAGGGTTAGTGCATAATCAAAAATTCACATGTTCAGAGGTGACACAATCATTCTTAACACTTCTGGACATTGCACAAAACTTCTGAAAGTTAATGGAACAAAGAAACTCATTCAACTTAACAAAAGCGGCAATGCGAAATAAAAGGCAGAATCTGTCAAAAACAGAACAGTCCGTAAAGACGAATTTAAATCTGGCACCAGACTTGCTCAAATGGAAAAACTCAAAACTAATGAAAGTTGCGTACATATCTGAGGATCACGCTCGTAAATTGGCAGATTTTTTCGAATTTTCTACAGAGAACTGTGCCCAGATTCGTGACAGACAGCAATGCTGTTTCTGCGCAGCGATCCCAAATATAACATCAACTTTGACATAGAAACTTTACTTGGCACAAAAACATGATAAGGAGAGGTTGCTACAGTAGTAAACAACTTCCAAGACTCAACAAAACAAAAATTGCTGTAGTAAAATAAACACATGGGTTATCTCCCAAAAAGTTCTTTCTTTATAGCCATTAAGATGGGCTCAGCAGTTTTAATGATGATGCTCTCATGAAAATAGACAATGAAGCAAAAGAGAACATCAAGAAGCAAATTCAAAGCACATTTAAGCCTAACATGCTTCCTATGCATAAGAATCTTGTAAATAAACAAGTTCATGAAGAGCAAAGTAACAAGCATAGGAAGATAAAACAAGTGTAGCTTCAAAAATTTCAGCACATAGAGAGGTGTTTTAGTAACATGAAAATTTCTACAACCATATTTTCCTCTCTCATAATAACTTTCAGTAGCATCATGAGCAAACTCAACAATATAACTATCACATAAAGCATTCTTATCATGAGTCTCATGCATAAAATAATTACTACTCCCAACATAAGCATAATCAATTTTATTAGTTGTAGTGGGAGCAAATTCAACAAAGTAGCTATCAAATATAGGAGGTATATTGTAATCATAATCAAATTTATCCTCCATAACAGGTGGTAACAAAAGACTACTATCATTATAATCATCATAAATAGGAGGCAAAGTATCATCAAAGTAAATTTTCTCCTCAATGCTTGGGGGACTAAAAATATCATGCTCATCAAAGCCAGCTTCCCCAAGCTTAGAATTTTCCATAGCATTAGCAACAATGGTGTTCAAAGCATTCATACTAATAACATTCCCATTATCATGCATATAAAGTTCCATGGGTTTTTTAATTCTTTCTTCAAACACATCATGTCCTAATTCAAGATAAAGTTCATAAAGATCTCTCATTTTATTGTTGTCTTCCATTAAGCCTAACTAGTGTAAACAAGAAACCAAATGTCGCAATTGCAGAGTCTAAAGGAAATAGCTTCGAGTACTTACAACGGCGCCGGAAAGTACTACCTGGAACCGAAGTATGAGTACTTTTTACCTTTCCTCCCCGGCAACGGCGCCGGAAAATAGCTTGATGTCTACGTTCCCCCTCCTTTCCTGTAGACAGTGTTGGGCCTCCAAGTGCAGAGGTTTGTAGAACAGCAGCAAGTTTTCCCTTAAGTGGATGACCCAAGGTTTATCGAACTCGGGGAGGAAGAGGTCAAAGATATCCCTCTCATGCAACCCTGCAACCACAAAGCAAGAAGTCTCTTGTGTCCCCAACACACCAAATAGGTGCACTAGTTCGGCGAAGAGATAGTGAAATACAGGTGGTATGAATATATATGAGCAGTAGCAACGGTGCCAGAAAATAGCTTGCGTGCGTTGATGGTGGTAGTATTGCGGTAGTAACACAGTAAACAGAAACAAGCAGTAGTAACTCAGCAGTATTTGGGAACAAGGCCTAGGGATTACACTTTCACTAGTGGACACTCTCAACATTGATCACATAACAGAATAGATAAATGCATACTCTACACTTTTTGTTGGATGATGAACACATTGCGTAGGATTACACGAACCCTCAATGCCGAGTTAACAAGCTCCACAATAATGCTCATATTTTAGTAACCTTTAGTGTAAGATAGATCAAAAGACTAAACCAAGTACTAGCATAGCATGCACACTGTCACCTTCATGCATATGTAGGAGGAATAGATCACATCAATATTATCATAGCAATAGTTAACTTCGCAATCTACAAGAGATCATGATCATAGCATAAACCAAGTACTAACACGGTGCACGCACTGTCACCTTTGCACACATGCAGGAGGAATAAAACTACTTTAATAACACATCACTAGAGTAGCACATAGATAAATTGTGATACAAACACATTGCAATCATCAAGAGATATAAATAAGCACTTCACTACGCTCTTCAACAGTGAATAAGTACTTCGTGAAATATAGCCTAAGAGACCCACACGGTGCACACACTGTCACCTTTACACACGTGGGACAAGGAGTCTCCGGAGATCACATAAGTAAAACCCACTTGACTAGCATAATGACATCTAGATTACAAGCATCATCATATGAATCTCAATCATGTAAGGCAGCTCATGAGATCATTGTATTGAGGTACATAGGAGAGAGATTAACCACATAGCTAAGGTACAGCCCCGAGCCTCAATGGAGAACTACTCCCTCTTCATGGGAGTAGCAGCGGTGATGAAGATGGCGATGGAGATGGCAGCGGTGTCGATGGAGAAGCCTTCCGGGGCACTTCCCCGCTCCGGCGGGTGCCGGAACAGAGACTCCTGTCCCCCAGATCTTGGCTTCGCGATGACGGCGGCTCTGGAAGGTTTCGTGGGTTTCGTCGTCGCCCTAGGGTTTTCGCGACGGAGGCTTTATATAGGCGAAGAGGCGGCGCAGGGCTGACAGGGGGGCCACACCATAGGCGGCGCGGCCCCCCCTCGGCCGCGCCAAGGTATCTGGGGGCCCTGTGGCCCCCTCTGGTCCTTCCCGGGTGTTCGGAAGCTTCGTGGAAAAATAGGAACCTGGGCGGTCCAATTCGAGAATATTTCGTTACTAGGATTTCGAAACCAAAAACAACAGGAACTGGCACTTCGGCATCTTGTTAATAGGTTAGTTCCAGAAATGCGTAAATACGACATATAATGTGCATAAAACATGTAGGTATCATCAATAAAGTAGCATGGAACATAAGAAATTATCGATACGTTGGAGACGTATCAGCAATATCGCCTGGCGAGCATAGCCATTTCTAGTCTCGCTAAGTACGTGCCGGAGTTCGTTCCTTGGTACTTACCCTCGCCTTTTCTCTTTCTCTTTTGTTTCCTCCCTTTTTCGCAACCGATGGCCCGACAGGTACAAGATAACGACGTTAGCAAGGTTACCCTTCAGGCTTGGTGACGTGGGCATTACCCTTCGAGTAACTGTATTGACCTATCCCGTGTAGCCCAGTGGAGGCCCATGAAGACAACGAAGGCGAGGTGGGCCACTAGGTCGGTGCCAAGAAGATTCCTTGAAGACCAAGACGAGATCAATCGAACAAGGAAAGTTTAGAGCTAGGTCTCTTGTAAACCTAGTCGTACTCGTGTAGATCTCTTGAGACCTGACCCCCTTTATAAGGGCCAGGAGAGGGGTTGCCGAGGGACACAATCAATCTTAGCAACCTTAGCCACCGCAAATCCAGAGCTAGGTCATCGTAGCACTTAGCCTCTCGACGAGAACACAGCCGAAACCTTCGGCACCCCATTGTAACCCGATATTTTCATAATCAAGATCAGACAGGCAGGACGTAAGGGTGTTACCCCATCGAGGGCCCTGAACCTGGGTAAATTGCTCTCCCCGCTTGTCGTTAACCGATGTATCGTGTCAGCCTAGGATTCCATCAACCCTAAGCCCCAATCGGAGGGCATTGTCGAGATACGTCTCCAACGTATCGATAATTTCTTATGTTCCATGCTACTTTATTGATGATACCTACATGTTTTATACACATTATATGTCATATTTATGCGTTTCCGGAACTAACCTATTGACGAGATGCCGAAGTGCGTTCCTGTTTTCTGCTGTTTTTGGTTTCAGAAATCCTAGTAACGAAATATTCTCGGAATTGGACGAAATCAACGCCCATGTTCCTATTTTGCCCGGAAGCATCCAGAACACCCGAGAACCGTTAGAGAGGGGCCACGTGGGGCCCACACATGGTGGCGGCGCGGCCAAGGAGCCGGCGCGCCGCCCTAGTGTCTGGCCCCACCAGACCCCCTCCGAGGCTGCCCTTTCGCCTATAAGGTCCCGACCTAAAACCTCGAGACGAATAAGCCACGGTGCGCGAAACCTTCCGAGCCGCCGCCATCGCGAAGCCAAGATCGGGGGACAGGAGTCTGTTCCGGCACGCTGCCGGGACGGGAAGTGCCCCCGGAAGGCTTCTCCATCGACACCGCTGCCATCTCCACCGCCATCTTCATCAACGCTGCTCCCATGAAGAGGGAGTAGTTCTCCATCGAGGCTCGGGCTGTACCGGTAGCTATGTGGTTCATCTCTCTCCTATGTAGTTCAATACAATAATCTCATGAGCTGCCTTACATGATTGAGATTCATATGATGATGCTTGTAATCTAGATGTCATTATGCTAGTCAAGTGGGTTTTACTTATGTGATCTCCGGAGACTCCTTGTCCCACGTGTGTAAAGGTGACAGTGTGTGCACCGTGTGGGTCTCTTAGGCTATATTTCACAGAATACTTATTCACTGTTATGAATGGCGTAGTGAAGTGCTTATTTATATCTCTTTATGATTGCAATGTGTTTTGTATCACAATTTATCTATGTGCTACTCTAGTGATGTTATTAAAGTAGTTTATTCCTCCTGCACGGTGTAATGGTGACAGTGTGTGCATCCGTGTTAGTACTTGGCGTAGGCTATGATTATGATCTCTTGTAGATTATGAAGTTAACTATTGCTATGATGGTATTGATGTGATCTATTCCTCCTACATGGTGTGAAGGTGACAGTGTGCATGCTATGCTAGTACTTGGTTTAGTCGTGTCGATCTTTCATGCACTCTAAGGTTATTTAAATATGAACATTGAATTGTGGAGCTTGTTAACTCCGGCATTGAGGGTTCGTGTAATCCTACGCAATGTGTTCATCATCCAACAAGAGAGTGTAGAGTAT
The DNA here is from genome assembly GCA_030979885.1 of Lolium multiflorum. Taxonomy (NCBI): domain Eukaryota; kingdom Viridiplantae; phylum Streptophyta; class Magnoliopsida; order Poales; family Poaceae; genus Lolium; species Lolium multiflorum. The sequence continues at coordinate 246,815,399 of CM061748.1, forward strand.
GCATTTATCTATTCTGTTATGTGATCAAAGTTGAGAGTGTCCACTAGTGAAAGTCTAATCCCTAGGCCTTGTTCCTAAATACTGCTATCACGCTTGTTATTTTTGAATTACTACACGTTACTCGCATGTTTACTTCCTGCAATATTACTACCATCAACTGCACGCCAAATATTTTTCTGCCGTACTACTGCTCATATTCATTCATACCACTTGTATTTCACTATCTCTTCGCCGAACTAGTGCACCTATTAGGTGTGTTGGGGACACAAGAGACTTCTTGCTTTGTGGTTGCAGGGTTGCTTGAGAGGGATATCTTTGACCTCTTCGTCCCTGAGTTCGATAAACCTTGGGTAATCCACTTAAGGGAAACTTGTGCTGTTCTACAAACCTCTGCTCTTGGAGGCCCAACACTGTCTACAAGAATAGAAGCACCCGTAGACATCAAGCTATTTTCTAGCGCCGTTGCCGGGGAGGAAAGGTAAAAGGTACTCGCACTCCGGATCTCGGCTACTAAGCTATTTTCCGGCGCCGTTGTAAGTACTCGAAGCTATTTCCTTTAGACTCTGCAATTGCGACATTTGGTTTCTTGTTTACACTAGTTAGGCATAATGGACAACAATGACCTTCTTATTCTATTTCCTGATTTAAGACATGGATGGTTTGATGCGAAAATTAAAAAACCCATGGAACATATTAATATGAATGCTTTGAACACTATTGTTGCTAATGCTATGGAAAATTCTAAGCTTGGGGAAGCTGGCTTTGATGAGCATGATATTTTTAGTCCCCCAAGCATTGAGGAGAAAATTTACTTTGATGATACTATGCCTCCTATATTTGATGATGAGAATAATAATGATAGCTACTTTGTTGAATTTGCTCCCACTACAACTAATAAAATTGATTATGCCTATGTGGGGAGTAATAATTTTATGCATGAGACTCATGATAAGAATGCTTTATGTGATAGTTATATTGTTGAGTTTGCTCATGTTGCTACTGAAAGTTATTATGAGAGAGGAAAATATGGTGGTAAAAAATTTCATGTTACTAAAACACCTCTCTATGTGCTGAAATTTTTGAAGCTACACTTGTTTTATCTTCCTATGCTTGTTACTTTGCTCTTCATGAACTTGTTTATTTACAAGATTCCTATGCATAGGAAGCATGTTAGACTTAAATGTGTTTTTAATTTGCCTCTTGATGCTCTCTTTTGCTTCAACTTCTATTTCTTGCGAGTGCATCATTAAAACTGCTGAGCCCATCTTAATGGCTATAAAGAAAGAACTTCTTGAGAGATAACCCATGTGTTTTTTTTACTACAGTACTTTGTTTTATATTTGTGTCTTGGAAGTTGTTTACTACTGTAGCAACCTCTCCTTATCTTAGTTTTGTTGCATTGTTGTGCCAAGTAAAGTCTCTATAGTAAGGTTCATACTAGATTTGGATTACTGCGCAGAGACAGATTTCTTTGCTGTCACGAATCTGGGCCTAATTCTCTGTAGGAAACTCAGAAAATTATGCCAATTTACGTGAGTGATCCTCAGATATGTACGCAACTTTCATTAGTTTTGAGTTTTTCCATTTGAGCAAGTCTGGTGCCATTTTAAAATTCTTCTTTACGAACTATTCTGTTTTGACAGATTCTGCCTTTTATTTCGCATTGTCGTATTTGCTATGTTGGATGAATTTCTTTGATCCACTAATGTCCAGTAGCTTTGTGCAATGTCCAGAAGTGTTAAGAATGATTGTGTCACCTCTGAATATGTGAATTATTAATTGTGCACTAACCCTCTAATGAGTTTGCTTGAAGTTTGGTGTGAAGGAAGTTTTTAAGGGTCAAGAGAGGAGTATGATATACTATGATCAAGAGGAGTGAAAGCTCTAAGCTTGGGGATGCCCCGTGGTTCACCCCTGCATATTCTAAGAAGACTCAAGCATCTAAGCTTGGGGATGCCCAAGGCATCCCCTTCTTCATCGACAAAGTATCAGGTTCCTTCTCTTGAAACTATATTTTTATTCGGTCACATCTTATGTATTTTACTTGGAGCGTCTGTGTGCTTTTATTTTTGTTTTGTTATTTTCATTCTCTGAATAAGTTCATCCTTGTGTGGGAGAGAGACACGCTCCGCTGGTTCATATGAACACATGTGTTCTTAGCTTTTAATGTTCATGGCGAAGGTTGAAACTGCTTCGTTAATTGTTATATGGTTGGAAACAGAAAATGCTACATGTAGTAATTGGTAAAATGTCTTGGATAATGTGATACTTGGCAATTGTGTGCTCATGTTTAAGCTCTTGCATCATATACTTTGCACCCATTAATGAAGAAATGCATAGAGCTTGCTAAAATTTGGTTTGCATAATTGGTCTCTCTAAAGTCTAGATAATTTCTAGTATTGAGTTTGAACAACAAGGAAGACGGTGTAAAGTCTTATAATGTTTACAATATGTCTTTTATGTGAGTTTTGCTGCACCGGTTCATCCTTGTGTTTGTTTCAAATAGCCTTGCTAGCCTAAACCTTGTATCGAGAGGGAATACTTCTCATGCATCCAAAATCCTTGAGCCAACCACTATGCAATTTGTGTCCACCATACCTACCTACTACATGGTATTTCTCCGCCATTCCAAAGTAAATTGCTTGAGTGCTACCTTTAAACAATTCAAAAGTTATTACCTCTTATTTGTGTCAATGTTTTATAGCTCATGAGGAAGTATGTGGTGTTTATCTTTCAATCTTGTTGGGCAACTTTCACCAATGGACTAGTGGCTTCATCCGCTTATCCAATAATTTTGCAAAAAGAGCTGGCAATGGGATTCCCAGTCCCAAATTAATTAACCTTCATAATATTACAAAAATAGACACTCCTCCATGGTATGTGATTGTTGGTCGGCACCCGAGGATTCGGTTAGCCATGGCTTGAGAAAGCAAAGGTGGGGAGGAGTGTCATCTAAATAAAACTAAAATAAAAAGGCACTCCTTCATGGTATGAGATTGTTGGCAGGCACCCGAGGATTCGGTTAGCCATGGTTTGTGAAATAAAGGTTGGAAGGAGTGCCACCCAAAAATAAAATAAAATGGGAGCCGCTCTTTGAAGGTTTGTCTGGCAAGGGGGTTAGAGTACCCGCTACCATTCGTTGACAACAACAAACACCTCTCAAAACTTTATTTTTATGCTCTCTTTATGTTTTCAAAATAAAAGCTCTAGCACAAATATAGCAATCGATGCTTTCCTCTTTGAAGGACCTTTCTTTTACTTTTATTGTTGAGTCAGTTCACCTATCTCTCTCCACCTCAAGAAGCAAACACTTGTGTGAACTGTGCATTGATTCCTACATACTTGCATATTGCACTTGTTATATTACTCTATGTTGACAATATCCATGAGATATACATGTTATAAGTTGAAAGCAACCGCTGAAACTTAATCTTCCTTTGTGTTGCTTCAATACCTTTACTTTGATTTATTGCTTTATGAGTTAACTCTTATGCAAGACTTATTGATGCTTGTCTTGAAGTACTATTCATGAAAAGTCTTTGCTTTATGATTCACTTGTTTACTCATGTCATTACCATTGTTTTGATCGCTGCATTCATTACATATGTTTACAAATAGTATGATCAAGGTTATGATGGCATGTCACTTCAGAAATTATCTTTGTTATCGTTTTACCTGGACGAGCAGAACTAAGCTTGGGGATGCTGATACGTCTCCAACGTATCGATAATTTCTTATGTTCCATGCTACTTTATTGATGATACCTACATGTTTTATACACATTATATGTCATATTTATGCGTTTCCGGAACTAACCTATTGACGAGATGCCGAAGTGCCAGTTCCTGTTTTCTGCTTTTTGGTTTCAGAAATCCTAGTAACGAAATATTCTCGGAATTGGACGAAATCAACGCCTGGTTCCTATTTTGCCCGGAAGCATCCAGAACACCCGAGAACCGTTAGAGAGGGGCCACGTGGGGCCCACACATGGTGGCGGCGCGGCCAAGCCAGGCGCGCCGCCCTAGTGTCCGGCCCCACCGACCCCCTCCGAGGCTGCCCTTTCGCCTATATAAGGTCCCCGACCTAAAACCTCGAGACGAATAAGCCACGGTACGCGAAACCTTCCGAGCCGCCGCCATCGCGAAGCCAAGATCTGGGGGACATGAGTCTCGGCACGCTGCCGGACGGGGAAGTGCCCCCGGAAGGCTTCTCCATCGACACCGCTGCCATCTCCACCGCCATCTTCATCAACGCTGCTGCTCCCATGAAGAGGAGTAGTTCTCCATCGAGGCTCGGGGCTGCGGTAGCTATGTGGTTCATCTCTCTCCTATGTAGTTCAATACAATAATCTCATGAGCTGCCTTACATGATTGAGATTCATATGATGATGCTTGTAATCTAGATGTCATTATGCTAGTCAAGTGGGTTTTACTTATGTGATCTCCGGAGACTCCTTGTCCCACGTGTGTAAAGGTGACAGTGTGTGCACCGTGTGGGTCTCTTAGGCTATATTTCACAGAATACTTATTCACTGTTATGAATGGCGTAGTGAAGTGCTTATTTATATCTCTTTATGATTGCAATGTGTTTTGTATCACAATTTATCTATGTGCTACTCTAGTGATGTTATTAAAGTAGTTTATTCCTCCTGCACGGTGTAATGGTGACAGTGTGTGCATCCGTGTTAGTACTTGGCGTAGGCTATGATTATGATCTCTTGTAGATTATGAAGTTAACTATTGCTATGATGGTATTGATGTGATCTATTCCTCCTACATGGTGTGAAGGTGACAGTGTGCATGCTATGCTAGTACTTGGTTTAGTCGTGTCGATCTTTCATGCACTCTAAGGTTATTTAAATATGAACATTGAATTGTGGAGCTTGTTAACTCCGGCATTGAGGGTTCGTGTAATCCTACGCAATGTGTTCATCATCCAACAAGAGAGTGTAGAGTATGCATTTATCTATTCTGTTATGTGATCAAAGTTGAGAGTGTCCACTAGTGAAAGTCTAATCCCTAGGCCTTGTTCCTAAATACGCTATCACTGCTTGTTCTGTTTTACTTGAATTACTACTGCGTTACTACTGCATGTTTACTTCTGCAATATTACTACCATCAACGCACGCCAGCGAGCTATTGCGCCGTACTACTGCTCATATTCATTCATACCACTTGTATTTCACTATCTCTTCGCCGAACTAGTGCACCTATTAGGTGTGTTGGGGACACAAGAGACTTCTTGCTTTGTGGTTGCAGGGTTGCTTGAGAGGGATATCTTTGACCTCTTCCTCCCTGAGTTCGATAAACCTTGGGTAATCCACTTAAGGGAAACTTGCTGCTGTTCTACAAACCTCTGCTCTTGGAGGCCCAACACTGTCTACAAGAATAGAAGCACCCGTAGACATCAAGGAGCACCCTCGTCAATTGGCGCCGTCTGTGGGAAACCTGTTGGCACAAGATCCGTCATCGGTAGATCCAACCATGTCGTCGACAGCTTCCTCGACGCCATCATCGTCATCACCAATCTTGGGGAGCCCGATTCGATTCGGCTCCTATGAGTTCACCCAGCTGATACGTCTCCAACGTATCTATAATTTCTGATGTTCCATGCTAGTTTTATGACAATGCCTACATGTTTTGTTCACACTTTATGATGTTTTGATGCATTTTCCGGAACTAACCTATTAACAAGATGCCGAAGTGCCTTCTGTTTTCTGCTGTTTTTGGTTCAGAAATCCTACAAAGGAAATATTCTCGAATTGGACGAAATCAACGCCAATCTTTTTTTCCACCAGAGGAGAGAGAGGCGCCGAGGAGAGCCTGGGTCCCACCCCTGTGGCGCGGCGGGGCGCGCCCCCCTATGGTGTGGGTCCACCAGGACTCCTCCGAGGCTGCCCTTCCGCCTATATATTGTCTCCGTCTCGAAAACCCAAAAAAGATAAGCCACGGGACGAGAAAAGTTACGCAGCCGCCGCCATCGCGAAGTCAAGTTGGGGGACGAGTCTCTGTTCGCATGCCGCCGGACGGGGAATTGCCCCCGAATCCATCTCCATCGACACCACCGCCATCTTCATCGCCGTTGCTGTCTCCCATGATGAGGAGGGAGTAGTTCCCTCGAGGCTAAGGGCTCTACCGGTAGCTATGTGGTTAATCTCTCTCTCGTGTACCTCAGTACAATGATCTCATGAATTGCCTTGCATGATTGAGATCCATATGATGAGCTTTGTATCGCTATTAGTCTATGTGTTACTCAAGTGATGTTATTAAAGTGGTCTATTCCTCCTTCATGATGTAATGGTGACAGTGTGTGCATCATGTAGTACTTGGCATAGGTTATGATTGTAATCTCTTGTAGATTATGGACTATTACTACGATAGTATTGATGTGATCTATTCCCCCTTTCATAGTGTAATGGTGACAGTGTGTATGCTATGTTAGTACTCGGTCTAAATTGCAAAGATCTATTATGCTCTAAAGGTTACTTAAATATGAATGCCGAATGTTGTGGAGCTTGTTTACTCCGGCTTGAGGGAGCTCTTGTAGCCCTACACAATGAATGGTGTTTGTTATCCAACAAAAGAGTGTATGTAGCACAAGTGAGGAGAAGTTATTTATTTATTATGTGATCAATGTTGAGAGTGTCCACTAGTGAAAGTATGATCCCTAGGCCTTGGTTCCAAATACTGCAAACATCGCTTGTTTACTGTTTTACTACTTTTACTTCCTGCAATATTACCACCATCTATACCACCTGTGTTTTACTATCTCTTCGCCGAACTAGTGCACCTATACATCCGACAAGTGTATTAGGTGTGTTGGGGACACAAGAGACTTCTTGTATCTTAATTGCAGGGGTTGCTTGAGAGGACTATCTTTGACCTCTACCTCCCAGAGTTCGATAAACCTTGGGTGATTCACTTAAGGGAAACTTGCTGCTGTTCTACAAACCTCTGCTCTTGGAGGCCCAACACTGTCTACAAGAATAGAAGCACACGCAGACAACACTTAAGGGACTCTTCTCGCTCGACTTTTTCGGGTTTGCAAGGTAACATGGAGATGGCGTTCGGGAGCGTCCACTATAACGTCAACGCAGAAGGAATCCTTCGACTGCTAGAGCCGCACGCTCCCAGGTCAGCAAGGAAGCTGCTCTTATCGGTCGCAGGGCCGATCATGTCATCATCAATCGATCTCTCAGCTGGGCTGACAGATTCGACTGATCCATCCGCACCATCGACTCCTCGATCGACGTCTTCGATGTCGGTCGGATCCGACAACCCCGCGCCATCAGAGATGACCTCGTACTACTGTTTGAACTGCGACACAAGGCACGGGTTGGGATCGAGTGACACACCATTCATCTGTAGCGCCCAGTACTCATCGGAAGAGGACAGCGTCGACATCATCGTCAAAGAAGGCACCTGGAAAACAGCGCGCCACCAAGTTTACGCTGCCAATAACACAGGAAACGCAAGGAACGGGGAGAAGGAGAGCACACCCCACGCTCCAGCAGACGACGAAGCTTCGGAAAGGTGCCATTAACCATGGTAGCGATTACACCATCGCGGAGGAAGAATGGGCCCGCCGGCAGCCGTGCTCAACAATACACCACTCCCCGTTGGAGCTTCGGTTGGAACCCTCAACGCCTTTCGCAAAATATTGGATAAGAATCGGGAGCGGCTGTCACTCGAACAAAACACCCTTGAGAAACGCCTGCGTGCGGCAGAACGATCTAACAAGCAACGAAGGGGCTCGCGAGGAAGCGCCTCCCGAAGCAGTCAAGGTGCGAGGAAACACCGATCGAGATTATCCAGGCTTTCGGAAGACGATGCTAGGGAAATAACATCAAACTTATCCAGGTCATTCATGACCACGGATACCGCAGGAATGTTGAGGCCAAAAACCGTCGAGGCAACAACTGCCAACCTCGCGGCGTACCTCGTCAACCAACAACCCGAAGGTTCCATGGTTCAAGCTCATCGGGGCGCTCTAGAAAGCCTTGCAATCCTTGGAGACAAACTGGTTCCGCGAAAAGAAAAAGCCTCACCACAAGCCGGAGGTACAAAACACCGTTCAAGGGATGCTCGAGACAAAATTACCCGAGCAGAATCGATAAAGCCAGACGACGGCGAGCCGCGAGGGGATTCGACAGTGACACCTCGGAGGAAGCGAGGAGTATGATGGCGAACGAGAGGGGCTGGCTGCTTGAGTTACAATATTCGAGAACGATGCCACCCAAGAAGTTTAAGCCTACCCCTACCGACGCCGCCAAGTATGACGGACAACAGGAGCCAAGATCATGGATAGATGATTACCTACAGACTGTGATCCTACACAAAGGAAACCAGATTGCGCGCTTGTTTGCAGCTTTACGAAAAGATTCGGCACGAGCCTGGCTGAGGGGCCAGCCGAAGGGATCTATCAAGTCATGGGACGACCTGGTGGATGCTTTTGTCGCTAACTTCCAAGCAACGTACAAGAGACCTGTTGGGATTGAAGAGTTGCGGCATTGCCAGCAGAAGAGAATCAATGCGCGCATATATCGGGAGATTCACTAAACTCCTGAGCGCTGCGAAGATGTTTCCGTCGACGAGCAATCAACGCTTTCAACGACGGCATCCGACGTGAAACTTACATAGAGGAACTCGGAAGAAGCCAAAGACTATAACCAAGTTAATGGAGATCGCCAACAGCTGGGCTGGCGAGGACAACGTACGAAGACCACGACAGCGCGATGACGAAGACGATGATCAGCCAAAGAATGATTCGGGTGGTCGCAGAGATCGTCGCAAGAAGAGGAAAGACCGCAGTTACGATGACAATAACTTGGTAGCTGCTGGATATTCCGATCGACAAGATGATCGGTATGATGATAGGCAAGATGATCGGCAGGACGGCAACAGGAGCAACTCTGGGAACCGTAGCAACTACAAGCCACGACCCCAGAGGACACCCGAATTGCCCTTTGCCGAAAATATAAATGCACCCTGCTACCTGCACGCATACATCGACTCCAAAGACAATAAGAAGAAGTCAAGCCATCTGCTCAGAGATTGTCGACAGTTCATTGAGATGCAGAAGCTCATTCAGCAGCGGCAGCAGCCCCACCACCACCACCCCCGCCTCAGCACCAGGTTCAGCAAGCTCAACCTCACAATCCTAACGAGTCCTTTCCACCTCGTGGGCAGATGAGCATGATCCAACCGGTGTTTCGAGAAGGGAGATGAAGAAGCTCACCCAAGAAATCAACCTGAGAAAGTATCATGGCCAACATCCCCGAGTATATCGACTGGTCCTCTCAGAGCATCACGTTCAGCAGGCGGATCACCCGATGACAATACCAAAGCCGGGACATGCTGCGCTAGTGGTTGAAGCGCAAATTGGAGGATTTAAGATGAGCAAAGTTTTTATGGACGGTGGAAGCGGGCTAAACCTGATATTCCTCGACACGATCAAAACCATGGGAATCACGATGAGGATGCTAGAAGAGATAGACACTTGTTTTCATGGGATCCTCCCCACGTCGCCAGCGTACTCTATTGGCAAGGTTTTCCTGAACGTTGTCTTTGGTAAACACGATAACTTCAGGAAGGAAAAGATCGAGTTCGAAGTAGTGAATTGTGAATCACTGTCGTCGTGGGGAACAAACAGATGCCATAGGATGGCTTATCTTGGGGCCGAATGGACGCTAGAGGATTCGGGGGAGGGTTTGTGACTAGATGGGACGAACTTCCGGATGGTTTCCTCAAGAACTTGGCCAAGGCCAGAGGTTGAAGAAGAAAGACACAAGGAAGAACTCGCTCTAGATCACTATCTTCATTGATCTCCACAGGTTACAGGTTTGAGCTTACAGGGTTCTCTCTCTAATGTCACGCGCGTATGAAAGAGGCTGCCCCCTCTCCTTATATAGGGGAGAGGGTGGCTTACAGGACAAGAAACCCTAATGGGATCTTTGACTAGACAAACTACTTTACAAAGATACTTTATAAAGCTACTTTAATCACAGATGACGCCGGGGTCTTCTTTAAACAGGGAGGCTGACGTCCTCCGGCTTCTTTGGCCGTCATCCTCTTCTTTGTCTTCAGCCTTCGTTTAAAGCTACTTTGCTTAGCTCATCCTTGTCCTTTAGCTCCTGACGGAATCTTTGACCAGCCAGCCGACATGCTCTTCCTTCCGGTGCTCCGGTATCTTCCTTCCGGTTCCGGCATACCCCTCTTGGGGATACCGGCTTAGCTTACTTAGCCAAATTCCTATCTTTGAGTTCCGGTATAAATATTAAACCGGTATCTTGATGGATAAGACCATCCGGTTTGGCATGCCTTTGGCATACCGGGGGTCATCCCCCAACATTAGTCCCCGAAGCTGGTATAGTCTGGCGGATTCTATCCAACAGACCATGCCAGTTCTCACGTTCTTGTATACCGGTTTAATCTGTCCGGTGCTCAACTTGGCTTCAGCATCTTTGCCCGGACTCATGCCTTCTCTCTTCGCAAGGCACTCTCCGGCAGCTTATCTTCCGGCATCTTAGTCATTAAATACTTCCTCGGCGAAGTCGAGAATATATCGGGTCCCGCCGTCAGAGACATGCGCACTGTGACTGTCGCGCCAGTGTCAGTAGTCACTTCCGTTCGGCTTCCGCGCGCGCATTAATTGATCTGCAGCGGATCCCAACCACTTCTCCGGATCGTGTGTGCCTCCTTGTGGCCCTTTTCTTCCGCGTGTGTATCATCGCGCCACGTGGCTACACGCGAGGCGAACCGTCGCGGCCCACGGCTGAACCGCTACGGTTCGGCGGTTTTTAGCCCACTTCTTTTTCTTTATAAGGTCAAACCGCCCCTTCTCCTTCCTCTTCTTCGCATTCCCCATTCGCTCGCGCAGTACTGCTCCTTGCTCGTACGCCTCCGCCGCTCCTTTGCTCGCTCGAGTTCCGCCGCCAGCAAACCTTCACCAGCGCGCCGCCGGACGCCGCCGGACTTCACCGCGGGAAAAACTTCCGCGGCGCCTTCTTCTCTGCCGCGACATTGAGGTTCCTTCAAGTTCTTCTCCGCCCCACCGTCGACGAACCTCTACGCCCACGGCAAGCTCGCCCAAACGCCGGCGAACCTCTCCTTCTGCGACTCTGCCGCCTCAGGTTAGGCCTTACCCACGTTTACTCCTCTTTTGCTTGCAGTTCAGATCTTGAGTTGAAAGCATATTTATTCTTTCCTTTTCTTTGCTTTTTCTGTCCTTCGTAGATCTTCTCGCGGGGGTAGTTCTTAGGGAATCTGTTTTTCTTTTCGAGTAGATACCGAAAACTTTCTAATCCGAATGTCTTCCGAACAATACGTTTCCACCTCTTCCTCCAGTAACCCGGAAGATCCCGCATCTGACGGGGTCAGCGAGATCTCGCGCAGATGGAAACCGACAGCGCCCAAGAACAAGATGCCGGAAGCTCTAGCCAAGCTTCCGGCACTGATCTTTCCGAAGTCACCCGCGGAGCCTGGATGGGCTCCAGCGTGAGTCAGTATGAGATTGACTGGTTGTACCGGTCCCGGAGGATTCCGGAAGGAGTTTCCTGCCGGATTCCCGGCGACGAGATTGAACCGGTGCTTGAACCCGGTGAACGTGTTGTCTTTCTCGCTCACTTTGAGCGCGGCTTCGGCCTTCCGTCTCTTCCTTTTTCCGAGATTTTCTCGATTTCTATAAACTCCAACCTCACCATCTTCCCGGCAACGCCATCTTCTACCTTTCTTGCTATGTCACCTTCATGGAGGCATACATCGGCATCCGTCCCACTCGCGAGACGTTTGCTCGATTCTTCGCCCTTCGGATTAATTCCGTTCAGGGCTTAGACATTCCGAAACCCAAACCCCCCGTTCAATGCGGGTCCTGCATCATTGGCTCTCGTCAAGCGAGCCCCTTCTTCAAATTCTCCGGTCTCGAGTCATGCCGGTCATGGCAAGGGACCTTCTTCTATGTTAGGAACAACGGCGCCGCGGATCTCATTGATCTGCCTCCTTTCGATCCGGCGCCGCCCACCAAGACTAACTGGAGCTACAATCCGAAGGAGTCTCACAACGAGACAAACCGGATTATACGCTTCATGAAACAGCGCATGAAGGACACCAACCTCTGCTCGACATCATCCGCACCTTCATCTCGCGCCGGGTGCTTCCTCTTAAGCGCCGCGCCCACAAGATGTGCGAGATGTATGGTCCCGGCGATCCTACCAAGATCACCGGCCTCCCTCTCAGCAAGGACGTCGTCCTCAAGGCCAGGCAGATCTGCCAGACCTCCATGCCGGAAAACTGGGAATGGGGCCTCCGACCTCTTAGCTCTACTAACCCTCCGACCCAAGAAGTAAGAATTTACACAACTCGGGTCGGTTCTCCGGAAGCTTTTATTGCGGCTAACCTCTTCTTTCTTTTTTGTTCTTTCAGGCCAAGGACTGTTTCCCCGGCATCGAATCCGACAAGCGGCCGTTGCCGGAAGCGCGGTCTCGACAAGTTCGACCCCGACCCCGTCATCTTTTGGAAGGACTTGAAGATGGGCCGGACTCCAGCCGCGCGCCTTGGCAAAGCTCCGCCGGAACCTTCCGGTTCGTCGATGAATTGACCATTCTTGAGGTAGCTTTTCTTTCATTCCTCTCATATTCTTTTGCTATTGTTCTTCTGTAGATATGCCCTCAGCCAACCTCAACCCACAGGTCCATGAGCATGTGGCGCCGCTGCAGGCCGAGGCAGGCAAGGAGTTTGTGGACAAACTCATGGCCCAGGGCCAGAAGAACAAGACGCCGGCCTCTGATGCCGGCTCAAGCCAAGCTCCTCCTGCCAAACGCTTCCGGACCGAGCCCGTCGCGGGTAAGGTCGTTGCCATGAGGCGCCACAAGGGCAAGCGGATGCCTACGGCCACCGGGTAAGGCTTCTTTTCTTTTCTTGTTTTCACTAAGTTCTTTTTCGGTTGCTTTTTTCCCAACCTTCTCCTTTTCTCTCTTTCAGTCCCGCGCTCAAGCTTGGCCCTAGGCCGAGGGCTCTGCCGGCTCGGCCGGGACCTCGACTCCTCCTCCTCACTCCAGCCGGCACCATCAGTGCCGGCAACACCTCTGCCTCCCCTGCGGGGGGCACAACAAGTTCGGGGCGCGCGGCCCCTACACCGCCTGATCCCCGGAGGACTTTGCCTCCCCTCCAGAGACCCAAGACACCGGCGCCGGCAACATGGGCGCCGGAAAAGAACGTCGGGCGGGCGGAAACTTCTGTTCCTCCCGTCCTTGAGAAGAAGGAAGAAGACGTCCTCCAAGCCCGCGCGGAAGCTTCGCGGAAACTTCAGCACCGCCGCCGCCACCGAAACCTCTGCTCCTGAGGCAACCGGGCCCACGCCAACGCCTCCACCGACCCAAGGAGCTCCCGCGACCGCGCCTAAGCCCGCCGCCGGCGTCCTCAAGATCACCGACTATCTCAAGCGGGGGCGTCACGCGGAAAGGCTACGGACGGCGGCGCCTCAGCGGCTCGCAGCCCTTAGTGCTGCACACCGGGCCTGCCGCCATGGTGGTTCAAGACAAACCTTCCGGCCTCTTGGGCCGGATCGTTGAGCTTAAGCGCGGGGGCCAAGACTTGGGGCCTCTCCTTCCTTACGCTCAGCGCTGGAACGCTGCGGACATCTCCGCCTACCCGCGGCTTGGGGAAGGACCGCCTCCCGGCGCCAGATCCTGGCCCTCGCTCTCTGAAGAACACTTCTCGCGCCTCAAGCGTGCCGTGAAGGAGTTCGACAGCGCGTGGTACGACGCCACCGCCAACGTGGTGGTAAGTTCTATCAACTTCTCTTGTAAATTTTCTTGATGCCGGTTTTCCTCTTTTCCGGATCTTGTCTATCCTCCCAGTCCCCGAGTTTTGGGTTTAGAGTGCAACTCTGAGCGCGAAACTTCTTTTTAAAGAATTTCCGAAACCGGCATCTTTCTCTTAGTAAACCGCGAACTCCCAGTCCCCGAGTTTTGGGTTGAGAGCTCACTCTTAGCGCAAAACTTTCTTTTAAAAGATGCCGCAAACTCCCAGTCCCCGAGTTTTGGGTTTAGAGTGCAACTCTTAGCGCAAAACTTAGTCGAAATGCATGAAACCGGTATCACCAGTCCCCGAGTTTCGGGTTAAAATCCTTTGTTCTTCACTAACATCATTTCCTTAAACAGAGCACGGCCGACGCCCGGAAAGCCCTCTTTGAGGAGCTTCTATGGGAGCATCGGAGCCTTGCTGAGGCGCACAGCAAATGCCTAGGTAATTTCTCGCACCTCCGACATCTTTTCACCGGAAGGTTTTTCTTTTCTTTGTGATTTACAAGTTTTTTGCACAACAGCTATCCCGGAAGCCTCCATTGAGGCCCTCAAGGACCAGGTTGCCAAACTCCAAGGTACAATTTCTATCTTTCCGGTTGACTTGCTTTTCACCTGCCTTTGTGTTTTGCTAACATCTTCTCTTCCGGTTCTTAGCTGAAAAGGAGCAGCTCATCCGGGATCACCAGAAGGCCTTGGACGCCCAAAAGGAGATCTCCAGAGAGCTCAAGGAACAGGCTATGCAGGCCGGAGTTCGGTACGCTGAGGAGCTGAAGGCGCTGAAGGCTGCCGCGGAGGCCAGGAGCTAAACGAGGCGCTGGAGGATGCCGGCAACGCCAATGTGGTGTTGCAGGCAGAGGCTGGAGGGCGCCAAGGCGCGAAAGCAGCCGAGGGCAAAGCCGCCAAAGCGCACAAAGCTGCCGCGGAGAGGCCGGGGAAGGCCCGAAAGCCGAGAGCGAGGTTGCGCGATTGAAAGCGGAACAGAAGGAGTATGATCTTGGTCACGGGTGATGCGCTTGCCCTTCGTAAGTTTCTCCTTTTCTCTTTCCCGGTTTCTTACAAGCTTATTCATTCCGGTATCATATACTTAGCTTTTGTTTGTTTCGTAGGGCTCTTTCCGGACTCCCAGGCCCACGCTATAAAGAAGGTTGCGGAGCACCGGGCACAGCAGGCCGGCAACAACTTGGGTGCACCTTGGGATCCTTATGATCACTTGGTTGCTCTGAGCGCGCGGATCTCCCACATGCGCTCGGTGGATCGGAACCTTTCCGACATCCCTGAAGTAGCCTCCCAGCTTTTCAAGACCCTTTGGCCTGGTGAAGCGGTGCCGAAACCTTCTCCCTCATCGGCGACCGGTTAAAAGGTGCCTGCGAAGGATCCGGGAGTGGCAGTGCTCTGCCGCCCGCGGAGCGGACTCAGCGCTCCGCATCGCCTGCTCCTGGTATCCGGAGCTGGACCTGGATGCTTTCATCGGCGTGCGTGAAGGTGCTCCCATTGATGTGGATCCGGTTCTTACCGCTAAGCGGCAGGACCGCGTGTACCACATCGCGGAGTATGCCGACATGCGCACCTTCATCCCCCCTCCAGAAGATGTCAAAGATTATCTGAGCGAGGAGGAGGAAGATGAAGGCGAGGATGTGCCCCCGCCAACTCCTGATGCCGGCGCTGCTCCCCCGGAAACTCCTGCTGCCTAACTTGGCGTTGCCACAAGATATCGCCTGTCCCTGATTACTTGTCATAAAACTTGTTAAATTCTACCCCGGTATGCCGGGGTTTATGATGTAAGATAAGACTTAACCTTTTGGTTTGTGCTGCAACTTTTATGCCGGTAAGCTGTACCGGTTAACTTATTAAGTTATGTTTGACTTAAGATATTTGCTTGTTGATTTGCTTTTTCTTGCACTGCAATGATTCCGAAATTGTTTCCGCATCCAATTGATGCATACTTGGCTCTTTTGCCTTGGCTCTGCCTACCTTCTCTGGGCATTTTTGGCGTATGAGCACAAAGTTCTTTTACCAAGCAAGCATTTTCTTGAACTTAGAAATAACTCGAAATTTTTGCAAAAAACCGGTATAACCGGGGTTAGTTAAACTTTTCCGGATTGTTCTTTCCTGCTCTCCCTTTCCGCAGTTCATGTGCTTACCCCTACCGGTTTATCTTGCTTGCCATGAAGCCAAGTTATGGACAACAGAGAGTGAAGACTCGTGTAGTCTAGCATTACTAAACCGGAAAGAAAAACGTTCAATAAGCAACCGCAACAAAAAAATAAACATGTTTTATGCAACTTAATAAGGGAAGTCCCCGAGATTCATTCGAGATTCCGACATCTTTTTATTCATAGCAATTAAGGTACAAAAAGGAACTCTTACAGCACCACTTCAAGAGTAGAAAGGACGCAACAAAGCTACATTCCATGGTCGTTTGGTCTCCTCTCCTGACTTGTCCGCCTTTCCTTTCTTCCATTCCTGTGCATCAATTAGGTAATAGGCATCATTGTGGAGAGCCTTGCTCACAATGAAAGGTCCTTCCCATGGAGGGGAAAGTTTGTGCCGGCCTTCAGTGCGCTGCACCAGGCGTAGCACCAGGTCCCCTTCTCGGAACACTCTTGGGTTAACCTTCCGGCTATGATAGCGTCTGAGGTTTTGCTGATAAATGGCTGTTCTTGCCAGAGCTAGTTCTCTTGCTTCTTCTAGCAAGTCCACATCATTTTCCCGGCCTCTTTTACCTCTTCTTCGGTATAGAGTTGCACCCTTGGGGAATCATGGAGAATGTCGGTTGGTATGACCGCTTCCTTCCATAAACCATGAAGAATGGCGTGTATCCGGTAGACCGGTTCGGAGTTGTTCTTAGACTCCACAGCACTGACGGTAGCTCATCGATCCAACATCCCGGCGATTTTTCCATTGCATCAATGAGTCTTGGTTTGATACCGGAAAGTACCAAAGCATTCGTTCTTTCAACTTGGCCATTGCCTTGCGGGTGCGCGCACAAATCCAACCGGATGTTCTTGTCTTCACAAAATCGTTTGAATTCTCCTTGAGCAAAGTTTGAGCCATTGTCGGTTATGATACTGTGCGGGTATCCATACCGCAGAATTACATCTTTTAGGAACTTTACCGCTGTGTGGCCATCACATTTTGCGATAGGCTTCACTTCCAACCACTTGGTGAACTTATCCACCATTACCAAGATGTGGGTCATGTTTCCCCTTGCGGTTTTAAATGGTCCCACCATGTCCAGGCACCAGACAGCGAATGGCCAAGTTAGCGGTATGGTTTTTAAACCGGATGCTGGGGTATGGTTTTGCTTGGCGTACCTCTGGCACCCATTGCATTTTCTTACCATATCCTCCGCATTTTCCAAAGCCGTTGGCCAATAGAATCCATGCCGGAACACTTTTGCCACCAGCGCCCTTGACGAGGCGTGGTGCCCGCATTCTCCTCGATGAATCTCCTCAAGCATTTCCTTTCCTTCTTCCGGCTCCACACATCTTTGTAGGACACCGGTAACACTTCTTTTGTATGCCTCACCGTTGATGATAGTGTAAGCTTTGGACCTCCTTTGTATCCTTCTGGACTCATTTTCGTCAACCGGCAAGGTGCCGTTGACTAGGAATTCCTTAATAGGTTTAACCCAAGATGGTGCTTCTCTAACCACAAACACCGGCATGTCTATGTCCATGCTGTCCACGAGCATTGCCTCTTCCGGCATGGGCGTCGCAGTCCCCGAGTTTACCGGTACAGTCCCCGGGTTTCCTTCGTCAATCTCCATTGGCACAACATGCGACTCCGGTAAAAATTGATTCCGACTCCGGGCTTGGCTTGATTGATGGAATTCTTAGATGTGCTAAGGCTATTCCGGGTGGAATTTCTTGCCTAGATGAGCCCAACTTGGATAGAGCATCCGCGGCTTCATTTTCAGCTCGTGGCACATGGTGAAACTCGCACCCTTCGAAGAAGCCGGCAATCTTTTGCACATGGAACCGTACGAGGCCATGTTTGCATCTTTGCATCCCAATCTCAACCTTGCACCACCAGATCTGAATCGCCGTAGCAAATGATCCGGAGCGCTCGATTTCTTTTGCGACCTTAAGCCCATGTATCGGAGCTTCATACTCAGCGACGTTGTTTGATGCCCTAAAGTGTACTTGTAAAACATACCGGAGGTGATCTCCCTTAGGTGAGGTGAGTACCACACCGGCGCCCAGACCTTCCTTGAGTTTGGATCCGTCAAAGTGCATCTTCCAGTATTCTATTTTGTGCTGCGGCGGCTTGTATTGTATCTCCGCCCAATCGACCAAGAAATCAGCTAAAGCTTGCGACTTTATGGCATCTCTTCTTTCATACACCGGTACATACGGTGATAGCTGAATTGCCCATTTTGCAATCCGGCCGCTGGCATCCTTGTTACCCATGATATTGGAGATGGGTGCCTCACTCACCACCTTCATTGGGTGCTCCTCAAAATAATGCTTGAGTTTCGTGGCGGCCATGAACACGCCATAGGTCATCTTCTGGAAGTGTGGGTAGTTCTGCTTTGAGGAGGAGAGCACCTCGCTCAGGTAGTATACCGGCCTCTGGACGGTTTTTCTTCCTCTTCTCTTTCCACCACTACCACAACACTAACCACCCGGTTTGTTGCCGCTATATAAAGCAACATAGGTTCTCTTTCCAAGGGCGAGGCCAAGATTGGGGCCGTTACGAGCATGTTTTTCAATTCTTTAAACGCCGCGTCTGCCTGTGTGGTCCAGACGAAAGTATCCGACTTTTTCATCAAAGCATAGAGTGGCAAGGCCTTTTCTCCTAGCCTGCTTATGAACCGGCTTAGCGATGCCAAGCTTCCGGTAAACTTTTGCACATCCTTTAGTTCTCGCGGTATTGTCATCCTTTCTATTGCCCGGATTTTTACCGGATTAACCTCAATGCCCCGGCTTGACACAAGGAAACCAAGCAGCTTGCCGGCAGGGACACCGAAGGTGCATTTTGCCGGATTGAGTTTCATCCGGAACCGTCTTAGGTTATCAAATGTTTGCCGGATGTCATCGATTAAGGTATCTTTTACTTTAGTTTTTATCACAATATCATCCACATAAACTTGCACATTTTTTCCGATTTGATCAAACAAGCATTTTTGCATACAGCGCTGGTACGTTGCACCATTTGCGCAAACCAAAAGGCATTGTAACATAGCAATAAGCCCCGTGCGGGGTAATGAACGCAATTTTTATTTGATCTTCTTTTTCAGAGGGATTTGGTGGAAGCCGGAATACGCATCCAGGAACGACAACAACTCACACCCAGCGTAGAATCAATCACTTGATCGATTCGGGGCAAAGGGAACGGATCTCTTGGGCAAGCTTTGTTGAGGTTGGTGTAGTCGATGCACATGCGCCACACCTTTGGAGCTTGTGCCTCCAGGTTCTCATCTTTTTCTTCTCGACCATCACCGGATTAGCCAGCCACTCCGTGTGCGTGACCTCCACGATGAAACCGGCAACCAACGCTTTGTTACTTCTTCTCCAATGATTTTCCTCCTATCTTCTGCGAATCGGCGCAAAGGCGACGCACCGGCTTAGCATCTTTCCGGACGTTTAGAGAGTGCTCAGCCAGCTCCTCGGAACTCCTACCAAGTCATCGATAGACCAGGCAAAGATGTTCCGATTCTCACGGAGGAAGCCGACGAGCGCGCTTTCCTATGCTGAGGCCGGCACCGATCGACGGCGCGCTCGGGTAAGCCGGATCCAGCACAATGTCTTTTGTCTCGTTTGTCGGCTTGAATGCCGGCGAGGCCAAGTTTCCACTCATTGCCGCTAAGCTCAACTTTGAGGGAGCTAGCGCAACTTTGCATTCTTTTCTTTTCTTCCGCTATCACCAGTGATTCTGCCAGGTTTGATCCGGCGGAAGCATTTCCATTGAGACTTTATAGTTTCCCACCACAGTCAAGGGTCCACGAGGTGCCGACATCTTCATCTTGAGGTAAGCCGTATGAGTTGATGCCATGAAAGCTGCCAGTGCCGGTCTCCCCAGCAAGGCATGGTAAGGACTATCTAAGTCCACCACCTCAAACTCAATGTTCTCAACACGACAATTGTCACGTCCTCCAAATGACACATCCACCCGAACTTTTCCTATCGGGCGCAAGACAAACCGGGAACAATCCCATGGAAAGTTGTGTGAGTTGGCTGCAGCATATTCTCCGTTATGCCCAGCGTACGCATGGTGTGCTTGTACATGATGTTTATCTTGCTACCATTATCTATCAGCACCTTGCTGAATTTTACTCGAGTTTCCGGCCCCTTCATGATTGGGTCCACAACAAGAGCGTATCCACCGGATTCGGCATGATTTTGGGGTGATCCTTGAACGACCAGGTTATTTCCTGATCTGACCATAGCATGTACTTGGACTGCCGGCATCACCGCGTTTACTTCCATGGAACGGCGATGCACGCTCTGCCTGTCAGTTGGTTCGGTGACAAAGACAACCATGCACAAGTGTGGGTCTTCATAAACATTCCGGCCCAAAGGTGCCGGTGGAGGCGGTTGATCACGATTCTCCTCCACCCGGTTAACTTGCTGGTATGCTGCTGTTTGGCTGATGTTGTACCGGTAGAGCATTTGCTCCAGTGAGTGGTGGTGGTGGTGGCGATTGCTGTGTGACGCAACACATCTTGCGGCGGCGGCAACATTGTGACGCACCCTTGTCCTTGCGCATCTTTCACTGCACCCTTTTGCATCAAGTACTTGGTCCAAGAACAATCCTTCGTCGATGGTTTGACGGGTGATCCGGGTTCGGCGTGTGCCACCGGCAGGTTGGTCCATGGCGGCTTCCATGGTGTATTTCAGCTCTTGCCAATTCTTTTTCGGCGGGTTTCTTCTCGACCCACTTCTTAGGACCCGCCCATGGCTGCGATCCGGTTTTCTGTCTCTGCTGTGGCGTCAAAATTTTCTTGCACGGCAGCAACTTGCTGCGGTGCATATCTTCGATCCGGAAAATCTTCCCTTCTTTTGTTGTTCCGGTTATCCCGGTATTGCTGTTGAGGCGAGTTCGCGCTCGGCTCGGCTTACTGCCGGTTGCATTGGGTCTCCCAATGCATAGCTATCTCCACACGTATCATTTCCGCCAAAGTCGTTGGCATGCTTCTCTGCAGCCTTTGCCACAAAGGTGATCCTCTCCGGCATCCTTGACTGAACCAAGCAATGGCTTGTGCCTCAATCACTCATTCACATGTGTTTCTCATTGAGTTCCACCGGTGAGATAATCCCGGTCTGGTTCTCCTGGGCACAGCAAGTTGGGGCCGGTTTGGCCTTTTGTAAGTCTGCTGAAGTTGTTCACAAATGCTTCCTCAAAGTCCAACCATCCGTTAATGCTTCCTGCCGGCAAATTGTTAAGCCAAATCCTCGCAGGACCCACGAGGTAAGACGGTACCATCATACGTTCTTGTGTCCCAGGGCAGCGAGTGCGCGGTGGTTCTTCTCTCATGATTCGTGGGCCAAAACACCTTGGGCCAGGAGGTCCCTCACATTCAACTATTGCAGAAAGATGCACCCTGTCCAACCTGTGCCTCGCATCCCGGTCTGGCAAACATCTTTCCCCAGTCGTTCCCCAAAGGGTTCCGGTGGACTCTTGTTCGTTCCACCTCGGAATCTGATTCGTCATATTCTTCCGGTTCCGCGGCTCTTGCCTGCCGGTACCCTGGTGGTGGCATTTCTTCATCCACATATGCCACTCTTGCGGCTCGATAATTTTGCCCGGTTTCATATCTACGGCATGATTGTTTCCGGCATAGCCTCCCTTGGCGTAGCCCCGTCTGCCCCTTGGCTTTTTCTACCGGCATCATGTTGCCCGGCTTTTTGCTTTCCGGCAAGAACTGGATCATACACAGTCATCTGCCGTGCGTTCTTTTCTCTTTCCCTTCTTTGGTCCGGATGAGGGGACGATGCCTGGGACTTGCTTCCGGCATTCTTTGTTGAACGCGCGGATTTTGAGGCCACTGCCTCGTTCGGCTTAGCTAGTTGCTCAGCATTTTGCTGCTCAATAGTTTTCAACAGCTCTTTTACACGTTCTTGCTGCTTTGCCAACTCGTCACCGCGATTCACATAACTCTACTGCAACTTTAGCGGCTTTTATAGTTTTATCCGGACTACGTACTTAGGCTTTTCTACGATGCTTACGGACGAGATGCACTCTTGCCGGCAAGAACTTCTTTGCAGATCTGATCTAGATTGCGAGCCTTAAGCCGGTTTCGGTATCCTAGCAGCATGAGCACTAGCGAAGCAAAGCCATGGGCAGCGTTGTACTCACGTAGGGTTAGGTTCGCTCGCGCTGCGCCGGATGATGTCGGCGCCACCGGTAAGCGGGGCCTTGCGCGTGGCCTCCAGCTCCTCCCGAGCCTTTGCCGGGTCGATGTTTGCGCGATGGGCGTGGCCAGCGTGTGCATCGCCGCTTGAAGAGGCGCGGTGGTGCTGACGATGCTCCCGCGATGCCGGCGTCACGCTCCAGCGGCGGTTTTGCCGGGCGGGTTGATGCCGCACGTTCATCTCCTTCCTCCACAGCTCCCTTGCCGGTGTTGACCGCACCAGCCATCATGACCTCCACGCTGCCGGCGGCGCGGCCAGCACACAACCATCTTGGTGGATCCGGCGCCACCAGCACGGCGAGAGGCGCGCGCACGAGGGACGGTGCCGAAATAGACGCGGATGTGCCGAACTCGATGGTGCGGCCGTTCTGCGGGAACTTGCCGCCGTTGGCGAAGCCTGCGTTATCGTTGATGAAGTCCATGTTGTAGATGCGTTGCACGAGCGACACCGTGCGTTCGCCGTTGATGTCGAGGATGCCCGCCCGAATATGAACTCCAGCAAGCGCCACTTCATGCCCCACGGTGGGCGCCAACTTCGTCGTGGGGAACAAACAGATGCCATAGGATGGCTTATCTTGGGGCCGAATGGACGCTAGAGGATTCGGGGGAGGGTTTGTGACTAGATGGGACGAACTTCCGGATGGTTTCCTCAAGAACTTGGCCAAGGCCAGAGGTTGAAGAAGAAAGACACAAGGAAGAACTCGCTCTAGATCACTATCTTCATTGATCTCCACATGTTTACAGGTTTGAGCTTACAGGTTCTCTCTCTAATGTCACGCGCGTATGAAAGAGGCTGCCCCCTCTCCTTATATAGGGGAGAGGGTGGCTTACAGGACAAGAAACCCTAATGGGATCTTTGACTAGACAAACTACTTTACAAAGATACTTTATAAAGCTACTTTAATCACGGATGACGCCGGGGTCTTCTTTAAACAGGGAGGCTGACGTCCTCCGGCTTCTTTGGCCGTCATCCTCTTCTTTGTCTTCAGGCCTTCGTTTAAAGCTACTTTGCTTAGCTCATCCTTGTCCTTTAGCTCCCGAGGGAATCTTTGACCAGCCAGCCGACATGCTCTTCCTTCCGGTGCTCCGGTATCTCTCCTTCCGGTTCATACCCCTCTTGGGGATACCGGCTTAGCTTACTTAGCCAAATTCCTATCTTTGAGTTCCGGTATAAATATTAAACCGGTATCTTGATGGATAAGACCATCCGGTTTGGCATGCCTTTGGCATACCGGGGGTCATCCCCCCAACAATCACAGTACCACGCTATACTCGGAAGATCAGTTTATGCTAAGTTCATGGCTGTGCCACATTATGCATACCTCAAGCTGAAAATGCCTGGGAACAATGGGACAAATATCACAGTCTATGGAAGTTTTCACGCTCAGACAATTGTGATCGCGAGTTTCAGAAGATTGCTGTAAAGTTCGGGCTCAGGCAGGAAGCTGTCGATCTCCCTTCAAAATCGTCGGCACGCGACGATAGGGAAGATGAACGCGTCAGGAGGATGAAGAAGAAGCCAGCTGATGTCACAGAGTCACTGCAGCAAAACGTCGGCACCGTGAAGAGTCACGAAGAAAACAAATCCCTGGTAATCACCGCGAACTCTGGTGGGATCGGTGAGGCTTCCAAAATGCGCGCGGTAGACAAGCTTGGAGACAAGGAGAATCCTCCTCTCGTTTAAAAAGACGGCTACTATTTCGTTTTTCTCGTTTTTAGGCAGGATGCTTTCTCATCCCTTAGTTATTTGCTTACGATTATTAAGAAAAACTTGAGTTTTGTTTCTCTGAAGCATTGCAGTAATTCGGGTCACTAAATCAATGATGACAACTAATATAAATGGGATGACCAGTACTAGCTAATTAGCAGCTTTGATTCCAATGAGTAAAACAATCGATTACCTGGACACTAACTGTTCCCAAGATGCACCACTACTGATTACGCGTATACGTGAAGTGCAGAACACGCCAGGAGATGGTCGAGCTGGGACGTGAAATGATCTGACGTAAGGTCCCCTGTGGCGGCCACTGTGTAATGCGTTCGACCGCTTGCATCAATCACCTCAACGCGGCTGTCAGGGACGCGATGGTCTATGGCAAGGTTGCACGGGAAAGAGAAAGGGACGGAATAGAGAGTCAGTTAAGGCAGCGCCCAGCGTTCAGTAGAGGATTAGCTCAGGTGTAAGAGCATCTCCACTCGTCCCCCCCCCGCGCGTTTTTACATCGGACGGCGTAAATCGGCCCCGCGCGGTTCCTCGTTTTCGTCCGGATTTGGGCCTAATTTCATCCGGCGATCCCACGCCATCCCGGCCCCGGGGCGCGGGGACTCCGGACGAGTGAAAAGCGGGGAAGGGCCCGATCTGTCGGTGACTCGACGCACGAACCCCCGCCACGTCGCTCAAAATCTCCCCCCCCTCGTATCTCTCTCGCCGCCGGCACCACCCCGCCGGCTTGTTGCCTAGATTCCGCCGCCCCTCCTTCCCCACGCCTATATTCCGCCGGTCTGCTTGCTCTTCCGCCGGCTCTTGCTCTTGCGGCCTGCTTGCTCGGCGCTCGCGCTCGGGTTGCCTCGACCACGCCGTCGGTGTTCGTCCATTTGCCTCGCCGGCCATGGACTCGGACGAAGAGGAGGAGCAGATGTTCGTCGAGCGATGCAAGAAGAGATGGCAGCAGCCGCCCAAGACGAGGCACGGATGATCCTCGGTTGCTTGGCAAGCATGTACGCGGGGGCAAGTCGACGTGGTGGGTCGGCACCAGGTCGCCGGAAGTGCAAGCCGAGACGCGAATGGAGGGCTACTGCATGTTGTACGCCGACTACTTCGCCGACAATCCGTTGCACGGTGAGAGTGTTTTCGGCGTCGTTTCGGGATGAGCAGAAAGTTATTTGCAAATTGTGTATGCCATCCGCCACTTTGATCCCTACTTAGATGCAAGGCGGATTGCACGGTTTGGTTGGATTTTCGTCACCAGAAGTGCACGGTGGCAATGAGGATGTTGGCGTATGGAGCTCCCGGTGATCGGATGACTATCTTCGGATGGCGGAGTCCACCGCCCTTGATTGTTTCTACCGGTTCTGCAGGGCCGTCATAGCAGTGTTCGGGGACTATTACTTGAGATCACCCACTGTCGAAGACACTGAGAAGATCCTTGCAACAAATGAAGCTAGAGGTTTTCAGGATGCTTGGAAGCATTGACTGCATGCATTGGCAATGGAAGAACTGTCCGTTTGCGTGGCGGGGAATGTACAAGGGTCACAAAAAGGCTGCACTGTGATACTTGAAGCAGTGGCTACCCATGATCTCTGGATTTGGCACTCTTTCTTTGGTATGCCTGGATCCAACAATGACATCAACGTCCTAAACTGCTCCCCGGTCTTTTCCAAGCTTGTTGAGGGTCATGCTCCCGGTGGACTATGTGATCAATGGTCGGCACTACAACAAAGGATACTACCTTGCAGACGGTATCTATCCAAAGTGGGCAACATTTGTGAAGACTATCTCGAATCCTAGCACCCCCAAACTTTGCGAGTTTGTGAAGAGACAAGAAGCTTGCCGAAAGGACGTCGAGCGTGCATTTGGTGTCCTCCAGCAGAGATTTGTCGTCCGGTTCCCGCTCGACTTGGTCCAAAGATCGGATGTGGGAGGTGATGAAGCTTCTTGTGTGCCTACACAATATGATTATTGAAAATGAGCGAAAGCATCCGTTCCTCTGGCTGAGCAAGAAGCACCATATGAGAGAGAGGGCCTCTTGCACAGCCTAATCACCAGTGCCTCCATCATGGGCCGCCTTCATTGCTATGCGTCGGGAGATTCGAGACTCTACAATGCATCAGCTGCTGCAAGATGATCTAGTGGAGCACATATGGAGGCTCCGAGGCAACGCCAACGCCGACGCCAACGTCTAATTTGTTTGAAAAATTGTGAAATTGCGTGCTTCATTTGTTTCAGCACTTGTTAAACATTGTACAATTATTTTCGCCGAATTTGTTTCAGCAATTTTCGTACTGTTGGTCGCCGAACTTGTTAAATTTAATAAATTCGTTTGAAATATGTCAAATGGTCGAGGTTGGGGGTTTCCTGCCGGGGGGACGGCTGGAACTTGGCGCTCCCACGCCAAATCTTCCTCCAATCCGGACGAAAATATCGCCGGATTTGGGCGTGGGGAGCGCCAACGAGTGGGGATGCTCTAAGCATCACACGCAGTTGGTGCCAGTAGTTGCCATTACTGTATACTGCACGCACACATACGGGCGGGATGCATGCGTCCTTGATAATCAGAGTTCCTCGCGCGTGGATCATACTACTATATCTAAACTCAGCCGTATTTTCCGTGCTATAATATATAAGTGTATCACATGGAAACTAGGAATATAGACCGAGCTACATATAGTTTGTTTTTTCTAATTTTTTATTTTTAGAAAATAACGTTTCAAAGTTTTAAGAAAATCTGGAAATAAATTTGGACATAGACTTTTTTCTACCAACGTGTCAAATTGCAACTAGGAATATAGACCGAGGTATGCAAAAATGACAAAATCTGACATATTTTAAGTTATGCAGCCTCCTCGAATATATGGTATCTCAAGCTCAAAATTTGCACAATTATAGAAATCAACATTGTCTACATCATAGTATTTTTAAAATATTTTTTAAAAATTTAGAATGTCATTTTTGTTTTTCCAAAAAAGGCTATGTGTCGGCCGTCCTCCAAAAATCCACACTCGTGTATCATACTACTATACTGTCTAGTATCATCCATGTCCAGACGTCCTTGCTATTTTGTAGCCTACCTTTGATGGTGACATTCGTGTTCCAAACGACGCTTTGCTCTCAGTCTCAGAGTTACAGTCAACTGTGGGAAGGACTTGACCGTATAGTACGATTCTTTTTACTTGCATGGATTGCGACGTTCTATCGTCTGGTGATCGAAATCCTTGAAGCTGCTACGTCTTTAACGCAGGAGCTCTGCAAAGAATTTTTAAAAAACTTACCAAATTCGGGCGAATCTTCCCGTACACGACCCAAAAATTCCGTAGCGTGCTCCCGGTTCATACGTACACTCTCCGAGGCTATATCCGGAGGGCGTCGACGCGAAAAGTTGCAAAAAACGAGGGGCGTAAGTGCAAAAAATCCACCTAAAGCCCCAACCACCCTGAGCACCGCTGTGCGTTCGCGTCTCGCTGCGCTCGCTCTCACACTGCCCAGATCCGACCGCTCCCCGCAGCTCGCCTCGCCGCCGGCACCGAACCCCAGGGAGGCGACCTCCGCGGCGGGACCTCGCCGGACCCCGCGCGCGGAGATGGAGGCGGCGCTGGAGGCGGCGCGCGCCAAGGACACCAAGGAGCGGCTGGCGGGGGTGGAGCGGCTGCACGAGGCGCTGGACGCGGCGGCGCGCCGCGGGCTCGCCCCCGCCGAGGTCACGGCGCTCGTCGACACCTGCGTGGATCTCACCAGGGACGCCAACTTCCGCG
Organism: Lolium multiflorum; assembly: GCA_030979885.1. Classification (NCBI taxonomy): domain Eukaryota; kingdom Viridiplantae; phylum Streptophyta; class Magnoliopsida; order Poales; family Poaceae; genus Lolium; species Lolium multiflorum. The sequence goes on from CM061748.1 coordinate 246,843,025, forward strand.
TCGCGCAGGGCGGCCTGCAGGCGCTCGCCGCCGCCGCCGTGCTCGCCGGGGACCACTTCAAGATCCACCTCAACGCGCTCGTCCCCGCCGCCGTCGAGCGCCTCGGGGACGGCAAGCAGCCCGTGCGCGAGGCCGCGCGACAGCTCCTCATCACCCTCATGGAGGTACACGCTGTCTTTTCATCTCCAGTCTATCTACTCGGGGCAATGTGTGTGCTTTGCAAGTGGCCTGGTGTGGGAAATTTGGGTTAAGACCTCCATCAGGTCAAACTTCGGGATTCAGGGCGTGCTTTGGGTAGTTCGTACGGGGGAAACTTGGAGTTGTCGACACAAGCTGAGCTGAAGTGAAAAATCTGAAGCTCTATTGACTGCATCACAAAGGATTGCCAGTCCTCGTATCAAACTGAACTAGCAGGATAGGTGTTGTCTGAATCATGTGCTATCGAGCTCGAACACTTCTGTTCCACAAACCAGTAGCGAGTGGAGTATCTTTCTGAATTTATTTGGTGAAATGTGGGTTGTTGCTTCGGGAGAGAAGATAAAAACTTGGGTTTCAAACGAAAATTTGAAACTTTCTTGTATACGGTCTGGTTTTCGCTGGACCGTACTGCTCTTTTGTGGCGTTGAACACTATAATATGCCTAGGTGTTGTGAACCACGTAGAAAATTCTAAATGCTTCAATACTCATCACAACGTAATATAAGGCATCTTTTCTCTTTAACTTGTCTTACTATGGAACCATCGCTAAACGGCAATTACAGCTATACTTTCATCCAATGCCCATCAAAGAAAGATCACGCTAAACATGCTTGCCTTCTTCTCAAAGTTTTGGACTTGTTATCGAGTAGCCTTTCTGAATTTATCCATGTCCCAGATTGCTTCGCCAACTATCATTCTCGAGAGGGCTGGAAATTATGCATGGGCTCATAAGAGTTGGAGGGTTCGCGAAGAGTTCGTACTTACAGTGGCAACTGCAGTTGGGCTTTTTGCTTCTACGGAGCTTCTCATGCAACGCGTTTTATTGTCACCTGTAAGTCTAGGCATCAAGATGATTTTTTTTCTTCATTCATACAACTTTTGTGGATATCTCAGACTTCCATAGATAGATATGCTGAGACTATCTGGCTTCACAGGTCTTGCAGTTGATGAATGACTCGAATCAAAGTGTTAGAGAAGCTGCTATATCTTGTATTGAGGTTAGCTGGCTTCATCCCATATATGCCTGCTTCCGCTGTCACTTTCATCTTTTGTCCACCTGTATTCCTTCATTTTCGTCCTTTCATATTTTCCAACATTTATCTCGCTCTCCTTCTCGCAATAGTTCCGTACCATATTTGCAAGCTGGATAGGCTGAACCTTTCCTATACAAGTAAATGTACTCGAACAATTAACTTAGTTCCAATGCCTGCTACTTCTAGTTACTTTTTGTTATTCACATGCACTGAGTTTTTTTTCTCTTTTTACGTGTTTTATGCATGACCTTTTTTCTAAAAATAATAGTAGTTTAGCCCATGCTTCTGAACTCTTGTTTTAACTAGCAGCAATTTGGCGATACTGACTAACTGTAGACTGTACGTGCTATCTATGCTATGTGAAAATTATATGGCAATCCTAACACAGTTTGCGATTACAGGAAATGTACAAGAACATGGGATCTCAGTTCCATGAAGAGTTGCAGCGCCATAATCTGCCTCCATACATGGTAGTGTGTTTGGTCCTTAGATTGTTTCTCTGCACTTGTCCTTACTTGGTAGAAGCTTCTTTTTTAATACTACTGTACCACTCTTACTACATGTGGGTATTTTGGACTGGAGTCTGGTACAAATTCATACGATTGAACTTATGTCTCCATGCTTTAAAGGTCTGGAAAGCTAAACCTGGATTGCCCTAATTTGTGTATTGTCCAATACCTGCAGCTAAAAGAAATAAATTCAAGATTGAATAGAATAGAACCAAAGGTTCCCTCATCTGATGGTGCTGCAACACAATATAAGGTTGCTGAATCCAGATCACTTAGTGTTAACCCGAAAAGAGGCAGTCCAAAGACGAAAAGCACAACGAGGGAAAGCACGCTATTTGGAGGTAAGCTCTACATTTCCCGTCAGAAGTTCAAACATCAGCATTTGAATATATTTCCATTTGAACGATGGTTTCAACCTAGGACATTGCTGATTTCTAACTGCAATAGTTCAAGAAAAATCTGTGTAATATTTTTTGGGTGGACATTTGCAAATGCCCAGATTCTTCTACCAACTCATGATAATATGATGGACCCAGCAATAAAGGGGACCCATTTTCCAAACAGAACTAATCAGCATTGCGGCACCCATATATCTTGTTCTTGCCTGTCCCCGCCGCTTATGTCAAGAACCCTTGAAACCACATATTCAACCCCCCCCTTAAATATATTGAAGCTGTTTACAAGAGGTCCTAATCAAAAATTTCATGCTCTGACCGCTTAGGTGGGCTGTTGACCATGCCGCCGTTTTCAGTAAGCAGGGCTCGCATGTCGTCTACCCTCTCTTCTTTCTCCCATTGGCGCTAACTTGCTTTAACACGCTCCTTGGGGCTGTCAAGTTTCATGCACTAGCCAACGCAACCAACCCCTGCCCCCTCACATGTAACGGGAAGACAAGTCAACACGTGTAGAAACTCAGAGGTAGGCTCCAGAGGCCTTGTACGTGGACGGATGGGGAAAGTCTTAAGTTTGGACTTTTGGTTGCAGTATCCAGTGCATGAAACATGACATGTTATCAGAGCCCAGGATCTTGAGTTTGAGTCCTGGCTTTCGCAATTTATCCTAAAATTGTTGTTGCTCCCTCTGTCCATGTACAAGACCTCTTGAGCCTACCTCTGAGTCTCTACACTTATTCACGTGCCTTCCCCGTCATACGTGAGGGGGGAGGGGGAGCAGTTCAGATTTTGCTTGCGTCAGCTAGTGCAGGAAGCTTGACATATGGTACCAGAGCCCAGGGTCTCGAGTTCGAGTCCTGACTTTCGCAGTTTATCCTAAAATTGTTGTTGCCCCCTCTGTCCACGTGCAAGGCCTCTTGAGCCTGCCTCTGAGTTTCTACACGTGTTAACTTGTCTTCCCCATCACACGTGAGGGGGGTGTTGAAGTGTATATGTGGATTGCCTAACACTTTCCATCAGTTTGGACTTTTAGTTGCGTGGGGCTAGTGCATGAAACTTGACAGTGGCTACTCATCTCCTTGCGCTGGTTGCCAGACACACGTCCTCTCCTCTTCCTCCCATCCCTTGCAAAAATTCCCAGCCAAGCCAGATCCTCTGGCCTTCTTCCCTGAGTTTTTGTATGTATCCCACCGGACCAGATCTGGTTAAGGTTCAGTGAGAGCAACAAAAAAGCTGGCCACAGGGATGAGATGCGAGATGGGAGTCACAATTGGAGGCTTAGGGCTGATGGAGATCTTACATTTGGCAAACGTGCCAGACCAGATCTGCGCACCAGGGCTGAGAAAGGTCCTGCTGATTGGCTGACACAGTGGCATGGTTAGCACACCACTTAAGTGGTTAGAGCAGCAAAACCAGATCCGAGAACTACCGGTGAACCAGTTAACACGTTTAGGTGGGTGATTATGTGATTTTAGAATTTGTGGACCTTAGTGACCAGGGTGCACAAGTTCTACTGTGCGTACATTGCTACATTTTACTCTTTACCAATTTAAAATGGGATCGTTTAGAAATATAGATCTTTTTGAGTATAAGTGTTTCAGAGATACCTGATTAGATGAGTTCTGAGGCAAAATAGGATATTTTTTCTGATACTTGACTGGATGAGCTTGAGTTCAAACAGGTATTTTTCCGATCTATTGGTATGATTCATTAAGTTATCTTTGGAAAGCAAAATGTTTATGAATTCATGATCTGAAGGCAATCATGAATGTTAAAACATTTGAAGATCCATTCATGTATTGAGATATATGTTTTTTATTCAGATCAAGTACTCCTATACTCATTTCTTCATTTAGTATCTTCTTACATTTTCTCAATTTGTAAGCCAGACACTCATTTGAGCTGTGTTCCCTGAAAGTTCTTTTGAGTATTTGACCTATCGAGCCGTCACAAGGAATTGTTATTTTCTCACAAGTCAATGTCCTTCTGGTGATTTTGCTAGTTGCCACTTGCTACACATGCAACATATTTCTCCACTGTATTTTGACATGTTATTTACAGGTGACACGGATATAACAGAAAAACCAGTCGAACCAATAAGAGTTCACTCAGAGAAAGAATTACTTCGTGAGTTTGAGAAGATCGCAGCTACTCTTGTTCCAGAAAAGGACTGGTCAGTTCGTATTGCTGCCATGCAAAGGATTGAAGCCTTGATCTATGGAGGTTGTTGTCCACACCTATATCCTATATTTCTAAAGAAAGCTCTATGCAATTATGCTAGGCTATAAGTCCTCTGTAGCAAAGGTTTTGCAGCAAGTCTTAACTGCACAACTTTCTGCATGTTTTCTCTAATCAGAAAGGGACCTTCATTGGTAGAACTTATGACTTGGAGTCTAGAATGGAAACATTTCCCCTTATTCACTGATAACTATGTCGGCCATACCGATTCAAGCTCTTGAAGTATTTGGTGAAGTGAAATAGACATAAGTTCCATCTTTATAAAATCTGTGGACTATCCTTTATTGTAAACAGACTTTCGTGTAGTAAATATCCTATTGCATGCTCTTGGGTGTTGACTCCAAACGGAAAAATTGTATCATAGTCCAGCGACGACTTAATATGCAGCTAGGGGATAGTTGGGAAGTTTGTCAATCTAAACCTCTTTTACAATGGGCAGCAACACTGCTGTCATTCATTGCTATTATGATGCTGAATGCTTATAGCTTTAAAATCTTCTATTTCTATGTTTCCAGGCGCTATTGATTACCCGTCATTTCTTGTGCTCTTGAAGCAGATGGTTCCTCCATTGTCCACTCAGCTAGCCGATCGACGGTCTACCATTGTAAAGCAGGTATTCACCCATTTATCCTTCTTTTGATAAATATGTTTTTATGGGAAACCTCATTGATAAATATAGAATCGATTATTTCTAACAGTTGAATACTTGACCACATGAATGCGTTCAAATTGAACGCTTACTAACTCTCTCCTTTATGCCCAGGCTTGCCATCTACTTAATGTGCTATCCAAAGAACTCCTTGGTGACTTTGAGCCATGTGCTGAACAATTTATTCCAGTAAGCTATCCTAGCAGGTTACTTTTCTATTTTACCTTATATTATTTTGATGCATTCAAATTATTTGTGGAACTTTCAGATGCTTTTTAAGCTTGTTGTCATAACTGTGCTTGTCATTGCTGAATCTGCAGACACCTGCATAAAAACTGTGAGTGAGTTCTATTTCAATATATTTTCATTTCATTGATGACATTTGTTTAATCTTTTGCTGATATGGGAATATCTTGCAGATCCTACGAAACTGCAAGGTTGCACGAGTTCTTCCTCGTGTAGCTGACACAGCTAAGAATGATCGAAGTGCAGTTCTCCGTGCTAGGTATGTGTGTTCACACTGTCCAGTGTCTATGTTTCTTCAATCTACCCAACCTTACATTCTACTTTACCAGGTGCTGTGAATATGCTCTTCTAATATTGGAGTATTGGGCTGATGCCCCGGAAATACAGCGATCGGCTGATCTATATGAAGATCTAATAAAGTGCTGTGTAGCAGATGCAATGAGTGAGGTATGATCTGTTTGCTGCTCTGTGGTGCATGTGCATTTAGTTTGTTTTATTTGAAATCAGGAGGTTGAATAAATTGTTCAATATTTCACACTACCAGACTCACAGTTAATGCGTGTATGGTATGCCAGTGTCTTCACAATTGAAGGGTCTGGCCACGGTTCCATTCCATTGAAAGGAAACCAAACAAAATGTTACTTTTCTATAGCTCCAAAAAAAACAACAAAATGTGCGCGCTCAAACTGCAATCCTGATCTGATACTCACTGGGGCCCTGAATCAACCATTACACTTTAACCTAGCCGCCCTGCCACCAAAATTGCAGAGATGAATGATGTTGCATTGCTGAAACAGAATCTATTGGTGTTATTTTGCGGACTCTTTGTAAATATACACATGAGCAATGAATCCATTTGGAAATATGTTAGCTTATTCATGAAAATGAAGAAGATAGGTTTGCTTTCTGTTCATAAGTGAAATATATGAATAAAGTAATCTGTTGCTTAGAAACCAGTTAAATTATGAGGTAGAGGATTAATAATGTGGTAAATGGCGAGCCTATATTTTTGTGTTCAAGCTTTATATTGGTATATGATCTTGTGCCTGCTTATGATGGACAAAATTGTTAAACGTAAAATAGCCTGCTGGTATGGTGAGGTCATTTTGGTTCTGTCCACATTCATTCTGATTAATTTTCTGTTCCATGCACTTTGCAACTAGGTCCGTGCAACTGCAAGAACTTGCTATAGATTATTCACAAAGACATGGCCTGAACGCTCACGCCGTCTTTTTATGTTATTCGATCCTGCTATACAGAGGGTACGCCATACTGCTTTCCTTTTGTGTTTTTTTGTAAGAGTTAAACATCCTGGATTGTAATGTGCAATTAACAAACATTGCAGACAATAAATGATGAGGATGGTGTGCACAAACGTTACGCTTCTCCCTCACTACGTGAGAGGGTTGTGCAGCCTCCTCGTGCTTCATCTCATGCAGGAGGCACACATATGCCAGGATATGCCACTTCAGCTATTGTTGCAATGGACAAAAGTGCAGCTATTTCTTCAGATTCATCTCTTTCATCGAACAATCTTCGTTTATCGCACTCAAAGACAACCAGCAGAATTTCTGAAAGAAGCCTAGAAAGTGTGCTTAATTCTAGCAAAGAGAAGGTTTCTGCCATTGAAAGTCTGCTTAAAGGTGCAAGCATATCAGATAGGCAAAATCTCTCAGTTGCACGCTCAACAAGCTTGGACCTTGGTATGCTTTAATTCACTTAGTCGTAAATTTCTTTTAAGAATTTGAATACTCTTTTTATCATGTATTTCTTAACTCATTTCTAATAATATATGATATTAGCAATCCAGTTTCTTATTTTTTGTAATCCTAGTGCAGGGGTTGATCCTCCATCATCTCGTGATCCTCCTGTTCCTCTTGCAGCACCAGTTTCAAATCATCTATCCTTGCAGAACTCTACATTCTTGGATTCAACCATTCCTACCGTTGCGCGAAATGGAAGTTCACGTTTACTGGATACAATGACAACACAGTTAGCTACCAGAGAGCGTTCAAGATCACCATATTTGAGTAACCTGCCATCCGAGTCCATGACAGGCTTATCGCTACCTTATGTGAGAAGATCTGCGGAGAGGCTACAAGATTTTGGCCGCATGGATGAGAGTAATGATACCCGATCAACTAGGCGATATCCTCAAATGCACACCGAGAAAAACTATGTTGATATGCCTTATAGGGATGGACCCGCTCACAGAGATTCACATAATAGCAATGTCCCGAATTTCCAGAGACCTCTTCTAAGAAAGCAGGTGATATCAAGGGCTTCTGGAAGTGGCAGACACAGTTTTGATGATAGCCAAGCACCATCTAGTGATGTGTCTAGATATACAGACACTCTGGTATCTCTGCATGATGCACTTTCTGAGGGTCTGAATCCTAGCTCAGACTGGATAGCAAAAGTCTCAGCTTTTGATTTTATTCGGAATATAGTTCAACAAGGTCTGAAAGGTGTGCAAGAAATTAGTCAGAATTTTGAAAAGGTCATGAAGCTGTTTTTCCGTCATATGGACGATCCTCATCATAAGGTAGCACAAGCGGCCTTTTCTGCACTTGCAGAGATTATTCCAGCTTGCAAGAAGCCATTTGAGAGTTACGTCGAAAGGATTTTGCCACATGTTTTTTCCCGCCTTATTGATCCAAAAGAGTTGGTAAAAAAACCATGTTCGTTGACGTTGGAGATTGTTGGTCGGATATATGCTGTTGATATGTTGCTACCTGCCCTAGTACGCTCGCTAGATGAACAGAGGTCCCCAAAGGCAAAACTGGCTGTTATTGAATTTGCAAACAAATCGTTCGGCAGGTACACTGTAGATTCTGAAGGTTATAGTAACAGCGGCTTCCTTAAGCTATGGCTTTCAAAATTGGCACCTTTAGTAAATGAAAAGAATGCAAAATTGAAGGAGGCATCTATTTCTGGTATCATATCTGTGTATTCTCAGTTTGATTCTACAGCAGTGCTAAATTTTATATTAAGCTTGTCAGTTGAAGAGCAAAACCTATTGAGGCGTGCCTTGAAGCAAAAAACACCTCGTATTGAGGTTGATCTGGTTAACTACTTACAGAGCAAGAAAGAACGCCCCCGTCCTAAATCTTACGACCAAGCAGATTTTGGAACTTCTTCCGAAGATGGTTATTCACAGACAGTGAAGAACAGCTATCCTTTTGGGCGGTATTCTTCTGGTTCACCTGATGCTGAAGGGGCAAAGAAGACAAATACAGTGCAAGAGTCCACACTGCATAACGTCTCTATGGGTCGAACAACTTCTGATATGAGCGTAGATACTAATCAAAGCTCGGATCTGGCTGCAGGAATTGAAGTTCTTTTATCTAGAAGTAGAGAATCAAAGAAGAATACTAGCTCAGTTGTGGAAGACAAACGTTCTTGGACAAACTATCCTGAAAAAACTGATGCCTCCTTAGATGGCGAAACTCCTCTGAGCACTCCTCGCTTAGACTTCACCCAACTCCGCAATCCTGATGGGCATAATGCCATTAGTTTAACTACTGTAAAAAACGTTCAAGATGGAGATTTGGTTGTAAACCTTAGTTCTATAAAGACCAGCCTTCATGCTGACAACGGTTTGAGCATACCACAACTTCTCCATCAGGTACTAATGAAAAATCCTTTCACTTTATTGTGCTTCCCTAAATCTTTGTCAAGTGCTTTATCTCTTTTCCTAACATTTTTTTAGATAAGCACCGACAGTGAAGTATCAAGTTTGGAAAAGAATGCATCATTGCAACAGTTGATTAAAGCTTCTCTTTCTAATGACAACTCCATTTGGTCAAAGGTTTGCAACCTGATTTCCTTTCAAACAACTGTATTGATTTCATATACAACGATAAAAAGGTTTAAGAAAAAATATATAAGAAAACGTAACATAATATGCTCCTGTGCATTGGCATCTCACAGAGAATGCTACAGATAACTAAAATCAGTTGAAGTGCAACCATGCCATTCAAATACTCATTCAAGTATTGCTGGGGATTTAGCAAATTGTGCTTTGTAAAAGTGGAAGTGAAATTCATTTATAACTGAGTACTTTAATTACAATACATACTAAGCTAAATCTGAGCAGCTTCAACTGTTTGCACGCTAATTGAAGCCTTTGATTTTCAACAGTACTTCAATCAAATATTAACAGCTGTACTTGAGGTGCTGGCTGACTCCGACTCGTCTACTAGGGAGCTTGCTGTATCCTTAATTGGCGAGATGCTCAACAATCAGGTCTGTTGTTGAAAGTTTATGCACTTGAAGATTAGTTTAATTAATCATCTCCTTTTTTTGCCTAGTAATGATTATTTTGCTTGCAGAAAGATGCTATGGAAGAATCAATTGAGATTGTTCTTGAAAAACTCCTGCATGTGACCAAAGATACGGTGGCAAAGGTATTCCTGCCTTTCTTTTTCCTTGTTAGAATGTTTCGACTTATTCTCGGTTCTTTTTTGTGTTAACTTAATGTTTTTTGTGGCTATGCAGATTTCTGACGAAGCAAACCGATGCATAAATGTTCTGTTGTCAAAATATGACCATTTCAGATGTCTTTCTGTATGTACCAATCTTTTCTCTTATATATCAGTGTTAATTTTGTTTCTGCTAGGTGTAAGTGTGTAACTAAATTTACTTCCATGGTCTTTCGTTCTAATGCAGGTTGTAGTACCTCTTTTGGTCAGTGATGATGAAAAGACGCTTGTTGTGTCTATCAACTGTTTGACAAAGGTATCTCATATAGAGTTCTGAAAGTCTGCCATAGTGGGCAGCAGTACTGCATTTGAACATGTTTGAGAATCTAGTTCAATTCTTTATTTAGTGTTTCTGGCCTATCAGAAACAACTAAACAAGGAATTGAACATATCTTGAACAACCAGTTTTTTTTTCTTGAGGCGTTTCATTTCATTGAAAAGATAGAGTTTGTTTACACGCCTCCTAGGAGGTACACATTATACAGTGTATAGAAGCTAATGCACATCCCAACTTGTCGGCAAGATATCTCTTAGGCCTCTAGCCCCTGCTGTAGCCCTAAACAACCAGTTTCGACTGCTAATATCTTCTGGTAATCTTTGCAGCTCGTTGCACACCTTTCTCAGGAGGAGTTGATGAATCAATTGCCTACATTTTTGCCAGCACTCTTTGATGCTTTTAGTAACCAAAGTCCAGATGTTCGAAAGGTGGGTACGATTGTACTGTAGATATTATCATGGCGTATTTCCTGCTATAGATATTCATTGGTTTACAACCTCTTAAGTTTGGATTTTGTATTTTGTATTATCATGAAGCTATGATGGTTATAATCTTTTAATGAGTACATGTCATGTACCCTCTACACAATATGTTAACTACCATTGGGAGGATGGCCAGGATGTCAGGGGTGAAGGCATTGAGATGATGAAATGGGGAGGGGACTCAATGAATAGATAGACTAAATATTCTTAGTGTGCTAGTTGTGTCAAGAGATGATGAAATGGGGAGGGACAAGAATTATTAAGTTCAAACCTAACGCTAGCTCAACTAACTAATGCAGCACTATCTCAGCCAACACCGGCTTGCTGCCCCTTGTGCAGCCTGCCGGCTGTAGGCCCATGGTCCACACTCGTATGCCTAGCAGCATGCCTCGCGGAGGCTATGGCTCATGATCCAACTTTGTTCAGCCTGTGGGTAGAGTAGGAACAGGAAAAGAACGGACAAGTGGAACGGAATCCTGTCATTTCGCTGAAAATTAAGTTCATTAGGGATGATACTTCCAGGTTCCTTTTCCATATGGTTCCTTAGTATGAAGTCACATCCAGGTTCCTGAGTATGAAGTCACTTACATGATCCAACTGAAATCCATTAGTGATCTATGATCTGTTCTGCTGATCTGGAACAAGAAAAGTCATAGTTCATGAATTTAGGTTTGCCAAAGTGAACTTAGCATGAAACTTATTCTGGATAAAATGTGTTATTCCCTATCCATTACAATACATGATGTACCTCCACTTTCTAGGTACCGTGGTCTAGTTGGTTTGTATGTCCATGCGTTTAGTTTATCATTGATTATTAGCACCATATTTAGTTAGCTAACCATTATTTTGTATTCGGATCTTAAATCTTTGACAACCAAAATCTCCTTATGTAGTAACTGTTTAGCTTACAATCTTAGAACATTTTCTCATAGTACCTTGTATTAGAGTAATTAATTTCCTATAATTGTTGCAACTTTGTTTTTCTGATTAATTGCTTTGCTTTCAGCATAAAAAGTATACAACTCTTTAAACTTGTTATGATCTATGGCATGCCCTAGGTGGTGAATCTCTTAGCACCTCATGGCCTGCAATTGCGGGCTGGCATTTCATCTGCTTTTGAATGCGTTCCTTATGCTCTTGTTGATATCTGATATTATTTACACATTTTTTAGACTGTTGTATTCTGCTTGGTGGATATCTACATCATTCTCGGGAAATCGTTTGTTCCCTATCTGGAAGGGCTTAGCAGCACCCAGCTCCGCCTAGTAACCATCTACGCAAACCGGATTTCGCAGGCAAGGTCTGGTGCGCCAATTGACGCTAACCAATGAGCTGTAACATTCTTATTTCTGTCCAGCATGCATATTTGGTTGGTAGGTAGGGGGTGAGATTTTTGGGGGGTTTCGTTTGTTTGTTTGTGTATGTGTATAGTATAAACAAGCGCTTCCCTTGTTGTATTGGAAGTTCCCGGCTTTCGTTCTTTGTGTGATTATGTATTCTCTTTTCTTTGTTTGGTTAGCATGGGGAGAGTGAGTATTAACGAGTGTGTTGTCTTCAGTTGTACAAGTTAGTTACACTGTAAAGAGAAAGGAAATGTAACTTAATGGAGTATCTGTGTGCAAGTTCTCCCAGGCCCTTCTTCATTTTCTGATGGTGGAATTATTTGTCCTGAATTCTCAGTTCTGGACTTCATTTTCTGATGGTGGAATTATTTGTCCTGAATTCCCAGTTTCTGGACTTCTTTTGACTTTGGATTCACTCTATAAGGGCACACCACGTTCGTGTTCCACGAGTATGTTTCTTGTAGAATCAGAGCTTTAATATTGCTCAGTACTATTGGTTACAATCAACGGCAAGCAAAGCTGTCTTCCACACGTTCTGGAAAAGAGCGTGGCAACATACCGTTCAACTGCCCAAGTCTTGTGAGTAGGCTGAATCTCGCACGCCCCAGAAAGCAAGAGCTTAACTTCAACGATATGAACTGAACATGTCTAAGCAGGAGCTTAACTTTCTTGACCAAACAGACAAGTCCATCTCTCAATACCTGGTCAGAAAAACAAGTCCTTGGCAAAATCATGAACTTAGCTTTATTGACCAACCAGGTGACAAATGCCGGACCAGCGGGTGGTGCCAGGGTCAGACTAGAGCCAAGATCTTGTCGCACTTACCCACATCTTCAGATTGATCGTCCATCTTCGCCATTTCAATGATAGCAGGGATTTCCGCACGCGAACGTTCCTTTTCTCGGTGGATTGGAAACGAATGCGCGACGGCGTTCGCCAGTCCACGACGGGAAGCGACCAGAGCTAGCACGCTCGCAACTTTCAAAAGGCGGTAGCACTAGTTCGTGCTTGCGCAGGCGATGACTGACTGATGCAATGCAATGCAACGCTCCAGAGTCTGAAAGTGCGTGATTCCCCAGAGTTGTTCACGTCAACAAAAAAGATTTCCCAGAATTCATTCATTTCTTCGAGAATTTGAACTTGTTCGCGTCTGACGGTGTTTGTCATATTGCACGTAAGTTCACAGGAAAAGTCCGGTTTGAACCTAGGTGCATGTGAACCCAGGTTGGAAATGCATTTTCTAATTGTTAAAAAATTCTGAAATAAAAATAACCGGGTACGTACGCATGTTCCATGTGTGCGTAGAAAGTTTTCGCGGAGAAACCACTTTTTTATTTCAGAATCTAAAAAGACAAAATACGTCACATATATAGCCCTGCAAAATTTCACTTTTTTGCCGAGACAAAATAAAAGGTTTTTTCGTCTCGAAACTCATGTCCAGGGCACATATTTGAGATCATGTGGAAAATCATTTTGTGTTTCGATTTTTAAAACATGTTTTGACATCACAAACGAAACTTTTCAAAAAGTGGGTTCACATGCACCCATATTCCATATATGCAGTCTCCAAGTTCACACACCTATATCACCATCAGCCTCTTCGCGACATCAGCACTTAAGCAACATCTTCAACACTCTGGATTACGTTTTATATACGCGAAAGCAAAAACATATTTACGAAAGATTCACGGTCTATACACCGGCTGGTTCTCTATGACTCAGTCATTGGCTTCAACCAAGTAGGATGAAAACGGACGAAACTGAGTGGTGCCACATTTGTTTGCGGAAACAGAAAACGAATAGAGAAACCTGAAAGAAAAAAATGAAAGCAGGTATTGTCAAAAACAGATATAAATCGAATATGGTGCGAACACAAAGTGACGCAGATATTGGCCGGAACCAAGAGAACTCTCGAATCATGCAAAAAGATCTTAAGAATTCAAAGAAGCCAACAAAGTTGTTACCTAATTTTAGCGTGGTCCTCGATGTACTATGGAATATGGGAAGATCAAACCTTGGAAGCCTCCTCATATGCATGAAGGGAATAACATGGTCGCCAATTATGGGAATATATGTTTTGGAAGTTCGGCTTGACAAGGGCATGTGATGGGCATGCGTCTGTTTCGCCGGAAAAAGTTGTTCCTTTTTGTTTCCGTCTCCGCCAAAAAAAACTTTTTCATTTTTGTTTTACAAATTTTCATTTTCATTTCCACATTTTCATTCGATTTTCGTTTTTCCACGGAAAGTTCCACTCCACTATGGCTAAGGCCGCATGGGGAAAGATAAATCAGACGATCTAAGAACGTGAAACGCTTAACTCGCATCTCGACCAACAAAGCTCTAAGCGACCACACCACATACGCACGACTAGACCGCCGGTTTGGCAACAAAGTTTTTCTAAACTGAAGTATTACAAGACCATAGTATTTAAGCAAGTGTCTGGGCTGTGAATATTCCAGTTTTAGAAAAAAGTGATCTAGAGTTGTTTCTCCAAAAATAGCATGTTTTGAGAGATACTTAAATACTTCCTCTATCTCAGATTACTAGGCATGCACGTGTAACTAGATCGTTAATTTGATCTATATAATATAAATTATATAACACAAAAATTATACCATTAGAAAGTATGAAACCTAAAGTTTCTAATGATATATTTTTTGTATATATATATTTTGTTAAGTTAGTTAAATTGGTGACCTAGAGATACGCGTAAGACTAGTAAACTGAAACGGAGGGAGTATTAATAGTTGAATACGTACCACAATTTTAAATCAAATAGCCCCCCTCAAAAAAAAAAAAGCCAAACACATCAAAGTATTTGAAACTGGTATTTTAAGATCCGTTTGAGAAACTATAGTATTGTTAAAATATTTTAAAAATACTTTGTTACCAAACAAAGCCTAAGTTCTTGAGAGTGTAAGGCCGTAAAACTCGTCCACCCCTCAACTATCCAGCTGCTATATATATGCAAGGCGAACACGCACAAAGATGCATCGATCTGAAACGATCGACTACAATCGAGTGTCGCCACTCCACATTCAGGATCAACAAAATAAACGCGGCAGCCTCAGAACCGAGTGCTTCTCAATCTAGTATGGCTGCCTCGTCGCTGGCTTTCGTGGCGCGCCGTGGCGAGCCCGAGCTGGTCGCGCCGGCCGGGCCGACGCCGCGCGAGCTCAAGCGTCTCTCCGACCTCGACGACCAGGAGAGCCTCCGGTTCTACCGCTCCGTCATCTACTTCTACCGGAGCCACCCGTCGCGCTCGGGCTTGGACCCAGCCAGGGTCATTCGTCACGGGCTGGCCGCGGCGCTCGTGCACTATTACCCCATAGCCGGCCGGCTCCGCGAGCTGCCCGGCAGGAAGCTCGTGGTGGACTGCACCGGCGAGGGTGTGTGGTTCGTCGAGGCCGACGCAGACGTCTCGTTGGACGAGTTCGGCGACACGCTGTGCCCGCCGGTCCCTTGCGCCGGAGAGCTCCTGTGCTTGCCCGAGAGCAACTCCGCCGTCGTCGTCAACCGGCCTCTGCTCTACGTTCAGGTAATTAGGCATGCACATTTGTTTTCCGATTGTTCATTCTGTACTTCATGACGCTGACATGCACATGTGCATGATGGCGTGAAGGTGACGAGGTTGAGGTGCGGAGGCTTCGTGTTCGGCATCCAGGTGTGCCACAGCCTCGTCGACGCGCCGGGAATCACGCAGTTCTTGCAAGCCGTCAGAGAGCTCGCAGGCGGCATGGAGGCGCCCAGCGTGCGGCCGGTGTGGGCGAGGGAGCTGCTCGACGCGCGCGACCCTCCGCGTCCCAACTACCACCACCCCGAGTACGAGCTCGTGCCCAACGCGGCCAACGACAAGCTCCGCCCGGGCGAACAGCTCGTGCACCGGGCGTTCCTCTTCGGCCCCGAGGAGATCGCCTCGCTCAGAGAGCAGCTCCCGCCGCGGATGAAGGCCCGGTGCTCCCGGTTCCTGCTGCTGTCGGCGTTCGCGTGGCGCTGCCGGACGGCCGCGCTCGGGTACGAGCCCGGCGACGAGGTGCGGTTCATGTTCGTGATGAACGCCCGCGGGAAGCGCGACCGCCCGCTCCCGGAGGGGTTCTACGGGAACGCGCTCACCTTCGGCGTGGCGCGGACAACGGCTGGAGAGCTCTGCACGGAGCCGCTGGGCCGCACCGTCGAGCTGATCGTGGCGGCGAGGGCTCGGATCGCCGCCGACGACTACGCGCAGTCGGTTGCGGACGCACTGGTGCTGCGCGGGCGGCCGCGGTTCATGACGGCGCGGACGTACCTGGTGACAGACCTGACCAAGTCGAACCTTCACGAGGTGGACCTCGGGTGGGGGATGCCGGTGTACGGCGGGCCGGCCACGACGACGCTGGCCACGTTCCACATTCCCGCGACGGGCGGCGGGATCACCGTGCCCATGTGCTTACCACCATGGGCCATGGAGAGGTTTGCGGCCAATGTGTGCGCGGGGCTCTCGCCGGCTTCTTCGCGCCGTGGACGTTCCAGTAGCGTGGAGTCGGCTATACTGTCCAATTTGTAGCCATTTAGCTCGTGCAACTGTGCAAGCCTTCCCATGTTCGGAGACTCGCATGCTTTGTCCCTTGTTTTTCTTTCTTAAAAACTTGATAAATTACCGGTCGACTGGGTACCGTTATGGGATTTCAGCTGCACTGTAACTCATGTATAATAAAATCTCAGTTACAACAGGGAACATCATATGTAACTAGGGGTGGAAATAAATCGGCTAGTGCACTTCTCATATCCGTTTTCAAATTTTCAAAATGAATACATAATCCCTTGGTTGCATTCCAGCTAACCAATATACTTATTACAATTTTTCACTAACTTCCGGTTTCGAAACTTGTTAATGTTAGCATTAGGTTTTAATATGATGTGCCTAACCATCATCTAGACACCTAAAAGGGAACGGATTCGAATGAACTTACAAGCTATTTAAGCATTCATGTGCATGCTCGATGTAGGCATGGTGAAGACGTGTTAGGGTCGACACGGCAACAATAGAAAGCACATCATGGAGAAAACAGGAACGCCGCCGACACTATCCTCCTGATGGCCGACGGTGGTCATCGGTCTTCTTATCCGCATCGGCACATCTGTAGGGTCGAGGTCATGAGGTCAATTGCCTTTCTATGCGTGTGTCCACTACCTCATCTTTTGTAATATAGTGTCGAGGGAATCAGGGACCGAACTACACCTGGGCATTTCTTGGGCCGGGCCGGGTTTCGGGCTAGGCCCAAAAAGCCCGTTCCTAGGCATGAGCCCGTCCCGGCCCGACATTTGGGCTTACAAATCGGTCCCGAACCCGACCCGAACAGGAAAAGCCCGGCCCGACCCGATAAGCCCGGCCCGAACTAGGCTTAAACCACGTTTCCTGCAAGCCCAAGCTCGGCCCGGCCCGACGTTTGGGCTCCGAAATCAGGCCCGAACCCAGCCCTACATGCAAGCCCGACCCGGCCCAGGATTTTTGGGCCGGGCCGGGCTGCCCATGCCCACCTGTAGACCGAACCCAAGTTTTTCAAAATTTTGGATGCCCCGATAAGGTACCGGCATAATAAGGGGGTTGGTTGACCACGTCCCCTGTTTCTCTCTTGGGTTTTAGCCAAGATCTACTCCAACATTCCACCCTAGATCGTATGGATAACAAACATCATAAGCCCACTCAATAGAAATAAACATACCAAAGTACGGTGTTACAATGACCAGTAACATGCCACTGTAATACTTTATGGATTTGGCTTATTTGATGGCCCTTATTTCCAGGATCAAAAAAGCTTCTCATCAACCCATACCGGCAATAAAATCGTAAAATGGGTGACATGCCTTCGATAGTTGGATCCGTAAAACATACAACACCAGCATGTGTGTTGATGATGGTGTTCTTATTATTACTATTATTGTATTTTTTATTTCTTCTTCTTATTATTATTATTTTGAAAATTCTTTCAACTATCCGGGTATAGGTCCTCCACGCATATTTGATATATATATGTGTTTAACTTAAAACATATTGTCAATGGTCTTGGCAATACCATTTTACTTGTTGCTACTCGCATAGAAGACTACGAGTCATAATGTAGTAAGTGGGTTTGAAGTGTTGTCTACCACCTTAATTCAATAAATACCTTTTGACATAGATCCTGCTAGATAAGCCTTTTAACATGCCACATAATCAATTGCATCATTACTGATGCCATCTTTGTCAGTTTGGAGCTTTCCCACGATATAGCTCACATGCGAGGATGAGAATGTGACATGACGTGGAAACTGTCATGGACCTGACCAATGATGTGGCGTTCTCTGCTACTGGCAAGCAACGAAGGAGGCTTCGTCGAGCTGGAAGGAGACCAACTCGGATAAGTGGGCCCGAATGGACCAAGTAAGGGCCAATCAGAAGCAGGCTATCGACGCATATCAGGTGCCAGGGTGGACGGGAGTAGATGGGTTAAAGTAGCAGCGCTACAGAGGGAGAACTTGTCGTTTGACCAAACTGTAATCTGGATCCCGAATCCCTTTCTCTATCTCTCTTCCAGAACTTTCCCTCAATTCCCTTCCATTCCTTTCCTGAAGAGACTGTGAGATAATACAAGGAAGAGTAGTAGCCCGTAACAGAAACCTTAATATCCACACACCTCGCAAAATCAATATCGAATAACCCACAAAGTCAAGATTGCCTTAATATCCAAAGGAGCATGCTCCGGCCGAAGGCCATGTGCTGCTCCGTCGAACTTTGCCTGATGCATTGCGTGCATGGCGTATGGGGTGGTGCGTTGGAGGTTTGACCTTTTGGGGAATCGTCGGTCCCGCAGCAACGTGTGGAGGCGACGGTTCGCGCGGCAACATTCTGAGGTGACGACGGTTCCTGCAGCAACATTCTGAGGTGACGACGGCGCGGTCGGCGGAGGCTGGCACATCATTGATCATCAGCACGGCCACCCGCCTTCATCATCCATTGCAGCGCCGGCTTGAGCCGGCCATAAGGTGTCGATGGTGGCGCGCATGGCATGTAGGTCCCGTGCGTCATCATCCATGAGAGATGTCGCGACAACCTTGAGGTGAAAAAAAACCTTTCTCCCCGATCAATTTCATCACCAAATTTGGGCATTCGGGCTTTGCAGATAGGGGATTCCTTGCGTTAGGGTTTCATTAACTTTTATTCATGATTAAAATATGATCCATACTTCATCATCAATAGTTAATCTTGATTAATTGGTGGGCGAACTTGCAGGTAACGGAGGGAAAAAGCTGGAGTTGCAGTTGGCCGCAAAGGTGCTGGAATGGGTCGAGGGTGAGGTATTCCAGGCAAGTCGAGGATGGGCGATGAAGTTGCTCCGGCGGTGTAGGAGGTTCCCTCAGTGGAGACATTTCTGTTGTTTTTAGATGCTTCGAGTTGTGGGGATTTGGAGGTAGTGCAAAGTTTTCAAATAATCTGGGAGTTCGGAGGCTTTAGAGTTAAGTCTTTGAATCCTCATTTCTTTGGTCTGTAAAACTAAACAGGTTGATGGGTGTGCATTTCGGTGGTTATGGAGTTTTGGTTGAAACTTTGTAGCTGGATTTCTATTAATGGAAATCGGGGAGTTATCCCTTTGCATAAAAAGATCAGTTAATCTTGATTATCAACAACATTAACACGATCGTATGACATACACATTATCATTAACACTTATAGAAAAGGGCATTAACTTAGCAGTGATCCTTGGCACTTGAACGCCATCATTAACTCAAACCAAAAACTATTAGGCCTTTATTCATAATAAACCATCATATATTAGGCCTAATTGGGGTTCTAGGTACGGTTAGGTTGCTCTGATACCATTGTTAGCATTATGTTTTAACATGACGTGCCTAACCATCATCTAGAACACCTAAAAGCGAACAAATTCGAATGAACTTACAGGCTGTTAAAGTATGCGTGTGCATGCTCGATGCGGGCAGGGGTGAAAACGTGTGGGGGTCGAACAGGGCAGCGATGGAGAAAACAGGGACATCGCCGGCACTATCCTCCCGAGGGCCGGCGGTGGTCATCAGTCTCGACTACCTCATCTTTTGTTATATAGTGCTGAGGGAATCAAGGACCCAAACCAAGTTGTTTTTATTTTGGGGATTTGTGCTCAGTTAAGTTCTACCTCACTTGATTTGCATTGTCATTCGTGCTATTTATGAGTTGCAACAATCTGATGGCATCAACTAACTGAAAACGAAGTTAGTTCTCAATCAACTGAGAAATAGCCACACACTTTATTTTGGGTGCCCTGATCATGTACGAGGATAATAAGGGGGTGGTTAACCACGTCCCATATTTTTTCTCTTGGTTGTGTTAGCCAAGACCTACTCCAACAGCTAGCAAGCAGGTGTAGCTAAACCACGTTTGGGGCAGTACAAAAGAAACACATACACACCGGCAAAGCCGATCTAGCGCAAACAGTTTGCCAGACGAGTTATCTCCATCACCCATTGTACCCACGAATTGATAGCTCCGACGACTTTGCCGCGATAGTGCAACTGATGTTTGTCTCCGTCTGTTGCATCGCAACCAAGCTCATCAGCCTCATCATTGGTGACAGTGACCACCTCCCGTACGAGTGGGTTGTGTAGGACGTGCTTGTCGAAATCCTTGCCAAGGAACCGCTTCAAGAAGCTGAGCTGGACCAGCCTCGCCCACGTCGACACCTTGAGCACGTCACGCCCGCTAGACGACTTGGGCATCGTCGACGTCTCCTCCGGGTCCGGGCACTTCATGTCGGCGGCGAGATCGGGCACTCTGTCGTCGGGTTCTTCCATGTTCTTAGGCGAGGCATGCCGCGTCAGGACGAGCTCGGCCCACATGGCCAGCACCACGCCGGCGGCCGTCCGAACAGCAAGGCTGTCGCTCTCGAGGAGCTCGGCAAGGTGGTGGGGCGGGATCGTGGTCTCTTTCCACTCGTACGGGCAGGTATTCAAGCCGACCAGGGTGCTGAGGAGCAACGTCCAAGTGGTCACAGCTGCTTCCAGGATCTCAGGGCTCACCGTCCAGCTCTGGCCTGTTTCGGAGAGGTCGGGGGCTAACCTTGGGTTGAACACGGCCATGACGGCCTTCATGCACTCATGAGTGTCCTCCGGCCGGCGCGCGCCGGCGAAGGTGACGGCGGCGATGCATTGGAGAGCGGCTACCAGCGTTGCCGTGTCGGCCGACTCCCGCATAGTGTTCCTCGCGACGGCGAGCGCAGTTCCGAACACCGCGTCGAAGTAGTACTTGTTGGGTCTGTCCCCGACGGTGAGCGCGAGGAGGCCGATGGCGCGGTAGGCGAGCCTGGCCTCGGAGGCGGTGCCCGCCACGAACGAGCGCAAGCAGCAGTGGGCGATGGTCATGTCCCGGAGGTCAATCTCGTCCACGGATTTGAAGCCCTCGAGCGCACCGACGAGGTTTTTCATGGCGTCCTCGTATAGTGCCTCCTCGTGATTGGGTCGTCTCTTGCTCCCGCGGAGCCTCCAGATGCACCTATCCAAGGCATCGTAGTCTCGCTCTCGCATGCCGTCGTTTGTAGCGGAAGCACGAGAGATTCGGGCACCCATCAAGCTAGCTATCTACGCCGGAGTTCAGAGGATCGATCGATCGATCAGATCGCTCGGGTAACAGCGGGAGGACGGGGACAACGCCTGGGGATTATAACTTCTTGATTACTCCTTCCTTAAAACGAATCGGTAACTCTAAATCTGTACAAACAGTTCGCTAGTTTGTCCGCCTGCAGTCCTACTTCGGGCCAGCCGGCCAGGTTACACGGGCCTCAGGTTTTTGTCGGGCCGGGATTGACTATTGCAATATTTCGGGCTTCAGACCGATCTCGGGCTTGATTCTTCAAGATCGGGGTTTTAAAAGCACGTCCTGACACCCAGCCTGGCTCTAGTTATGACCCAAGGCGTGATTACAGCTGGTATAAATGAACTTTGTGTCTATTGCCACATATTCGTTGGTATTTGCAACGTTTTATATTATTTTTAATGACCCTCTTTATTCTAGTTATAACTCTACATAACGAGAATCTTCTGTTTTAAGTATTACATTATTTTTACTTTCTATGACCTATACGGAGTCAAATGGATCTAGACTTTTTCGAGGATTTTACGAGGACTAATGATATGAAGCTTTTAAATCACGCAAACTGTCAACACCCGGATTTTTAAGTCCGGATGCCTATTATGTCATTCATCGCAATCCCAGGAATATTGTTGTTGCGAGGCATAATAGCTAAGTATCACAGTCATCATTTATTACAACCCATAATGTCTTACAACTTGAATCACATGATCCATATTACACGAATAGTTGATCTATTGATCAACGAACAAACACAAGTTCAAAGCGGAAGCGTAAAAATAAAGGGACTCTGTAGTCCACAGGCCAACGCTTGACGTCAGAAAGCTCCTAGTTGTCATAGGCGTCCTGCTGGTCCTCGTCTTGGTAGTTCTGTTCATCTTCATACTCTGGCCATTTGAATAGCCAGGGACAAAGCCATAAGTACTTTAAGTACTTGCAAACTAACACTAAAGTAAGTGCTAACCATTTGAGTAATGATGCTAGGCTCTAGTTAATTTGACTAAGCCACATTTTAGTTCACAAGTGTTCGTTCATATGCTAGCTAACTCAAGTGGGAACATTAGTGTCATTCCCACAACATCTGTTGCAATTCAACAAGTCACCATGTCACCATGTATTTCATCAACATTTTCAAAATTTGACACCGGAAAACTGTATGGCCTTTCCAACCGTCCGTAACCGTGGACGCGGCTATTCGAATAGATTGACACTCTGCAGAGGTTGCACACTTGTGCCACAACATTTGATTTCATCCGTCGAAAGAACTTCGAATCATCGTAACACAGTACGCGGATCATCAACCATAACTTTTCACTTACAAACCCTAGTATGAGCACCTCTCCCCATGAGCTTGGCCTCCCAGTGAAAACCAACTGTTAACCTGGGAACTGCACAGGGCTTGGCCGTATAATTCACCTCAATTCACATCATTTCTCAACAACGGAGGCAGCCTCAGCATAACCCCTATGATGTGTGTTCAGAGGGAACCCATACTAGGGTGTATAAACTTCCAGTTAAGCCCTACCCATAATCAGGTATTATGGGGGTACTTAAAATTGGAAAGGTATCGCATGCAAACCAATATCAGGTTTTATCAAAAATCACTATCTTCTCTTGTTCACATTCAACTTCAACTTCATTCAATGGAGTGACCTATTACTCCCAAGTTTTCAAATTCAACATATCATAGGTTCCCATCTAGAGTAGTCAAGTTTTAGTATTTTTAGCATTAGCACTAATCATGAGGGGTGCTACATTGCTTTGCTATTTGTGAGACTAATTTTACTACTCTAATATGCTTACTTACCTAGACCAAGTTAAGTCCACTCCTTGAAACAACAAGTAACACTTGTATGGTGTAAACTTAGGATAGGCTTGTGTAAGAAAGATAAGAATCATGGTGCCTTGCCCCAAAGAGGGCTTTGCACTTTGCAAGAGTATTAGCTTGCCTTGGTAGTTCTCAAGGTTTTCTTCTTCCTCCTCTTGGTAGAATCCTTCTTCCTCTTGGTATTCTCCGGTGCTAGCGTCTAAATTTGAATACGAGGTATAATCACTAAACAAGCTCAAAGGCTATACTAAGCACATCATTACTTCACACAAACTATGCTAAGCACACACATAAAATAGTTAGGTGCATTGATTTTCTTTATTAAAGAAAATTAATTTCCTACTATTACATATATAATTAATGATTTCCATTTAGTTCTTGAGAAAAAATAATTTCCTCTCATTGACATCTTCTTAAGATTTAACTTCTCAAATAATCGTACATGAATTCATATTGACCAAAGTCAAACATTCATTATCATCATTTGAGAAAATGATTTAAATGAGGTAGATCACCTCATACCCTTTTATAATTCCACAAATGATTTAAATCTCCAAATATTCATATAGGAGTGTTTGGACCAGGGGTTCAAACATCACATGAATTCATTTGGGACAATATTTAAATGAAGGGAAATCCTTCATATGATTTACATAATAGTTTTGGACAATATCACTTACTAAACTAGCCATATTGTCCATTAATTAATCTAGGGCATGATCATGCAAGGTGACCACACCATTTTCTTGCAGAAACAATTAGTGTAAGTCAAATGTGAACTATTGGAGTTGGAATTATTCAAATATCTATTTTGGTTGATTTTTAATAATTATTCTAAGGCAGAAAAGTCCCTGCCTTGTTTATTTTTCCACTTCAATTCTATAATAGATCTAGGGTTCAAACCAGTGGCATTGTGTAGATAAAATCCTTAGCTTTCCAAATATATAAAGTTTGTTAAATTTGGCCAAGCCAAACAGATTCTATGAATTTTCAAAGTTAGGTCCAGTATTGAATTCAAACTAAATTTATTAAACGAAGTTTGAATTAAAAAGGCCGGCGGGAAAACTAACTGGGCCTAAACGTTTAAAACGGCCCAAGGCCAGCCCACCACGCATCTATGCACGCGCGGGCCGCCTGATAGTGGGCTCCACTCGTCAGAGACTCATAACGCCCGAAGCGGTATGGATCAACGAGGCGCGTCGGATTAGATCGCCGATCAACGGTGCACATTCATCGTCGTCGACGGTGAGAGAGGGGCTCGCCGGCGGCTTGGGTAGGGGGTCGGAAGCTCACCGTGGCTCCAGCTAGGGTTGGGCAATGTGCGCGGTGAAGTTGTGGACGACGACGAAGCTCCTGGTACCGGCGGCAGCTCCAGAGGCGGCGTCCTTCTCCGGCGATCGTCGGCTACTGTGGGCGGCGGCGATCTCGCAATTGGGAGCGTCTGGTGGCTAATCGAGCATGGTGAGGTGCTGACGAGGTCGAGGAAGGAGAGGGGAGGGTGGTGGTTGATACGTCTCCAACGTATCGATAATTTCTTATGTTCCATGCTACTTTATTGATGATATCTACATGTTTTATGCACACTTTATGTCATATTCGTGCATTTTCTGGAACTAACCTATTAACAAGATGCCGAAGTGCCTGTTTTTCGCTGTTTTTGGTTTCAGAAATCCTAGTAACGAAATATTCTCGGAATTGGACGAAATCAACGCCCAGGTTCCTATTTTGCCGGAAGCATCCGAACACCCGAGAGCCGGAGGGGCCCGGGGCCCATGACAGGGTGGCGCGGCCAGGGCCTGGGCCGCGCCCCCCTATGGTGTCGTCGCCCCTTCGACCTTCCGAGGCTGCCCTTTTGCCTATATAAAGCCCCTGCATCGAAAACCCTTACGGAAGAAGCCACGGTACGAGAAAGTTCCAGAGCCGCCGCCATCGCGAAGCCAAGATCTGGGGACAGAGTCTCTGCCCGGCACCCTGCCGGAGCGGGGAAGTGCCCCCGGAAGGCTTCTCCATCGACACCGCTGCCATCTCCACCGCCATCTTCATCACCGCTGCTGCTCCCATGAGGAGGGAGTAGTTCTCCATCGAGGCTCGGGCTGTACCGGTAGCTATGTGGTTAATCTCTCTCCTATGTACTTCAATACAATGATCTCATGAGCTGCCTTACATGATTGAGATCCATATGATGAGCTTTGTATCGCTACTAGTTGTGTGCTACTCATGTGATGTTATTAAAGTAGTCTATTCCTCCTGCATGGTGTAAAGGTGATTAGTGTGTGCACCGTGTGGTTCTTGTCGTAGGCTATGATCATGATCTCTTGTAGATTGTGGAGTTAATTATCATTATGATAGTATTGATGTGATCTATTCCTCCTTCATAGTGTAATGTGGACAGTGTGTGCACTATGTTAGTTCTTGGTTTATTTTGCAATGATCTATTATGCTCTAAGGTTATTTAAATATGAACATTGAATTGTGGAGCTTGTTAACTCCGGCATTGAGGGTTCGTGTAATCCTACGCAATGTGTTCATCATCCAACAAAAGAGTGTATGTAGCACATATGAGAAGAAGTATTTATTATGCGATCAATGTTGAGAGTGTCCACTAGTGAAAGTATGATCCCTAGGCCTTGTTTCCAATACGCTATCACGCTTGTTTACGTTTTACTGCGTTACTATGCTGCACACTACTGCTTGTTTACTTCCCGCAATATTACTACCATCAACTGCACGCCAGCAAGCTATTTTCTGGCGCCGTACTACTGCTCATATTCATTCATACCACTTGTATTTCACTATCTCTTCGCCGAACTAGTGCACCTATTTGGTGTGTTGGGGACACAAGAGACTTCTTGCTTTGTGGTTGCAGGGTTGCATGAGAGGGATATCTTTGACCTCTTCCTCCCTGAGTTCGATAAACCTTGGGTAATCCACTTAAGGGAAACTTGCTGCTGTTCTACAAACCTCTGCTCTGGAGGCCCAACACTGTCTACAAGAATAGAAGCACCCGTAGACATCAAGCACTTTTCGCGCCGTTGCCGGGGAGGGAAGGTAAACGGCACTCACACATTGTCAAGCCCGGCAACTAAGCACTTTTTCCTCGTCAACTACGCGCCAAGCACTTTTCGCGCCGTTGGGAGGAAAGGTAAAAGGCACTCATACTTCGGTTCCAGGCAGTACTTTTCGGCGCCATTGTGTGTGTGCTCGAAGCTATTTCCTTTAGACTCGCAATTGCGACATTTGGTTTCTTGTTTACACTAGTTAGGCATAATGGACAACAATGACCTTTTTATTCTATTTCCTGATTTAAGACATGGATGGTTTGATGCGAAAATTAAAAAACCATGGAACATATTAATATGAATGCTTTGAACACCATTGTTGTTAATGATATGGAAAATTCTAAGCTTGGGGAAGCTGGCTTTGATGAGCATGATATTTTTAGTCCCCCAAGCATTGAGGAGAAAATTTACTTTGATGATACTTTGCCTCCCATTTATGATGATTATAATGATAGTAGTCTTTTGTTACCACCTGTTATGGAGGATAAATTTGATTATGATTACAATATACCTCCTATATTTGATAGCTACTTTGTTGAATTTGCTCCCACTACAATTAATAAGAATGACTATGCTTATGTTGGGAGTAGTAATTATTTTATGCATGAGACTCATGATAAGAATGCTTTATGTGATAGTTATATTGTTGAGTTTGCTCATGATGCTACTGAAAGTTATTATGAGAGAGGAAAATATGGTTGTAGGAATTTTCATGTTACTAAAATGCCTCTCTATGTGCTGAAATTTTTGAAGCTACACTTGTTTTATCTTCCTATGCTTGTTACTTTGCTCTTCATGAACTTGTTTATTTACAAGATTCCTATGCATAGGAAGCATGTTAGACTTAAATGTGTTTTGAATTTGCCTCTTGATGTTCTCTTTTGCTTCAAATACTATTTCTTGCGAGTGCATCATTAAAACTGCTGAGCCCATCTTAATGGCTATAAAGAAAGAACTTCTTGGGAGATAACCCATGTGTTTATTTTACTACAGCAATTTTTATTTTGTTGAGTCTTGGAAGTTGTTTACTACTGTAGCAACCTCTCCTTATCATGTTTTTGTGCCAAGTAAAGTTTCTATGTTAAAGTTGATGTTATATTTGGGATCGCTGCGCAGAAACAGCATTGCTGTCTGTCACGAATCTGGGCACAGGCCTCTGTAGAAAATTCGAAAAAATCTGCCAATTTACGAGCGTGATCCTCAGATATGTACGCAACTTTCATTAGTTGTGAGTTTTTCCATTTGAGCAAGTATGGTGCCATCTTAAAATTCGTCTTTACGGACTGTTCTGTTTTTGACAGATTCTGCCTTTTATTTCGCATTGCCGCTTTTGTTAAGTTGAATGAGTTTCTTTGTTCCATTAACTTTCAGAAGTTATGTGCAATGTGTAAAGAATGATTATGCCACCTCTGAACATGTGAATTATTAATTGTGCACTAACCCTCTAATGAGTTTGCTTGAAGTTTGGTGTGAAGGAAGTTTTCAAGGGTCAAGAGAGGAGTATGATATACTATGATCAAGAGGAGTGAAAGCTCTAAGCTTGGGGATGCCCCGTGGTTCATCCTGCATATTTCAAGAAGACTCAAGTCTAGCTTGGGGATGCCCAAGGCATCCCCTTCTTCATCGACAAAGTATCAGGTTCCTTCTCTTGAAACTATATTTTTATTCGGTCACATCTTATGTACTTTACTTGGAGCGTTGATGACCCACAAGTATAGGGGATCGCAACAGTCTTCGAGGGAAGTATTACCCAATTTATTGATTCGACACAAGGGGAGACAAAGAATACTTGTAAGCCTTAACAAATGAGTTGTCAATTCAGCTGCACTGAAACAGACTTGCTCGCAAGAGTTTATCGGTAGTAACTTCTATGGCAAGGGAAATAGCGAAATAACAGCAGCAAGAAATAAAGACAGCAGAGTGATTATAGTAAACAACAGGATTAAAATACGTAGGCACAGGGACGGATTTAACGGGCGTTGCATGGATGAGAGAAACTCATGTAACAATCAAAGGGCATTTGCAGATAATAATAAAACGGTATCCAAGTACTAATCAATCAATAGGCATGTGTTCCATATTTAGTCGTACGTGCTCGCAATGAGAAACTTGCACAACATCTTCTGTCCTACCAGCCGGTGGCAGCCGGGCCTCTAGGGAAACTACTGGATATTAAGGTACTCCTTTTAATAGAGTACCGGAACAAAGCATTAACACTCCGTGAACACATGTGATCCTCACATCACTACCATCCCCTCCGGTTGTCCCGATTTCTGTCACTTCGGGGCCATTGGTTCCGGACAGCGACATGTGTATACAACTTGCAGGTAAGATCATAAACAACGAATATCTTCATGAATAAATAACATGTTCAGATCTGAGATCATGGCACTCGGGCCCTAGTGACAAGCATTAAGCATAACAAGTTGCAACAATATCATAAAAGTGACATCTACGGATACTAGGCACTATGCCCTAACAATCTTATGACTATTACATGACCAATCTCATCCAATCCCTACCATCCCCTTCAGCCTACAGCGGGGGATTACTCACACATGGATGGGGGAAACATTGCTGGTTGATGGAGAGGCGTTGGCGGTGATGGCGGTGAAGATCTCCTCCAATTCCCCGTCCCGGCGGAGTGAACGGAGACTGGCTCCCGCGACGGAGTTTCGCGATGTGGCGGCTCTGGAGGGTTTCTGGCGATGTCGACTTCTCCCGTGCGTTTTCAGGTCGAAACCAATAAGTAGTCCGAGGGGGGCGAGGCCGGCCGAGGGGGCCACACCATAGGGCCGCGCGGCCCCCCGCCCGCGCCGCCATATGGTGTGGGGCCCTCGGGCCTCCACCTCCTTTGCCCTTCTGTCTCCAATATTTTGGTAAAATAGGGCCATCCGAAGAAATTCCGAGGATTTTCCCGAAAGTTGGATTTCTGCACAAAAACGAGACACCAGAGCAGTTCTGCTGAAAGTCGTCCGTGTTAGTTGTATCCAAAATACACAAATTAGAGGCAAAACAATAGCAAAAGTGTTCGGGAAAGTAGATACGTTTTGGACGTATCAACTCCCCCAAGCTTAGCTTATTGCTTGTCCTCAAGCAATTCAGTTAACAACTGAGCGATAAAAGAACTTTCACGAACACATTTGCTCATATGATGTATATATTCTCATGCTATGGCTAATACTTAAGCAGTTCATAATGAGATACATGCAAATAAGATCATCGAACAGCTATGTCAATCATGGAGAGGTACCAACAATTAATAATAAGCACCATGAATCATGTATATAAGCAGGATTGCAATGTTCATAAGAGAATATGATAAAGTGGTATCTCGCTTGCCCGTATTTGATCGGCAAAACATAAATGCCGAGGCACCTCTTGAGTTCATAGAAAGACTAGAAGTAGTGATTGTCAAAGATAAAAGCATCAAAGTTATACCACAATCAATCATATTTCGAGACAAGCATATTATACTAAGAATGACAGTTGTGCTCTCAAGATAGTGCTCAAAGAAAGAATGGAGACACAACATAAAAGTAAAAGATTGACCCTTCGCAGAGGGAAGCAGGGATTAACATGCGCTAGAGCTTTTCATTTGTAAAGCAGGAGTAAAATTATTTTGAGAGGTGTTTGTTGTTGTCAACGAATGGTAATGGGTACACTAACTACCTGACAAAGGATTAACTTGTCAATGCCTACAGATTGTAGACTAGGGTTTTGCTAGAACCTAGAAGTAGAGGGCAAGTAGATCTCGAAGGTTTAGGCGAAAAGTACTCGGCGATTATCAAAACTAGGGTTATGTTGACAGTAGATTCGATCCTTTCTTTGTCCCTCGACTCCCTTATATAGGAGGTGGAGCCGAGGGTTTCGTATTGTTATTAGTCCGGGACGGTTTCTAACTCGTCCCGCCAGATTACAAAAATATACTTTCTATTACAACTCTAGCTTTCCTTAATACATCTTGGGCTCCCGAATCTTCTTATTCTTCGGATAGTGGGCCTTCAGTAAATCCCGGGTACTATCTATGGCAGGCCCATTTGGGGTGCCTATGTCAGTAGCCCCGAGATTTTGCTTGAATCGTAGAGTCAGGGAAAATCTCTCCTTATTTTTGTTCGAGAGCTTTTATAAAATTCTATATTGTACAGGGATAATGGTAGTTGGGGCTAGTTCATCCGACGGATCAGGTACTAGTTAACTGCTCTAGTGGCAATCCGCAAAACCTACTTCAAGATCACGTCCCGACATGATCTCGGGATACTGGTGTAAACTTCGACAGTGCCGCTTAAGGTCTTACCATTCGTCGAGTCCCAGTCAAATTTATCGGGTACCTAACGCGTCCGTTAGATTTTTCGTATCTGTTGATACGGATAAAAGTAAGAGCGCAGTCTTTGGCGATGCCACGCCAGAAACGGATCTGGGGTCTTACCTTCGCAAATTTGCGGCATTCAGAAATTGATCGCAACTTTGGCGTTCGAGAATATATTGTCGAGTGCTTTTCGCCTTTGGAATAGCACATTTTATTGAGTCATATTTGATGACTTTATTTTGTCTTCCCGATGGGAGTGTATGTAGAGTTATTTGTGTAACTCGAAATATACTCACTTCTTTTTCTCTATTTCTGATCAAATTCATCGGGCACGCGAACAGTTCCCGATGGGAGTAGCTCCCGAGGCTACAGCCAAGAACTTGTGCTTGGGTGTAGGCTCCACAGATTAGCATCATTTGCCGCTATATTTATGATCCTTCTCGATATTTTTTATATTTATCGGGTGCGCGACCAGCGCTCCCGATGGGAGTAGCCCCCGAGGCTATGGACAAATTCTTGGATTTGGTCATAGGCTCTCGCCATTTCTATATTGTCATATTCGAAATTTTCTATTTTTCCAGAGCCCCCGAGCATTTGGGCAAAAACTTGTATTTGATCAAAGGCTCCAAGAGTTTTCGAATATTTAACCCTGTCGCCATTCTCTTTTTATTTTTCTTGTCGACATATTTTCCCTTGTCGACTTCTCTTCATCTCTGTCAATAATTGGGATTTTATTTCTGCCTTGTGGGTCCACTATTCCCACCATGTTGACACGTCGTGCAAGTGGGGGACACACGTCCTCCGCTTTTCCCGGCGCACGTTCTGTAACCTCGTCAATGTTGAAATACTAATTTGCCCTCGTTGCCACGTGGTAATCATCTCCTGCATTCTTTCTTCATCCAACGGTTCCGTCGCTTCACCGCACTTCTATATAAGATCTCCTTCTTCTTCCTCGAGCACTTCCGCTCGCGCCGTTCTCTGCTCTCCTCTGCAAAATCTTCCCTTGCGCTCCACTGCTGCCAAAGCTCTTCTCTTCGCTGCTCCTCGCCATTGCCGTTGTTGATGCCACCGCGTCGCTTAACCAGGCACAGCACTCCTGATTCTTCCATGGCCGCCGCAGATCTAGGAACTGCGGAGTGGGAGAGGTCCAAGATCACAAACCAAGACCTGAACCTCTGAAGAAACGGGAATCACCGCGAAGCCCAAAGCGGTTTGCTTCCCCAGTGAAGAAAGCTACCCAGCCCCTCCAATGGGGTACCGGGTAAGTTTTGTCGACCATCTCATCCGTGGTTTATCCACCCCCATCCATCCTTTCCTCCGTGGATTACTCTATGTCTACGGTCTCCAGCACCTCACACCAAACTCAATCCTCCACATTTCTATTTTCATCACGCTTTGTGAAGCCTTCCTTGGCGTCTCACCCAATTGGGCGCTTTGGAAGCGCATTTTCTTCTGTCGCCGCAATGGCTCTCCAATGTCGCCTATAATATAGGCGGCGTTGTTATTTCTATTCGCTCCACTGCTGATTACTTCGACGTCAAGCTCCCTGACTCCGTTCAAGGTTGGCGCAAGAGGTGGCTATACATTCGCGAAGAAAACGATGGCTGCCTCGAGGATAATATTCCTCCTTTTGACGGTGCCGAGAAAATTCTTCGTCGCCGTTCCTGGGATGCAGAGGCTACCGAGGAAGAAAGAACTTCGACTGAATCCCTGATGGCTCGCATCCATGAGTTGCAAAATACTCGCGGCAAAGAATTGTCAGGTATCCAGATTATAGTGTATTTCCTTAAGAGTAGAGTTCAGCCTCTTCAAGCTCGCAAATTCCCTCTCTGGAAATATACTGGCAACGAAGACGTGGACCGGCCGGTGGATTTGGAAGTCAAGGACCCGGAGAGGCTTGTCCGAAAAATCACCTCCCTCAGCAAAAAAGATGCCATCCCTTCTTCTTGTCGCGTAAAACCATACAGCGCCACCCATGCGCTTCCTAAGGTAATCATTGTCGCGCAATTTTTTTACTGCCTTGCTTTTTTGCATTGTTTGCTCCGTTCTGATATCCTTCCCTCTTTTTGAACAGAATCATCCAAATCTTGTTTCACTTCCTCCTCTTCCGAAGGTGGGGAAGTCGAAGAAAGGACCGTTATCTCTAATGATAACCAAGAGGCCTCCTCTTTTGTGAATGAACCCGCATTCTCGTAATCTGCGGGTTCTGCTGAAAAAGATGCTGCTTCTGAAGACACTACATCGGCCCAATCTCCTCCTGCTGATTCTCCAAAGAACAAAAGGAAGAGGGGTGATGTCGAAGATTCCGGGACTTCTAAACCCGAAGAAGCTGCTCCTTTACCGCAAAAGGCAGCTTACGACCCATATCTTGCGAGTATCATCGTTCGTAAGTTCCCTCTTTTATTTTCCTATTCGAAGAATTTTTGCTTGCCTTGCTTTTTACACTGCCACCCTTTTGCAATAGTGATGATGACGAGGAAACGCCAGCTTTGGATGTGGCTGCTCGAACGAGTATGTCACATACCCTAGTTATTTCAGAGCCACGAGTTGAAGGAGAGGAATCCTCGCCTCCTCAACAAAACATCGGCGCTTCTACTCCTCCTTCGAGCCCCCGAGCCCCTTCACCGAAAAGGGCAAGGACGGAGATTGTCTCGGAGCCTACTCTCCAATTGAGTAGCTCTTCGAACCTTCTCATGGAAGATGTAAGTTCTTTACTTTTTTGTCAGTGTCTATGTTTTCTCTGTTTGCTTCTGTGCATCACCATATTTTTCTCATACCCCCATTTTCTCTTTGTTTTCTTTTGGTTTCAGCCCTGTGATCAAGGATCTTCTTCGCATCGGTGCCCAATTTGTTGGGTACCGTGAATATGCGAATAAAGCTGAAGGTAATGATCTGCTCCCAATTTGTTCCTTCTTTGTTGTCGAGATTTGTAACTATATTTATCTTCCATTGTAGAAAAACTGGCGGAAGCCAATGATCGTGCCAATACACTTGCTCAGCAATTAGAGCAAAGTGAAAAGGCTCGCAAAAAGGCTGAGTCAGATGCTATTGATGCACGAGCAGAGGCTGATAAAGCCAAGGCTGACGCTGCTGGTGTCGAAGACCTTAGAAAGAGGCTTCACACCGCTGAAACCCCGAGCGATCACATAGCCGCCAATCTGCTCGCGAGGAGGCGATCCGTAAGCGTTTAACGACGCAGAGTCGCCGCTTCGTAGGTAAGTACCACTCATTATTCTCTTGTATTTTCTTCTCTGCACTCGTTTGTTGCTCAATTTTTTCTTTCTTGACAGCTAGAACAGCTCAAGAATTTCAACTTGATGAACCCGCCAATGATTCTCTTCTTGACGCCCTTTCACTCCTTGAAGTTCATGGATCAGAGGCACGCGGAGGCATTGATCAGGCTAAAGCGGGGTTGTCGCGGCTTTTTTATTTCTTCCCAAAGAAAGAGGAACCCGCAACTTTCCTTGACCTCGCCAAGTGTTTCAATCCGTCTGAAGATCTTGGGTTAAGGGTGCGCCATGAGAATATGAAGATTGCCGTGGAAAATACTGTCGCCTTGGTTGCTGATAGCCAACAATCTATCGACTGGTCGAAAGTTGGCGACACTGATCAGATAGAACAGTCAAGGTGGAGGTCTTTAATCAAGGCAGCTAAGCCCAACACGAGGAAAATCCTGGCTTATATCGGGATCAAGCCATCTTCGACTCCTAGCTCATCAAAGCCGGAGGTCTAGTTGAATGCCTCTGCTTTTTCTTTTTTAGCAGTCCTCTTTCTTTTGGCTTTGTCGCCGTAGTGTTATTGGCGAGAACTATTTCAGTATCCCTCTAGAAGGTCCTTCTTTTGTAATAGACATGTATATATTATGGAGATGAATGAAAATCTATCTTTTGCTCAGTGATTGATGTCGAAATATTTCTTTTTCCAGTTAATTTTTGACAATTATACGCCAGCTCCTGGTTCTTCCAATATTTTGCCTTCTCCCCCAAGGAGAACTCCTGCTGATGCTTCGTCTGCCGAGGATTCCTTGCCGCAAGATTTAGACGAACTTCGACACCAACTGCAGTTCGTGAAGAAGCAATCACTTGTGCTGATGGAGAAAGCTCGTAAGTCATCTGAAGCCGAAGAAATTGCACTCCAACAGCACAAACTGCCATTGCTGAAAAGGACTCTGCTGTTGCTGAAGCACGCGGCTGCATCTCGAGAAAATTCTATGCTGCAGCTAACAGATGCTAGTTTGGATATGGCGGGTAAGTTTCATTGTCCTTATCTCGCTTCTTCGTTTTCCTTTGCTGCTTGCCTCCTCATTGCCCACCGAATTGTTTTATGAAACCATAGGTGCTTTTTTGGATCCTATAACTGAAGATGAACGTGTCGAGGCTCGTTCCAATGTTCTCCTTCGGCTTGCACATGAGCACGGATCGACTTTTTGGGGTACACCTGAGCGGACCCGCCAAATCGTGAGATTTCAAGATCG
This sequence comes from Lolium multiflorum, assembly GCA_030979885.1. Taxonomy (NCBI): domain Eukaryota; kingdom Viridiplantae; phylum Streptophyta; class Magnoliopsida; order Poales; family Poaceae; genus Lolium; species Lolium multiflorum. The sequence continues at coordinate 246,878,142 of CM061748.1, forward strand.
TGCACTTCAGGTTCACGAATATCTTGACTTCTGTACAAGAACTTTGTCTCTGGTGTATGGTACCATGTTTCCTCGCAATAAGATGCCAGAAACCCTTCCTGCATTGATGGACAAATTTCGAGATGCTCCTCGCATCCACGGCTTTGTACGAGCCCAACTAGCTGCTGGTGCAAGGTTTGCGATGATTATGATAAAGATTTGCTACCCGAAGTTAGATGTAGGGCAAATTGTCCCAAAGTGCCTGGAGAAGATGTCGAAGAGGAAGAGGAACTTCGGCAAATATGATGACATAGTTACTCCCGTTGCTGAAGATATGATGGATGAACTTCTTCGGATGGATTCCGAATTCTTCGTGAAGGGTAGCTATGCTGAGCATAGTACTCGCGCTGTAAATAACGAGCGCTTAACCATAGATAATATATTGGGAAATCCTTGACATTTATTCCGAACTTTGTATCCTGTATAGACGAGCTATATTGTAAAGTCATTGTATTTTATTTTTATCGCCAAGCCCCCGGGCGTTTTGATTGCAATAACTTGTGTATTATAATGCGAGGTTGTCCCAAGGCAAGATAATATACATTGTGTACTATTTTGTACGGGTGTAAGCCCCCGAGCTTTTGTTTGATCACTATTTTGTCGATATCTCTTTTTATTTTGGCGAGGTATTTTTACCAAGGCCGGATGCTTCTTTTGCATTTGTCGATACTGTGTTTATATATATATTGTATCATGTAGGGGAAGACCCCTGATTTTGTCGAGAAGAAGATATATAATTCCACTATCTTTATTATATTGCAGCACCACGAGCCCGCCTCATTAAAAACCTTTCCGGCCCCACTCGGTGCCCCGAAAAAGGAAAAGAGTGCGTCTGAAAACTCGTGGGCGTTTCAGGACATTGAAGCTTTACAAAGGACTATATTTTCGACACCTAGGCGTAGAAACGCCTGAGCCACATTCCAGGGATTTGGCTCGTCAATCCCTGTCTTCTTGTCTTTGATTCTGTATGCTCCTCCTTCGATTACTTCTGTGACGATGTAGGGTCCAAGCCATGGTGATTCGAGTTTTTCGTAACTTTTTTGGTTGAGCCGCAGAACTAAGTCACCAACTTGAAAAGACCTTGGCCGCAATCGTCGACTGTGATAGTTTTTCAGGTCCTGCTGATATTTGGCGACTCTTGACAGGACTTCGTCTCGAGCTTCATCGAGTGCATCGACATCATCCTCCAAAGCTTTTCTCGATGTTTCTTCGTCATATTCTGTGACTCTTGGAGAATCGTGCTCTATTTCTATCGGCAGGACTGCTTCGGCGCCATGAACCAGAAAGAACGGTGTTTCTTGTGTCGCCGTATTTGGTGTTGTTCGGATACTCCACAACACACTTTGTAACTCCTCCGGCCAAGTATGCCGGGCTTTTTCCAATGGTCCTAGCAGGCGTTTCTTGATGCCATTGCAGATGATGCCATTGGCCTTCTCGACTTGTCCATTGGTCTGAGGATGTGCAACAGACGCAAAACTTAATTTAATGCCCACTTCTGCGCGTATGCTTTGAACTCCTTGGACGTGAAATTGCTGCCGTTATCTGTCACAATGTCTGTGAGGACTCCAAATCTGAAGACAATGCTTTTCACGAACTTAATCGCTGACGCGCCGTCCGGTGAATTTATCGGCTTTGCTTCGATCCATTTTGTAAACTTGTCGACAGCAACAAGCATATACTCATAACCTCCTGGCGAAGCTTTGTGTAATTTACCTACCATGTCGAGACCCCATTGAGCGAAAGGCCAAGACAATGGAATTGGCATAAGTTCTGCGGCAGGAGAGTGAGGTCTTGCCGCAAATCTTTGGCACGCATCGCAAGTTCGCACTATTTCCTTCGCATCCTCGATTGCTGTTAGCCAATAAAATCCTGCTCTGAAAACCTTAGCCGCGATAGCTCTGCTACTCGCGTGGTGCCCACATATTCCTTCATGCACGTCCTTTAGGATGATCCTTCCTTCTTCGGGTGTAACACACCGTTGTAGCACACCCGAAATACTGCGTTTGTACAGTTCCCCTTTTACCACAGTGAAAGCTTTTGATCGCCTAATTATTCGCCTTGCTTCGACTGGATCGTCGGGTATTTCCTTAGGATGTATGATATGTAAGCCTGCATCCATGGAACTTGTACCATCATGACTAGTTCTTGCTCTTCTTCTTCTTCTTCTCTTGCGTTCTTGTAGTCGATGTTTTCTCTTTCTTCTCCTTTTTGTTTTTGCCGGCTTTGTTGATCTCTCGCTAATCTCTTCCCAGAACACACCTGGAGGGATTGCGAGGCATTGTGACCCGATGTTTGCGAGAACGTCGGCTTCATCGTTGCTCATCCTGCTGATGTGGTTTACTTCACAACCATCGAATAGCTTCTCCAGCTCATTGTACACCTCCTTGTATGCTATCATACTTTCGTTGACTGCGTCGCATTGGTTCATTACTTGCTGAGCTACCAACTGTGAGTCGCCGAAAATTTTCAATCGGGTTGCACCGCAAGCTTTCGCCATCTTCATCCCGTGTATGAGAGCTTCATATTCTGCTTCATTGTTAGATGCGTTTGGGAACGTCATCCGCAGAACATACTTCAACTTGTCGCCTTCAGGTGAAACTAATATCACGCCCGCTCCGGCACCTTCCAATCTCTTGGACCCGTCGAAGTTCATGGTCCAAGTCCTCGATAAATCTGGGGTCCCGTGTTTTGTAGCTCCATCCACTCTGCAATGAAATCTGGTAAGACCTGCGACTTTATTGCTTTTCTTTTTTCATACGTGATGTCCCGAGGGAAAGTTCTATTCCCCAAAGGGAGACACGACCCGTAGCCTCTGGATTGTTCAAGTATATTTGATAAGGGAGCTTCATTGACCACTATTATCGGGTGAGCCGAAAAATAATGCCGCAGTTTTCTTGCTGTCGTGAATACTCCATATGCTAGCTTTTGATATTGCGGGTACCGCTGTTTTGACGGCGACGTATTTCGCTGATGAAATATATGCCTTTGAACTCCATGAAGCTTACCTTCTTCTTCCCTTTCGACCACTAAGGCCGTGCTGACCACCTGAGGTGTAGCTGCAATGTACAAGAGGAGAGGTTCTTTCTCTTTTGGCGCCACCAATATTGGCGGTGTCGAAATTGCTCGCTTGAGATTCTCGAAAGCTCTGTCTGCTTCCTCGTTCCATTGAAATTTTTCTCCTTGCTTGATCAACGCATAAAACGGCAGCGCCTTTTCTCCTAGCCTGGCGACGAATCTGCTTAAAGCTGCGACTCGCCCCGTTAACTGTTGTATTTCCTTCAACTTTGTTGGCTTTCTCATAGTGACGATGGCCTGTATTTTTTCGGGATTAGCTTCAATCCCCCTTGCTGATACTAAGAACCCGAGAAGTTCTCCTGCGGGTACTCCAAAAGAGCATTTTGTCGGGTTCAGCTTGAGGCAGAACTTGTCGAGGTTGTCGAAGGTTTCCTTCAAATCTTCAATCAACGTTGACCCTTTCTTTGATGTTATTACGACATCGTCGATGTAGACTTGTACATTTTTCCCGATCTGTGTTGCTAGGCACTTCTGCATCATCCGCTGATATGTTGCTCCCGCGTTTTTCAGACCAAAGGGCATTGTTTTGTAGCAAAACACGCCATAAGGTGTGATGAACGCTGTCTTGGCTTCATCTTCTTCTTTTAATCTGATCTGGTTATAACCAGAATATGCGTCCAGAAGGAAAGACGTTCACATCCTGCCGTGGAGTCGATGATTTGATCGATCCTTGGGAGGGGAAAGTGATCCTTGGGACAATGTTTATTGAGACACGTAAAGTCGACGCACATGCGAAGGACTATTGTGTGTTTCTTCGGCACCATCACTGGGTTAGCTACCCATGTGGCTTCTGTAGATATTTCTCTGATGAACCGGCATCTTTGAGTCGATCTATTGATAACATAGCTTTGCGGCTAGGCTCGAAAACGCCGCAAAGGTTGCTTTACTGGTCGTGCAAGAGGATCCAAATTGAGGTGGTGCTCGGCAAGTTCCCTGGTACTCCTGGCATGTCGGCTGGACACCATGCGAAGATTTTCCAGTGCTCACGGAGGAACTCGACGAGCGCGCTTTCCTATGCGACATCCATGTTTGTAGCAATGGACGTCGTTTTCTTTGGATCTGTCGGGTGGATCTGTACCTCTTTTGAATCTTTATTTATATTGAAAGTTGGCTCCTTAGATCTTCCTACCTCTGGCAGCACATCAATCAGTGAGCCTAGGTGCCGCATATTCTGCTTGCATCCCGAAAGTTTCTGACAGTCGATGGAAATCTTTGTCGCATTTATCGGCCAAAGCAAAGCTTCCTTTGATTGTGATAGGTCCCTTAGGCCCAGGCAACCTCCACAACAGATATGTATAATGCGGCACTGCCATGAACCTGGCGTAAGCTGGTCGTCCCAACAAAGCGTGATATTGCGACGGAAATCCACAACTTCGAACTCCAGGTTCTCTATTCTAGTTTTCTCGGGTTCCAAACTGAACGTCGAGGTTGATCTTGCCCAATGGGTAACTTGGTTTCTGGTGTGATCCCATGAAAGCGTGTGTCAGTTGGTTTCAAGTTTGCCAGGGATATGTTCATCTTCCTCAATGTGTCTGCATACATGAGGTTTAGACTGCTGCCGCCATCTATGAAAACTCGCGACACGTCGAACCCAGCAATTACTGCGGGTAGAATAAGTGCTGATTGTCCTGGTCGAGGAACTTGCTGCGGATGATCCGCAATTGTGAAGCCTATGTCTTGCCCCGACCAATTTAGATACTCGATCGTTGGTGGAGGCATCTTCTCTGCCATAAACACTTGTCGAGATATGACCTTCTGCGCCCTGTTGGACGGCCTAGCTTTCTGAATCATCAAAACTGCGCCATTGGAATTGGGATCGACATATGGGGGTGGTTGTGGTGCTGCCGCTATTCTGAGCTGGTGTCGATTTTCTTCGGTTATTGCGGGAGGAGGTGGAAGGTGAATCTCGCTCCTTGGCTCCCGAGGATTTCTGTTATTTGCTTGGGCATTTGCGATTCCTGCGGCTCGCAACATTGCCTGAAAATTGCGGCAGTCTTTCTGGAGATGTCCTGACTGTCTCTTTCCATTGTTGTCGAGGTAAAAGTGCATTTGACACGGACCGTTCATCATCTCCTCGGGAGACACGTAAGGTCTTTGAATCCTTGGTCCACTATTTTGTCTGTTGCCGCGAAAATCACCTCTATTGTCGCCTTGTTGCTCGTTGCTCCTTTGATAATCATCTCGACTATTTCCTCCAGGGTTTCCCCGAAAACCAGCCGATATATGGCCGGGAGCATCGTTGTTGTAGAACTGGCGAGAAAATCGCCTTCTATTTTGGTAATTTCGACTACGATCCTCTTCTGGCGACCTGTGTCGTTTGTTGTATATTGCGTCTTCTCCATCTGCCCACTTGTTAGCGATTTCCATCAACGCTGAGATTGTCTTGGGATTAGTTCTTCCCAAGTCCTCGACGAAGTCTGCTCGTCGGATTCCTGCCACGAACGCATCTATTGCCCTCTCGTCAGATATATCTTCTGCCGAGTTTTTGATAATGTTCCACCGCTGTATATATTTTCTCATCGACTCGTCATGTTTTTGTCGACACGCTCGTAATTCTTCCAACGACGCGGGTTTTTTGCAGGTGGATCGGAAGTTCTTCACGAAGATGTCCTCAAAGGTTTCCCAGCTGTCGATGGAGTTCAAGGGGAGTTTCTTTATCCAAGATCTTGCGGCACCACTCAGGTGAACTTGGATACTTTGCATAGCTGTTGCTCTGGTTCCTCCTACCAGTTTCACCATCTCGAGATAATCCACGAGCCAATCCTCGGGATCTTGCAGGCCGTCGAACTTCTTGAAATTCTCGGGTAACTTGAACCCTTTTGGGACTCGAGTTTTTCGCACTCTTCTCGTAAAGCATGGGAGCCCACACATATCTTCGTCGGCAAGCTCGGCGAGTACTGACGGTCCCTCCTTTCTTGTCGCGCTCTGTCCACCCTTACTTGGACTGCTGTGTCTCTTGCTCCACTTGCTCGTGGTGGGTCTTGAACTGCTGCGGTGTGTCGTGGACTATTTTGTCTGGGATTTTCTTCGGGAGGCGTTGTTGCAAACGCTGTTCCCATAACTCCTACTCCAGCCATCGCCATATTGAACAATGGTTCTCTCGGGTCTCCAGCAGGTGGTCTGGATGCCAAGATGTATGCTTGTGTTGCCATGTAACCTGCCTCTGGCGTTTTCGGGATGATATTTCCTCTTTCGTCGATCGACATAAAGGACATGTCGAGATTTTGGATTATGTTTCCTCTTTCTGCTTCAGGTATGTTTTGCAGAGACATTGCTCTCCTCCGAGCTTCTCTGTGACTATCTCCTGTATTTCCTGAAAGGCGACTTAAATCTGCCCGGCTTGATGCGGAAGCTGCTTCTTTTCTCCTATTCAAGGATGCTGTCTGTTTTTCCAACTCTCTGCTTACTCGAGCAAGTCTATATTGATATGCTTGAAGTTCCTGTGCAGTAGCGGTGTTGGTCATGGGTTCTGAACCATCCATGGCTTTCGCGGCCCTATCCCACGCACTTTGCGGGAGCTGTACTCTTGCGCGAGTTGTGGTTCCAGGATATTTGGTGCCTAGACCATGTCTGAGATCAGCGGGATCGACGTATGGATTTCCCAATTCGTCGAAAGCCTCTGATGTCGGCGGATCTGATGTGCCTGCCCCTTCTACCACATAGATCTGATGATATTTTGTGCATTGATTTTTGTCGGGACTGGTGACACCATCATATAGAGTGGTGAAGACCTTTCCGATGGCAGCAGACTTGTCGATGAAGTTGAAGCTGTCGACGCTGTCGGAGTCGCTGCTTATAAAGGAGTCCGCAGATGACTCGAAGGATGTGTTGCTGAAGATCTTGGCGAGCTTTCCGCTTGCCTTGTTGTCGACGAAGTATGTCGACGAAAACTCCTCGTCAGTCGACGAAAAGTTGGAGTCGACCGCTGAAAATTCCGACGAGATCGGAACTTCGAGACGGTAGGATCCTTCCTTGTTGACGCCAAATCGGAATTCTCCGAACGTCATGACGATGGGCTCCTCCAGATAGGCACATGCATCCATACGGGAGGGCGGGTGAGGAATAAAATTGAATAGATCAGTTTTTCCCTTGTTACCTCTATCCATCGCGCTTGCTGTCGATGAAGTCGAAGATCTTGAACGTGCCATCGAGATCAGATCCTTGCAGCCTCTAGTCCCCACAGACGGCGCCAATTGACAAAGGATTAACTTGTCAATGCCTACAGATTGTAGACTAGGGTTTTGCTAGAAGTAGAGGGCAAGTAGATCTCGAAGGTTTAGGCGAAAAGTACTCGGCGATTATCAAAACTAGGGTTATGTTGATAGATTCGATCCTTTCTTTGTCCCTCGACTCCCCCTTATATAGGAGGTGGAGCCGAGGGTTTCGTATTGTACAAGTTACAGAGTCCGGGACGGTTTCTAACTCGTCCCGCCAGATTACAAAAATATACTTTCTATTACAACTCTAGCTTTCCTTAATACATCTTGGGCTCCCGAATCTTCTTATTCTTCGGATAGTGGGCCTTCAGTAAATCCCGGGTACTATCTATGGCAGGCCCATTTGGGGTGCCTATGTCACTACCCCATCAACCGGACTCACAAGAGCGGCTCCCATTTATTTATTTTTGGTTGGCACTCCTTCCAACCTTTCTTTCACAAACCATGGCTAACCGAATCCTCGGGTGCCTGCCAACAATCACATATCATGAAGGAGTGCCTTTTTATTTAAGTTTTATTATGATGATGACACTCCCCCAACCTTTGCTTACACAAGCCATGGCTAACCGAATCCTTCGGGTGCCGTCCAACAATCACAAACCATGGAGGAGTGTCTATTTAAGTTAATTAATTTGGGACTGGGAATCCCATTGCCAGCTCTTTTTGCAAAATTATTGGATAAGCGGATGTGCCACTAGTCCATATGAGAGTCCGTCAAAAGTAAATGACAAGGTTGAAAGCTAAACACCACATACTTCCTCATGAGCTATGAAACATTAACACAAATTGAGAAGCATTTTGAAAGTTTTAAAGGTAGCGCATGAGAATTTACTTGGAATGGTTTGAAATGCCATGCATAGGTATTTATGGTGGACACTTTTGGAACAACTTGGTTTTCAGGTGTTTGGAAGCACGAGCGGCGTCACCGCTCAGTACAAGTGAAGGCTAGCAAAAGACTAGGGAGCGACAAATCAAGAGAGCAGTAACTGTCATAATCATGCTTGCGGCAAAATAAATTAACGGAGGCATAAAAGTGATACAATAACTCTGAAGCAATATAAATCATCGAGGCTTAATTGACTTTTTGTTCAGTCACATGCATGCGTGAGCATGTGCCAAGTCGATATAAATGAATTATTCAGAGGAGGATACCACAATGCCATACTTACTTATGAATAAAACAATGCAAGCAAACATACATGACATGCTACTCATATTAATAAATTGGAACTAAACATGAGAGATCATGAGCTACTAGACTTTCTCAAATAACATATACCTCACATGAACCAACTAAGCATGCTCATATGGATGAGTATATGTACAAAAATGAAAGCAAATAGAGTTCATACCAGCCTCTCACCACAATCAGATTGTCGTAGATAGTCATTATTGCCTTTTCACTTGTGTAGCTTGGATAATATGAAATGAAAACCACGCTCCAGCCACCGAAGACCATTGAACTCATGATGAACTTTACAAACCAAAGAAGAACAGCAAATATTTTTGGTGTTTTCGAATTAGAAACAAGCACGAAAGAAAACAAGCAAACAAGGCAAAATCTTTTTGGGTTTTCTTATAGCAAACTAACGATAGCAAATAAAGCAAACTAAGAGCAAGGTACCAAATAAACAAATGGTGAAGAGAAACAACAGAAATATTTTTGGTCTTTTTGTGTTTTAGGAAAGAAACAAAGCGAAAACAAAAGAATGCAAACTAACAGAAACACAGAAAAGCAGGATGACAGAAATCTGCCAAATCCTGACAGCAGTACAGAAATCGAATTTAACAAAAATCTTCCATTGCTCAGACCAAAAAGTGTTCAACTAATGAAAGTTAGATAACAACCTGGGGAACATGCTCAAAAATTGGCAACTCAAAATAACGTTCTGGCTGTGCGTACGAATTTTTTTGGTAACAGCACAGAATCTGTTTTTGGACAGCACTTCCCCAAATATCATCTCCCTCTCATTAGAAAACCACTCTAGAGACTAAACAAGTATGTACAAGTATCCAGCAATCATAATATGCAAAGAATGAGTGATGCCGGTATACCTCCCCCCAAGCTTAGGCTTTTGGCCTAAGTGGAGTTCATTCCCACGGTCCCCATGAAGTGGTGTCTTCGTAATATGACGAAGAACGACCCGGTTCCATGTATGTGCTGGAGGAAACGTCGGGGTATGTGACGGTGTAGTCGTAGGAGGGCTCGGCGTTCTCGGAGTCATGTTGCTGGTGGAATTCTTGTATCTTCATATGTTCCTCCACCACCTCCTTAGTGAGTGACCATGATTGCCTGTCAATATTGAACAAACCTGGCTGGGGAAGAGGGATTTCTTTCTCATTCCCATCAGCAAACAACATTCTATAAACCATATTATCTATAGTGGAGTCAGTAGTAACAAAACGATGGCTCTTCATAGCAGCCATATCTAGTTTCCTAGGGGTTAATGGTACATCATTAGAATCAAGAGGAATATCTAGATGTGTTAAAATGCGTGTGCAATAGTTCCTCCAAAAATAGGCCCCCTGAGACGGGGCGAGCAATAAGAGAACCAAGATGATAAGGTGTCTCTCCAGTAAGTGCGACATTCAAGAAAGCAAGATGGTAGCTAGAGATGTTACTAGTATTTTCTCTACCCAAAATGCTAGTACTAATGTAATATGCGAAATACTTAATAGCGGGGAGTTGAATGTTTCTTATCTTCCCTCGCTGGATGGTGCGGCAATCATCCCCGGTGATCCCTCGGTAGAGCTCCAACAAGTCCCGAGGGTTGTCATCAATCCTCCTTGCTGTACCTACAGGGGCAATACCCAATGCACAACAAAATTCTTCCAATTTCATGGTAACAGGAATATCATAAATTTTGAATGCGACTGTCGGCTCATATTCCGTGTTGTGGAACTTAAAGCTCTCAACGAAAATTTTGGTGAGCCTGTAATATTGTCCCCTCTCGTCTCCCACGTAGGTGGCTAGGCCTGCCCTGTTGACGAGGGTGAAGAAGTCATCCAATATCCCTGCATTGGTCAGAAACTCATAACAAGGGAAGGATGAAGCATTAGGAGCCCCATGGTCCTCCTCGGGCGCGAAGCTAGGCGCGATGACATCCTCATTGTAGGATCGCCTAATTTGAGTAGACGCCCTTGAGGGCCTACCGGTGCTGGTTGTTGCTTTCTTGAACAACTCTCCAAACTTGAATTTCTTCATCTTCCCCTTCTGAAATTTTCAACAATCATTATAAAATTTGATTTCAAGGTGTGTAATTGAAGGGAACTACTATAGGAACTTGCTAGAGTACTAAACATGCATCAAAACTAGTTTCTACCACTTAGAACAAGCATGCAAGCTCACTAAACATGTTATCTACAGCAGCAAAATATTCAATATATACTCAACCAAATGAAATTCTAATTGGACAATCAAAGGAGTCACATACCAAGGAGTAAATGTGCCAAATTTCAGACAGAAATCTGGGCTGAGCAAGGAGATCGAAAAATCGCGAGTTCTTGAGCAGAAACACGAGTGAGAGAAACTTGGTACGAGTTTTTTCGGGAGAGAGAAGGTGCTGGGAGGAAGAGATGGTGTAGTGGGGCAAGGGGTGGCCCACACCACATGGTGGCGCGGCCCCCTTGCTGGCCGCGCCGGCCTATGGTGTGGCACCCCCTGGTGCCCCACAGGTCATCCTCTGGTGCTCCCAGGTGCCTCGTCGAAAAATAGGACCAACGGTGTAATTTTTGTAATTTTTAGAGAACTTTGAAAAATGCACATTTCTGGGTATTAAATTAATGATTACTGCGCAGTAAAATGATTTCTAAAATCTTAAATGACTAAAGCATATTGCAAAACAAAAGTGCTACAGCAAATAAAATAAGTGAAGGGAGAAAGAAAGAAAGAAGTGTTGTTTAGCTCTTTTATGCAATAAAATATACTTGTTAACAAGGTTGATCAAGTCTTGCTATCAAATAAATTTTATATGACATAAGAAGAAATAAACCTCAAATCAATCATGTTACCTTATATTGAATTGATATGGATCCAATCACAAGAGTTTGATATTCTTCTTTAGGCTCATATATAGGACAATCAATGGATCCCACCTTGATAGTTTTCACATTAAAAATTGTATTGACTCCACATACTTTATCAATCCTCTTGGGAAAATAGACAGTGTGTTTCTTTATCATCAACATTGAAAGTAACCATGCCTTTATTGCAATCAATAACAGCCCCTGCAGTATTAAGGAAGGGTCTTCCAAGAATAATGGACATATTATCATCTTCAGGCATTTCCAACACAACGAATCAGTTAATATCAAGCAATGCTGAGTAACTTGAACAGGAACATTTTCACATAAACCAACAGGAATAGCAGAGATTTATCAGCCATTTGCAAAGATATATCAGTTGGTATCAATTTATCTAAATCAAGTCTCTTATAAAGAGAAAAAGGCATCACACTCACACCTGCTCCCAAATCACATAGAGCAGTTCTAACATAATTATTCTTGATGGAACAAGGAATAGTCGGTATACCTGGGTCGCCCAACTTCTTTGGAATCTTACCATTGAAGGAGTAATTAGCAAGCATAGTAGAAATTTCCTCATTGGGGATTTTCCTTTTGTTAGTAACAATATCTTTCATATACTTTGAATAAGGAGGCAATTTAATAGCATCGTCAAAGGGATTTGCAAAAATAAAGGTTTCATCCAATCACAAAATTTATTATAATGTTCCTCCTCCTTTGATTTTAGTTTCTTAGCAGGAAAAGGCATTTGCTTTTGAACCCAAGGTTCTCTTTCATTACCATGCTTCTCAGTAATAAAGTCTTCTTTAGTGTACTTTTTATTTTTAGCAAGCTTTTCAGGTTCTTTTTCAATCTCTTCTTTATCAGGAGCATCATTCTTATCATTATCTTCCTCATGTTCATTACCACTTTCAGTTTCAGCATCAGAAATAGAAATACTATTAGGATCATTAACAGGTTCAGAGGATTCTACAACATTCTTATGTTTCTTTTTATTTTTCTTAGATGGAGCACTAGTTTTAATTAGTTGAGAATCTTGTTCAATTCTTTTGGGATGCCCTTCAGGATATAGAGGATCCTGGGTAGAAACACCACCTCTAGTTGTTACTTCACAAGCATGTTTTTCTTTAGAATTATTTCCCAACAAGTCATTTTGCACTTTAGTAAGTTGATCAATTTGAGTTTGAACCATTTGAAAATGTTTAACAAGTATCTTAACATCATTGGAGGTTCTCTCCACAATACCATGCAATTCACTAATAGCTCGAGAATTTTCCATTAAATGATTCTCTACTCTCATATTAAAGTTTTCTTGTTTAACAATATAATTATCAAATTCATCTAAGCATTGAGCAGGAGATTTTGAATACGGAATATCTTCCCTAGTAAAGTGTTGAAGCGAGTGTACCTCAATCATGGATGAAGGGGGAATTGTCTCACATATATCTTCTATAGGAGGTAAATTCTTCACATCTTCAGGTTTAATACCCTTCTCCTTAAGAGACTTCTTGGCTTCCCTCATATCTTCATCATTCAATTTAATCATACCCCTCTTCTTCACTATCGGTGTCGGGGTTGGTTCAGGTGTAGACCAATCATCATGATTCCGGCCTATTTTAGCCAATAATTCTTCAGCGTCGTCTGGAGTTCTTTTCCTGAAAACACAACCAGCACAACTATCCAGGTATGCCCTAGACTCAATAGTTAGTCCACTATAAAATATATCAAGTAAATCATGCTTTTCCAAATCATGGTCAGGCTGAGCTCTAATAAGAGAGCAAAATCTCGCCCAAGCCTCAGGCAATTTCTCTCCATCTTCCTGGTCAAAATTATAAATTCTCTGCAAAGCAGCATGTTGAGCACTAGCAGGAAAGTATTTTCGAAAGAAAACATCACGCAAGTCAGTTGGACTTTTAATAGAACCAGGAGGCAAATTATTATACCAAGTTTTAGCATCATCCTTTAATGAGAACGGAAAAATTTTAGCGACAAAATAAGTACGCATCTTGACATCATCAGAAAACACGCCACTAAGAGTAGATAACTCAGTCAAGTGTTCAACAGCACTTTCTTTTTCAGTACCACAAAAGGGTGTTTTCTCAACAATAGCTATATGAGATAGATCAAGAGAAAAATCATAATCTTTATCTCTAATGTTTATAGGAGATGTGGCAAATTTAGGATCAGGAGATGGTTTATATCTAACAGCATGTTCTGCAAGCAACTTTTTAATTTTTCTTGCATCAGTAGTAGCCTTGCATTTTTCAATAAAATCATTATCAAGCTCTACATAATCTTCATCAAGATCATCACTAGAATATTCAACAGACTCAGGTGAATTAACAGGTGTAGCAGCATTTTCATTAGGAGTTTCAGTATTTTCAATTTGTCTAGACCTAGCAATCGTAGAATCCCAATGAACCACTATCATCATCACAAAACATTATCAATATTATGAGAATTTTCAGATTCAGCAGAAGTACCACACGCGAAGCATGTGGCGGTGAAACAAGTTTATCAATCACAGATGGTGAATCAAGAGCAGCAGAGGTACTGAGTTGTACCTTTTCTTGTAGTGGATGGTAATATGGCGATCTTAGTATCGCGAGTTTTACCCATGATGGAGAATTTGCAGCAAACAATATCAATCCAAGTGAACTTCCAAATAAAGCTATGCTCCCCGGCAACGGCGCCAGAAAATAGTCTTGATGACCCACAAGTATAGGGGATCGCAACAGTCTTCGAGGGAAGTATTACCCAATTTATTGATTCGACACAAGGGGAGACAAAGAATACTTGTAAGCCTTAACAGGAGTTGTCAATTCAGCTGCACTGAAACAGACTTGCTCGCAAGAGTTTATCGAGTATGTGGAAATAGCGAAATAACAGCAGTGAAATAAAGACAGTAGTGATTATAGTAAACAGCAGGATTAAAATACTGTAGGCACAGGGACGGATTTAACGGGCGTTGCATGGATGAGAGAAACTCATGTAACAATCAAAGCAGGGGCATTTGCAGATAATAATAAAACGGTATCCAAGTACTAATCAATCAATAGGCATGTGTTCCATATTTAGTCGTACGTGCTCGCAATGAGAAACTTGCACAACATCTTCTGTCCTACCAGCCGGTGGCAGCCGGGCCTCTAGGGAAACTACTGGATATTAAGGTACTCCTTTTAATAGAGTACCGGAACAAAGCATTAACACTCCGTGAACACATGTGATCCTCACATCACTACCATCCCCTCCGTCCCGATTTCTGTCACTTCGGGCCATTGGTTCCGGACAGCGACATGTGTATACAACTTGCAGGTAAGATCATAAACAACGAATATCTTCATGAATAAATAACATGTTCAGATCTGAGATCATGGCACTCGGGCCCTAGTGACAAGCATTAAGCATAACAAGTTGCAACAATATCATAAAAGTGACATCTACGGATACTAGGCACTATGCCCTAACAATCTTATGACTATTACATGACCAATCTCATCCAATCCCTACCATCCCCTTCAGCCTACAGCGGGGGAATTACTCACACATGGATGGGGGAAACATTGCTGGTTGATGGAGAGGCGTTGGCGGTGATGGCGGTGAAGATCTCCTCCAATTCCCCGTCCCGGCGGAGTGCCGAACGGAGACTCTCCCGCGACGGAGTTTCGCGATGTGGCGGCTCTGGAGGGTTTCTGGCGATGTCGACTTCTCCCGTGCGTTTTCAGGTCGAAACCAATAAGTAGTCCGAAGGGGGCGTCGGAGGCCGGCGAGGGGCCACACCATAGGGCCGCGCGGGCCCCCCGGGCCGCGCCGCCATATGGTGTGGGGCCCTGGCCTCCACCTCCTTTGCCCTTCTGGCTCCGTCAATATTTTGGTAAAATAGGGCCATCAAGAAATTCCGAGGATTTTCCCGAAAGTTGGATTTCTGCACAAAAACGAGACACTGAGCAGTTCTGCTGAAAACAGCGTTAGTCCGTGTTAGTTGTATCCAAAATACACAAATTAGAGGCAAAACAATAGCAAAAGTGTTCGGGAAAGTAGATACGTTTTGGACGTATCAAGCGTCTGTGTGCTTTTATTTTTCGTTTTGTTATTTTCATTTTCTGAATAAGTTCATCCTTGTTTGGGAGAGAGACACGCTCCGCTGGTTCGTATGAACACATGTGTTCTTAGCTCATAATATTCATGGCGAAGTTTCCTCTCGTTAAATTGTTATATGGTTGGAATTGGAAAATGCTACATGTAGTAATTGGTAAAATGTCTTGGATAATGTGATACTTGGCAATTGTTGTGCTCATGTTTAAGCTCTTGCATCATATACTTTGCACCCATTAATGAAGAAATACATAGAGCTTGCTAAAATTTGGTTTGCATATTTGGTCTCTCTAAGGTCTAGACAATTTCTAGTATTGAGTTTTGAACAACAAGGAAGACGGTGTAGAGTCTTATAATATTTACAATATGTCTTTTATGTGAGTTTTGCTGCACCGGTTCATCCTTGAGTTTGCTTCAAATAACCTTGCTAGCCTAAACCTTGTATCGAGAGGGAATACTTCTCATGCATCCAAATACTTGAGCCAACCACTATGCCATTTGTGTCCACCATACCTACCTACTACATGGTATTTCTCCGCCATTCCAAAGTAAATTTCTTGAGTGCTACCTTTAAACAATTCAAAAGTTACTACCTCTTATTTGTGTCAATGTTTTATAGCTCATGAGGAAGTATGTGGTGTTTATCTTTCAATCTTGTTGGGCAACTTTCACCAATGGACTAGTGGCTTCATCCGCTTATCCAATAATTTTGCAAAAAGAGCTGGCAATGGGATTCCCAGTCCCAAATTAATTAACAAAAATAGACACTCCTCCATGGTATGTGATTGTTGGACGGCACCCGAAGGATTCGGTTAGCCATGGCTTGAGAAAGCAAAGGTGGGGAGGAGTGTCATCATAATAAAACTAAAATAAAAGGCACTCCTTCATGGTATGAGATTGTTGGCAGGCACCCGAGGATTCGGTTAGCCATGGTTTGTGAAAGAAAGGTTGGAAGGAGTGCCACCCAAAAATAAAATAAAATGGGAGCCGCTCTTTGAAGGTTTGTCTGGCAAGGGGGTTAGAGTACCCGCTACCATTCGTTGACAACAACAAACACCTCTCAAAACTTTATTTTTATGCTCTTTTGATGTTTTCAAAATCAAAGCTCTAGCACAAATATAGCAATCGATGCTTTCCTCTTTGAAGGACCTTTCTTTTACTTTTATTGTTGAGTCAGTTTACCTATTTCTCTCCACCTCAAGAAGCAAACACTTGTGTGAACTGTGCATTGATTCCTACATACTTGCATATTGCACTTGTTATATTACTTTGCATTGACAATTATCCATGAGATATACATGTTATAAGTTGAAAGCAACCGCTGAAACTTAATCTTCCTTTGTGTTGCTTCAATACCTTTACTTTGATTTATTGCTTTATGAGTTAACTCTTATGCAAGACTTATTGATGCTTGTCTTGAAGTACTATTCATGAAAAGTCTTTGCTTTATGATTCATTTGTTTACTCATGTCATTACCATTGTTTTGATCGCTGCATTCATTACATATGCTTACAATAGTATGATCAAGGTTATGATGGCATGTCACTTAAGAAATTATCTTTGTTATCGTTTTACCTGCTCGGGACGAGCAGAACTAAGCTTGGGGATGCTGATACGTCTCCAACGAATCGATAATTTCTTATGTTCCATGCTACTTTATTGATGATATCTACATGTTTTATGCACACTTTATGTCATATTCGTGCATTTTCTGGAACTAACCTATTAACAAGATGCCGAAGTGCCGTTTCTTTTCTGCTGTTTTTGGTTTAGAAATCCTAGTAACGAAATATTCTCGGAATTGGACGAAATCAACGCCAGGTTCCTATTTTGCCGGAAGCATCCAAAACACCCGAGAGCCGCGGAGGGCCTGTGGGCCCGATGACAGGTGGCGCGGCCAGGGCCGGGCCGCGCCCCTATGGTGTCGTCGCCCCTTCGACCTCCGAGGCTGCCCTTCGCCTATAAAGCCCCCGCATCGAAAACCCTTACGAAGAAGCCACGGTACGAGAAAAGTTCCGAGCCGCCGCCATCGCGAAGCCAAGATCCGGGGACAGGAGTCTCTGTTCCGGCACCTGCCGGAGCGGGGAAGTGCCCCGGAAGGCTTCTCCATCGACACCGCTGCCATCTCCACCGCCATCTTCATCACCGCTGCTGCTCCCATGAGGAGGGAGTAGTTCTCCATCGAGGCTCGGGCTGTACCGGTAGCTATGTGGTTAATCTCTCTCCTATGTACTTCAATACAATGATCTCATGAGCTGCCTTACATGATTGAGATCCATATGATGAGCTTTGTATCGCTACTAGTTGTGTGCTACTCATGTGATGTTATTAAAGTAGTCTATTCCTCCTGCATGGTGTAAAGGTGATTAGTGTGTGCACCGTGTGGTTCTTGTCGTAGGCTATGATCATGATCTCTTGTAGATTGTGGAGTTAATTATCATTATGATAGTATTGATGTGATCTATTCCTCCTTCATAGTGTAATGTGGACGGTGTGTGCACTATGTTAGTTCTTGGTTTATTTTGCAATGATCTATTATGCTCTAAGGTTATTTAAATATGAACATTGAATTGTGGAGCTTGTTAACTCCGGCATTGAGGGTTCGTGTAATCCTACGCAATGTGTTCATCATCCAACAAAAGAGTGTATGTAGCACATATGAGAAGAAGTATTTATTATGCGATCAATGTTGAGAGTGTCCACTAGTGAAAGTATGATCCCTAGGCCTTGTTTCCAATACTGCTATCACTGCTTGTTTACTGATTTAGCTTATCGTTACTACGCTTGTTTAATTCCGCAATATTACTACCATCAACTGCACGCCAGCAAGCTATTTTCTGGCGCCGTACTACTGCTCATATTCATTCATACCACTTGTATTTCACTATCTCTTCGCCGAACTAGTGCACCTATTTGGTGTGTTGGGGACACAAGAGACTTCTTGCTTTGTGGTTGCAGGGTTGCATGAGAGGGATATCTTTGACCTCTTCCTCCCGAGTTCGATAAACCTTGGGTAATCCACTTAAGCTGCTGCTTACAAACCTCTGCTCTTGGAGGCCCAACACTGTCTACAAGAATAGAAGCACCCGTAGACATCAGTGGTGTGAAGAGATGGTCGAGGCGATGCCTCCTTTTATAGGCGCGATGGTGGCCGAGGTGCTGCGGCAAAGGCGACAAGGGCGCGGCCGCTCCGGTGGGCTAGAGGGCTAGGAAACGACGGGGTCGTGTTCACGACGTCACAGCGAAGCTACGAGCGTGAACGGCGCGGCAAGGGGACGCGTAGGGTGGTCGGGGCCGTGCATGTACTGTCGCGGCCGCGGCGGGCGCGTTGTCCTCTCCGGCGGCCGTGGTCGCCAAGGCGTGACGCACGCATGTCCGGCGAGCTCCGCGTGGCGAGGAAGGTACCAGGGCGCGCGGGCTTGGTCGGGGTACGGCGGTGTGCTGCGAGCGGCGCGTGGCCGTGTCGCGCGCGTCCGTGCACGGTGACGTCGCCCATGCCGCTCGCGGCGTACCTGGGCGTACCAGGGCGCGACTGTGGCGAGTCATGGCGTCATCCTCGCGATCAAGGGCGCGTACGGGCAGATCCAGGAGATCGTCGTCGACGTGTTGGGCATGGTGGCGTGGACTGCCGTGGTGAGAAGAGAGGGGAGGCGCGTCGGTGGCGAACGTGGCCGGCATGGCCATGTCCACGCCATGTCTGGCCCTCTCCGTGGCTTCCCTTGCATGGGCTCGGTGTAGGAGTGTCCAAGGGTCAATGCTAGGGCAAGTGAGGGTCAAGGGGTGGCCTGGTTTGATCACTTTTGAAAAATGGAGAATGTTGCATTTGTTTCAATGTCTCATCTTCTCTTGATCATATCTCTTGATCCAAACTGAATTTTGTGTGATGCCCTTTATAAAAGTTGTTCACCTTGTTGTCTACTTGGATGACATGCAAAGATTTGAATTTGTTTAGTTTAGAAATTTTGAAATAGAGAGGCTCAAAGTGGTGACCAGATTGTAAAAGTCAAAAATGACCATTATCTCATGTGATCATATTTTGATTTTTGAATTTGGTTTAAACGGTATTTCTTTGATTCCCAAAGTTGTAATTACTCTTTAATATCATATTACAAGTATTGGTGAAGATCAATTGGGTCTAGGGTCAAATTTACAAATTTGACATAGACCACAAGTTAGGGTTTTTAGGGTTTTATTTATATTTGATTTCTTTCTATTTTTGATTTATGTACTTGGTGATCTTCACTTGATCACTTTAGAGTGTTAGAGTTCATTACATAAATAATATAACAATCATCATGGCATATCACTCAAAATGCACAAGTCCTATGCAGGGCACTATATGTAAATTTAAAAGTTTTTATTGGTTCTCATATTTGGTCTCTGGAATTCTTCTTCTTTCTTTTATTGTAGTTTGGGATGTTACAAACCCTTCCCCCTTACAAAAGATCTCGTCCCGAGATCTAAAAGAAAGAATTAGGTACTAAAGAGATCTGGGTATTCCTTCTTCATGTCTTCCTCCCGCTCCCAGGTGGCTTCGTCTTCCGTATGGTTACTCCACTGTATCTTCAGAAACTTGATGCTTCGGGTGCGGGTGGTTCGTAAGCTTCCTCCAAGATACGAATAGGCACTTCGCGGTACGTCAAGTCCGTGTTGATATCCACCGATCGGTGATCGATGTTCTTGAACACTTCGGTCTTCTCGGGGACTTCGAGGCACTTCCGGAGGAGTGAGATGTGAAACACGTTGTGTACAGCCGCCATTTCTTCGGGTAACTCTAGTTGATAAGAGACTTCTCTTCGGCGGCTGAGAACTTTGAAGGGTTCGACGTATCGGGGTGCAAGCTTCCCTTTCAGTTGGAATCTCTGCATTCCTTTCAGGGGTGACACTTTGAGATAGACAAAATCTCCGATTTCAAAGGTCATCTCTCGGCGTCTCTTGTCGGCGTAACTCTTCTGTCGGGAGTGAGCGGTCTTGAGGTACTCTCGGATCTTGTGCACCTTCTCTTCGGCTTCTCAAAGAACATCGGGTCCGAAGACTTGGCTTTCTCCGACCTCTGACCAATTCAGGGGGGTACGGCATTTCCTTCCGCACAGGGCTTCGAAAGGGGCCATCAAGCTGGCTTGGTAGTGTTGTTGTAAGAGAATTCTGCGTATGGCAGGCAATCTTCCCACTTGGATCCATATTCCAGTACACATGCTCTTAGCATGTCCTCCAATATCTGGTTGACTCGTTCTCTATCCATCTGCAGGTGGTAGGCGGTGCTGAAATTCAGACGGGTTCCGAGTCCTTCATGCACCTTCTGCCAGAATCTTGAGGTGAATTGTGATCCTCTATCTGACACTATTGACTTCGGGGTTCCGTGCAGGGCGACAATTTTGGAGATGTATAGCTCTGCTAACTTTGGGCCCTGGTAGGTGGTCTTGACAGCTATAAAATGGGCTACTTTGGTCAATCTATCAACAACTATCCATATCGAATCATTTCCTTTGCTGGATTTGGGTAAACCGGTGATAAAGTCCATTCGTACGGAATCCCACTTCCATTCTGGAATCTGTAGTGGTTGCAGCAGTCCGCAGTCGTTGATGTTCGCCTTGACTCTCTGACAGATATCACACTTGGCGATGTAGCTTCCGATCTCCCTCTTCATTCCATGCCACCAGAACTGTTCCTTCAAATCTTGATACATCTTGGTTCCTCCGGGATGAATAGAGTATAGGGTGTCATGAGCTTCCTTCAAAATCACTTGCTTCAAATCCGAATCTGACGGTACACACAGGCGTCCGTTGTACCAAAGAACTCCTTCGTCATCAATGGTGAATCCCGGTGCCTTTCCCGCAGCTATTTGGGTCTTGATTCCGCTAATGCTGGCATTTCCCTTCTGAGCTTCCTTGATCTAACCAATCAAGGTGGGTTGTAGCTCTATGCTGGCGAGGAATCCCTCACT
Source organism: Lolium multiflorum (assembly GCA_030979885.1). Lineage (NCBI taxonomy): Eukaryota > Viridiplantae > Streptophyta > Magnoliopsida > Poales > Poaceae > Lolium > Lolium multiflorum. Next base: position 246,899,536 of record CM061748.1, read on the forward strand.
AACTAGTTCCATTCTAAATTGTTCAAACTCTTGGTGTAGGCTAGGTTGTTCTTCGGCTATTATTGAGTTCAGCTGACACGGCAATCTACTCAGTGCATCCGCTACTACATTGGCCTTGCCGGGGTGGTAATGAATTTCCATATCATAGTCTTTGATCAACTCTAACCATCTTCTTTGCCTCATATTCAGCTCCTTCTGTGTGAAGATATACTTCAGGCTCTTGTGATCAGAATAGATCTCGCAGCGATTACCCATGAGGTAATGACGCCACACCTTCAGTGCTAAAACTACGGCTGCGAGCTCGAGGTCATGAGTTGGATAGTTCTGCTCATGATGCTTTAGTTGCTGGGATAGATAAGATATCACTTTTCCTTCCTGCATCAGCACACATCCGAGACCAATCTTGGATGCATCGCAGTAAACGTCAAAGGGTTTGGTGATGTCCGGCATGATCGAATTGGGGCTGAGGTCAGGCTAAGCTTGAGTTGTTGGAAACTCTCTTCACATTTGTCCGTCCATTCGAACTTCTTGTCCTTCTTCAGCAATTGGGTCATTGGTCGAGCGATGCTTGAAAAGCCTTCTACAAATCTGTGGTAGTATCCGGCTAATCCAAGAAAAGCTCGGACCTCGGTCTGGGTGGTTGGGGCTTTCCATTCTGCGACAGTCTTGATTTTGGTGGGATCTACAGCAATTCCTCCTGCAGACAGGATATGTCCCAGGAATCCTACTTCTTTCAGCCAAAACTCACATTTGCTGAACTTGGCATACAACTTATGCTTTCTAAGGGTCTCCAGGACAGCTTCTAGATGTCGCTCATGTTCTTCTTCGGATTTGGAGTAGATTAGGATGTCATCGATGAAAACGACAACAAATTTATCCAGAAAGTTCATGAAGATCTTATTCATGAGGTTCATGAAATAAGCGGGGGCATTGGTCAATCCAAATGACATGACATTGTACTCGTACAATCCATATCTGGTGGTAAAGGCTTTGGGAATATCCGATGCACGAATCTTTAACCGATGGTACCTATCCGAGATCAATCTTCGAGAATACTATGGCTCCGGTCAGCTGATCAAACAGATCTTCTATCTTTGGCAAGGGATATTTGTTCTTGATGGTGACATCGTTGAGCTTACGGTAGTCCGTACATAAACGACTGGCACCGTCTTTCTTGTCTACAAACAAAACTGGTGATCTCCACGGCGATGCACTTGGTCGAATCAGACCTTTGGCTGTTCATCCAGTTGCTTCTTCGATTCCACTAGCTCTTGTTCATACTATAGGCTCTCTGGGCTATAGGTCCGGTTCGGATTAACTCGATGATAAACTCGATATCCCGATCGGGGGCATACCGGGTAGACCATCTGGAAACACATCGGGGTATCGGCGACACGACCCTGATCGATCCAAGGTTGGCTTGGCTACACTCTGGTTGCAGGGTAGTCTTTCCGAGACATGCTCCACTATGATACCGGTACTGGTCATGGTGATGGCTTTCTTAGCACAATCATTCCATGATGTTTGGCCATCCAATCCATACCCAGCACTATTTCCAATCCTTTGGTTCCCAAAATAATCAGATTGGCATAGAAATCTACTTCATGTATTCTGATGGGTACATTTTTGCAAAATTTTCTGGCTTTAGTGGTTGATCCGGGAATTTGAATTATCATGACATGTTTCAAACTGATAGGTTGAATTTTACTTGTTGATGCAAAGTCTTCAGTGACAAATGAATGAGATGCTCCGGAATCAAACAACACTCGTACTGAGTTGACAGAAAATACCCAGTACAACGTCCATGCTTCCGGGATTCTTCGGCGTTCATGTGGAAGAGGCGACCATTGCGGTTATTGGGGTTGTTGAAGCGAACTTCTTTCCGGTGGAGACGCGGCGTTGTTGGGTGCAGCAGTTGTTGCCGGCGAGCTTGGCGAGCCTCTTGGGGCACTCGTTGGAGTAGTGTCCCACTACACCACACTCATAGCAAGTGATGGTGGACTTGTCCTTGGTGGCGACCGGAATGGCGTTGCTTCCAGTCCTTGGAGCGGTGTTGGTGTTGTTGTTGTTGGTGTTGGGGGCTCGCATTGGCGCGCGGTTGAAGTTGTTTGTGTTGTTCTGGTAGTTTTGGTTGTTGTTGTGGCCTCCTGGCCGGAGTTTCCTCCACTCCGGTTGAAATCCGGGCGTGAAGCTGCATCGGGCTTAGTGTTTCGGGGGAAAAACCTCCGCTGAACCGGGGCGATACTTTGAGTATTGCTGGGCCCACTGTGCATCATCCGGCGTTTGCGGTTCTCATTGGCTTGGTTCAACTTGCCTTCCATCTGAATGGCGAGTCTACTAAGGCTTCAAGGTCGGCAAAGGGGATGTTGACAAGGACGCATCTCGTCATGCAGTCCGTTCAGAATCTCTCCGTCCCTTCTCGTGTCTGCCTCGTCGGGCGTACCTTGACAGTGTAAGGAACCTGTCGCGGTATTCTACCACCGTCATCCTTCCCTGCTTAAGTTCGCGGAAGTCATCCCGCATCTTCTTGATAAGTCCTGGGGGCACATGGTACTTGCTGAACTTGAGCTTGAACTCTGCCCAAGTCATGACTTGACCTCCGTTCATGGCACGGGTGCTAGTCCACCAGGCTCGGGCTGGCCCTGCAAGGTAGTGGGTTGCAAACAGGACCTTCTCATTGGCTTCCACACCGGCTACTTCCTAGTTGTTCTCCATGGTCTGGATCCAGTCGTTGGCGTCGAGGGGTTCTTCAGTCTTGCTAAACACCGGAGGGTTGGTGTTCTGAAAGTTCTTGAGCTTGGATCCGGGATGATCATGATTTCCATGTCCTTGGTTAGCGAGATTCTGCAGTGCGACAATGTTGGCTTGACGTTCAGCTCTTTCATTTTCCCTGTCGGCCAGCAGGGTTTGTAGCAGTTGCATCATGGCGTTGTCGTGATTGGGAGGGGCCATCTGGATATACAGAAGATTATAAGATAAGAGGGAATTTTCTATGGTTTATTTTGAGTGAGTTCAAAAATTTGTAAAACTTGAATGCTTTTTATGACAACACACACATTCATTCATTCATTCAACATAACACATTACAAGCTAACATACCACACTTCCCATGGTTTTAAGAACCATTTCTCATGCTACGATACAAGGGACGGGATACATCTCACACCTACATACGTGATCAAGTGCGGCTACCCTCATCCTCTATGTCGATGGGAACGACATCATCAGGTCCTGGCTCCAGGAACGCGTAGTCCTCCTCCTCTGAACTCGTCCTCCTCAAAGTCGTCATCGTCACTCAGGAAGGCGTCTCCTCGCTGAAGATCGATACCGGCCTCGTCTTCCTCCATCTCTCTCACTGATCCTCCCGAGCCTTGACGGTGGCCTCAAGTGACGCTATCCGTGCGCGAAGGCGTGTAATGGTAACATCCTTCTTCGCACACTTCAGACGAAGCTTGTTGCGGTCCCTGGACAGCATCTTGATGGCATCGCCATGAGTGATCAGTGTGAGTCTGGTTCGCGTACGCACGGGAGTTGTCTAACTCCTTCGAGTGTGGTATAGCATGTAATCCAGATGCTCAGCATGGTGCCTCAGCTGGGTGCGGCGCTCCATAGGCACACCCATAGCATCACGCCTCACGCGATGCGCGAAACGGGACGCAAGTAGGCGCACCACGTTCTGTCCACAGAGGCGCGCAAGTGCCTCCTGAAGGCCACGTGCAAGACCATCGAGCCAGTTGCTCTCGCGGAAGGAGAAGAGGATCCTCTCCGAGGTGGGAGGCTCCAGCTTGCCCCTCAAGTCGGCGGTGATGATCCACGCAACTCGCCTCCGACCTGGTCGTTCACTTGGATCCCGTGGAACTCGGGTGGGGCGTCCAAGGAAGTCGAGCGCGTTGAGGTCGTGCTCAAAGATCAAGTCTCCACCATTCCCAAGCTGGTAGAACTTGGTGTTGAGGGGTTCATTCGGCTCCATCTGAAAGTGAAATGGATGAGTAAGTTAGGGAGTGAGCAAGTGTGGCAAACTTTTAAGTAGATTCAAAATAAGAAAGAGCATGATTCACCAAATTTCGAAAAAGCCTCATAGACAAGAGTATGTGTAAGTTTTCATAAATATTCTCTTCATTTTGATTTCAAAGTTAGGTTTTTATGAACGCCCATTCTAACTAAGGTTTTCTAAGGTCAAACAATGGCTCGATACCAACTTGTCAACACCGGATTTTTAAGTCCGGATGCCTATTATGTCATTCATCGCAATCCCAGGAATATTGTTGTTGCGAGGCATAATAGCTAAGTATCACATCATCATTTATTACAACCCATAATGTCTTACAACTTGAATCACATGATCCATATTACACGAATAGTTGATCTATTGATCAACGAGCAAACACAAGTTCAAAGCGGAAGCGTAAAATAAAGGGACTCTGTAGTCCACAGGCCAACGCTTGACGTCAGAAAGCTCCTAGTTGTCATAGGCGTCCTGTTGGTCCTCGTCTTGGTAGTTCTGTTCATCTTCATACTCTGGCCATTTGAATAGCCAGGGACAAAGCCGTAAGTACTTTAAGTACTTGCAAACTAACACTAAAGTAAGTGCTAACCTTTTGAGTAATGATGCTAGGCTCTAGTTAATTTGACTAAGCCACATTTTAGTTCACAAGTGTTGGTTCATATGCTAGCTAACTCAAGTGGGAACATTAGTGTCATTCCCACAACATCTGTTGCAATTCAACAAGTCACCATGTCACCATGTATTTCATCAACATTTTCAAAATTTGACACCGGAAAACTGTATGTCCTTTCCAACCGTCCGTAACCGTGGACGCGGCTATTCGAATAGATTGACACTCTGCAGAGGTTGCACACTTGTGCCACAACATTTGATTTCATCCATCGGAAGAACTCCGAATCATCGTAACACAGTACGCGGATCATCAACCATAACTTTTCACTTACAAACCCTAGTATGAGCACCTCTCCCCATGAGCTTGGCCTCCCAGTGAAAACCAACTGTAACTGGAACTGCACATGGCTTGGCCGTATAATTCACCTCAATTCACATCATTTCTCAACAACGGAGGCAGCCTCAGCATAACCCCTATGATGTGTGTTCAGAGGGAACCCATACTAGGGTGTATAAACTTCCAGTTAAGCCCTACTCATAATCAGGTATTGTGGGAGTACTTAAAATTGGAAAGGTATCGCATGCAAACCAATATCAGGTTTTATCAAAAATCACTACCTTCTCTTGTTCACATTCAACTTCAACTTCATTCAATGGAGTGACCTATTACTCCCAAGTTTTCAAATTCAACATATCATAGGTTCCCATCTAGAGTAGTCAAGTTTTAGTATTTTTAGCATTAGCACTAATCATGAGGGGTGCTACATTGCTTTGCTATTTGTGAGACTAATTTTACTACTCTAGTATGCTTACTTACCTAGACCAAGTTAAGTCCACTCCTTAAAACAACAAGTAACACTTGTATGGTGTAAACTTAGGATAGGCTTGTGTAAGAAAGATAAGAATCATGGTGCCTTGCCCCAAAGAGGGCTTTGCACTTTGCAAGAGTATTAGCTTGCCTTGGTAGTTCTCAAGGTTTTCTTCTTCCTCCTCTTGGTAGAATCCTTCTTCCTCTTGGTATTCTCCGGTGCTAGCGTCTAAATTTGAATACGAGGTATAATCACTAAACAAGCTCAAAGGCTATACTAAGCACATCATTACTTCACACAAACTATGCTAAGCACACACGTAAAATAGTTAGGTGCATTGGTTTTCTTTATTGAAGAAAATTAATTTCCTACTATTACATATATAATTAATGATTTCCATTTAGTTCTTGAGAAAAAATAATTTCCTCTCATTGACATCTTCTTAAGATTTAACTTCTCAAATAATCATACATGAATTCATATTGACCAAAGTCAAACATTCATTATCATCATTTGAGAAAATGATTTAAATGAGGTAGATCACCTCATACCCTTTTATAATTCCACAAATGATTTAAATCTCCAAATATTCATATAGGAGTGTTTGGACCAGGGGTGCAAATATCACATGAATTCATTTGGGACAAGATTTAAATGAAGGAAAATCCTTCATATGATTTACATAATAGTTTTGGACAATATCACTTACTAAACTAGCCATATTGTCCATTAATTAATCTAGGGCATGATCATGCAAGGTGACCACACCATTTTCTTGCAGAAACAATTAGTGTAAGTCAAATGTGAACTATTGGAGTTGGAATTATTCAAATATCTATTTTGGTTGATTTTTAATAATTATTCTAAGGCAGAAAAGTCCCTGCCTTGTTTATTTTTCCACTTTAATTCTATAATATATCTAGGGTTCAAACCAGTGGCATTGTGTAGATAAAATCCTAAGCTTTCCAAATATATAAAGTTTGTTAAATTTGGCCAAGCCAAACAGATTCTATGAATTTTCAAAGTTAGGTCCAATATTGAATTCAAACTAAATTTATTAAACGAAGTTTGAATTAAAAAGGCCGGCGGGAAAACTAATGGGCCTAAACGTTTAAACGGCCCAAGGCCAGCCCACCACGCATCTGTGCACGCGCGGGCCGCCTAACAGTGGGCTCCACTCGTCAGACTCATAACGCCCGAAGCGGTATGGATCAACGAGGCGCGTCGGATTAGATCGCCGATCAACGGTGCACATTCATCGTCGTCGACGGCGAGAGAGGGGCTCGCCGGCGGCTCGGGTAGGGGGTCGGAAGCTCACCGTGGCTCCAGCTAGGGTTGGGGCAATGTGCGCGGTGAAGTTGTGGACGACGGCGAAGCTCCTGGTACCGGCGGCAGCTCCAGAGGCGGCGTCCTTCTCCGGCGATCGTCGGCTACTGTGGGCGGCGGCGATCTCGCAATTGGGAGCGTCCGGTGGCTAATCGAGCATGGTGAGGTGCTGAGGAGGTCGAGGAAGGAGAGGGGAGGGTGGTGGTGTGAAGAGATGGTCGAGGCGATGCCTCCTTTATAGGCGCGATGGTGGCCGGGGTGCGGACGGGCGACAAGGCGCGGCCGCTCCGGTGGGCTAGAGGGCTAGGCGACGACGGTCGTGTTCACGACGTCACAGCGAAGCTACGAGCGTGAACGGCGCGGCAAGGGGACGCGTAGGGTGGTCGGGGCCGTGCATGTACTGTCGCGGCCGCGGCGGGCACATTGGTCCTCTCCGGCGACCGTGGTCGCCAAGGCGTGACGCACGCATGTCCGGCGAGCTCCGCGTGGCGAGGAAGGTACCAGGGCCCGCGGGCTTGGTCGGGGTACGGCGGTGTGCTGCGAGCGGCGCGTGGCCATGTCGCGCGCGTCCGTGCACGGTGACGTCGCCCATGCCGCTCGTGGCGTACCTGGGCGTACCTGGGCGCGACCGTGGCGAGTCATGGCGTCGTACTCGCGATCAAGGGCGCGTACGGGCAGATCCAGGAGATCGTCGTCGACGTGTTGGGCATGGTGGCGTGGGCTGCCGTGGTGAGAAGAGAGGGGAGGCGCGTCGGTGGCGAACGTGGCCGGCATGGCCATGTCCACGCCATGTCTGGCCCTCTCCGTGGCTTCCCTTGCATGGGCTCGGTGTAGGAGTGTCCAAGGGTCAATGCTAGGGCAAGTGAGGGTCAAGGGGTGGCCTGGTTTGATCATTTTTGAAAAATGGAGAATGTTGCATTTGTTTCAATGTCTCATCTTCTCTTGATCATATCTCTTGATCCAAACTGAATTTTGTGTGATGCCCTTTACAAAAGTTGTTCACCTTGTTGTCTACTTGGATGACATGCAAAGATTTGAATTTGTTTAGTTTAGAAATTTTGAAATAGAGAGGCTCAAAGTGGTGACCAGATTGTAAAAGTCAAAAATGACCATTATCTCATGTGATCATATTTTGATTTTTGAATTTGGTTTAAATGATATTTCTTTGATTCCCAAAGTTGTAATTACTCTTTAATATCATATTACAAGTATTGGTGAAGATCAATTGGGTCTAGGGTCAAATTTACAAATTTGACATAGACCACAAGTTAGGGTTTTTAGGGTTTTATTTATATTTGATTTCTTTCTCTTTTTGATTTATGTACTTGGTGATCTTCACTTGATCACTTTAGAGTGTTAGAGTTCATTACATAAATAATATAACAATCAACATGGCATATCACTCAAAATGCACAAGTCCTATGCAGGGCACTATATGTAAATTTAAAAGTTTTTGTTGGTTCTCAAATTTGGTCTCTGGAATTCTTCTTCTTTCTTTTATTGGAGTTTGGGATGTTACACAAACAGAGAGCCAGGGGGCCCAAAATCCTACAGGTGGCGCAGCCCCCACCTTAGGCCGCACCACCCATAAGATTGGGCGCCTCGAGCGTCCTTAGCCATTCATCAAGAGCCTCGGATGATGATCTTGACCTAAAACCCACTGTATAAAGGATCCCCACCGCGTATCGGAAAGGAGGTGGAGCGTAGATCAAAAACACCGAAATAGAGTCTGCACCAGCGAAGATTGGAGGGGGGGGGGGCTCTATCGGAGCCTTCGTTAGAGAGATCTCCTACCCCTCCAAAATCTACATTAACACCATCATTATGAAAATGGAGTAGTCTACCTCTGGACTACGGGTTTGTGGCAGTAGCTTGTTCTATCTCTCTTATGTTCTATCATTGCATTAGCACAATATAAGCTACCGAACATGATTATGGTCATATATGTAACCCTTCTATGGTGGGTCTCTTTTCTATGAGTTGATATTTGAGATTGGAATCCTCTTTTGTGTGAGATGTATAAGTAGATGCATATTATGGACCCCTCTTAAGTACTTGTTTTGATCCAACTTGTATGAGAGAAGATTTTTAGATAACGTGTGTGTTAGATGGAGTAACATGGAGGTAGTGATTGAATAGTGACGCAAAATTCAAGATCTACTTTGGTTTTTTACCTTTCTTTTGTAGCCTCATAAGAGATTAAGTGGATACATATGCTATAGTTCCATCTAGTGACATTCTAGGTGGTCTTATTAAATCAAGGTAGTATATTTCATATCCAAACATTATTTCAAAATTCTTAAAGCTATACTCTGTTAATTCTTGAATACCAGATTGCTTGGAGTTTTCCCTTTCTGGAGGAGTATAAGAGAGATGTGTTGCATCATCTCTATGTTAGGACCTAATGCACATACAAATAGTTATTTCATAATATGAGATTGCGTCAACATAATATAACTTATGAATTGTTTACGTCCATTACACCTTTATGAGAGAGTAGACAAGTGCAACCATGAACCCCGGTCCAATTTTAACCATAAGAAACACCAAACCAACACTTTTATCTACCTCTACATTTTTAGCACTTATTAATTTTGAAAATCAAAAATACTTTTATCTTTAGAAAATCCGATCCAAAACCCCAAAACACATTTACTTTATTGTTTTATTTTTATTGCCTAGCATAGATTGTTTTACTTTTATTTGTTTGATGTACTCTTCATATTACTTACACGAAACCTTGTGCTTGACAACCACACAATGGAGTTGGTGACACAAAAAATTTTATTTTATTTTGTAGATTGCTTGAAGAGGAGAAGGGGAGTAATTCTTCGCCAATTCCCCGATAGTTCGATATAAACCATCGAGTCAGACTTATGGGCAAAAGACCCTCGCTGCAACAATTTGCACTTGCAGTCCCAGTGAGCTAGTGCACACAGAGTTGTTCCCATCAATAGTTGGTGAAGAGCTCTCTACGAGATGTAGTATGGTAGCACTGCTTGCCGTTTTGTCTCTTAACTTGCTTTATTTTTCTTTATTTTTGTCCTTCTTTCCTTGTTCACATTGCCACTTTATGTGGCCCTTCTCATGACAGTGATGGCACACAAAATCAACATATTTTCCTTTTGATTTACTTCTAGTTCTTCCTTCTCGCTTAATCAGACCTCTACTATTGCTTCTCCCCGTGACTTGATCAGCAATTTTTCTAGACTCCTCATTTAGTACCTTGGTCTTCAGAAGGTTTGAAGTGACAACATCATTACATGCTGAATTTCTTATATTGACCTTAAAGGTCTCCCAAGTGTTCGGTAATGAGCCAAGTAGAAGCAAGGCTCTCACTTCATCTTCAAATGTGATTCCCATTGAAGATTGCTGATTAATGATGCCCTGAAATTCATTCACATGATATGCAATTGGATTGCCATCCTTGTACCTCAAACACATCAATTTCTTCATCAATAACATCTTGTTGGTACCTTCTTTGCGAGCATGCAACTCCGATTTATTTCATAAGGTGTGTACATGTGAATTGATATGGTTCAAAACATTGTCAACGACCCATTGTCAATGAACCCACAAGCTTGTTGATGAAGTACATCCTAGTGATCTTGCTTCATGTCCTTGGGCATTTCAGTGGAGAACAGTGGCTTCCAGTTTCCTTTACATCTAGTAAATCCTTCATATTGTTTTTCCAAGTTTGATAATTTGTACCATTCAATGATATAATTATGTTGGTATTCACTTCCATATTTCACACAAGCAAATGCACTCGGTCCAATTTTTTTGCTTTGAAACTTGAGTAAAAACTGAACCTCGGCTCTGATACCACTTTGTTGGGGCACATGCACACCCGGAGAGGATGATAGACGACCTCACATCCCCACTAAGCATGTGGCAAATATGTAAACTTTGAGGATAGTTTAAACCAATATATATGCAGCGGATAAACAAACGCAAGAACACACACACACACACACACAAGTGATACAAGGATTTTCATGGAAAAACATCCTCAACATGAGGAGGGAAAACACTGGTGTGGACCAACCGGTCCACGTAATATTCACTGCGTGCAGAGTCTTATCTAGAACACCTAGAGATTACAACAAAACTTGTTTCCCACAGGAAACTACAACAATAACCACCGTAGGCAAGATAAAACAAAATAGAGATAACATAGCTTATGTCCCCTTTGGTAACCAGCAAACTGCTCTTAAACTGCAGATCCAGACATATGATTTCCCAACATACTGACCAAAAATCAGCTCAATCTAACACAGTCTGCCTGTACGTCTCCCAAAACTAATATGTGATGGAAGTGCAGGAGTGCAAACTGACTTAACCCATCTCAAATTTGATTCTCCACTGGCCCAAATCTCAAGCCAGCTAACCTGATCGAAGTATTCAAAGTGAGTAACAAGCTCACCGAGTTTGGAGCCGATCCAAGAATATTTGAACCGCCAAACACCGTCTTGAAGATAGACCAGTCATATCTCACAAATCTGGATAGAAATCAGCTCTCCTTCTTTCTCTCTTCTCACTTGGTTGTGATGTTCTAGTGTGTTATATATCTCACTCTCACATAGCAGCAACAATATTCTGGCTTGCTCTTGCTCTCTCACACGCACAGCCACCAAGGGTGGCTAGGGTTTTCTCCTTTATACATCCCAAGCAGGTAGCATAATTAACCGTTGGATGCAAACCTCGATCAATGGTTGATACATGTTGAACTTTCTAGGCTGATGTTGGGCTGCCAGCACACCTCCATGTGGAGGGACATGGTCCAACACCAAATTAGGCTGAAGGAGTGGCCGAATAGGTGGTGGTGCAGTCTAGTACGCTACATGGTCGGAGAACAAGGAGCAATATTCAGACATTAGTGGAGTTGTGGCCTTCAACAAAGCATAAAAAGAAGAGAACTCGCTAGCAACTTACAAGACATTATTTGTTTTGTGACTGTAGCCCAGATAGATATGTAAGGGGTGTGGTGAAATGTGCTAGGGGTTTGATGGTTCTACCTACTAGGATTCAGGATGTTAGTGGCTGGATTGAAAAAAAATAGGCAAAGTTAAGAATCTCATTGTTGTGGGGTTGTGGTTATGGTGTGCTCAAATTGGAAGGCCACGAACACGGCATGCTTCGATCATGTTTACTCGTGTGATCCAAATATTGTGATATATTGGGTTTCTCTCGTTTGATTAATAGTTGTGCTGATTTGCAGAAAACAAACGTGTTGTAGGAACATCGCAACATGGCTTAGTTGTTGCCAATGTTTTCCTCAAAGTTCTTCAGTAGAAGATCGGGATGAGCACATGTGATCAGATTCTGATCATCATTAGAATCGATGCAGGCTGAAAAGAGAAAAAAAAAAAGCAACCCAGAGGTAGTGTTTTGACAGAAAATAGAGGTGTTACTTCTTGTGAAAGGAAACATGTGCATAACTTGATCTGTAATCTTATGGTAGTAGTGGATGGTACTTCTCATTATGCCCAGGCTAGTTGATGTAGTTTTGTTTCTAGGTTGGTGTTGGCGTTGAGTAGCCGCGACTGGTTCTGCTAGTCGCTTTGGGGTTGGTTTTATTCAACAATATTCTCTGGATCTCTTCGGTTTCATATGAATTTGGCTTCTTAATTCAAAAATATCTGGAGAGGTAAGTTTGTTACTTATGTTGGACGCAATACCATCATGCGGAGCATCCATGACGAGGGTGTTTGGTTGGAGGTGGTGGGAGAAAATGGCGGGGTATGCGGTGGCAAGGGTTTTGGCCGGTAGGAGCCATCTATCTAGCTAGAAGAAAAGAAAGTAGTGCTGCCATGGCAGAGCATATCGTTATTTTCCTGAACATGTCTAGGTGCTTGTTAACGGTTTACGGAGGTACTTCATGGCATGTCCTGAATGTATAAGTTTGCATAGCAAAATTTCATAATAAGCCAAATGTTTTGCGCGTGCCATTTATAACGCCTAGACCATAGTTTTTGGGTGTGCAAACTTTATCCCACGCCATGAGGCATTGAGCACTAGAGCGTGACTCCTCCTTAGACCTAAAGAAAGTTGGTATTTGTTTGATTTTTGGATGATATAGTAATAAGAGGGAGCAGAAAATCCGACATATAGTAATTTTGAAGATTGTCGAGGTCTCTAGGAAAGTTGCAAAGCAGTGTGTCTACCACCTTTGAAGTGGTAGATAGCTGTTGATCTAGTCAGTGGGAGGTTGGAAGGCTGAGACTGGGAGTTTGAAAGGGGAGAGATGTAGGCCGACATAATTTTGCCGAAAGAAAGCGACACCGGTTACCATAGTGTTTGTTCCACATTCAGTGTGATGAATGTTGTTTCTATGAAGTTGATAGCTAGCCCGGTTGCAGCCAGTGGCGGAGCCAGCACGTGTTAGGGTGGGGCGTGCCCCACCCTAGCATTTCATTGTAGCACATTTTTCAGTGAGAAAAAAGAATTTTTTTCACACACTAGCTCATAAATACATATGATTATCTTTGTTTCCCCACCTTAAGAAAATTTGCTAGATCCGCCACTGGTTGCAGCCACAAAAATATCAAGAATCGAGGGCATGGGTTCAATGGGCTCGAGAGAGGCACGAGTTAGGATGACCGTGTCATCGGTGTGCTGGAGCACGGCTGGTGACATGTCGGGTGCACAACGAGTTGATTTGAGAATTCGGCGATGATCATTTGCTGCAGGACGTCAGCCACAATGATGAACAGATAGGGACTACCAAACTGTGTCGATCATACCACCACATTATGGGTTTTTGCTCCAAATTAGTAGTAGTACCTCTATCCGTAGTGTTCAGATACATCAAAATTTAGGTAAATCTAAGACATCTATTTATGAATCGAGGGAGTAACTTTTCATTGATCCTCGTTAAGCCATGTCACCTTTCAGACTGCAGGTCTAGTTCGCAAACTTGCAACAAAACTAGTCCTGGTTCAGAAAGAAGAGAAGAACCCTGCAAAACTACACTCTGCCGTCAAATCCATCAAAAAGACCTGTCCACATCCCTTTCACCGGCGGCAACTGCGCCACGAACGCTTGCCATGGAGGGTAGCCGACGCCGCTGCCCCGGACGCGCCCGTCCAACCTCAGCGACAGGTACCTGCGTACAAGATCCGAATAGAAAGAAAGAGCAATTTCATCACGATAATGCAGCAATCCCAAGGTCCAAGAACGTGAGCTAGATGTTGAGATCTTCAGACAAGTTAGATAGAGGCTACTCACACAGGGGAATCAGGCGTCACATTGGCCAGCTTCTTCTGGTCATCCAACCATCTGCAAGAAGTAGAGGTAGCAGCAGCAATCAGCACAAGGTAATTCGCCATTGTCAAATTTCTCTTTCTGCGAGCAAGTAAAGTGCGGCGTCAAGATCAGCTTGAGCTGCTTCAGACATACTTGGCCCATTCGGCGGTAAGAACCGGCGTGAGCTGCCAGAGCCTCCTGCTCTTCTTCTTGATCTCCTCATCGTCCTCCTGCTCTATCTCGTCGCTATCGTCGAACTCCAGCGCCGGCGTGTTCCCGTCCGTCGGGAAGGGGAGCACCAGCACGCCCCTCTCCATGAGGTCCTTGAGGAACGGCTTGCTCCGCCGGAACGACTCGGCGACGAACTCGGCGGGGCCAGCGACGATGACGAGCCGCGCGCTGCCCCTCAGCTCGCTCACCGCCAC